>JASTWQ010000046.1:0-600000 GCA_035220615.1 Leptothorax acervorum | reverse complement strand
AATGCAAATTGACGGCGTATATATGTCTGCACACAGCATACGCGTGAAACCGAAACCGGTCCGTGGCAGTTCTTGTGTCAACACGGGCCCGCCGAGTGCCGTGGGAATAAGGCCCAGGCGTGCGCGATTCACTCCATACGGTCCTCCGAGGCGGCCGAGAATCAGCAGCCGCTGACGGTCAGTCTGGTGGGTTGTGCAATGTCCGCTGAAAACCCGCCGACCGCTGTCCCGCAGGTAGGGAGCTTCGCCTCCGTATAATTTTTCCAGCCGCGATTAGCCGATGCGGCCGCGCCGTGTATGTGATTGCCGCCGCGGCGAACATTGCTTTTATCCAAGTAACGTGTAATTAATCTCCGTATAGGACTTGCACCGCGATGAGCAAGAGTCGACATTTAACTCGTAACGTCGACCTTTTGGCATACTTTCCCGTTGAATTCGCGCGATAATCGCGTGCCGCGACACGCGGAGTACAGTGTTTTGACGAAATATCGACTTGATCGAGGCTGCATTTAATTAAATTTAAAAAAAACGAACGCTGCGTTTTTGAAAATTGAGATGAGATATCTTATCATTGGATAAAATAGCATTGAGATGCAAGGGAAATCAGAATTATCTAACGATAAAGTATATACCTATTTTGCCTCGCGACAAAATAACGCGAATGATATCGTAAAGATACTTGAAAAGCACGTTTCAACGTTTTGAATAAGCTTAAATTATTTTTATGCTGTCTTTCTTTTATGCGCGCATCAACAAATCAAACGATTAGACGTGAAACGTGGATGGAAAGTGAGTTATATTCCTTAAACTGACTTCTGTTACACGAGCAGATGATAATTCTCGTATTATCGCTACTTCTCGCGATAACGCACGTAATGCAGCATTTAATGTTTGCCGGCGTGAAATAATACTGCTGACTTGTTAGGTTTTCCGCATCACGTCATGTAAACTGCAAAAGTGTACGGTGCAAAAAATTTGTTTTGTTTTTTAATTATTAAAGATTAAACCATATACAAAAAGGCGCTTAATAGCTTATTATTCTGCCCGCTAGATTTGAACACTTACATATACTTGAACACTATACATATAGGGGAGATTATCTCAGCCTTGGAATCATTGTATAAAAATATATGTCATGTATATACGGTGCAAAAATTTATCGCTGATAAATACGGCCATCTGTCAGGGGTTGATAAAATAATAAAAGGCTTCAACATGAATTATAATAATGCGACGACTGAATTTTAGTGCGCTCGAGATATCGGCCTGAGCGAAGAAACGCGAAAGTTAATCGACGACTGCATCGCGAGTCCGCTGGCGGACGATTTGCTCGCGGCGAACGGCGAAAAAACGGAGGCCCTTCAGCCACCTTTGAAATTCGTACCGACGATAGTAATTAACAAGGTAAGCGTATAGAATCTCGTTAATTTGTGCGCAATGATTAACAATAAATCAGTTTTTTATTCATCGGTTTGTCATTATTTGATTGTCGCGTGTGCAGGTGTACTCGAAGGAAAATCAGGACGAGGCGATGAGAAGCTTCCCCAGACTGATCTGTCGGCATTTAACGGCGGAGGAGAAGCCGAGCGCCTGCAGCAGCGGGAATTAAGGAAGATCGAGGAGAAGGAAAAAGGCCGAGTCGCGCGTTGAAGGTGCGGGGATGAATAAAATCGCTCGGTCGAAATAAATGATATATTTTTTCGCCTATAATATACATAAGTACCTATGTACAAAAATATA
The DNA here is from genome assembly GCA_035220615.1 of Leptothorax acervorum. NCBI lineage: Eukaryota > Metazoa > Arthropoda > Insecta > Hymenoptera > Formicidae > Leptothorax > Leptothorax acervorum. The sequence continues at coordinate 598,260 of JASTWQ010000046.1, read as the reverse complement.
TACGATTTATCAAGTACAACGGACTAATGAGTATAAAAGAAGTCGTAAAAAGAGAGAAGCGAAACAGTGTGAGATCGCGACGGCAGGATGAACGCGCCAGTGAATGATCGGTGAATCACCCACGCTTCTTCTTATTTCCCTAAGAAAAAAATACGTAAATTATATAAAGAGCAGCGTAATTAATTCTTTTCGAAAGAAATTGAAGAATCGTCAGGATTGGCGATTAATTACTGCATATAAGCGAATCTTAATCGAATCGAGATGATGCGCGTTAAATTACGTTAATGAACGTTTATTCTTTCGTTCATTCACCGACGCGTCGCATCCTGTCTTTCGCCTTCGTCAGGAAAAGGGACTCTCCTGCTGAGGAGGCTCATCCGTCGATGAAGATAGCGTCGTTCAGGGCACTCAGCTCGTGGAAATGTCGCTCAATGTCGGCGCCGAACTCGTGGAAATCCGGCACGTCGTCCTCCGCGGGCACGCAGAATCCTGCAACGAGCAAAAGCTGTGATGATGACGGCGGTGCTTCGCTCTCATTCTCGCTTTCTCCCGCTCTCCCTCTCTCTTCCACGCGCGTACGTTTTTATATACTTTCACGAAATTACGCGAGGGCTCCTTTGGAAATAGCACGGGTGCGTGGCACGTGGCAATCTGTTTTGTCATCTGTTTTGTCACGCGTACGCGCGCCTTCACCCGTTCGCGCGTCCTCCTCGCCGTGCGCGGCGTACGCCGTACGCCGTACGGCCCTCTCCTTTCCCTCCCAAAAAAGTAAGGAATATTATTTTAAGACTCGGTATGGGGTAAAGGCATAAAGGAACGGGCGGCGAACCTCCTCTGAGATCGGCTATAGGCGACCAGGCGCGAACACTGTCATCGGCGCGATGCGCGAGCCGCGATAGAAAAAGCCGGCACGCGCCCGCGAGATGCACGCACGCATGATCCGATGGCTTATGATCTTTACGGAATTGCACACTACCTCTAGAAATATAGTAGAATTCAAGAGAGAGAATCAAGGAAACAATAGCATCACGTCAAATATATTTGTGGAAGATGCTACCGTGTATTTCTTCGGGAAATAATTAGACATGTCCCTCCTTCTAAGAAATTATACATAGAAGAAAACATAGCTAAGAGCGAAGATTTCTCGGAATACATTAATGTTTCTTCAGTTATCAAGATTCGATATTGATTTAAATAATTTCACACGACACTGATCTATTTCGCAAATGCTATTTTCGCAAAGAGAAACTGTAATGAATCTCGTAAACTGAAAAACAAAGTCTTACTCGATTGCCAATAGAAGTTAAAGATCACGCTATATCTTCGGTACTCTTGCGCGCATATGTAAAAGAAACTATATATAAGCAGTCGAAATAAGTAGCAAGTTTAAATGTCTCTTATCGCATTTCAGCCAGATTTTCCTATATCGAAACTGTCGACTGAAGAAATATAGATCATGCTGCAGGGAATGAAAGCTATAGATACATCGTCACGACCTTCAATCCGAAAAGATGCTCGAAATGTAATCATTAATTCGCAACAGGTACCATGAGATCTTTTTAAAATATTCTGCAACTATTAATATATAGGAAATAAAATATCATAAGTATATAAAAAATAAAACAATTAAAATTATTTCAATAAGTATTTACTTATTAAAATCGTTTGTCTTCAAATTCTAACGAGCTTCGTGAGTCATATAGATATTCATGGTATAACCAAAAATTTGTTTATAACATTCACTAACAGTTGGATCGATTGAATATATTCATTACCTGTATTCTCGTTCTGCGCATTGGTGAGGTCGTTGATCAGAAGATGACGAACCGATTCGATCGGCACGTATTCCTGCTGATTATCGAAATTCAGGGAGATTCTATTCAGCTGGCACGTATTGTTCGGCGATGTGTTCTCTTCTTTGACATAAGTTTTAGATAATTTGTACGACGAATGATTCGTTTCCACGTCGAAGATGCACGCGTCTTGGCCTCCTCGGTGAGGAATCGTCGAGTTCAACTTGTGTCCTATTGTTGTCACATTATTCGTTGATACCTTATCCGATGATAACAGACTGGACAAGGTACTTGAATTTTCCGTATGATTTTTCAGGTGCTTTCTAAGACTCGATGGATCGGTGTAACGTTTGCCGCAGCCGCTCACCTGGCAAGCGTATGGTTTCTGGAGAAAGAAAACGTCATCATCAAAATCATTTTCCTACCGAAGATGATCATTGAATCAATGATTCAAAGTTTATACCATAAAGCTGAATTACTATGAAAAATAATACTATAAAGCTTATATATATTAATTTTTTAGGATATAATAAGCCGTAATACGTCCCATAACAATTTATATCGGTACAACTTATCGAATAATCATACTAAACTGCTAATGAGAAATATTAAAAAAGAAACTTAATTGCCGATTACGAATTTATTAAATGCGTGAGAAAAGAAATAAGAAAAACACTGTACTCTGTCATAGTGTGTTCTCTGATGTTTTGCTCGATCGCTACTGTTGCTAAACGCCTTTGAGCATCCATTGTGTTGGCACGCATAAGGCCTTTCTCCCGTGTGCGATCTCTGATGTATTTTCAAATTTTCTAAACGACTGAAGGCCTTCTTACAGCCGGCAAACTGAAATAAAAATCAATTCAGTAAGGAATCAACGTTCCGCTAGCACATAGTTTATAGAAAAACGAAGCTTGATAATAAAAGCATATAAAAAAGCATGTAGAAAACAACGGTATCGATACGACTTGAGCAACTGAAACAAACGGACAATCAGTCCGTAAAATTTTCAATTACTGCTCATGAGAATCTATTTACTTGTATCTGAGATCGACAAGAAATAATGAAAACGGTAAAATCAATTAATTAATTCTAGAAAACAAATTGACCAAAGAATCTATTAAACAAATATCTTTTCTTCAGCTTTAGTATATTTACATATGACTCGATGAAGCAACCAATGAAATAATGAAAAAGGATCCAAAGGACCGCAAGGCGTGCCTTATAAAAGGAAAGGACTACAAGAGTCGCGCTGAAATTCGAAATCGTCGAGAGCTGGAACAAACGAGACGAGGACACTAACCGGACATTTATTCGGCTTCTCTTGGGTGTGCACACGCATGTGGATCAGCAACTTGTATCTCGCGTTGAACGGCCGGGCGCGCGGACATCCTTGCCACAGGCAGGCGAACTCGTCCTCGCGGCCCGTCGCCGTCGCCGTCGCCGTCGTCGTGACGGGGAAGCTCTCTCCCGTCTCCTTGCCATCTCGCTCCTTATCACGGTCCCGTTGAATCCGCCTGCCGTGCGCGCTCGCCGAGGACGACTCCACGTGCCGCCTCTCGATGTGCCGCACCAGGCCCTCCTGCTCCGTGAACGCACAGCCGCAGTCGATCCAGCGGCACTGATAAGCCGACGCGAGGCTATCGTTCACCGGTCTCGCGCAATCTGCAACGTGACGTATACGCACGCGAAACGTAAACACGCGCAACTGGAACAGAAATTGCGTGTGCGCGGAGATTGCCACACATATCCGGAATATCACGCGCGGGTATATCTATAATATAATATAACGGCGCTGAAAATGTTGGAAAATCATTACACTTTCTTTTGAATGCTCCGGAAATACTCCGGAGCACCCTTCGGACTTTCGGTCGAATTCTAAGAATGCTATGAGAATTCTCATTTTAGCCGATCAGCTTCTTTTCATCAATCTGATAGAACTCATAAATTCTGACGAAATAATAGCGTGAAAGACTTCAATTTCTCTGAAACAAAGTAAGGACAGTGCGCTTACCGTAAGACTTATCGTTCTTCTCGGTTTCAGCGACCCTCGACCCGCCGACACGTCGATCATTCCCGAGCAGCAGACCCTCGTTCCGCGGTAATATCACCTGATTGCCGAAACCGTCCGTCGCGCCGACAGGCTCGCCGGTGAGACTGTTCGTCGACGGCTGTTGCTGGGAGGAGACGAGATGCCCGACCGCGTAATACGGCGGATTGAAGCTCTGGGACGGCTCCTGCTGATCGTCGCTCGCGAGACAGGTCGTCGACGGCGAGTCCATCGTGCTCATCAACGACGTCGGGTCGCCCCTGATCAGACTGAGGTCGAACTCGTCGGCGACCGGCGGATTGTAGTTCTGAGCCGCGATGTCGTTCTGGATGCTCATCAACAACGACACCACGTCCTCCTGGCAGTCCGGATAATCCTGATAATCTTCCCGCGACTCCGCTCCGAATTCCGGATAGATCGTGTTGCAGAATGTGCGCGAGAAGGAGAAGGCCGAGCCCATTGATGGTAACTTCCGGTCCGATTTGTCCTCGTCATGATCCGTCGTCGTCGTCGTCGTCGCCGTCGTCGTCGTCGTCACCGCGTTGCTCCAGATCGGCGTTGTTGCTTCGCTGGAGGTGCTACCACCCGGTGATCCGTTAGAGGGATACTGAAAGACAACGGGCACCTGGTCCCAGTCGAGATAATCCCGCGGATCCGCGTCAGCTTCCAGCTGGGAGAAGAGAACGTTGTTGTCCGTCGCCTGCGAGGTCGTCCAGCACTGAGCGACGTCGACGTCCATGCCGGCCATCGTGATGGACATCAGATCGGGCAGGGAACCGTCGTCGTCCACGAAGTCGTCTTGCTCCAGAACGGACACGGGACGTCGCACGTCGTCCTCCTCGCTCCTCTCGCCGTGGTAATCCTCGAGGTGCATCTCCTCCTCCTTCTCCACCGCCTCCTCTTCTTCCGTCGCCGTCGTCGTCCACCTCGTTCTCGTCGATCCGAGCTCGTCGCCGCCGGCAGCCTGCCGTCAATCATACCGATATGTGCGTTAGTTACAGCACCGCGCCGATCGAAAATTATTGCGAAACCGCGCGCGGATTTTGTAACGCCGAGCGACGCGACGCGCGCGTGAATTGAGAAAGCGAGCGGCAGCGGGCCGCGCTTTTCTGGTCTTATCCGACGCCGTGCACTTTGCGCCCGAATCGGCTCTATTATCTCTCGTCACCCGCGTAAGACGCGAGATAACGTGTGGCAGAGCCTGCGAGAATATCAGAGGATAATGATGATTGAATGGAACGAATTCGGCGACAATCACGTCGTTGACGAATTTCGAACGGTTCCGCGCCGAGTGTGTCGATGTTTCCCTATTATAAGTATTCGATTGTCCTGAAAATCTTTCCCGGACCTCACCAAAGATTCATCTGACTCGCTTCCGCGAATAAGCGAAAAGTCACGCGGTTCTTTCCGCGCGTCACGATCTAACTTGATAATCAATCATGCGGCGGGCATTTATATAATTCTCGATATAGACCCGTGTGATTTAATTGTGAGAAAAATAGATTGAAAAACGTACATCTGATTGTGATTTATTAATGCATCAGATAATAATTTAATGCTTGTGTGGAATACCGAAAAATAAAAAAGCAAAAAAATCGAAACAGATCCTTTGAATAAAAATCTGCTTCAGTTAAATCCATAAGTGAAACTTCGGTACTTATGTACAGCTTTTATACGTTGTATTTAAGTTCTAAGATCGCGATTACAATCGTCTAACGTCTCTATCTCGAGAAACACCTCTCGCGAGCATGACTGACAGAAGTGACTTGCTCGATTCGCTATCGGACAGCCGGAACAGCCGCAAAAGCCGAAACGAAGTCTCACCTGCTTATCTCGATTGTGATCTCTAGAAAATTAACCCTTTCGTAGCGGACCACCCTTCAATCCAATGTAATCACCAGAGGGAAATGAGGAGCACAATAAAAATAGAAATCTCTGATTTTTTTTTTTTTTTTTAGAAACGTGCCGGAATCACCGTCGGATTATATTTCGATTCAGCGGATAGCGCGTCCCTTTAAACTTCAACTGTCGATCATCGCGCGGCGAGAACAGGGAGACGTCCGATTGTGCCTCACTTTCCTCCGGGAGTCGGAGATAGCGTGTGAAATTCGAGAATAACGTCAGAGAAACAGCTTACTTCGATATCAATGTATCAACATGAACATGTACACGATGATCGGCGGGCCCGCTTATCGCGCCCGCGCCGGTCTTTTCCGCTCAACAGCCCTCTCTCCCTTCCTTCCTCTTTATCTGTTTTCCTCGCGTGGCGCACGCACGCGATAACGATCGCGCGAAACAAGGACCGTGTAGGCGAACGGACGAGGACAACACCAGTCTTTTCTCGCGTAACCGATAAAACGGGGGCCCGCTATCGCACCACCCGTTAACGCGTCTCGTCGAAGACTATCAGCTGCGAGAAGACTATCAGCTTTTCTCTCCTCCGTCGGAGGAATCTCTCGGAGAGCCGAGAGAGGATCAAGGAATCTCCCACCCTCCACCACCTCCTCCTCCTCCTCTAATGAAGAGCGTGGCCCTTCGAGATCGCGGTCCTCTTCTTGGAAAGCGGAGGACAGAAGGGCGCGAGAAGGGAACATCGCGCCGCCCACTCGCGTGGCTGCATGATGCTGCATCGCGGCAGCCGAGCCGAGCCCCCCTCCCATAGCTGCGCTTCTTCGCGGTACACGGCCGCAACCCGCCGCTGCACTTGTCGCAGGGGTACGCGGTTTTCCCTTCGCGGGGACCCCCCCGGGGGTCGCGGGTTGCGACCGAACCATCTGCCGAGGCGCGTAAATACGCGCGTTCGGCGACCTCGCGCCGTCGGCGGCGGTCTTTACACGCGAGGGAACCATTCATGTTTTCGCCCCCGTGACGCCCAGGGCTCGCTTTGAACGATTCGCTATAATTCGCGCTATAGAGTCCAGGATTTCGCTCATGGTTCTAAGTACGTGTCGCGTAATATGGACATTGGAAGAAATTTGTTTTTTTTTTTTGTACCTATAATTTCTATTTGTCTTCTCATAAATGAGCGAAGATCAAGTATTTCGACTTTATCTAATCGGCTGGTCCAACATGAATTGAAGTATTTTTATTAGAAGAAATTTATTATTTTTATTAAGAGAGGTATAATTTTTATTAGAAGATTTATATTATGGAGGTATTTATAGATCTTAAAAATACAGTTTGTAGCATAATTGCGTACAGATGCAAATGCTTGAAGAATTATGCGATAGGCTACCGCAACGCGCATTAAGTATATCGAGTCCAAGGACGTAGGACACGTAGGTCCTCGACGCAGGACCATCAGGACCGCAAAAAGAATTAAGTTTCGATCGTGCGTTGCCAGCGTAAAGTTGATACACGTGATTCATCGCGTCAAAAATTCTTTGAAAAAGTATCCAAGACGGCGCGTAAGCCTCGTACGTAAGCGAGGGAGAAAACGGAGGAGGATGCAAGGATGCAACGAGCGAAAGGGAAAAGAAGGGAAAGGATGAAAGAGGGGGGGAGCGCGCTCGAGACGATCTTTCGTCGCTCGAGCCCCTAAGAATCGGGTGCGGGGGCAAAAAAATGTAAGACCAGCTGCCACACACGCGTCACTTATTAACAACATGCTTCCATAGGCGTGCCACATGAGGACAAGTCGTTCACTCCTCGCTCGTCTATCTTCTCCAGGCCACCCTCGCTCGCTATCTTCTCACCTCGTCGCGATCGTCCCGATTTCTCGCGTTTTCCGCGACGGGGGAGGATCGCGAAGACCGGAAACTTAACTTCGGTTCTCCCTCGCGTTCGAATCGCGCGATTCACGATGCCGACCCTATCCTTTAAGAAAACACCCCCGAACCCCCGAAGTGGCAATCGTTGTTTCAACGACACGCGGGGCGGTGACCTCTCAGCAGTTAGCAGGTCGACGACATCTGAGCTGAGTACGAAATTCTAAGGAAGAAATTCTGTTTTCGTAGGTATACAAGATGGAGCGTTATTTTTAATTCATATATTTTTCGCTAAATATTATAATATTATACCTATATTTTTTCGCCAATCTCACGCTTTTCTTCCGTGTGTTACAATATGTTATCTCGTGTTTTTCTTTTTCTTCCATATGCGTATAATATGTGGACGAGATTCGGAGCATCGGAGCTCCGTTCATCTCGGCGTTTCTCCCTTCCGCGGAAAATTATGAGCGCGCGTACGCGGGTATGTACACGTCCTGGTGCATCTCTCTGGGCAAGTTAGTACGTCATATTACTGGTAGATAAGTGATATAGTGGCACATGTGGTCTGCCAGCCCTCTGTGCTTACATTACATGCACACTACGACCGCTCGCGGTCCTGGCTTTTTTACCCGGGCACCTGTCAGCTTCGCTCGTACCATAGTCGCCGCATGTGCGTACGCGACTCCGAGAAAAGAAAGAGAGAGAGAGAGAGAGAGACCGCCCTCAAAATAAATATACCGTAAAAAGGACACCGATCATGTTCTCATCCCCCCATACGGATGCAATAACAGCAAAACCAGTAGAAAAAGAAGAGAAAAATCGTCCCGAGCGCGTTTAATCGCGCCCCGCATAAAAACAACCGTCCGCCCGCGGCCCCGCACGCGTAATCTTTCAGGAGCCATCATGTCGGGACTGATAGAAATAATTATTAAAACATCAAAAAATACGTGTTAATCCCACGTTTTAGGCGATATTGACAATCCGCGATACGTTAACGGCGCTGCTTGATAATTTAACAACAGGGTACCGTGCGTGAAATTAGCTCTCTTCATTTTTCTTTATAAAAAAAAGGAAAATGGCAAAACAAAGAAAAAATTGTTCGGATTAAATAAATTCGTTGCAAGTACTCGAGACACGTTCGGCCATTCGCATCCACATACGCGGAGTATTGAAAATAGCGTGGGTCACGTATGTGTGTACATACATACACAACGTGCCGGCAAACCGTTTAGCATTCGGTCAAGCGACGTAAAAATAGAAAGACGCGCGCTCTGCATGTGACTTCGTATAATTAGAAGAGAACGCGTTGTGTTCTATGCTTCTCCATACGTTACAAGCGCAGTCCATTAGAGAGTCTAACGACGGGCCACTCTTTTTTTCTCTCTCTCTCGAGGATAGTAAAAGGGGTATATAAAGTTCCCTCAAACGAGAATTGCGTAAGCTCTATCCACATACGCGTACACACATATGTCTGGAGAAGTTTTATATTGCCAGCGAGGTACCGTGGTTAGTTGTTAATAAGGAATCCCCTTGCAAATGAGTTTATTAGGCCATGATTTTTTATTATTATATTATCATTTACAAATAGAGATAGAAAAATGTCTTATTATCTTACTGGTACTATAATAACTTAATATTGCCTGTAACCGCGGACGTCAAAGCTGTGCAATCCATTCGGTCTCACGAATTGAGGTAATAGCGCGGAATGTGTGCTAGTATCAACTCTAGATTCATTTTCCACAATCGGGAAATGCTGCACGCGTCCACTGCTCCAAGCTATTGTTAAACAAATCCACGACGAACGTTTTTGATAGAAGTTAATGCAGCTTGGCACTTCCCCAGGAAATCCCTTGATAAGACAGCTCGGCCGTGCTTCCACTGTCCGTGATAAATGAATTAAGTTCGTTTTGACCAGAGCAATAACTGGACTGTCCTGTTATCAAAAAGAAACAAATTAGCACAAGAGATATCCTATAATTTGTTTCTTTCTCTCCAGAGTTGGACCGTACATCTATCTCATTTTATAAACAAAAAATGCATAAAAGAGTAAAGCTAAAACGAGCAGCTAAATTTATATATTTTCTACAAACCTGGAAAAGAATGGCAAGATATTTTCCTGTTGGATCCCATTCCATAGAAACTATTTTCCCGCCCACCGTGATATAATCGTCATTATCATCCGATAAGAAATTTACTTTCGTTAAATCGATTAGACGCATAGCTATCTTTACATCGTTATTGATTGCCTTTTTAACGTCAAATATGTTATCTTGCAATGGCAACGAGAATATCGTAGCAGGATCTTCGGTAGTGGCGAAGAGTAACGTTAAGTTGGGACCAAAGCATGCAGTTGCTACACGACCTTGGGGTACAATCCACTTTTCTGAATGCCATGGCGTAGGAACGCCAGTATTCCAAACTCTAAAATTGAATATCCGCCTTAATTGCATATCTGAGTTTTCTGTTACGTGTATATATAGGTGTAAAGATAATACCTAAAAATATTTCTGCAAGAAGCGGAAAATAATCGCAAGCCACAAGGTGACCAACACGTAAAGCATATGCCACCTCCACCGACACGTTTCAGAGGAACTCCTTCTTCTTTAGAAACATTCCAGATCATTATATTTGAATCCGTTGGTGAGCAAGATGCCAATAAATCACCCTGAAACAAAAAAACACTTTATAACACTATCTGCAAACTATAATTCCTGTTACGTTTAACAAATATTGACAAAAATAAAGCGATATATTACTTGTGGGTGCCATACGACGTTTGTAACGGGTACATGATTTCTTTGCTTCAAAAGTATCGCATGGCTGAGTAAATTACTAGCTGCTCCCAACTCTATTGTCCAAATTAATACTCCAGAATAACAAGCAACCGCTAGTTCGCGGCCGGCGTGTGGTCTCCAACTCAAACAGCAAACTGACTTTTGCGCACTGTGCCTCAATAGCGGTACCCCTAATAGGCCTTGCGAGAAAATACGTATTCTGTCGTCTCTCATGGCCACAGCCAGGCGAGCGCAGTGCGGATGCCAAGACAGACACCTTACCTATAATAAATACTTGTGAAGATACTTATAATACTTATAAACGTTTCGAACGTGCCTGTAGATTCTAAATAATCCTACCAGCGACGTATTCCAGTCCCGTGTAGCAACGATATCAGTAACAGATCCATTTCCCGACATCGGCAGCACGTCTCTGTGATATATTCCTCTGTCCATCAAATCCAATGCCCAATTTAGCCTGAAATTGTCATAGATTTTACATTATCGACACGAAGATGCATTAAATCCATGAGAAACACGATAAAGATGCAGAACTGCCATACCTCGTCGCAATCCAGTGAACAACGTTCGTGATCTGTTCTGGATCATTGGCTGCGGCAAAGCGGATTGCCTCGGACAACCCTCTCTCTCTCCATACATTGACAATCTTTTTGAAGATGCTGTCATGAACGGGGAGGAACAATTCCCCGGCGCTGATCGCGCGCGCGGACTCGCGGGTCGCGAGGATCTCCTGCGTGACGGACACCTCGGGGTAATCACGCAGGTACTTAGCGAAGGTTTGCAGCTCGTCCTGCAGGGCATCGTAGTCGCAGTAGTGGACGACGCCCTCGATCAGGCCGACGGCGGCCGCGTCGCCGAAGGCGGGACCCTCGAAGTCGTGAAGTGACAGTATCCTCAGCATCCTTCCTCTGCCGTCAGCCGCTACTGCGACCTAACCTGTACGTTCAACCTGCGCGCAAAACAACGTGATTATTTATACAAAACCACGTTTCCCAATTAGTTACATAAACGTATTATTGAGTAAATAAAGGGGTTCGTTATCGCGCGCTTTGAACGTAACTTAAAATATTTCTCTAACTTTGCACATAACCTATCTTTGCCTGTCGCGCCGGCAAGTAGCAACAAGACGATTTAATTAACGCCTCGAACAAGGATTCTATAACTCCAATTTAATTCTGTTCGCGTGAAAAATTTCTTTCATTCAAACGTAACGACCTTTTGCGAACGAAAGTGCATTAAGTGAATTAATTTTCATAAATTGATTTCACTAAATTCGATATCGCTTATCACTTTTAATTCTAACGTCGTGTTAGATATGATTTCGATAAATTACATATCACATTTATAACGCGATAGAAAGAGAGAGAGGTAAATTCAACATCGTTACACACAAATGGCGCTAAACTGCATCAACTCATCAAGTTTATTTTTCTCGAAAACAATGCACAAGTTCGAACTGCGCGACGCAAAATTCATTTAACTCAGCCGAGATCCAAGTGAAAATTATATGTTATTCTTTTCAGACACGCACATGAACCCGGGGCGTCCCGATTAAACGACCTCGAGACGTGAAACCACGTGAAACGCGACGACGACGATGAGAAATAACCTCTCGTCGACAAGCCGCGAGTGCCTGCCAGTGCCATCAGCTGCCGTTAGCCGGGAAAATGGCGCGCCGTTGTTTACATCGGTCGCCAGGGCAACGGCCAATCGCGGCGCGGGCCGCCGGGGGCACATGCGCGCCGCGCGCGACGAGAGAGCAGTTCGAATTCCCGAGTCTGAACGCAAGCTGCGAAGTCGTGGCGCGATTCAAGTTCTTGAAACTCGCGACGTTTTGTACGAACGTGGCTCGCGAGGCGGACAGAACGTGGCTGCGAATCGAACAGCTTCGACTCAGCTCGTGGGAAAGGAACCGTCGAGGAATCGCGTGAATCCGGAACGGCCGGCATTGCGGCGGCGCGTATAGGTTACGAGTTACGAGGCGCATCTGCACTTTCTGCGCGCGCGCGCTCGCTTCCCGTCTCCCTCTCGCCGAGCCGCGAGCGTACATTCGTCTCCCTTTGAGAGCAGAAGGTGCAGCTAAACGCGGACGGGAGGAGTAATCTATCGGCTCGGCACCGCTCGGCACAGCGACGATCGCGCGGAGGAGGGAGCGCGACGAGAGGAAGAGAGAGAAAATGAGAGAGGTAGAGAGGAAGAACGGAGCGAGGTGGGCGGTGGAGCTGGTGGAGCATCGTCGGAAGGGGTGAAGTGGGGTGAGGTGGGATCCGCAGTGTGCGGTCGCCGTTCGAGCGGCGTGGATTACATATTAGAATTGTTCGCGTAACGAGAGACTTGCCTTTTCGCGCGCGCGCGAGAGAGAGAAAGAGCGAACGCGGTATCCGCGCCGTTCTGCGTTACAAGTAACGTTAACGTCGCGACGACAAGCCGAACCTGCCGAACGAACGAACGAACGAGGGAGTGATCGGATATCGTAGGACCGTGAGCGGCCTCCCCTTCCCTCCCCTTTCGACCCCCTCCGATCGACGAGCGAGCGACGGTGAGCGACGGCGATCCTCGCGATGCTACCGTAGTCCGACGAGGTAGTGCGCGAACCGTGCCGCGATGACGATCACTCGCCGAGAGGGTCGGTTAATGTCGTAAAAGGGAGGAAGAAGAAGAAGAGGAAGAAAGAAGAAGAAACGAAACGATCGAACGAGGAAGATTATCGCGGCGCAGGACGAGGCGCAGAGCGCAGGAGAAGGAGGAGGAGACGGCGGCGGTGGTGGTAGTGGCGGTGCGGGCGACCGCGAGAGATGGGCAAGAAGGGTTCCAAGCGCAAGACCCGATGGAGAACGCTGAGCATCGGTGGTGAGTATCCCGCCTGTTTCCGTTTTCCGTTTCTGCTTCCTTCGATCTGGCTCTCATGCATCCGTCCGTCCGTCCGTCCGTCCGTCTGTCTGTCCGTTTCTTCCTCTCTCACCCGCGGCCGTCTGGAATAATCTCACGACCTCGCGCGTAACCATTTTCCTCGCGGAGCGGGCGATTCCGCGCCGCGAGAGCCGCGAACGCGAATCGTGCGACCGGTCATCGATCAACGGCGCGCGCGAGAGAGACGTCGGGGAGGGAGAGAGACGGGGAGAGAGAGAGAGAGAGAGAGAGAAAGAGAAGATAACGTTATCGCGTTATCGCGAGGAGATTCGTTGGCTTCCTCTTCTTCCTCCTCTTCATCGTCTCCAGACCAGATTGTCTCTCGTCCGCACGTTAAATTTCTTCCACCGAGGATGAGCCGAGAGTTCTCGAAGGGGGAGAGAAAAGGCAGGGACGACGGACTGTGCATGGCTGAATCGAGAGCGAAGGGACGAGAATTTTCACGAATTCCATGTCGCGTGGATCCGCGATCGGTCCTGATCGTAGATGAGCGATCGCAGGGTTTTGAAGGGGCCGACGGAATCCACCCTTTGACCCTTTCTTTCCCCTCCTGTCACACCCTCGCGCGTTACCCCGCGCGGGACGTCCGAGAGATCTGTTTCTAGGCTGGACGTTCTCGCGGGCCATGAAATTACCGAGAGACCGAACTCCCCCTCCGCACCGTTCCCTCGTGTCCGCCACCGTGTCTCTGCGTGTAAAAAAAGGGGAAAAAAATGAACGTCGCGGCTCTAGAATAACAAACAAGGACGCTGGTCGCGCTGGTCTCTAGAACGTGAAACGAGGACTCTGTACTACGCGACTCGCGTACGACCTGAGTTCCCGATCGTGGCAACGCGTCTGATTAATAGTCTATGAGAGCTTTCCAGCTAGCAACACAAAACGACACAAGTGTCATTCTGCCTTTATTGCTCATTGGATATTGAACAAAGACAGAATGATACTTGTGTCGATTTGTGTCGCTGGCTGGAAAGCTCCTATTATATGCTCAGTCTAGTAAAGTCTTGTTGCGCGAATGGCCGAATGGCTCTTCTTTCGGAAAGCTCGATGTGCGAATCGAGAGCTGGATTTACTTGACGCTATCGAGAATTTCCGACTCGCGAGAGCACCGTCTCTGGATAAAGGATTCATTCACGTACGTTTCTGATCGCAGGACTCAGGACTGTATCCTCCGATCTCTCTCTCGCGAGAGGTCAAAATATTAAAATATAATTGCTTTTCGAAGAAGCAATGCGAATTCATGCTATCGAAAACCGAACTTTCGACTCGCGAAAGCAATGTTCCCTGAAACGAGAACTGCTTGTTACACGCGTGTTCCTAATCGAAGGCTTATCTCTCGCAAAAAAATGAGGAGTTTAAACTCGCACTTTGCATATGTTTACAAGACCGGATTTTATCAGCGTCGGTTAGTAACTAGTTCCAGCGGATTGTCTATCGTTGTCTATATTACAGCGAGTAGTATAATCCGGATAGAAAGAGAATGAGAACGGAGAATCAGTTAAATCGCAGCGACAGTTAATCAACGTTGACATAGAATTAGTTTCTAGCCGTAACAATAGAAGTGTCTCTCGGCCGATTTCCAGTGAGAAGCTAAAGGCTTTTTCCTTTTTTTGGGGGGGGAGGGGGGGAAACTCGACGTGAGATACTTGTGAGTCATTGATCGTTATCGACAACTAAACTTTCTATTTCCGAAAATGAATAAGGAAGACTCCGAATTCGCGCGACTCACAGTCAGTCGCGTACGTATTTAACTGCAATGGAAGTGTCTATCTCCCGATCTCGCGCGAAGAGCCGGAGCTTTTCGAGGAAATTCGACGCGAGTCATTCGTCGTTATCGTAAGTTATCCAATTTGTCCATCCCGCTGCTAAAGTCTCCGGGACTTTAATCGCAGCGATCTCCGGAGCTCTTCGAGCGAGGAAGAAGCTCGAGTCATTTACTGGCAAAAACTAAAATTCTTTTCTAAATTCTTTCCACGATGACCGAGAGGGAATTCATTGAGGAGCTACCTGAGTCTTTCAGAAGAAATTTGACACGACATTTGCCCGTATCCTTCCCGAAAACTCGCCGTTTACCAATGTAAACCTTCCACACTATTCACAATTCATAATTCGCGATCGTCTATTCCCTCGTGTGAATTCCACGGCAAGTTCGATTAGGCTAATCACCACAATGAAAGGTCCATCATAATAATTAATCTAATTTTTTCAGTCCATTAGTTTAATTACAATAATGGGCTTTTCATTATTATATAAAAGTAAATATGAATCTTGTCGCTAAAATAGCGCTGTATCGGCCGATTCGTGATGATTTGCGCCCTTCGACCTCGTTAAAAAACCGGCCTCGCTAGCGAATCGACACGATCGGTGAGCAACAAACGCATGCAAGCTCGAATCTGCCCATTTATACGAATTTCGTATAAACGGGCAAGGAATAGCAAGCTGCGAGTCGTGCATAGTCTGGTGCAAGCTTTACGGGGAGAAGCATGCTACTCCGACTCGCGCCGCCGATGCATCGATCCGCGCCACCCTCCACCTAACTCTTTCCTCCTCCGTTGTCGTACCTATACCTACTTACCCGCTTAGGGCTCAGGCGTACCGCGCGCGAAAGATCGGCTCTACGACGCCGCCGCTCGACCTTCCTTCCCTCGTGCCTGGACGTTTCTTTCCTCGGGGACGAGAGCTAAGGCGGTGTTTACTCTACTTGCCGGCTTATCCTTGGCTGGTCACTGCTGAGACGTACTTCGATTTTCCGTTCTATTAATCACGCGGATTATTTAAGAGAGAGAAAAAAAAAGGAGGAAACTGATTTTACACGTGATTTTTTTATTCATACCGAGCAGTAGTGCCGCTAGTTTTTCTCTCGTTATGATTTAAATTTTATTTAAAAGCGTATACGGTAATCGAGATACGTAATGTATTCGAGAGAAAAAGCACGCATGTTGGAGATTAAGGAGATAAAGAATTCCTGGTCAATGGCGAAGGCTCAGGCACCCTCTCTAAATTTGCTATTCATTTTTGTGTGAGGTGAACATATTTACATTTTTTTTCCTTCGATTTTTCTTGGACGTGTTCGTGTACCGTGAGCACGTGAACAAATTCAGAGAAGTTGTGCGTCTATACGTAAATATAAACAGTCCTGCGATGCAGATGGTGTATATACGCGTCCTCTCGGCTTATTCTGATTTTTCTTACGTACCGCTATATGGTAGGTATATGGACCTTTCGTGACTGATCGTATATTGACTTCATTACGTGACAAAGAAGATTCGCGCAATTTTGATAGATATTTATGACGTAACAGCGCGCAGATAATGCGTATCAAAAATACACTATGACTTCAGTGGATTAGCGTACGCTGACGGTGTATGTGGTGTATGTTATCGGGTTTTCGTGTTTGAGAAATAATGGTCGAATTACAACGCCGAAACTTTTTATTCCCGCGCGAGTGATTTAGGTCGTCCCCTCGCTCTTCTATGATTGTAACTTAAACACAAATTCCTTTTAGCCGAGCTTTTAGCCTGTACGCTAAAGTCCGTAACGTAGAAAAATTAATTTTTCAATGCACACGAAAGATGGGATCAAGCACTCTGCGATCAATCTCGAAATATGCCGCGAAAATACTTGCGAGAAGATAAATGACCCGCCGCGCCTTAACACGTGTAATGAAGTATGCCGACATGAGTACTCTTCATGGAAGTATTCGCAAAAATCATATGTCGGAACTAGACATCGGATTTTTCATATGCAGATTGGTGGAAAAGAGCAATTAATAACTAAAATTATGTTATTTATAATATTCAACGTATTTATACCTAACATATGTTGCAGTATAAATATGTTGAATAATATAAATAACAATCTTAATTATTAATTGCTCTTTTCCATTAATCTGCATAATCTGAAAAATCCGATGTCTAGTCGGAATGCTCAAACATGAGCACATGCATCCACGCATCCTATTTTTGAACCGCATTATATAATGTTGACATAATATCGCGATGAGAAATGTATCTAGGCGCTTTGTCACGTAATTCGCGTTGCGAATAATCAGAATGTCCGCACGATGGCAAATTTAAATAAAATATTGCGTCGTGCAATATTAATATTTAAAAATGTCGAGAGAGAAAAAACGAGGGAGATAAATATTTCTTATGGGGAAATAGAGAATGTTTATTCGCTCAAATGGACAGGCGAAAACTTCTATTGTCGCGTGAAATTTGTTTTTCGACTGCCAAGAAGGAAGAAGGAGGCGGAGAGTGGAGAATTAATTTGAAGCAAAAATGATTTGGCAGGCCCTTTGTAACTTCACGACAATACCTACCATTTCTATTGTGGCTACTTTCCGGCTGAAACGGAAAGAGACGTAGTGACTTCCGATTGAATCGCCTTCAAAGATTGAAGTAACACAAACAACGTATGTTCCTCGCTGTTTCTTTGTCGCGTATTTGCCCCCATCTCGCTGTCTTGGTTTTTCAAACGCGAGAAAACTTTCTCGGCACGGAGTGTAAGTCGCTCCGTCTCTTTCTTCCGCATATATTTTTGTAGCGAATGACCCCGTCGGTGTACGTCTTCATCTATGTCCACCCGTTGACCCGGTAGCTTGTGCTACCAGTGCAAACTCGGTTACCGAAGAGCGTTTTCTTTATCTCGCGTGTTTTCGCAACGATATCTCGCATCTGATTTTCATAACCTCCTTTATCGCCCATGGCATGTGCTCATTTCGGACAAAAATTAAATTGGGCAATGATGCTTAAAGTAACTAGGTATAATGTACTTCATAATAAAAATTTTTGTTGGTTCTATCCGAAAAAGAATATAAGCGAACCTTTTTTAACAGAAATTAGAAACAATAATTATCTTGCTTTTTACATTGTAATTTGTAATTTGATTGTAATTTGAAAATACGTAATAATTAAGATTATTTAAGTTAAATTTTATTTGCAGCTTAGCCTGTTTTTTGTTGGTAATGCAGCATTTACAAAAAGTTTTATTGAAATCTATATCGAATTTCAGTCGAGAGATTATTTTTAATTCCTAAGATATAAAAAATTTTAAAATATTTTTATAAATTTATTTACTTGCAAAATTTACCTTTAGAAGTTCATCGAAATTCTAAAATTCTGATTATTTCTCGGCACAAATTTTGCAGTTTGAACGAATTGAAGAGTTTATCTTTTAGTCTGTTATTTTGCAAGTATCATCCATCATTACTCATGCCATTCATTCATGTCATTCATTGCCAGTATCATTTATCATTACACCTGTCAGAAATAAACCACCTGTGCATTATTGTTCTAATCACAATGACACAGGTTACATGATTATTCATGAATGTTCTGTGGTTAAGTTACGTTTTGTTTGATTATAAAAAATCATCGAGCACCACTATGTATAAAGTATAAAAATATTGCATAAATATAACATGCAGACAACTTTATATAGATAAAAACTTAATTATATTTTGCAGTTATTTTTTATTGTATCACACATACACGTAGCAACAGATCAGAATTGCGAATTTCATTCATTTTTACTTACTTCTCTCTTAAAATATTTGAAATTTATAATTGCCTTGAAATCTATGTTTTTAAGAGAAATAATATGATGATAACTCGAACGTTTGACAGAATTAATTGGACCGTCAAGTATTGTACTTGTGATTAATGATCCGCGATTATTGTTATAAAACAAAATTTTCTCGCGCGTTTCATGGTCGCGACGCGATTCGTGGCAAATACAAACACATTCATAGCGCACTAGGTCAGCGCGGTAATGAGTTGTACGTCTCGATGTAGGGGCAATTGCCAAATGTAATAGTGCCGTGTTTCATAACGCATGTAGTAGGGGGAGATAACTATATATATACGCGTTATGTAGTAATTATAGTGAATAGTTGAAAGCAGTGTTTTATAAGACGGGGGAGCCCATCGATCGTTTTAATCTTTTGCGTCTCTATGGTAAGTTTTACCGCAATTACTGCGACGGAAATATTAAAGTTAATATCGGTTTGTTTAGTTACGCAAAAATACTCTTACAATTAGTGCGACCACAATTCCGCAAGAGATAAAATCTAATTGTTTGATTATGCAATAAATTAAAAAAACAGTAATATTTTTTTTCAATATCTAGTAGTGGCTTCTGATTTCTCGTATCAATGTGCCGCAAATTGAAAACGAGTCTTATCAGTACAGTAATCCTGTTCGAGCAGCCACTGCGATTAGATTAAAATATATTCGATATTGAAGCTAAATCGAGACAATGTTTATCTCTGGAATAGTGTTATAAATATATTTTGATATATTTTACAATTATATATTTATACATATCGTTGCTTTAAAAAAAATGTATAACAGTCACACACACACACATATCTAATTGCGAATAGTATGTTCTAAATTAACACCGATAAAATATATGCGATGCACGCAACTTGATTTACTTTCAATAACACTTTGATCTTTATTCTCTTGAATAAAGATCAAAGAACCATTGCAACTAAAGAGAAAGCACTTCCAAGAAGTCAATTGAAGAACTTGGCGAAAGTTATATTAATACTACACAGACTTATAATATCTGGAAGATTGCCAGTTTATTGTATGAATATTTAGACAGTGGAGCGTAATGAGTTAAGGCTTAACAGCTACAATGCAATCTTTCAATCGATTGTAGAGCACGGCTCTCAATGAACCTGTGTTTCATTGCATGCAGTTCTCAATTAAAATGAAGTTCACGGTATTTCTGTATCCTCGAAGCATTGTTCCTATTTTATTCTACGCTATCGTGAAAAAGCTCTTCATTCGCGAATTATTGGGAATTACTTTCTCGATCAAAGATGACATATTTAGTTTGGAGGAATACCTGTACGGAAATTAATAACGTCGTTAGTAAGTCTACAGTTTATACGCGCAATGACGGAGGCGGCTGGTTTCTCGATGATCTTGGATTGCATGTCATGACTAATTAAATTAATTAAACGTCCTCGATGTATTTCTACGGTGTCGTGCCTGCAGATCGCAGAATACGTAGAGCGACATAGCGTATAATTTTGAGCAATCTATCACCTCCGAAACCTGTCACTTTGTTGTCATCATCCTACCTCGGAACCATGAATACGTCGAGCGTCATTAACTGCGAGATGTCGAATACGAGAATTTCACCTACCAAACCACGTATACCTACCATAATATACATCGTACAATTGAGTTTATCCTCTGTTTTTGTAGCAGAATTCTATTTCTGTAACAGACTTTCCCTAACTGTATATCTCTGCTTTTATCATTTATGTTACATTGAAGTTCAGCCGCGTTCTGTTTTTGTCTATTTACCACGAGCTTTCATATACAGTTTCGCGTATTTCTGAATAATATCCAGCGAATTCTAAATTTGTCGCGCTCTAAGCGTGACCACGCATTAAAAACAATAATGACCCGGAATATCCGCGCACACCTCGTAAAAGTTCGCATTGTAAAGATGAGATAAATGTCTTCAACGAGCCGCATTGCGAGTTCCTATAGGGTCGAGAGAGGGAAACTCCCGTTCAACTCGATACCGGAGCAAATCAATAGTTAGGCGTCGCGTCTCTCGATCGTCGTCGTGCCGCGTATAGGAAATGGAATGCCTCGTCGAGCTAACGTAAATGAAATGCCGATCTCGGACACAGCAATCGTCTTCCGTCCCCCGAGAAATTTCGTAATTTTTATTTTCTGATGAATTTTCTGTTGGAATTTCTTCTTTTCGGATAGAATTTCTGATGATTTCGAGCAGGAATTCATGATAAATTGCTTTCGCAGGCTTAGCTTGACACATATTTGATTCAAACACACCTCACGGAATATTTTTATTGGGTATTGATAAATAAAGTTGATGGAGTTTCTAATTAGAGATGTGTAATATTTAAGTTTAACGTAGTATTAATATTTCTTGCAAAAGTATTGGCACTTTGTAGTATCTATATTGTTCATGGAAGCAAAATGCCGTGATAATTCGCAATAAAGAAAAGTTAATGTACAAGTAATATCGAATGAAATATAAAGAAAGAACTCCAATATTATTGTTAGCAATTAACTTTTTTTTTAACACGTTGTGTATCGATACTTCTTAATTGTTCGACATTGGACTCTCTTCGACGCGCGCTGCCGATTGTTAATTAATGTAAAAAAATAATACTGACACATAATGGATACTAAATTTATATATTTTTACATTGTAATTGTAAAGATCGGAATTTCGTGAGCTTTTCCGGTTTTAACAGTTCCATAAGAATATCGACTTTTCGAAAACTTCGAAGTTTGTAACTTTGAGAGAGATTTTCCTTTATACAAAGAATGTCCGGGTAAATCCCTGTGCGTAATCTCGAGTCTCTTCCCTCCCCTCCTCTCTTTCTCTTTCTCCTCTTTATGTGAGAATCGATTGCATCTTAAATTTCTTATGCCGGCGGACATCGCGGCAGCGCAAGCTGCTTATAGTACCATGAGTGATCGACTCTTACTACTGCTGCGAATGCACACGCCACATTTCTCCGAGCGCCGGGGTTCGCCGAGAAAGTGGCATTATCTCCTAGTGCTCGCTACGAAAATATATCCGCGTGTAAACTCGTTTTTTTCTGTGCACGGATAATCGCGGCAATTCTGCATTTACAATTAATTGATGACGAAAAAATGTTGAAAACAAAATTACCGATCTATCTCTGTGAAATTTATCGCTACGTTTTGAGGTCAGTTGCTTGCGATTTAATAAAGTATAAACTCGAGGCATCGGTGCAAAAATGAAGATGATTAAATTATGAGCTGGTGAATTAAAATTTCTCAAATAGCGTGAAATATAAATAAGAAATAGCGTCGTGAATATTGCTTGATTAGCAAGCTCGTGAAATGCTATTAGTCTTTCAATCTTGCAATGGAAATATATGTGTATAAAACATAATGAATTTCCATTACATCGACCAGATTCTTTTTCCAATAAGCGATGAGATTTTATCGAATAAGCGAAATTTAATATCTCCTGCAATTATTTTAATATTTAGATACGGATATAATCTCTTTTATTTTGCTAAATTATTTTGTTAAATACAAGATATTCTATGAAATATCGTAATATTATAAATTCGATGACTGTTATTTAATTACTTTAACATTATTTGTACATATCTATATTAGCGTCTGGTTTATCACTTTATATTAGGTATACAAATCACAAGAATGGAGTACATAACATTTTCATTAGATAATAAAATTATGTGCAGAAATAAAATCTATTATAAATATTAAATGCGGTCAAATATTAATTCATCAATTTACACGTTTCTCCTCTTTTGTAAAACTCGTATAAGAAACAGACAAATTAATTGGTAATTGACCAAAAAAGTATTTTAAATATTTCTCTCGGTATGATGCATTATCTGAAAATATCTCACGAATATAATTATACCGCATCTTCTCTTCCGTTATTGAGCAAACTTTGAGACTTCGTGCTTAAGTAATTAGAATACTGGTGAGTGGTGTCTAAGCGTAATTGCCTCTTAGGATCGATAAGATGATCCCAGTGCACCGCGGCGTGAACTTTCGGCACGGCCGAAGTTCACGTTGCAGACACAGCGACAAGCTAAGTATAACATTGACAAAACAGAAAGAACGAAATAGAATATGCGCCATGCATGCACGTCTGCACTTGTGTTGTTCGTGGACAGAAGCGCGGTTGTTACGTAAGCTCTTACAGCATTTTCCATCGAACGTCGAACCTGAGGCGAGTAGACTATTTTAGAAAACGCGTGAGACGAATTATGAAATACAATGAAAGTCGAAGATAACCCAATGGACCTTAATCTTTTACAGACTGGAAACCTGAGATAATGAGAAAGATTGATGCAAGATTATAATGCAGAGATTCCGAGAGCAATATTTCGCTAGAAAAAGGAATTGTTTTTCTTTGTTCTTTATTAATCAAATTACTTTTCCTTATCGAAGTATTCATTCATATTAATTTAAAAAAATTTTTTTTTTATTTGTTAGAAAGCCACGTAGATAATGACGAAGTGCTTCATAATAACTGCTTGGGTAAGATTAGTTAACGCTAACTTATAAAACGTTATGGACGTAATGAAAACATTAATGTTAACGTCTTATACATAATGAAAATGGATGCGAGAACTGAAGCGAAACCAAGTGATAGTAATTAGTATTAGTGCAGGTCGTAGAAATGTTAGAAGCAAATCTTTCGCTAATGAGAAGGACGCGACAATCGATCTGTTACATTTAATCCGATTTACCATACTCCGAAACCGATCGTCTATCCAATTATTTCGCTCCAATTAGATTACAGCTTTGTTAAATCGAGCCGTTAATGTAAGGAAGATAAGAGGATATTTCACTCTTACGTAATTAAATTAATCGGAGAACGTTTCATTACTTCTTACTTCACCCTGAAGTAAGAAGTAATGAAATCGAAAACACATTGTTATGTAAGACTTTCCGTTTACATCTCGTGCTACTTCGTGGGTACACAGAATCCGTAACAATAATAAACGCATGTACAAAGGAACAAAAAATAGAATCTCTCTCTTTCTCTGTCTTCCCTCTCTTTCTTTTTCTCTCTCTTTTCTCGCGCGCTTTCCGTGTGCACATATCGTATCGAGCGCGAGTGAGGTTTCTGCACGTGCTCAAGATCGTAGACCTTCCTGACGTTCAACGACGAATTACATAACAGCCTCGCCGCGGTTACCGATAATAAAATACAGCTTTACGTACATGCAACGTGTTACGTGCATGTGCGCGGGCGCCATGAGTGCGTTCGTGTGTATCACGCGCCGCGAATACGTATACGCGAACATCGAGAGGTGCGTGGAACGGAGAGCTGCGAGTTCGGGTTATGAATAGCACGTGAGTGACCACGAGGTTCTCGTCACATGCTCGCGGACGAGTTTCCCGCGAGCTGCGTTGTCACGAGCGGCGACGTCGGCGACTCGTCCGCATGATTTTGAGTCGGCAACGGCATTTTCGGCTCGATCTTGCACAACCGACCGAATCTCTCGAGCCTGCATGAAGTATCGCATCCTGTCGTTGGCACACAGCTTGTGTCATCAATGACCCGCGCGTCTGTCGTTCTCCATGTCCATCAAGAATTCGCGATTCTACATCAAACGCATTGTGGAAACAAAGAATGTTCCTCTTCTTTCCTTTCTTGCTAATTAATTCTTTCTATTTGTTTTATGTTTCTCAGAAAAGATAAGTTTTTTACACCAACGACTGTAGTCATCATGCTAATTAAGCAGCTTATCTCCGTAGAAGAAATGAGTTATTATAGAAACACTGATACGTGGAATAAAATTGCAGACGTGAATTATAATAATTCTTATAATTGAAAACTTCGTTCGTCTTTCTTTTTAAACAGTCAACTTCAATGGTTACAAAGTCTCCTACAAAATTTACAGCGAGTCGGTCTGCGACATAATGTATTGACAAGAGCATTCGTTGCTCGTTAAATAGCTAAAGGTGCAGCGTCTGGAAATGTTAATTATAGACCTTTCCCAGAACAGTCTTAGAAATCTGCCATAAAATGTACAGCGAGCCGTCTTGCGACGCACCGTCTCGACACCCGCGACAGCCAAGAGCGCGTTCATTGCCGAAATCGCGAAATTGCTGAGGGGGGTACAGCGTCTAGGATTGTTAATAATAGACTTGCACTAAGAGAATAGCGCGTGTCACGTTTGCGCGCGCGGTGTTCCGCAGAACACATTTGGACCTTACACGCTATTTTTACCTATCGTTACTGTCCGCCTCATTTAAGGTCTCCGTTCGTCACACCGTCCCCTGTTTTGCTCCAGAATAGTTGCTTTACGGTCTTTTAAGTGTCAAACTCGCGGCGATATCGGCAATTTAACGCTTGTAACACTGGCAAGCGTTTGTTTTAACCGCTCCTTTCTCGTAGATTCCCGATCTTGTGCCTTGAAAGGTCAAAGAACTTTTTGGACCATTTGCCAATTCTAGTATTGCTAAATACAAAACTGTATAGTTCCTGATGTGCATAACGTTTATAAAATTGTGGAAGGGAAATTCAGAGAGGTGATGCAGGAAACGTTTTTTGCTACATAATTTGAAGAGAAACATTCTTCTCGCAAAAAAATATTTGAAGGAAGAAATCAGTCTTACAATTAGTCACATAAAAGCCGCTAGCACATGAGTGTTACAAAAATTAATTGTTTAATTCGACCTAACTGGCCACATTTATTGAATCTTAATCTTTACAACGTTTTGACTATTAGTTTTGGTTTGGGTCGAATTAAACAATAATTTTACCAGTAATAACTTATTACTGGCAAAGCAAAGGATTATTTTCTGTTAAAAAAATTACCCAAGTTTTTGCGATAACTCTCATCCATCAATCAATCTGATTCGAGCGGTTGAAATTTTCGAGAAATATTCTCATCCGGCTGGGTAAAGCTTTTCTCGTCCACAATTGATCACGTCAAGATGTTTCCGGCAACACGGTAGTTTGGATCGATATCTTTAACCGTTGCAGAAAATCTGTACGAGATTAATTATTAGCGCACGTTTTGCACGATAAAATACAATTGGCAAATGAGGGGTCCGCCTCATATGATTCATTGAGCGTATTTGACACCTACACACACACACACACACAGTCTTCTAATGTTATCTAGCGATATATTCTCGCGGTATTTTTTGAGCTACATATTTCGGTATTGCCCGTCTGTTTTCGAGTACGAGTTAAATTGGCGTATTAATTCCGCGATAACGATTTTGCGTCCATAGAGTTACATAATACTTTCATTGTCACGCATACTGATCGATAGTACAGTATAGTTGAAGTGATACGACATATTCGTTGGCTATCGCGTACCATGTCATACCAGTTTGTGAACTTGACACTTAATCTGGCAATCGCTTATCAGAGATATACGTGCTCTCTGTACATATCATAATGTACACAGCTTGAAGAAAAGTATCCCTTGGCCGATCTTTGTGTGAAAAGGATTGAACACCAGTTCGAAAGAAAATATTCTCGAGCGAACGTATTTTGAAAACTTGTACGCGTTTTCGAAATATTTATACCGAGATAGAAATAAGATAGATATATAGAAAATCACTCGATGCTTTTATTTTTATTCTTTCATAATTATAAACTTGTGCTTTGAGAAATCCAGTTATTCGAAATAGATTTTATATCTCGTATTAAAATCATGTTTTATCGTTAATGCAACGTACTGGGTAAGTTATTCACGTAATGCGTCTTATGTAAGCATGACAGAAGGACAAGTATATAGTTTCTAGACTGATTTCTCAGTGTTAATATTTTCGTCAAGCACGTTCGTATAACATGACGTTCGAGGAAGTCATATTATAACCACTTTTAATTTTACGACGGTCATAAAATATCATGTTTGCCAGCAAGTACAAGTAATTTCTTATATCATGTTACATCACCTCGAAGATTATTTTAAGATTCAAGCGTTATCGATCTTAAAATTCAATTAACCACCTGCACTCTGATACTAACTGCTTTGTTTTTTTAGATATACTAATATCGAATATCAATAGTACCGGATATTGAACTCATTGAAACGATAAGTTGTAAGGTTCTATACATAGACTATACTAAATATGTAACACGCATCTTTTTAATGTCGAATCTAATTTTTGGCAGTACATGAGTTATTTGTTCCAAATTGAAAACACGGTTTTCTTATCTAGATGTTTCTCATATAAGTTGCCCTCACACACTTTCCTCTATTCTATTATAAAAGTTAGCAATTATTTAGTGGTGTTTGGTCTATTTCGGCTAGTTGATACTTAAAAGATTAATATATTTAAAATAGATTTCTCTAAGTGGCGGGACTATTTCCTCAAATTGATTCCCTTAAGAGATAAAGGGTAATGGCCCTTTGCGCCAGAAACGTATCGCATTTCTCTAACTAATCATTTTGTAAGAAAGGGAAGAAAAACCATACAAGAATCCGAAACTTTCAACGTGTTTAGTAAGTATTACCAGAGATTGTCACAACATATTTTTTGTGCCTTACCACATGTTCAGGAATTAAAGATCAAGTTACAAGGCCTTAAAAAACATCCTAGGCCTGTGTTATATCTTCGGTCTTGAAACTACGCTACGTTATTGAGTGTCGATATATCATTATATATAATCTTGCTTTTTTATTTTTCAATAGCTCCGTATATCTATTTTATTTTATGCACATACATATTTATGTACTAATAATAAATGCTGTAACTGCGGTTTATTAGCAATTGGATTTTTTATAATCACGGCAACTCGGCGATTCAACATTTTTTATCAAAAGTGATTGCTAATATACTAGGTATTCCTCGCTAAAAAATTGTTTATTAATCGTGCATAGAATGCACTTAAAACTTAGGCAGTAATTAGTGACACTATTTAATTGAATATGCGTTTTATTGTTAGATTATAAACGTAAAAAAAAAATTTGCTACTATAGGGACAGCTAACATTTTTTGCAGTGAGAGCTAAAAGTTTTGCTACTGTAGCTAAATTATTTAGCTACTATTGCTAAATATTTAAATATTTAGCTACTATTGCAAAAAATGTTAGCTGTCCCTATAGTAGCAAATTTTTTTTTACGTGTAGGAGAAAAATATCGTAAGAAACGTAATGACTCATTTTTAATAATAAGTCGCAAAGTCCAAGACAGTCTCATACTGGTTCGAAGAACTTTGCTCGCGTCTCGCACCTCGAGATGCGATAACTAGTTAAATCATCAGGCCATGCATATGTTATTCCCGTTGCAATCGAAGGTGTAGTCTCTTTTCAGTAATGGACCCAGTCGAAAAGTAGATCGGTAAAAGATCAAAATGCGCGGAGGGAGAGAGAGAACATTGGCCCTATGTTTTTGACAATGTGCCTAGGCCGTTCTATAACAGTCCGACGTTCCAAATCATTATACTTCGACTATTCGTGAGGCATCGTCTTAGACGTCAACCTGCCATGAGGACGGTGAGCAAAGTGCGCTCGCCGTTTCGTCATCCCCGAAGCCTCGACCTGTCGTCCGAAACGACAGACGCCGGTTCTCTTCAAATCGTAAATCAACGCTCATTTTCTCTTATGCCGAATTTTCTCTAGTTCTATGTGTACTGGAGTTACAAGAATCAATCCATTAAAGTATAAATTTACAGGACTTCTCGCCAAATTTTTTATCCAGATTGTTAGAAGAAAATAAATTATCTTTTCGAAAGATCCATTATCTTCTTTTTTTTTTACTGATCTTTAATCTCGGAAAAAATATGTGATGAATACAAAAAATAATATAAGAAGGCAATTATTTTTGCAATAACTAGATTTTTGATATTTTTTTTAATTAGGAGAGCATCAGTTAATGATTTATCATTAATTTGCATAATTATATAGAAAAATTGATTAGCAAATCCGAAAATATGAACACTCTTGGACTCTCTCCCCTCTCATCCCTAATAATTTATCATGTTTTGCTGAGTACCTTTGCAGAAAACTGATCATAAAGTGTTGTTTCTTTTACCTTATTCTGTTTCAAATTTATGAATTTATAAGCAAAGTAAAATGTGTGTGCATTTTTATGGAAATCTTTCCTCATATTTCTTTACTTCTTACTAGACTGCTAACATTCAATTTGTGCACTATAGCGAAGACATGATATCCGAGCATTCTCGTGCGAGGAAAATGGTTAAAGGGTAGAGATCGAAACCGCTTTTAAAATAACTGAGGAACAGGAAAGGGGACGGACTCGCAAACCTTTGCTCGCGCGAGTAAGTACCCCGTGGGCGACGGGGAAGCACATGATGGCACAAAATCGTTCGCGTTGCACAGTCGCAGACGACCGCAGAAAATCGAAGCTACGAGCATCGTGGCGCGGTGCACGCCGACGGTCGCGCCAGTGCAGTGCCACCGGGACGATCTTAGAGAATTCCGCGACTCCTCGTCCTGACAGAAATAGTGCGCGACCGGTATGCATTATTCGTGCGTGCCCACGGACGGCGAGGGGAATCCCAAACTTGATTGTCATCCGGCGACGACCGCGACGCCGCGAAAACGAGCGTCGTTTCCGAAGCCGGCCGTCCGCGAGGACTCCATTTCCGGCTTCGACCGGGTCTTGCATTGACTGAAAATTCGTGAAACGTGGTCCCCGAAAGCTCGGCGGGCGTGGCAATCTCCTCCACTTTGCCTTTGTCTTTGATAGAACATTGTCCTTAATGAAAAATTTTATGAGTGCGAGAATATAGTTTCGATGATTTATCTCAAAGTGGAGGATCATTTTCAGGGAGACTTTACGATCCTGAAATCGTAAAGCGAAGTTTTTCCTAAAGAAAAGAATTGTTCCTAGTGCTCATCGCCATGTGACTCGTAAGATTACGTAATTTCTCGCGGCCTGGCTGTCTATGATACCTTCCGCTCTACTCTCCGAATATGAATAAATAATATTCTTTCACATAATAAGAAAGAAATAAAAATAAAATTAGCACAGAAACAATGCACTTATACAAATTATTTTATCTCTACTGGATAAGTGTTTCAAAGTCCAAACCTAGGTAAATTAGATTCCTGATTAATATGGAAAATGGTTGATTGCGAAAATATTGAGGTGGTTTTCATGTCTCATGGAAGTCGTTTACTTTTGATTATTCATGAATGAATAATCAAAAGTAAACGACTTCCAGTAATTAAAATTTTAAAATTAAAAACACGTGAATAATTCCTCAGTCAATTTCAAGACTTTATTCATTTTTAATTTGAAACTCGATTAGGAAAATATACGATATCAAAATTAGAAAACATTAAATAATGATTCTGCTTCTCGTAATTTTGTTGCTAAATAAAGATCGACTCCGCGAACCGCATTTATTTATAACTCGTTATAAATTGTTGCAGAATATATATCTAATTTCATTAAGAATCTTTCGTGTAAGAATATCTTTTGTACGAAAATATTTTCTCGCCACGTAATATATTTATTTACAATTATTGATATTCTTTTTCTACATTTTTTTAGCTTTTAGACTGTAAAATGCTAGCCTTATTGTCGATTCCTTTTCTTACTAATGTGTTTTGACTATTTTCCTTTACAAACACATGAAACGCCCGAATATAAACCGGCGAACTTCTTTAAGAACATTATAAGTGCAGTATTATATGACATGTAAGGCACGTTCGTGCAGCAAAACAGATTTCAAGGAAAAATTATTTTTGACATCAAGGACGATTTTTCGTAATGTTATACGATCTGGTACGGCGCGAATGTACCTACAATGTTGAGGGTCGGGTATGTTTGAAGAATGCAAATACATAACGAACGCGATTCTACTTATCAGCTTATCCTGAGACACCAGTTTGCTGTTGATATTTTTGGTATTAATCGAGGATTCGGGGTAACGGACAACGAGGTACTCGGATACTCGAGTACAGAGGATATGCATTCGATATATACGGAGAACACTAGTCCGCTTGCACGATCAATGAAACGTTACCATCTAGGTATTAATACGCCCGTGCGATATCTAGACGTTTTAACGCACGGTTCGCTTGAAACGTAAGCCAGGACGGAATCTGGAACGAGAATGCGATATGTCGTATGTTATGTATGCACGTTGGGACGACACTCGGCATTACGTTTCAAAAATAATTCGCGTCGCAGGCGAGTGATTCGCAGATAAATCGTTTCCTCTTGCTCTCTTTTTTGTTCTCCATTTTTCCCTGCGCGCATCAATCACATTCAAGTTTAAAAAATGTTATTTTTCAGTTGATAGTCTCGTTGATAGTATCACGAATATTGCGCGTTTCCGCACTCGAAGGATCTAAAAAAAGTAACATATTAATAGGAAAAGCTAGCCGTAATGAAAAGAGAGATGAGATAAGAGATGAAGATAAAATCTTCGAAATCTGATGATATAATAATAATAAAGATAATTTGACGGAAACGACATAAATCGTAAAATATTTTCGGCTGCAAATGTGCTTGCCTTATTGAGACACTAATTTCCTTTCAATATCGCGCATCACCGGCAAAAATTAGCACTTCATTTAGTGATCGTACTATAATTGCTCTCAGTGAGCGTTCGCGCTCCTGCTCGAATCAGAAAAATTCATTGCTGTCTTAATCTTAGAAAGTTAACTGACAGGTTTATAGCAAGTACTTGCGTCTTTCGACTTTCATAATGTAGTAAACGTCAAAGCAAGAATACATTTAAAACTTTATGTTTGTTGACAATGATTCTAATCCAGTTTACGAGCCGTAAACTCCGCAATAAAATCATGCATGATTATACAGCCATTGAATAAAGTATACTTGTTACTTTGCCCCAATCTTTTACTTTTTATTTATCTGAAGTTGCGATATATAATATAAAAATAAAGCTAAAATTTGCAGTGCAATTTCGAAATAATTCTTATATTAATTAAAATAACCATTATTGGTTTTTCAACACGTTTCTTCGTTCAAAAAAAAAGCACTCAATCTCTTTTAAAAGATTCAAGTCAATTTTATTTAAACCGAAACTTATATACACATATGTATGTGTATATATAATAGAGAAGCGGCAAACCGTCTGCCCGGATCTAATAAAATTTTTATCATTCTACCGAAATAAAACGTAACACCTGTTCTATCATCTTGACGGTAGAATTATTTATACTATGTCATTACATTATTCACCTGTTTACTCTTTCTCAGATTTTATACTTTCATAAATTCTTCGGTTAATGTCTATAGGAATTATTGTACAATATCTATTCGGTTCAGTAAAGAATTGATCGAACGGTCAACTGAAGATGAAGGAGTCGGGCGTCGAGACGATTCTTCACTCGCACGGAGACATCAGTCACCGATAGCTCGGCAGCCTCCTTGGTAGCCCGTTTTCTATTCTAATTCCGATGCTATTCTGGTACCGGTGGAGGCAGCCAATGGGCAACGCGTCCTCCCGGCTACCATACGCGCAAATACATCCCTCGCGGACTCTTCGCTCCTCGTCTCGTCCGGCTTGTCGGGCACCATCACCGGGTGATGATCACCCCCCTCCCCGTACCGATCGCAGTCGTTCTCGGGGCATCGTGTGCGATGCATTAATCCTGTATTCGCATGTTCCTCGTTACGCATCCCCTCGTCCTTCATCAGTGGTAGCAGAGGTGAACGTCTCTGAAGCGATCTCTCGGTCTACGTCGAGCGCCAAACGACGTTCGGATCGAACTGATCGGCCTCCTCGGGGAGCGGTTTTGCTCGCCGATCAGTCAGGACAATCCTGAAGGGAAGATAACATCAGGTGGAGGAAGGGTGCGATGCAGTGGCGTCGACAGAAGAAGGTCACCCACGTGATCGGTTCCTCGAATCATGTGCTGCTCTTAGCGAGGTACCAAGATGGTACGGAAACACCACCTCAACATACATAGCTGCACGTGGAGAACGCTTGTTGTATAATGTATTGAACCGTTATGGTAGAGAGTCAATATATGTATAAAGAACTGAGGTTTAAGCAGAGGACTATAGCGAAAGGTGAAAGAAAACGGTGCGAAGTTTTTCTTATCGCAGTTCTTATCGTATGTGATTTAAATCATTTATTCCGCTTGTCGGCCATCAGTTGAATAATTTTAATGTACTTTTTGAGATACGGTTTCGAAGTAAAATGCGAAGCTAATTCGCTACAATTTTGAAATTATAAATTTTCTAATTTTTCTGTCTGATTTTATTAAATTGTATTTGTACAAAATTCTGAATGAGGCGCACATAAAACAATAATTCGTGTACACGTTTTACACGAATTAGCTCCGTTTTTTTCTTGTCTGAATGAAGCTCTCTTGTGTGCACAACGATCAATTCCACAAACGCTTCCTGCGTGATACGAACAATTTCATGCGAATTACATTTGGAAGGATATAGTTCCTGCGTTAAACACAACGTGCGAAGTGGTCGTTCGAAATATCACGGAAATGTCTAACATTTTCTCTCGTTATTAAACGCCACTGACAGTCCGGCAATTACGTGTTCATTAATTGCTCACTTTTTGCTCAATTTAATTTTCGTATAACGTAAATTGCGGAGCATAGATTTCCTAGAAATCGAATCTACTTGATATCTATAATGTTATACATATATATCGATATAAAAATCCGAATGCATTATGCACATACATATATGACTGAACGCGATATTAGTTATAAAAAAATGTCGAAAGAAACGTCTACAAAATTGAGTTTCGTAAAATTGAGCGATGTTATTATCTTTAAAATATCCTTTTAAGATTTGAATGATTAAAAATTCCGGATAATTAATTCATTGTTTATCGCGAAATTTTTATTTCATAAACTCGAGCTTAATTGAAGACAACAGCGCGCAATTAGCGAGAGTGTCAGCACTAATCACGTTGTTCTCGATTCGACAGCTCCACCCGGTGAAGAGGATGAGGAGGAGGGTTTGCGAAAGGACTATGTGAAGAGCCAGGAGAAGGAGACGAACGCGCACACACACTTCGAACGGAATGGACAACAGGGCGGCTACAAGCCACGTCGGGCTGGTACCAGCACAAGCGGGGGAAGTACGAGCGGCTACGCCAGCAGCGGCTCGAGATCGCACAGGGACGAGAGCGCGGGCTCACCGTCGCAGCCAAAGATCATCTTTAACGAGGAAGAGTACACGAGGATCACAACGCCGCGGCAGGATGTCCTCTTCAAGAAGGGCTACCTGTCGCGCAAGAAGCCCTGGACTGGAAACGCGAGCACTAGCGCTACGCCGTCGACCACGGAGAGTCAGTCGGCGTCACATTCCACCGCAGGTGGTGATTGTAGAATAAACATACTGCGGGATAAACAATTAGCGGGTCAAGTTAAAATATATTCTAGTAAAATATTTCTGATAATATTCCAATTTTATAAGTTGCCATTATCGTATTGTCTGCTGTACGTTTAATTCCGATATCTTGAAGCTTTATTGTTGAAACATGAATTCTAATGTCTGAGCGTATCTGCTCTATATCTATTCGAGAAAAGCCTGCAACTCTTTCGTCTTTTCTACAGACACTGCTTAGGAGAAAGTTCTTATCATCCTTTCGCTAATATGTTTAGTCTGCCGATAAACGAGTATACGTTTAAACGATAATATTCTTGCAGACGGCAGCGAAACTACAGAGGACCAGCAACTATTGGATAGGGACAGCGGAACGGGAGAATATCCGCCTGTAGTAGAACCAGGGGCGCAACTAGGATATGGAACGTTTTACGATCATGCGAGCGGCTACTATTATGAATATCCTGTGATGTTGGTCGGACCTGCACCAGTACCTGCTCAAGTTGGACCAAGCGTTCTAGCGAGTGTACCCTGCGGCCCGGTCCCTCTAAGACCGATCGAGTGGATTAATCCTGCCTTCGTGCCTAAACTTGCCAATCAACCATATTGCTTAATGGACTATCAGGTAATAGTCCGAAATCTCACTTGTCGTATATTTTCATTAAATGTTCGATTTAAATAAATCCGCATAAACAAAAAATGCAAATATTACATGTAATTGGATAATAGATTTATCCTGAAATCGACTTGTGTGTGTACAAAAATTTAGATTGATTATTGTTACCGTAAAATAATATTCTGCAATGTGTGAAAAAACTTGTTTCGTATTAATTCCAAATAATTATTATAATAATATATCTACTTAATTAATTATTATTTGATTATTGTTTAATTATTCATTTATAGACTAATCAAAGTACAGAACCAGTCACGATAGTGGAGGAGCAGAACGGCACGATAGTAGCAGCGGAAGCTTCCAACAGCGTGTGGAATGAGAGCGGCACTGGTAGCGCTAGCTGCAGCGGTAGCGTAGCCGGAGAGATCGAAGAGCAACCCGAAGAGGCGAACAACGCGACCATGGAACAGCACGTCATGAAGGAGCAGCTCGCGGAGGAACAACCACCGGAGCAGCTGCATCTCGAGGTGCAGCAACATTTGGAGAACGGCATGACAACTGTCGATCCCTACCTGGATCCGCTACTGATGCAAGAGCCAGTGCACATGTCGCATATGATGCCAGCCGTGCCGCAGCCGTACATGTATCCTGGTCACTACATGTTCGGGCCTCCCTTGGTCAACGTTAATGGTTAGTTACAAAATAGATAGATTTAGGATCGGAGCCGTCCCCTGAGTAATGTGCGCGTGCTATGATATACGGATTGGCAAAATCTGTACTTGCTCTCTGCTACTTGCATGAGCAGACCTATATTCGCCCTCGTAGCCTTCGTTCTGTTCACAGTCGGATGGACGGAACAACGGACAAGTGTGTTGATTGCCGACGTTTGCGTTTAAGAGAAAGAGGCGCATTTCGGGGAGGGAGTGTTAGCACGATCGGGATTCACAATTTATTATGTAGCAGTCGTATAAAAAAAAAAAAATAATTTTACTAGAATCTATAATGTTTGTTAATTATTGGAAGTTAATTCAGATTATACTGTTTAATGTGGATAATAAAAATTGTAAAAATTGAAATAAAGTAGAATTGGAGTTTAGGTTTTATTACAATAAAGCTTATTTGTAATTTAACTTTAAAATTTACTTTTCAAAAAGTTTTTAACTTTTTTTATTGCTTATAATTCAAAAGCTATTGATACCTCGATAATAATTTTCTAGAGGAAAAGAACTCGATTAAGGATTAAAGATTTTATTTTAAGGAAAAATGGTAATGCAAGACACGTCATACGCAATCAATCGTTGCATAACAGACCAACAACGAGAATGGAATAAAAAAAATTGGTGAAAAAAGTAACGATATCGTGCAATTATTGAGTTATTTATATCTGTGCGGATTGAACGCTCCTTCCTCGTACTGCGCTACACTGGCCTTAGTACGCTTGATTGTACCTATTTCTAATGTTAAACGAGAACAGTGTCGATCGGAAGCGCGGCCAAAGGAAAGGGATATGCCCCGATTCATGACTTCTGTCCCGTCCATCGGCATCATTGCTGTTTTATTACCGCCGTGCCTCTACCACATTCAAGGTAAAAGGTAATAATTCGCAAAAAAGGTACCACGCTTTAGACACGATCGTGGAAACGGGAGCCTCGAGTCCCCGCAGCCTCGTGAAATGAGGCTGATCGTATCGATGAGATTGCTCGGCGCTTTTTCATGTCGGGAGTGTCCGACGGTTAGCCCGGTACATGTAGTTCATTCTTCACGATCGTTCCTAAAGTTCCAACTCTGTACACGCTCGATTTGTCTGTTTGTCGCTTACGACTAACGACATATGTCACTCGCATAAATGTCAATCGATGTACTTTTCACAGCTGCGACACGCCGTATTGTCTTATTGTTCTCACATTGCCACCTTTTGCACCAGTAACGAAGCATATCTCATGCGAGAGTCCATTGACTCGCGGCCACCGCACGAGAAGATATCGTCGTCCCGTGGTCACACCGGCACAATTTAACGTCGGAAATATGTCTTGGCTGCGCGAGAGACGTGAGATGAGAGTTTGGCAACGGCAGCGCGTTGCTACATCTTAAATAGAACTCGTCAAAAATAACACTTGCGTGTCGTTCGCTTCGATATACGAGAAGTCGGAAGGCACGGAGAAGCAGCGAGAAGCCAAGTTCACTTTTCGCGACAACTCCGGCACGTTCTAGCCGCTCATTTACGCTCCTGATCATAATTGAATCGCTCATCGGGTCGCCAAATATCGCACTGAAATATTATTCGTTGACAGTTTTCCCTGTGTCCCTCGACAGACCGATAACGCGCGACGATTTCTTTTGTCCAAGGTGTTACCATCCAGAGCGGGCCATTGGTGAGAACTATGGACGTAACAGCTATGACAATGGCGTGTGCCAAGCGAAGAAAGAAGAGAAAGAAAAGAAAACAGAGAAGACCTACTTTGGTAAGTCGGAAAAACTCATCTAACGCAAAATAAAATAAATGCTGTTAAAGCACTAAAACTGCTTTTGTGGAAGAAACGATTAACACATGTAACAGAGCAGCAATATTACTGATAGTATGAATATGAACACCAGAAATATCTCGTAATTATTTTTGTTGCGAGATATTTTTGGCTGAAATATCGTTTGGTTAAAACCTGACATCTTTTTCTGATTAAATTTCAGGGTAACACCGAAGATGAGGAAGAAGGGGAATACAGTTCTGAATGTGATAATGAAGTATCGTCTTCCCGATTACCTTGGTCAGAATGTCCAACCTCGACCGCGACTACAACGACGGCGAATCGACCGCTCAATCCTGAGTGCCAGGAATTTCAGTTGCGGCCGGGCCTGCAATCGCGAATCCTCTCTGGTCCTGTTTCGACATCCATCGTCACCGTCGCCGAAGAAGTCACATCATCTATCACTGACGCACCGGATGTGTCATCCTACGTCGAAACGGAGCCCGCTAGTCGTGAGACCGAGACGTGCGATTCGTCAACTGCTCAAAGTCTAACGAACCAGGAAGAGATGGCAATCCGCAACTCGGAGCAAATTGTGAGGAAGACGTCTTTGGAGAACATTCAATCAGTGGCAGTTGGACACACGCCAAGAAGCAGGAACATAGAAATTAGTAGTCAAGCGAATCACCTAGTCGCGAATGTGGAAGCGATAATGACGAACGAGACTACGGAGATAAGGAGCAGTGCTCCGACTGATCATGAAGCGCCCTCCAGGACTGATACTACTTTGGAGAATGATGGCGATTCGACCAGTGCCAATACGAAGCATGAGCTATTTGAAAATAAGAGCAACGACGTTAATACAGATACATTGAATAATCATGTTAGACGTCCTGAAGAAAGTTTAACTAACGGCGATACGAATCACGAACATCTTGCCGACTTAACGGAGAAGGCGTCGAAGTCGAGATCGGTGAGCCCTCAAGACAATTTAACAACGATGAACGTCAACGAAAAAGAGGAAGTTCAACGATTGCGAAACTGCAACAATTCGTCCGTTACGCGAGCAGCATCACTTGGATTGCCCAGGAAGTACAAGAAAGGTCTGAAATTCGTGAGAGAGTCTACGCCCGGACCGGACTTGGATGACTCCGCGCACCTGGATGTGGAGAACAAGATGCTCGTACAACAGTTCGCAGCTGTCGAACTGTCCGACGCGGATTGCAAATGCAGTATTGTGAACGATAAGCTAGGCGAGACGGAACGGAAGGTGGCGAACGAGGAAGACGCATCGGAGGTACGAAATGAAGACACGCTCAAAGCGACAAGTCGGGACATAGTTGAAGGCTTGAACGAAGATTCCGGGTTCGAGAGCCAGACTCGGGTGTCAGAGAAGTATCCCATTACGGCTGCTGTGAAGGAGTGGCTGCGTCGAGCAAACTCGCCCGATCTGTTCGTAACGTCAGCGTCAACCTCGGAGAGCGAGACGGACGAGGACGATGACGAAGAAATGGATGCAAAGCCGCCAAAAAACTTGCAAGGCAACCCCATGCCTGCACTATCTGCTAATAGCGGCGTCGACAACGTTACGTTGTTGTCGCGCACGGCTAGCTGCGGCGAATTCGCAAAGACCAACAATAATAACAACAACGCCATGAACGATCAGATGGAAGCTGATTCGACATCGATCGGCAGAAGAAAGAAGGACGCGAAAGTCGTGAAAAGAAAAACAAAGGCAAAGAGAAACGACAAACGGAACAGGAACGTCAATGAGAAGACGCAGAGCCAGTTGGTTTCCTCGTTGGTTTCGTTGGACTTTGTCACTGCCGTGAGATCGAGAGACAAGCCGAAGGATAATGTTGGTGATGTTTGCGAATTTACTCAGGAGGATAGCGTTGCGGGTATGAGGGTTGCTTTAAGTTCTCGGATAAACTCGAAGAGAGTTAACGCAAGACGAATGAAGACATTGAGAAAAATCAGTAAAAATCCCGTTGAGAATATCGACATCAAGATGCGTCGTATAGATTATTTAAACGGCGAGGTGGGCAAGGAGACGAGCGAAGGCAGTACGGTGAGCGTACGGACGTTCGAGAGGGGGGAGATTATCGTCTCGGAAGACGGCAGGTTGTTACCGACGTCCTCGTACGAACCTGTTCCGTTTAACGATCATGGTAATCCCGTCGCGAAGACCGCTGCTGATATCGACGTGATTAACAAAAACGTGGAGATGCGCGAGAAAACCAGCAGCGAGAACGACGAGAACGACAGCGTAATGATAGCGTCCTCGGTCAGCATAGAGGAGCCCGACGTGTTGGAGTGCTGGGAAGCGGAAACTGTGGAACCTGTGATAACCCCGAGGAGGATGCTGCAAAGCCCGGGGGTCTTATGCGAGGGTGAGGCGGCGGAGGACGATAACATCGAGATCGAGAGAGCTACCGTGGAACATGTGCAGAGATATTACAGATTGGCGCGGGATACCGTCAACACGGAGGAGGAGTCGAGCGAGTTCAGCACGTCGGTAATCTCGTCGAAGTCGAGAACAGTGCCAAATGATCCGGAGGACAAAACAATCGGGTATTTCCGCGGCGAGGAGATTCCGATCTTTATACCGGACAAAAATCAGGACGTTACCGTGGAGGACGAGAAGATACCCATCGACGAGGCGTTCGAGATGTACGAGAGCTGTTACACCGGGAAATCGCCGTTCTTGTCGTTCGATTCGAAGATGTTCCAGCAACGGCCGTTGTACGGTCAGAACGGCGAGGGTCCGATACCGTGCAAAGCGGTGTGTTGCAACATACAATAATATCGAGAAAGATATACCCTACCCGTAAACTCTTTTTCAAACGAGGAAAATATATTATTATAACATAGCTTATATGTATTATAATAATATATTATTACGTAATCGCGTCAGGGCCGTCCTCTTCGAAGTAGGCCAAGACTTATGCTTTTCCCGGGTATATCGCGCACGTATATGTACGTGTAATATGCACATATGTCCCGTCTCCGTTGGACGGGGAGATTTAACGAATCGGTATTCTTTCGAAAGTTCAGTGACACGCTCAAAGAGGACTAAATGTTATTTCAAAAGTATCGCGGATTGCGATCCATTTTTGTAAATAGTTTTAAGAGTTTGTTTGTGATAGTATAACTTTCTGTGGAAACTTTCAAAATTTTATGTATGGGAGCATGCATTGTAGCAGTCACTCTACGATAGCATTTTACCATTATTGTCATTTAAACATTGCCGTATGTCATTGTTCGCAATCAAAGACAGAGAGATTCGTAACGTTTCGACGTTCAGCTTTTATCTGGACCGAGCTTATTAAGAGGCAATACGTTGTTTTTCTCCGAAACGAAACGAAAAGGAGGGAGAAAAGGAGAGAGAGAGAGAGAGAAAAGTATATGGGAGGAAGTGTTGAGGCACAAGAGATGCTAGACTGTTGTTTTTACTCTCGCTACGATATCTCGTAATACACTCAGTCGAAATGACAAGAGCGTTATTTTTAGAATCTATATAAAAGACACGAATGTTAAAAAGACTAGGCGTTATTGTTGCACGTAATCACGTTGGATGGCCTTTGCTTAGGAAAGTTCTGACTGCTCGCAATTTTAACTCGGCATTGTTAAAATATCCCGCATACATTCATCCGCGTGAGTTTTCTTTTTCTTTCTCCAGTCGAGAAGGAAGGGGAATGTACCGAGGAGGGCCGACAGAGCGAATCGTTCAATAATATATGCTTTTAAATAGAGATACGTAATAATCGCGTAGGTATAATATCGCGTTCTCATACTACAAGGTACTAGCTGAAAAAAAAAAAAACGGAGCAGCGATAGGAGCAGTGAGCTGTAGCTTTAGCCTGTTATCGAGAAGCATAACGAGATGCATAGAAAAATCGTAGACGGTTACATAACGATCTACATTGCAGTAATCGACGGATGCTTAGAGCGGGCGGTTGCCAGACTAATCTCTCCCGTCTGATACTCGATCAACGCGGAATTTGAATTTCTAAAAGGATCATCCCTCGCGTCTAACTTTCGAGGTTGATGCAATTTAAGAGAGTGACACCCTTGAAATTCGCATCCCTTAAACTAGACGCGAACGACAAGCTTTCTCGACCCCGGATTTGGATTCCATGGAACGAATCGCTAGCCGATGATGATGATGAAATATCGCAAGGATGATGCCGCCTCTAAACATTCGTCGAGAAATCAGGGAAGAGCGAAGTGAAGTCTTTTTTCTTTTCTTTTCCGGTAGACGCGGCCGGAATCGGATGAACGCACCGCAAAGCGCAAAGATGCATATGTGTACTTGTATGCATATACATACAAGAAAAAGCTGCACTTGTTACGACGATAGCCCACGCTTTAGTTGATTTGTGTCCAGGGATAGATCGAGAGTACCTTAGGTTGCATAATCGCGTATATAGGTCGATTGATAGACGTGGTTCCGCGAAGTCATGTATCCCATATCATAACGCCCGCAACATACCTCAGAGGAATGTGTGAATAGAGTTACTTATTCGAGGCATTAGCAGAAAAAAAAAAATACGCAAAACGATAATAAATACCGATAGTACACATTAACGATAACGATAATAAAGAGAAGGGAAAAGAGCGAATCGAATAGCGACATATAAAGACAGTTGCTGGGTGAAAATGAAAACGGTGGGGACGGCGGGGTGGGGAAAAACGCGAAACCTAATGTCACACAGCAGTAATATGTAGACACCATTGTTCCTGCAAAGTTCTAGTTTCCTTAAGCATGAATATTGAATACGTATAAATCATTTCCAAGATGATCAGGCGTAGCTATGGACGTTCGTTCACACCAAAGTAATTAACATTAAAGAATAAGTACGAATATATATCGTTACATTGAAAAAAAATAATGCGCGTTGCATCAATTGTGTGCCTTATTCTGTGGCGGCCGTTTTTGTAACTATTTCAAAGCACTCTCCTTGATAACAGTCAATAGCGAGATATCAAGGTGCGATTAAGACTTGTTAAAATTGATGCGAGAAAGAGAGAGTGAGAGATTGAGAGAGAGAAAGAGATAAGTGCGTGGAAGAGCTCGTCCGCTTGATGATGATGATGAGATGATCCTTATCAATGCATGCGTATACTCGTTTAGATTCCTTTTCACGAAATTATCGACCTCCATTCATCGGACGCGTCCGACCCGATTGTATGCCGATTATTCATAAAGACATTAAAGCGTTGCATCTTACACACACGAGTCATGTTACTGTACAATTATATTTTAGTTGAAGTTAACATGTATGGAATAAGTGTACTTGAATTTTGTTGTGTTTTTGCTTATAAAAATATGAATAAAACGTTTCAATTTTTAAAGTCAACAGTGCCCCCGATATTTATTCTCTATCTAAATCATCTAATGTGAGAGAAAGAGAGAAGAAAAATATCGAGGCAAGAAAGAAGATGAAAGGAGACGTCATTATTTTACTTTGTTTTATTTTATTTTTTTTTGCGATCGTATATATTTATCACTTTTCATTTTCTTTCCAAAGCGTTTGGTAAAATTTCTATGAATTTAATCGACGATTAATGACTTCTTAATTAAACACATATAATTTCCATATGAAATTGTTTGTATGAAGACTTTTGAATAATTAATAAGGTTTGGCAGACACATCCAAATAATTTTAATTAATTATTTTTACACGTAATTAACCGACAATAAATTCAAGTATGAAATTGTTTTTGTATTTTGTATGAAGGATTGTGAAGTATAATTGAAAAGAGTTTTGCGAATCAAGTTTTTGTAAGCTATATTTGCTTTTTGTCGAAAATAAAGGAAACAATATTTGAAATATACGTGTAAATCTTTAGGATTTTTATCGCGAACTACATATACTATATCATAATTTTTTAGAAACGTGTAAAAAGATGATAACGCAATGATAACAAGTTAAAAACTTGTAAAAAGATGATAACCGCGAGTGGAACTTCGATCTACGGGATTTTTTAATTTGAGTAGTTTATCGGAGTATCGTCCACACATTTCTATCAACGTAGATAACTTTAATTTTGGTTATTAATTTACTTCTTCTTTTTCTGATAAATATTTAAATACACGCATTTGCAACTTGATGTGTTTTTAAATACAATAAAGTTTATTAACTGACTTCAAATAATTGCAGTAAAACAAAAAATAAAAGATAGACGAGTCGTGGGTCGCATCTGACCCCGACCTTACCATTAGAGGGTTCAATCGAAGCTTACGCAACGCGTGTGTTAACCCTTAACGGTCACACTGGGTAAAATACACCCCAGCGTTTTTTTGACTTCGAAGACGACCCAGTAAACCAGTGGAAATGGGCCTTTTGCCGTCATCTACAGGTAGTTTTTTTGCAAATCAAACCTATACAGTCTTTTTAAGGAAGACTTAAACTACAACAGGATATTTTTTTTTTTTTTTAAAGGTCACCTACAATTTTTTATACACGTGCAAACACGCTGGGGTGTATTTCACCCAGTGTGACCGTTACAGGATTCTCGGGAAGTGTGACCGAAAAGGGTTAATTTAAAGGGAGAAGGAAAATAAAAGAAATAAATAACGCGGATTCATACGATTCGACGTTCCGTCGTGCCCGTGTCGTTCGACGGCGAAGGGTGTAAGAGACGCGACGGATTTATCGTCTGAGAAAAATTATTCGACTATCGATCGTGATACGGGGTGCGCCTATACATGTAAACATATATAGCCGTGACAGCGCGCGCAACTTGCGCCTTGCGACTCCACTGCTCCAGTGCCTCCAGTATGATATGATGCACAAGCAGAAACGATGTTGGACGGAACGCGGCGGGTCGTGCCCTTAATCCTCGTCGCCTCGATCCTCCACCGTGCGTGCGGCGACAGCGCGATCAGAGCGAGCGAGAAACGGCACGGCGGTGCGAACGATTATCAGATGTGCCTCGAGAGCTTCGACATCCACAAGGACAAGATCATCCGGACCCAGGACTCCCGCGATATGGGCGCCAAGTACTTGAACGTGTTGGACGTCGAGTCCAGACTGGATTGCCTGAAATATTGCTGCGAGACTGAGCGGTGTGATGTGTTCATCTTCGAAGAGAAGGTAAATATATGTATAATCGACAATGCGATACATACTGGGTGATTCTGAATGGCCTTACAAAAATTAAACAGGAAGGAGGGAGTGCCCTACTGAGTATTTTGAGATAGAGAACTCAGGGTCTGCGAAGCAAAGAGCTATGGCCTTAATTGAAGCATGTGAGAGCCTGAAGAGTAGGCAACTCATCATACACGTCCGTTGACTGATTGTCAATCGTATCTCCATCGTCCAGAGGTACCATATCGACGTAAGCCCCATTTGACAAGAAACACTGTCATCGAGGTTCGAAAGGCACAGCATACAGATGGT
The DNA here is from genome assembly GCA_035220615.1 of Leptothorax acervorum. Lineage (NCBI taxonomy): Eukaryota > Metazoa > Arthropoda > Insecta > Hymenoptera > Formicidae > Leptothorax > Leptothorax acervorum. The sequence goes on along the minus strand of JASTWQ010000046.1, from coordinate 553,733 downwards.
GGACTATACCTTTGCAGAACTGACAGACATGCATCTTGTTTTGGGGGAAGTTTGTGGCAATGCCCTTGCTATTAAAGAGCTTTACAAGGAATGATCTCTCAACAGGCATCACCCATCAAGACATAAATTTGTTGGCTCTACTCTCACATGTTTGTGCCCACATAAGCTGGCTTCGCAGACTCTATCTCAAAATACTCAGTAGAGCACTTCAGAATCACCCTGTATAAATGATATAAAATAAAGAGTTACCACATCACAGGATCGACGTTTCATCTCGATTGTTTCGCCTCTTACAGAAACCGAGCAGCTGCTACCTCTTCCAGTGTGGCCCACTGCATGACTTCAAGTGTAAGTTCACGAGGCACGCCAATTACACCAGCGCCGTGCGCACCAGTTATCCTATACAGAATGTACAAGTGGAAGAGGAGGTCAGGATATCTCAGCAGGAGCACGAGTTAAAATCTCTCAGGTACTTACCTACAATCCCTTATTTCCCTTATCGATTTCGCGACTAATTACATTTTCTCCTGCCGCAGGAAAAGTAACGAGATTACGTCGGATTACGGATTCACAGAAACTCCTGTCAAATCTGTAGTCACGCAAATATCAAAAGTGATACTAACTACGCCAGCACCGGTCAAACCAGGTATGATGTTATTCCGAACACTAAGAATGTCTAAGTTATAAATAATCGAAGAATTTACAGATCGATATTAATAATAAATCTCTCGTTGACAACAGCTTGCTCCAGAAATCAGTACGAGTGTCGTTCATCCGGGGATTGCATAGCCATATATAATGTCTGCGACGGTATTCCGCAATGTGCGGACGGCTCCGACGAAGCAGCAGATCTCGTATGTCCCACGGAGAAACCGACAGCTCCTCCAATAATACAGGCGCCACGTCCGCCCGCCGATATCCTCCGATATCAGCAAGTGATCGACCAGCGTAAGGCTCTTCCCCCGTTCTATCCCAGGCCGGAGATCAATCCTAAAACTTGGGATATATCAAATCTGGCCCATCAAATGTCGCAGCCGCAAAATATTATGTACCCCGACCAACCGGTAGAGGTGCCGCAAATGCGTAAAAATTACGGATTATCGGGATACCATCCGCCTGAATGGAATTATCCGCCTCCGTACGAGCCAAATAAGGATCCCTATGTTCCTGCTAATACTATTCGTGAACAACATATAAATCCTTATGAACGTATGTAAAATAATAATTCCTTTGCCACATACTAACTAAATCGTCATTGGATTGCACGAATGTGAATATATGTTTCCAGAACAACCACATATATTTAATCACAAAGGTTCGAGCGTCATAGGAAACAATGAAGTGAATAGGTAATTCAAAATTTTGTTCTTGTAATTATTGCATTAAACTAACTTATAATTAGACTCTAACTTTTGACTGTTCTGTAATGTTAGGGGACCGTACATGGACTCCAAACATCCGTATTCTCCACATTTCCCATCGGCAAACAAAGCAGCTTGGCAAGAAAATCCTGTGCAATTTTCACCATCTGTTGCACCGAATTCTCAACATAAACAGGCTAATGATGTGGAAAATCTTGCGATAATTACGACAACGCCCGCTTGTGATGTAAGTACGTCTCTCGGTAATTGGAGTTATTACAGAACCTTGAACAATTAGGTGAACAATAATTTCGTTGATAGACCTCGGAGGAACATAAAAATGAATTGACAAATGAGAATAAGGAACCTGTACAGAAGGAAGAAAAAGCTAATATGTATTTGACACATGTAAAGACAAACAAACAAATCACTGAGAAACCAACTTTATCAGCAAGTGAGATTGTCAAACATAATCATCGATTAGCAAAAGAATCGAAAGGTAAATGCATTTACAAACTTGCTATATTATTAAGGAAGGATCCACAAAATGTATAATATTCTACTTTCGATAATCGTATCTTAGTATCTTTTATTTATAAGTAAAATTATAGAAAAATTAATTTTTGTTAATGTGTATATCCATGCAAATGCTACAACTATGTTCTTTTATCTCATCTCTTATCCCTCTTAGTAATTTTTATACATTCTTAAAGTTTTAGATCCTTTTTCAACATCTTGTACAATGCATTTATTTAATCTTTATTATAACATGGTTTCTTTTCAGATCACAAAACTGTGATTGTAATCGAAGAGCACGCCAAGGCACACGAGAAAACTGATGGTATTGCGGAACATCTTCAAATAATAGAAAATGACGTTTTAAGTCCCAAAGGTGCCGTAGTGTCGTTATCTTTGGGACTTATCGCGACCGCGATCACGGCTGCTTTAATTGTTTGCCGATTGCGAGTAGTAAAACGGCGTGGAAGAAGCGGGCATGGACCTTTTGCGCATGATGCCGATTATTTGGTTAACGGAATGTATTTATAAGTGAATACGAATAGCTTATAATTTAGCCACAATCTAGTCATTTTAATGTACTTATCATATTTTCGCATCACGTTGTATTACCATGATTAAAATCTCTGAACAAATTTATGCTATTCTCTAACTAAAGATAAAACTTTATTAGCCATGCTTATTCGCTTTACATAAAATTGCGTGTTTTTTTTATTATTGATATAAAAAATGCAGAAATCAAATTTATAAATTATTATTATATTATTACTGATTTTTCTCTATACACATTTATTCTTATTACTTAAATATCTTTTATGATGAAACCTTGCAAAAATGTTTTAAATTGTAATATAGTTAATTATGAACAAATTTTTAATTGATACATGTTAGATAAAGGTATATGTATATACATTATTATTACATGAAAAATCTTTTATGCCTTATCTTACTCAGAAATATTTACTAGAAAACGAAACATTTATCTTAACATAAATATTATTTTATAAATTTATGCGATTACAATAAAATAATAAAAAAAACTGATAAATGACTATTTTATTTATTAACAGAGTCCGAGATATTTTATAAGATATTCTCGTTTAAAAATAATCTTCTGGTGTATCAAAATACTTAGTTTAGTAACAATAGAACATTATGACCATCTTACACAATGATACGCAGTAAATACTTTCATTGTAAAGTTAATCTCGTTGAGCATAATCAAGCAATAATCAAGAGGAATTTTATACTCCTCAATTATTTCTTTAATTATACAATATTTTGTTTAATTATACAATTTTTCAAATTATAGTCTATACGTGTATAACACTAATATAAAAAAAGTTCCCCCTTTTTGTATTCATATATTTTCTTATTTATAACTCGATAAAGGATGAATTATCACAAGTACCGATTCTGCCTCATCATGTACGTAGGATAAATTATGTGTCAATAATGCATCATGAAACAACCATAATGAAAATCCAACATTTACCTGCATGTTTCTTCGACTTCGCAAAATAGGGATTTAACCGCACCCGTTAAAAGTTTAACCGCAGTTCATATTAAATTTCGGCTCACCACTATGTACGCGTATTAGCTGCGGCGTTTTGTTGGGCTCGGATAAATTCGGGGTAATCGATATAGCCGTCGTTATTACTGTCGTCCATGCTAAGTATCGGGTCTATCAATTGCACCAATTCCTCATCCTTAAACAATTTATAGTCTTGCGTAGAATCCGGGCTACCTTGTTCTACGGATACAATGGACATACTTACAAATTCAGTTACACAAGATACAGTAAAAAGAGAGATTGCTGATTGATTTAGTTCGTACGTACCATGCCAATGTATAAGAGACTTGATCAGCTCACAACCGTCCAACTTGTTGTTATTATCTGCATCGTGCATCTTGAAATAGTGAAACTGCAGCTCCTGATCTGTCATCTTGCTGGTATCTATTGGAACGTCAGCATGCTCGGCGATGTGACTGGTAGAAAGAAAGAAATACCGTCATTATACATATAAAAGAAGCTAAATAATTAAATTTTTACACAAACCCATATCCAGATGATACCTACTCTTTCTCATGAGCTATGTTGGCAGTGTTAAGTAACTGAGGTGGCCCGTGATCATGCCCATGCGGTTGTTGAATCTGAGGCTGACCAGGCACTTGTTGCTGCATGGGTACTTGCTGCTGCATAGGTACTTGCTGCTGCATAGGTACTTGCTGTTGCATAGGTACTTGCTGTTGCACAGGTACTTGCTGTTGAACAGGTACCTGTTGTTGCATCGGTACTTGCTGAACGGGAACCTGTTGCTGCGCTGGTACTTGATACTTGAGCAGAGTTTTATTATGCCAGACATTACTCAAACCGAAACTCGTTCTTAATTTATACTTATACTGAAGAAGAAAAGGCGCCAATAGCAAAGATAAATTTTAGCGGTATTGCAGATGATAATCGCACGGTCGAGATGTATAAACCTACCTGTTGCTGTGGCAAATGCTGTGCATGTTGCGGCACATGTTGCTGAAACAGACAAGTAGATAATCATAATATAGCGTATGTACACGCAACGGCAGGAATGCCTGGACATTTGATATAGAACATTTGTCAGTTGTCAAAATGTCCAGGCATTCCTGCCGGTGACCATACATCGGAGAACTGTTAATGACAGCTGTTTATTATAATGATGAATATTTTAACGCGATGATTTATGCCGGTGCAATTCCATTATACATTTAGATGTCAAACGCACGTGACAATAACAAACTTGATGTTTATTTGATGGTAAATAAAACGTGACCGAACACAATTTTCCTTCATGCAGCTACAATGTCAGAGATCGAACTTGACGGAATTATACCGGTTTCGCTTAAAATTGACTTCCACGTCACACGCTGGGAAGCGACCACGTTGAGCCATATGTTGAGCAATATCGTTGGGAAAAGCGCGAGTTACCTGTTGATAATGCTGAGGCGGTACACCAGGCGGGACCCGTTGCGCCTGGACGAGGATGTATTTGCATCCGAACGACCCGATTATCAGCACGCACAGCGTCCAATGCATCTTCGTTGCACTGTATCGAGAAAAAAGTAAACAATGTACATACGTTAGTCGTGGGCTCCGGGATGTCGCCGAACGGCGCTCTCGCGTCCCACGTTGCCACGCTCGGCGGGATATCGATATCGTAAATAGGGTACCTCGTTTACGCTAGGAAATGTCCAGGTAGCTTGTCATCTGCGTGAACGTTTCGTTCATCGACCGCCACGAGGTTTCGAGCAAGCCGCCGTTCGCGAGTCACGTCTCCCAGGAAAACTGTACGACGTGCCAACACCATGCAAACCTGTGATGCAAACTGAACGTGAGTGACGTGGACGTGGACAGATGCCGCGCGGTTTCGTTAAACCATTGAAAAGGCAAGCAACGAAGATCGTTGATCCAGAGGAAAACCCGAGAAGATGGACATAGCCGCGTATTTTAATCCTTTAACTACGGGTATAATTTTCTTTTCGTCGTCTACACGAAGTAAGTCTTACTTCGTGGTCGTCTATTGACGACAGCCGTAGTTAAAGGGTTAAAATTAAAGATTACCTTAAAGTAAAAAAAGATTTTAAAAAATCGCCAAGTGGACGCGCTAAAACTACTGTATGTATTGAAAAAATTTGTTGTACAAAATTGTTTTAATATATCCAATCAAAAATGTAAAATAATTATGCATTGCAACATAAATCGTGTCGATTTCGGTAAAAAGAATAAAAAGAATATTCAGATGAACAATAAGCGTTGTTTAATATTTCATAATTTAAAAAATGTTAAAAATTAAACATTTTAAAACAATTATTTAAAACAAGGCAATTAGAGCCGGGTGCAGTAATTAGTTCTTTAAATTAGTAATAATGTACGGTTTAAACTAATATAATACGCACTAATTACTGCGCCCAGCTCTAATTGCCTTGTTTTAAAATTTAAATAATTGATTTATTCTTGAGAGCCTATTCCTGTTTATAAACATTTTAAAGATAATAGAAGATATTTAAATGTATATTTAATTGAAATGTATATTTAACTAAATCTTTAATTGAAGTAAACAAATATTTTAAACCAGTGCGCAAGTGCCTTATTTAAATAATATTAATATGCCATTTCTCAAACAAGTAACTTTAAAACTTCATACTTTTTGGTGAAGTTTACGAATTACTTAATTCATGTGCGTGTAAAAAGCAAAAAGAAATTCTCCAGAATGTTATTCTTACACCAAACAAAACAAATCAGAAAGTAGGTACCTACTTAGAAAATATTTCAACAATTTCTCAATTCGTAGTTTTCAAAATTAATAAAATTCAATACTTGTGACTTTTCCTTTTTTAATCAAGATTTTCTATATGATTTAAGGTATATATATTTAAAGAATTTCTTTATTATTTACATTATCTTCGAAATTTCGATTTAAATAATAATTTAATAGATAATAATACATTCCCTAAGTGCATCCTCTAACTTAAATTTCAACGTTTAATCACGCATACAATTAGCGTTTTCGCGAATTGATGAAATAGGGAAAAATAAATGCAAATAGCGAGTATAACAAAAATCATTTATCAAAGATGCGAAATATAACACCTGCATTTTATTTGACATCCGCATTTTAACCAACGTTAGTCTCGTTAAGCACGCGGCAATCTCATCGCTATCATTTGCCATTCCTTCTCCCTGCTCGTACTTTTTCGTACGCGGACCGGAGGAGAGATGCATATCCTGTCAATGTCAAACACGCAGAGTAAAATTCCTGATGAGATTGCACTTCGACGGATCGTCGAAAGAGTGGCAATCGTGGTTGAGTTCACAAACATGCGAATCGATCAGGAGTCCTCTATTCTTAATACGCTAATTGTAATGTTACGCGTAAAATTAATTACACGTAAAATCGTTTATTTTTGAAGTGAAACTTCTATGGGCGCGATTCGAACCGGAAGTCCGTCAGATCTGCGCGTCACGGAAATACGTCATGAAAAGTTGCAACTTCTATTAGTTCTAATGGGAGTGATTCGGTGCGTTTTCTTGCTTCGCTTCGAGATACTTTGCCTTCCTCGCTGCCTTGATTTCCGATATATTTATTTAACGGAAATCTTCGTTATGAGAATAATTCTGCTTGGTGAAACATCTCACGATGTCACAATTTATAGGTATCTATAAGCTTTTCTTGAAATGACTATTTTGTACGAATATAAATATTTTAATACGTTTTCATTTAACACGTACGTGTAATTTGTGTATTCGCGATCGATCGTTTAAATCTAGGATATATGATTAAAGCTTTATAATATAATTATGAGATTGTGTAATTGATGCATTATTTAAATGCGCCTGGTAAAATTTAGGGAGATTATTTAAAGAGATCAACGTTACTCCTTCCGATACCTTCTCGAAAACCAAGTTTAACGATATAAATGTACGAATTTAAACACACACATACACACACAGACGTCTACAAATCGGCGCGGCTGTGTTTACAAGGCGCGTTGTACTTTCGTCACTTTGGCGACGGAGCCCGTGATGTTATATCGCGTTGTGATACTGTGATATTTTACAAGTGAGTTTTCAAACCGATTGAAAAGAAATGATGGAGGGCACAGCTCGAAATGAAACTCGGAAGGAAAAACCTGACGTCTCCAAAAACTATGGCGCAACGCAAAGCTATAGAAATACATTAGACTCGGATGGCCATCTAATCTACGACATTCTAAGAATGATCTTTCAATATTTAAATGCCAGGGATCTAGGAAGCGCCGCGATGGTTTGCAGGTAAATACAATGTGCCTAATCCATTAATCATCCGCGCGCTCGATTTAATCTTAAACACTTATTTAATGCAAGCAGAATAGTTATCGTTTCTATATCATGTGTATGTGAATGGACACGAACAAGATTTGACTTATAAATAATCTCTATGTGGCGTTTCATGTCATATATGTATATGTCTTTAAAAGTTTAATGATAAACCCCGACAGCACACGATATCCAGTGGACGTCCATTGGAGTCCATTTGAAGTCCAGGAACTTCAAATGGACTCCAATGGACGTCCATAGGATATTGTGTGCTGTCGGGGAAACTATTAATGGTAATATTTAACATCATTCCATCTGCTGTACTATACGAATGAAAAATACATGACATTGTAAGCTGAACGAAACATAAAGAGGAATTATTCTTTTCAGGTCCTGGTTAGAAGCTGCAAATGATGAGAAATTGATAAGAGGTCCTTGTTGTTTCCAGCAATGTTACATGTCGCAGCGTCGTTACGCTCAAAATACCTTGCGCTATAAAGTAAAAAATATTAGATGTAAACCATCGGCAGGTTTCTTCTTTAGGGGTGATGTAGATTACCGCATGGAAGGTAGATATATATTTTATTACTTTTTTTACATATTTTCTTTAGTATAAGTACAGATACTTTGAAGTTTTATAAAAGTAAATTCAAAATTAATAAATTTAAGTTATTATATATAATAAAGTAGTATAGTATTTATTATATATTTTATATATTTATTATATATTATATATATAATAAAGTTAAGTAATCAGATGAATTAAAATATTTTATTAATAGTAGCAAGTACTTAAATATTTTATTTCAAAAAATTTGTGATAAACTACTTTTTGAATGTATTAATACTATTTTTATATTAATTCTTTTATTTACTTTTCCATTTAAATCAGAATATGGAATCGTTGAAATCAATCTTTTATTTCTTTTTAAGATTATATAGAGGATTTGCTACCTGACCATTGCGAGGCTATAATGTTATGTGGTGATGGTACTATTTTGGATAATGCAATGGAGTATTACACCTGTTGTGAAAATTCATCACCAAGAATGGTATGTGCGTTTTTACCACAAATCCCAAACGTGAGAATAAAATCGTTTAAACTGGTAGACCATTGTGTTATACAAAAATCAGCTGAATATCAGGAGATAATAAGTACAATTGATGAAACATCTCTATCAAATCACGAGACATCTACATGTTTTATGTTATTCTGGAATTGGAAGGGTCACACGTCAGCAAAAAGTTGGGCCTCAGCTATGCAACAAAGGTATAATTTAAATTTAATCCAAGCAATGATACATATCTAAATTTATTATTCAGATATGTCCAACTGTTGCACAACAATTGCTAATACTTGATAACACATGTTTATTTTTTATTGCATATTTTCAGCAAAGAAGTCAATATTGTTTCTGTATGGGGTGGTGGAGTGAACAATATTTATTTAAAACGTGATGCGCCTGCAGATTGTGTTGCTGTCTTGATTACTGGTCTTATACAAACGTGGTCCACGATTTTGGACATGGATTGCGAAACAGTGGAACAGATCGAAGCAAGATTAAAGTTATTTAAAGATGAAGTAAAGTTAAAGAAACATTCCATAGGATTTATGTTTGCAAGAATTTGCAATAACTGTAAGGAGGAATTAACGATATTTAAAAGATTATTCCCCAAGGTACCCTTAGCAGGTTGCTTTGGAGAAACTACAACCTTTGATGAAGTAAACAAAGAAAGTGGGTATATAATCTTTTTCTTTCCTTCTTAGTGAAAATATCGTCTCCCGATAGATCGATACATAATTTTCCTTTTGTTTTAGAAAATGACGAAGAGGAACATAAATGTAAGAAATCTTTAGATTTATCTTGGTATAATAAATACCGTACTGAGTTTTTGATACTCACGTATGGTTAACGAGAGAAAATATGCGTGAGTGCTGTGTGTACTACCAGTACTACGAACATATTTTCTTTGTTAACAGGATACATTTGATATAGAACGTCAGATGTCAAATGTCCTGCAGGCATTCCTGCCGGTGACCTTACATAGCAATTGCCCCGACATTCACAGAACAAAAACATACAGCATAACAAACATAGTAGCAATATATCCGAGTATGTATTATAAAATCATATAAAATATATGTTTATAAAATAGTACGACGTGAATAAGAATACTTTAATTCACGACACTAATTAACGAATATCCCATTATTTAGGTAGATATGTGCGAGTAAATCTATCCTGTCCCGAATTCCTTCTTTCTTTCTTTCTTTTCTTCTACATTTTCCCCCATACTTCTGGCTTAATTCTGACTTAATTTTTCTGACTTTGCTCGCAATAACGGCCGAGATAGCGTAAATGAACTAGTAGGATATTTTTTTTACATTTCTTGAACTTCTATCTCTTTTTTCTACTGAAAATCGATTATTCGTGATGCAATGTTTATAAAAATAATCGATATTATTTCTTTTATTAAAAGGAATTAAACAGAAATTAGTTCAATTATTTGCAAGATTTAATACCTCTTAAGGAGGCTGTGAGGATAATGCAAAATGATAAGAATGGAATAAAATTTATAATAGAAGTTTCTTTACAAATAACGGTTGCATGTGAATTTTTTTAGATTTTTTCACCGGCCCATTTTTGCGTAAATTAATATCAAAATTCCACATTTTATAGTGGACTTTTATGAGAAACCCGATTCTTCATATCTATTTTCAATAAAAACATATATTTAAATTTAAAACAATTAATCTTTAGAAATGTCAACATTTCCCTGCTCTATCTATTTCGAGAATTTGACATGAAAATATGCACGAGATCTCAATTAATCTAAACTCCGCTCCGATGAATAAAACCGAATCGATAGTTCTTTTTCCGAATAACTATATATAATTCATTGTGCTAAACAGGAGACAGACGGACGGGATTCGGAAGGACAGAATGTGAGGGAACACGACGGACATGAAAATCTGTCGCCTAGACAATGCCCACGGGGGTTTCCTCGATTGCGGTTGGCACTTTTCGACCGCATCGAACGGAATCCGTGGTGGGGTACCCGCCGCGCGCGATCATCCGCGTTCCAATTTATCAGCGCGCTCGTGATATAACTTAATATTAATAATTGCTCCAAGAATAAATGCGGAACAAATATGTGAGAATGTGTGTGAGATACCTGATGAAAAATGTGTTTAAAAAATCTCAGACTTTAACCCTATACAGCTAGGGCATGTGGGGCCATATATCATATGGACCCAAAGCAAAAGGGATTTTTGCATTTTCACCAATTTCCTATTCCTAAAATTGACTTTAATGTACACCATTCTCTTCATTGTTAAAAAACAAAGAGATTTATCTATATTTAAACAATATTATTATTTATAGAAAGCCTTCTTTATCTATATTTATATTTAAACAATATCTTTATCTATATCTATATTTAAACAATATTATTACTTATAGAAAAAGCCTCCTTTACACTAAGGAAAAGTGTGGGAACTAAATGGACATGCTCTGTGTAGGGTTAATTTTAATGACAAATTTCTGACAAATCGATATTCTTAGGGAACATTTCGATGAATTTGGAGAGAGATTACTATTTATTACAATTTTTTAATATGTACCCTTAAATTTATTCTCAAAACAATTGTTCTCAAAAGAAAATGCCAACGTCTTTTGCGCGTTGTAAAAGGAAGACCGACGCGACCAGTAGGTGTCGAAATGGAAACCGTCTACTATAATAGATCCGCGACACTCTCTGAGCTCCACCGATTACTAAGCAGCAGCGAGGAAAGAAATTTTAATCTGCAAGAGCGGCAATCAAGAATTTACAAAGAGATTTTCGCAGACATAACGACGACGCAAACCTGTCGAAAAAAAATATATACTTCTGTGTTCGAAGAAGCTTGAATATTATTAATCGTGAGTAAAAAGCGCCGGAGCAGGAGTTTTGTAAATGCAAGAAGTTTTATTATTTATAAATTATATTGTACACTATGGTTTCTTATAAAAACAAGAAATAATATTCTATTAATCAATATGTCATTTAGATCTCAATGATCTCATTGTCAATTCAATTAATGTTTACGAGTCAACGATATATTCTATTCTATATTATCATCAGTGCTTTGCGACGATTCATTTCCTTCGACGTTTCCCTGGTTTTCGTCCCATTTCGCAGCAGCCTCTAAAGCAAGGGATGCTAATTCCTTGATCTCCTGGTTTTGCACGGTATCGTCCATGGTCAGTACTTTCAGAAAATCCTTTATATTTGTTTCCATGAGTTTAGTAGCGACGGCTTTCGTGCTTCTCATCATATTTAGCACAATTTTTATACCCCTACATTGTATGTTACTGTTTCGATTAACGAATAAAGAGCATAGTTCTTCTAGCGAGGAATCCAAGTCGATTATTACTTTGCAATACTTTTTGCTGGCCGCCGTTAGCATCGCTACTATTCCAGCCGCATTCGTACTAGTATTCTCATCCTTGTCCATGCATAAATGTATAAGATAATTAACTGGATAACATCTTAGCTCGACACATTGGATAGCGACTTCACGGCATAATGTCAAATTGTAAATTAGTCGTGTGGACGTTCGTCTTAACATGTGGTTTTCTTCGTACATGTAGTTCTTGAATTTCTGACATCCTGCCTCGTTATATATATGTTCTCTCATGCTGTCGTTTGCAGCTAGTCTGCACAAAGCTGTTAAAATCTCACAGTTTTCAGAACTCGAGTTCTCTGACGAGTTCAGGAGATTTATAATCGGCCGAACGACCTCCATGATCATCTGACCGGGAAACGCAACCTCATGTATCGACGTGATTGCCAGATGGACTAGGGATTGCAAAGCATACTTTTTTCCATTGTCTGTGCCATCGAGCGCTAACGGCAACAATGCCTTCGTGCCGCCTTGTTCAGCAACTATTTCTCTCACTTCTTCTTGACAGCATATCCCATTGAAAACGCGGGCTATTAATTCCTTGTAGTTCTGGTTGTCCGTTTTGGCGAGGTTTACCAGAGCTCTGGTCACACCGGCCATCGCTAACGCGCGCCGCCTTTCTTTCACGAAATTGACTTCGTTCGGTACCGAATGTTGCACTGAATTAAATTTACACAAGTAAGACAGTTCTTTCATCTCGGGTATCTCGGGTATCTTGGGTATGAGTTTCTCTATCTCATTTTCCGAGCATGAGTATTCTTCATCGTCATCGCTAACGTACTCCCACGTTATGTATTCATAAGCGTTGCACAAGTTCGCCAACGTTGTAATCATGGCGTAGAGTATCGATTGATTGCCAGTCTTGGAGAGTTCGAACATCGCTTGAATTGCTTTTTGGTCCTCGATCAACTCCTCTTTGACCTTGGCGTCAATAGTGAGATACGATAGGCCTTTAATAGCCCATTTTATCATATCTTTTTCTTTCTTGTGATTGGTCAAGAATCGTCTGCAAGCCTCGGCCAATTTCTTCGTCGCTCCATTGTCGATGAACGGATCGCTAGGTATGAATTCAAATCTGCCCAACTTGCACAAACCCACTAACGCTCGAATCCGAATTGAATCATCCTTAGATTTGTACAGGTCCTCTAATATATTTATTATACCTATCCATAAGACTATATTACCTGCGTTGATCTTTTTAAATTTGGTCGCTGCAGCAATGATACATTCGCAAACCACTTTCTGTTGTAATACGTCATTCGTTTTTGACATTGCGCGGATCATCTCAGCAATCTTATTTTTAGAGATAAGTATGTCTACAACATCTAACGAGCCGAGTATTAAAGTTGTTATCGCAAGTACTATACGAATCTGTAAAACAATCGATTAACAAAGTTATAAATTTTTACGTTTCGTGAAACAATAATTTATTTAAAAACAATCAAGGCAGCTACATTGTTATTAAACTTTGATTGAAAATAGAATAACTCTTTAATTAAGAGTAAATTAAGCTTCACAAAATACTATAGATGACAATCGTATTTCTTCAATAAATTTCGATTAAACTCTGTTATAATCGTATTTTAATTTATAACATACAGAATATACAATATTAACTATTGAAAAAGAAGTCCTTCTAAAGATTTTTGCTTTAAAAATAGAATTTAAATGGGCTATACTTAAAAACATGTTTGGCTATTTATTTTGAAACAATTTAAATAATTAGAAAAGATCGGAAATTACAAAATTCATACCTTGGATTCTATGTCAGACGAAAGCAATTTATCTTCAATAAATTTGTTAATGGCGTCCAAAAATTTTGTTTTATCAACAGCACAGTACATGTTTTCATATATTTTCGCTAAGCACACACTAACCAGTGTTTGCGTGGAAGACGTGATATCCATTGAGGATTCGAATTTGTATTCCTCCATTTCACTGGCCACCTCCATTAATCCTTGCAAACCGCCAAGCTCGACCAATCGTTTAGCCAAGTTTAACGCAGTATAATTAATGTTACGCATAATAAATTCTATTAATGCGTCTCTCGCAAAACCTGTTATCGTTCTACTTCTTATATCCTCCAACACGCACCGCAGAATTTCGTTAATATTTGAATTATGTACCCTGCACGAAAATTCGTTCGGAATACTCAATTCATATTCATATTCAATAGAATAACGTTTGTTATACATGCCGCTAAAAGAGTTTAATATATTCTGAAATCAAAATATACATTAAATTCTTAATTACTGAAATATGTATATTGTAACTACACGTATATATATGGTAACTACACATTTTGCTCGATAATGTTTACCTGTAGACAATATAGAGAAGCGTTGATTCTCTCTGTAGATGTGCTGTTTATCATTTCCAGGCACCAACATAAACCGTCACGTGTCACAAAGGACTCAATTCGATTAATAGCGCATTTGCATAACTCGCCTGCAATACGAATTGCGCTACAGATCAATTTCTCATTTTTTTCCACTTTTACAAATTGTGCGATTTTGTGATCACCGTCCTTCTTCAAGATCTCCTCAGCACCAGCTCTTTCACGTGCGAGCACAAGCAGATTATTTATAGCGGTTTCACGTTTCTCTTTATCTGCGTTTACGTTAAATGCTAGGTCCATCAATTGTGATATCTAATACAAACGAAATTAAGCGTATACTTAAACATAATAATCTGTATAATAAAAATATAAATAACTGTGAAAACACAATATTTGTATTGTGTAATGTTTACCCATATAATGTGTGTATACTATTAATTGATAAGAATTACCTCTGGACTAATAATTGCATTTTCCTTACGATGTTCTTGTACAATTTCATGTAAGCGCGCCGCTATGAGCATTATATTTTTATTGTCGGGATCGGATAAGAGCATAGTCTCCGCGTCCCTGTATGCCTCCTCAAATCTTTTTAGTGCTTCTAGTGCTTGACATCTGTGGAACAGTGCCTCAGGATCGTTATTGCATATTCTTAACGCCCGGTAGCACCGTTCAATCACGTTGTTGTAATCCCTCATCATAAAATAAGTGGAAGCTTGATTTTTGAGGTATACTGCGTGCTCAGCGTTGTAGTATAATTGTGTTTCCTCAGGGTTGTCCTCTCTGTCTTTGTCTAATGCACGTTGCAGTGCTTTCTTGTAATGATTTAATGCTTCAGGCCAATTGCCTTTGTTAAATTCTTTGTCACCCTTCTGTTTCCATTCCTTTGCTGTCATATCCGACTTTTCCATGGTGGAATAACTCTACAACACAAAATATATGATGCTGCATTTTATATTTTAACATGGAAAGACTCTATGACATTTTATACGTATAATCTAAAATGCGAAAGCGTAGAAGATGCAATTATTACTAAATAATTATATACAAGTATAAGACATAAATCTAAAATAAACGCACAAATCAATAATAACAAAACAATTTGTAGATGTGAGATTTGCATATAAATTGTAATCAATAATTTTTGTAATAATTTTGATATTACGCTTTGATATATAGGACTCTAACTTTCATTAAACAATTTATTGTTTAATGAAAGTTAGCGTCCTATATAAACGTTGAATGAGCTGAACCGCAATCAATAATTTTAAATTGCAGTAACAAAACTTGAAAAAATTTAATTAATCGCTGTCTTCTTGAAAACTGGTTTTAAAACTTCCTAATGTCCATTTCTATACCTCTAATTCTTAGAACTAAAAAACGATAAAAAAAGTTACTAAATATTAAAATTATTAAACCAATTATTAAACTAAAGATTAAACCAAGATTAAAATTAATCTATATTGATCTTATAGAAATAGACATAAATCGATTAATTAAAAATTACACTAGACGAAAGACGACGGATTCAAATTAGAACTGACTTCTTCTTCCAAGAATTTTTTCAAGTTTTGTTACTGTAATTTAAAATTATAGATTTAAAATTATAGATTTATTTCAACGTTTATTCTCAAAATGATTCAGGAACCGTTTGTGCATAGTATTATAAACAATGTAAAATTATCCAGATCCAATATAATTCGCAAAGGTTCTTAATTATTTTCGACATTGTAAGTAGGAGCATTGGGATTAAATGTAGACTGAATAATTCTTTCGACCCGCTGATTGTAACTCAATTATATTGTCGATCGCGAAAGTTTGCGTTTGGATCGGCAACGATTTATAACGCTACATGCAAATATTTAATTTATTTCGTTTTAACGCGAGAAATGCAGTTATATGTTATACTGTTTGCGCGCAAATCAGTTTTCTTTTCGACGAACTGAAATCGCCGGTATCGCTCAGAGAAAGCGAAAGGTTCGGCAGGCGGGAGCGAGGAAGTGCGAGAAAGAGAGAGTGACTGTTCGAGATATGTTGGCACGAGACGAGAAGGACAAATGTACTTGTCCGTTGACGGCAGGCCGAAGAAAGAACGAAAGATGTAAATAAATCAATTAGAGTCAAAGACAACGAGCAAGATCGATTTAACGAAAATGTCTTAGTTCTTAATTAGCACTTTATTCCATTCGCGGTACACCGTTTTAATGCTATATAGCATTAGATTGTGGAATTGATATAAAAGAGAGGAATTAATATTTTATAGAGCAAACGGTATTCTTCCAACTTTCAGTACTTGTGAAAAAGCGCTCGAAAAAGCGTTTTTAAATAAAATAGCAATCGCGGACGATTAATTACTATTTTTTATTATTTTTACCGATATTAATTACCGATTTGGTAATTAACACTATTGAATTCAAGAATGTAATGCCATTATTAGAAAGCACACCTTCGGTTTCAAATAATAATTTGGAGAATTATTAATAATCAATTAAGTTACGCGGATTGTGATGATTCTCAGCATATTAATAATCACCATGATGATTTGGAAGATGTGAATAATTATAATTCAGTGATTTTGATGAACCTATACAGAACCCAGATAGCACATTCAGACATTTGTTATAAACTCAAAAAGGATTTACCTTTTCAAATTCTTTATGAATTCGCGTAATTTGTTCGAAATAAACTTTAAAAGAATTTTTTTTAATGTTTCAGAAAGACTGCGAGCACTGGGATAGGTAATAATAGGATAGGTAATCTCGACAAAATAAAGTTAAATTTAATCGTGTTTTGTCTTTCGAAATTATTTGAATTACGTTTTATATAGATATTTCTTTATATCTTCAATGATATACACATAAATTATACCCAATTAATTATTATTGTTATTAACAACTTACTTTGTATAATATTACACTTGTGTGCTGATTAAAATACAGTTCTGTGCAGCAATTAATTATGCGTTATCGCTATGAGAACTGTTAATATCAAAGATAGATCAACGTAGTTGCCGTTTTGCCACTTCAAGAGATCACCGAATACTGGCTACAATATCAAATTTCTGATGCTATAATAAATATGTCATGTAAATACAATGACATAGAAAACTGATCAAAGCGTATGACTGTCACAAACTTCTTTTTGCAAATTTAGAAGTAAACAAGGATCTGTACGAAGATTATAGATTATAAATATGTTTATTATTTATATGTTGATAACGAGAGGTTGTTTTCGTCAGTTGTCTTCTTTGAATCTTACAATCAGTTAGAGGATACATGTAAAAATTTATCATTATTTAATGTAAGATTATGTCAAATTATATATAGAAGATGATTTTTACCAAATTTTGAAGGAATTTTTCGTTCTCGATAACAAACATCGAAAATCGAAATACATAAAGTTCCTGAGTTATAAACAATTGAAAATTAAAAGCTTCTTGAGAATTAAGCTTATAGTTAAAACAATTTTAAAATATTAAAACAATTTTTCAAAGAAATATATTTATATTGTATAAATACTATAAATTATGTATAATCATTAAATCATAGCCATTTTTGTGTGTGTGTGATATCAAAAATTCACACAAAACTAATAATACCTAGTAATAAGAAGGATTGAATTTAATCCAAGGTATATATTATATAATTGTACAAATTTTATATTCAATTTAATATATATTCAGCTATAAAGTTCTAAAAATATTTAAAGAGACATAATAGTGTAAAAATTATAAAGCACATGCATATATACTTTACTACCAATCACAGATCGCAGATAGCAATAAATTATATGTTACATATGTCACAAGAATTCGAAATTATATAATTAATAGCTAAAATTATTAATACGAACGAAATATACGTTTGATCTAATACAGATTATTTCGATATTTCCACAGTAATAGAATATGTATTAATTTAGATTCGCACTATAAAAATAGTTTCAGCTAACTATAAAGTAAATAAATGTAAAATACACAGAGAAAAATAAATTGAGCCATTATTCGGCAATCATTCGCAAATGAAAAACATTCTGTGTATCGAATATGATATATTATTACATCTACATGCTTCGATAACGACAGAACGCATATTTAGACGTAAAATTTTAATATGTTTCATTAACTTTTCAAACTGTCATTTTGAAAAATGTTTTAAAGGTTTAACAAGTTAATTTCGCAATACTAAAGAAGACCGTTAACAAATTCAGACAGTTTTATTTTAAAATTCCGCGTTTGAAATTTTCAACAATGTAGCGCGCAACATATAAATTTATGGAATGAGAATATAAAAAGATTCGATGTTAAGCTAATATCAAATATTATCTTTTTGTTCGAAAAATTCATCGGCATTTTCGATATTATAGAATTATAAATATATTTGAAAAAATTGTAGGAAAATTGAACATATCTTTAGGTATAAAATTAAAAATTCATAAAACACACATTTTCCATTTTTTGTAATTACGAGAGTCATGAGATTAATGTCTCCACAGATCGCCCCGTAGAGCGATCGGTGAGGTCGTGTTTATTGAATATTTTCACGATTATTAGGTATAATTCAATATGTGCAGATACTTGAGAAATTCGAGACAGGTCGAATGGGTACTCCGATATTAATGGAATGTCAATTATTTAGATTATTTTTAATATACCTAATTGTAAGTCAATTTATAAAAGATAATTAATATATTTTGACTAAAATATTTTTCAAAATTCCGCTGTTATCGGATTCGACATGTTTTGCGATACCCAAAAATTATTAGTACACGCACATAAGTTAGAACAAAACCATATGAATTTTATTATGATTAAATATATTCGTTTTCTAACCAGTTTTTATATATACTTTTTTAATAAAGAAAGAAATGTTACTTAAATAATGCAAAAATATCGACCTCTGCAAATAAATAATAGATAATAAATATCGATTATATTATCAAAAAAATATTTGCATTATGCAAAAATGTGAAAAATTGTGGTTGTTGTTGACTTGCTGCCCGAAAATCACTGCTATCGGGAGTAGTCTAGAAGATCCGGGATTCATTCTCTTCTATAGTGAGGTCCTTAATATTAATTCAACGGATCACTTAACTTTCCTTCACGAGTTGATCTCATAAGGTCCAATAGAAGTAGGTCACAATTCGCTCTCCATCTTATTCGTTCTTTCTTGTGTTGGCTACTAATCGGCGTATTATATTCGGAGGAGGGGCCTTAATCTGATAAAGTCTTGCGAATTTATTAGCAAGACACGTACGCTTCTTTATTTCTTATAATCTCTATTTTACAGAAAATTGATATCAAATTATTTCAGCTATAATTTTGTATGTATCATAACATATTATCGAGTACATTAACTGTCAGAAAAAATTTTCATAGCAATCTCCATTTCGAAACGCTCTCGATCGAATTAATGTTGTTCTTTCTTTTCTTTTTTTTGTTAATAAATCCGCAAGACACGAGCGCGAAATGCGCGGCAATAGGCATTTATAAAAAAATTTGTGAGCAAAACGAATACGGAAGAGAATCACAAAATCGTGGAAATTAGCCTACGGGATTCATGGACATTGGCTACGTATTTCAATATCTACATTTTATAGACACAGGCCCATATTCATATTTCGTTCTTATTTCAAAAGACCGTCTTAAGTAATGTCTTAAGATGCTAATACGGCTTTGTGATAGGTTTATAACATCTTAAGATTGCGCTTAAGACGGTCTTAAATATAAGATCTGACAATGAATATATGAATAGGTACCGGCCATATCATAGAGGTGCCGCCTCAAAATATAGTAACAGCTAATCGCGCTCATGGCCGCTTTTAGGCTCCTCTCTAGACTCATTAGAATAAAAATTATAGCGTTACATAAGACAGTAATGGATTTTATTATAAAAATGCTCGATATCTTTTTGACGAGAAAATTCGGGATGTAATAAAGGTGCGAAGTATTATTTTATTTTGATACAAATCGAGATGAGATATTCATATTGTGATAACGATTCCTTTACACAGTTTATACATAAGATCTATGTACCTCAGGTTAACGCTAATTTACCCGTCTTTACTCTACTTTCAGATAACAAATAATCATTAAATAAATTCCCATATGTACAATTCGCGAGTTATAAAACTACCCTCTAATGCGTAAATCTGTTATTGTCACTTTTTACAAAAAGGGTCGCACAAGCGATGTAACTTAAGATTATGTAAAAAAAGAAAGATCCTGAAGACGCGTATATATACTTAAAGGACACTGATATATGAGAAATAAATTATCTATCTCTAAGCGCCTTTCTCACGTTTATACACATATCGCGATCGATACTAATACAGCTACAAAACTTACAGGCCTTATAGCGATACTTTGGACTTTCTTCTCGAAACGATGCTCGTTTCTTCTCACGATTCGATCTCTTACGTCTTACGTGTCTGAGCCGTCTTTTCCTTTTTTTACAAAACACTACTACAAAACTTGCTGTTTGCCATACATCCGTACAAATTACAAAATCTATGATCGTTGTCCGCTAATGCTAGCCGCGTAAAAATGCTAAAAGTCTACCAGCTACTATAATACAGAAAAACATACAATTTCCACAGTTGACTAGTTACAAAACACAATATCAGGTTCTCGTCAGATATCCGTTCGTATCTACACGATATCGCTGATCTACGAGATCCAGCATATAGACGAATATCCCCGTCGCGATAACACTTACTTCTTCGTTTATTGTCGTCCGATACCTTTGCAAGGCACTGATTCATGGCACAATTATTACATCTACGAATACCTATAAGGTTTGTATAAGCAATATACAATTTTTGTGTTCCAAGGATGCGGCAAAAGATAGTGTCCTTTCAGTTTCCGCTCGTTGCTCGTTCCTTCGCGTTAATCCTAAACCTAGCGTATGTCAAAATTCACGAAAAACAATAGCGACATAGGTTGTCCGGTTTCGTCGATACGCAAATACTAGTGGCATACGCTACCGCTCCATGATTAACGCACTCTCCTTAATTCTACGCACTACACAGGTCAATACTGATTTATTTTATTTGGCGTGTTCGCTTGTTTCAGTCGGTTATCTTCCGCGTATGATCTCTCACGCTCAGACTCCTCATCTCTTTATTTTTTTATCGTGTTCACTCCACTCGCTCTCGCCGATAGTTTATATTAATTATTACGCTCGTGAGTCGACTGGAGTTATCTCGAGTACCTCGTCTATGCGAGATCTAAGTGACGTTCCTCACAACGAGTACATGACTCACAACAGATATGGAAATTTCTCTTCGCCTTCCTCTTCCGTCTCGCTGGACTCTTGGCTGGACGGAGGCGTGTCCAGCTGGGGCAGGCCGAGATCCAGATATTCCTAAAGTCGAACAAGCATGTAAGATCAAGACTGCAAAATTATCCTGCTCCATTTATCGATATGCGGATATCGCGACTCACCTCGTTCGCTGTTATCGTTAATATTCTGTCGAGATCCTTGACCAGGTCTTCAAACTGCGGCCTTTCGCTCGGTTGATAACTCCAACAGTCTCTCATGAGCATATATCTGTAATCAAGGAATCAAGGAATATATTCTCTCGAAGATGAATCGTATACCGAGTGCATTATGTAGTCAGATCGCGCATAAAGGGTTGCCTTACATTTCGATCGAGCAGCAGGGCGGCTTCTCCATTCGATGGCCCGTTCGAAGTAGCTGGAATAACATCTCGATCGACGGCAAGCATGGGTAAGGCGTGCCGCCCAGCGTCATAATCTCCCACAACAGGATCCCGTACGACCATCTAGAAGAAATATCGTAAAAGATGTTAAGAGATAAAGATAAACGCGATAGAATTAAGTCGAAATAATAAAAAAAAATTCTGTTGGAGGAAAGAATTATTCTTGGACACACTCACACGTCGGACTGACTGGTGTAAATACGGTGAAACAGAGCCTCTGGGGCCATCCACTTCACCGGCAACCGTCCATCCGTTGTCTTCCTGTAGTAATCGTGGCAATGAATGTCTCTCGCGAGACCGAAATCAGCGATCTTCAGCACGTATTCGTCGCTGACGAGGACGTTTCTAGCCGCCAAGTCTCTGTGTATACACCTTCTACTGGCCAAGTAATACATTCCACGCGCCACTTGGTACGCGAACGAGACGAGATCCTTCTGCGTGAGGGTCTTACGTTCCTTCGGCTCTTGTCCGATAGCCGGTTCGTACCCTGAAGAAGGTCTGTGGCCTCGAAGGAAGTCTCGTAGATTGCCGTGAGGCGCGAACTCCACTACGACGTACAGAGGACCGTTCTGAGTACAGGCACCCAGCAAATTAATAATGTTCACGTGCTTGCCGATCATCTTCATCATCTCCATCTCCGAAACTAGATCCATCATCTCGGTATCCGTGTGACCCTCTGTTAATGAAAATATAGATATGTATAAAATATAAAATATCTTTCTCTCCCTCTCTCTCTCTCTCTCTCTTCTATATGCATCGTAATTGTATATTTTTATTTTCTCACCTTTTAACATTTTTACCGCCACGACGCTGGGTAGTCCGGATTTACCGATGTTCGTCTCAGCCTTGACGACCTTGCCGAATGCCCCTTCGCCCAAGGTATTTCCAAGCGCGAAATATTCCCTCGACAATTCCCAAGCGCTGTCCAATGGTAGCTCGTACTCGGACACGTTGTCGCTGGTGTTGTCCTCGGCGATGACGGTGGACTTTTGGGACTTTTGTTTCTCGATCTTCACCACCGGCATCAGCAGTTCCCCTTCTGCGTTCTGCGCGTTCGCCAATTTCTGCTTCTCCACGATTACCTTCTTGGTCCATTGCGTGACAACCGCTGCTCGCACCGTTTCTAGCATGAGCATCTTCTTCATCTTCTCGCGTTTCAACCGATGGAAGATGTATATCACTACGACGACACCCACGGCAAAGAATACGCATAGAATGGCCGCCAGAACGTTCACCAAGATCTGCGGCCTCGCGGCTAGCGGTACTCTTTGCTCTTCCAGCGCTGAATAAATTTTTAACAGAATCAATGTAGCTTACTTTGACATTTGTACGCCACTTAAAAATACCTTGTTTCCATGAACAGTACGAAAACGCTTAATGATTTCAAAATTGAGTTGTAACACACTCACTCTCGACTATACGTAGATAAGCGCTGCTAAACGTTTCCCCTAAAGTGTTCTGAGCGATACATGTGTACCATCCCTCGTCCTTTTCAGTAACGTTATACAGATTCAGCTCCTCCGGATTTTCTCCTCCTTCGTTTCCAGCCTACGTCGAACGAGAAACGCCACTGTTAATCGTACGTCCGATATCAACCAATCGTGTAGCGATATTTACATTAAGTACATAAGCGCACATTTTAATTTGCTTATTTGACAAATGTTAGCACAGCACAGAGCCACATTAAGTTAGCGGTATTCGAAAGATTCGAATTCGAAAGCAAAGATCGAGAGGAAGCGATTAAAGGAATAGAACGCGAAGTTTGCATGTAAGCTTCGCCCACCTTGACCTCCACCCGTAAGCTCTGATTGTTCTTGTTGACGGTGTCGAGAGAAGTATGATAACCGTGATACCATTCGAGATGCCGATGTGCATCGGACAGCACCTGGCAGGTCATACTAACGTTGCTTCCGATAAGCACCGTGCTATTTCGTGGTGGCCTCGTCAGGATCGGTCGATGCGGTACTGTCTCTACAGAGAAAAAGAAAACCCGACCACCGTTTAAAGCAACAATAACGAAACAAGAAATATATAGAGAATTCAGCTGTTCAAGTTACCTGAAATATTTTCACGCCTATAAAAACGGAAAGGTGTGTGAAAATAAAAGCGTAACATAGAAAAACAGACAGACGGATCAAGTCTGTCTTTGCTACACTGAAAAAAAATTTATTATTTGCAAGAAAATTGATTTCTATAAATTTAGTTATAAAATACGATATATTAAAAAAATTTTTTCTCAAATCTATCTAATACTTCTTTGAATTAAGGAAACTAAATTTATAGAAATCAGTTTTCTTGCAAATAATAAATTTTCTTTTTCAGTGTAAATTGTAACATAGACGTGTGTCGGTCGGAGTACCATGCGCCTACACGCACGCAACCCAAACCACCACAATAGATAAATGTATTATTTACATAAAAAATGATCATACGATATACCATATGGTAGCCCCAATTAAAGATCATGTTTCTTCTTCTTACGGAGTCAATGTCCTGTGTGTGTGTGTGTGCGTGTGTATGTGTTTTGATTTCTATGTATAAAATAAATTAGAATAAAATAAAGCGTAAAGAGAAATAAGAAAACCCGTAACCGAGAAGATATTTCCTAAGCGAGAGAGACATATGCTGGAAAATGAAATAATCAAGTTCGTTAATCATTAGGGCAGTCTTCTTCGTCCAAACCTGCAGAAAAAAGTTTCATAATAGATAGTTCACCCTACACCATTTGAGTTAGCACGGCAACGAACCATTATTAAACGAATTTGTTAAAGAAAATTCGTCGATTAAACGAATTGTCGAAACAAAAAAAAGTTGAGATGAACAAAGGATCAGGAACCCAGGACCCTCCACCACTATCATCGCGATAAATGGCGGCTGTACCTGGATCAGCGTCCCTTTGGCTCTGGACGAGTCCTCTTGATCGCCGGGATATTCGACGACTTTATACCAAGTTATATACGGCTCAGTATCGGAGACAATGGGGCACCTGAAGGTCGCGTTACTGTTAACCAAAACGGTCACGTTCTTCGGGAAGCCCTCATTGATGTACGGCTTGTGCGGCCAACGCTCTGCGGTTTCGTTTAACATCTTAAGTCCGCGCACGACGATGCACGTAACAACGCGGACGCGGCAAAAAAAATTGTTGCATGCAGGGCAACAGCGAAACGACCGTGCTCGCTCGCATATAGCAAGCGGAGAATCGTGGGGCGTCTACTCACCGATAATGCTGACTTTGAAGGTATGGTTTATGCAGCCCAGATAATTGCACACGATGCACGTGTAATTGCCGCTGTCGTTCGTAACGAGATCCTCCAACCTCAGGGTCCACTTGGTACGGATCGCGACGCCAAAATCCCGTCTCGGTTCCTCGTTGTTCTTCAGCCACGTGATGTTCGGCCTTGGATTGCCCACGCTCGGGCATTTCAATCGCATCATGCCGCCGGCAGGCTTCACCACCACTAGGTGCATCTCGTCGGTCTTGTTGAACGAGGGCGGGCTCTCCGGGACCCTCTGGTTGTGCTCGCCCTCCGCGTCGTGCTCGCTCTTCTCGTCCAGATCCGCGTCCAATTTCTCGCTGTCCATATGCAACGATCGCGTCTCCGGCAGGTCTACGGAAGAGATTATTGCGCCGTATACATATCGCCCTTGACATTTTACGATTCAATACGACATGACAGTTAATGTCACGTTTAATTGAGATTCGCGAGCGGGGGAGTCTATCGGGACAACTCACTTCTGGTTTCGGTCTCGAGATCGTTGCTCCCGTCTTCCGGCCTGAGCACGCTCATCGCGCCGCTCTTGTCGTCCTCGCCTTCGTTCTCGAAGCCGTCGTTCTGCAGATTCTCGACGCGCACGGTCACGTTCCTCCACTCGATGGTTTCGTTCGACTCCAGTCTACAGCTGTAGACGCCCGTGTCATCCACCTCGACATTCTTGAACTTCAAAAGCTTCGTGTTCACGCGTATCCTGCTGCTGGTCGACTTTTGCAACGCTTCGTCGTCCTTGTACCAACGCGTCGTCTCGACGAAGTCGTCGTCGTCGTTGAAATTTAGGCAACGCAGATTGAGCTTCTCGCCCACGGACACCACAACGTCGGGATTAATTACATCTGCAATTTAAACATTATTATGCATCTCATTATAACGCTGTGTGAATATACCAGCGAATACACGCATTCAATCTGTAGCTCTCGGGTGTTGTATGCAACGCGATGTTAACGATAAGGCGAAGAGAACAGTATATATTAAAGTAATTTAAATCGACCGTGACTGGCAATATATAACGTCTTTCCGATATGAACATTGAAAAACTGTGAGCCAACTTGGTTTGTCGGATTCACACAGCACATTTTCGGATCAATCGTCGAGACATTATTAATTTCGACCATGGGTTTTGGTCAGTTGATGTAATTTCTAAATTAAATAGTTTAAATTTTTATTGCAAAAAAATATTATCCCAGCCAGGGTTTGAACCTGGAACCTCACGTATACCGTGCGGGTGTCGTGCCAATTCGACCACTGGGGCTGTGATAATATTTATCGCAATAACAACTATAAGATGAAGCACCGATTCTTCAAACAGTATATATTATTCGGCCTTTCTTCGTGCGCGATTTCCGCGAAGCGAAACTCGCGATGTGTTCCTCAGATTGTAGTATATTGCATCGGATACTACAATACTAGAATAAGAATCCCCAAAGGCAATTGATGTATTTTCCTTCTAAATAAGAATAAAACATCACAACGTCGTCTCATCCAAAGAGAATTATAATTAACTCGATCGCGAGATGAATTAAGTAATTTTAACTTGGTCGTTAATATTTGTTCGTTTTCTGTCGCATCGTCTGTCGCTTCATATATATGTAGATTCAGTTCGTCGACGCGACGATCCTATAATAATCGCCGTCGCGAGAATGCACTGAAATCAGATAGAGGGATGTTTGCGCCTAACGAGAGAGAAAGAGAGAGAGAGAGCAAAACGACGGAGCTTGGCTCGGGTCCGTTCAGTCTGCCTATCCCGCAATATTCGCGCCGGCCGGTTTGATCAAGGAAACTAATTTTCCTGCGCGGCTCATTCATGAGGCCGACCGGCCGGACCTCGGAGTATCGCCATTTGGAAGACGGCCAGAAGTGAATCGCGACACTGTCCCTTTCCGACGTTCCATCTGGAGCCTTTCTGCCCCTCCCCCCCCCCCCCCCTCCGGAATGCGTCGCACACTATTTTTAGAGCTGTCCCCCCGCGAACCCCCCCTCCTCCCTCTCCTCGCCGTCGCTCTTCCCCGGTGAATCGCCCCGTGATTACGAGCACTAATAGTACTACGAGGCGCGTCTTCATCGACGTTGAAATTTCGTTTATTAATATACCAAACATGATCGCGCCGTCCGCGTCGCGTCGATCACCATTCGTTTCGATCGTAACGATGATCGATGAGGTTTTTCTCCCTTTCCGTTTCAGCGGATCTGCTTCCCCCGAGTTATTCCAGACGCGCCGGAAAGAAAGGGTAGACTTTAATTTAATCGAGATCCGAGCCCCGCGCGCGGAGTAGGTCTTTCTTTTCGCGAATCTTTAAACATCCTCGCGCTGAGACTATCCCTCGCGCGCACAAACGAGTCGTTGTGCCTTGCGAAGAGCCCTCGACGGAAATCAATTGAGTTTATATTGTCGCTCGTCGACGTGGGCGCTTCGCTTCGCTCTTTTTCGGGAGACGGCGACAGATGCGGGGCACGTGGCAATCGTGGGGCATCGGCGCGGCGGCTGCGATCCGGTGCCGCGAAGTTCGGTCCCGACATCCCGCCCCGAGGTATAATCTGCACGGAGTGTCCTCCCAAAAATTAATTCATCCTTATCGAGACTCTTTTAACGTCTTCGGAATTGATATCTCGACTGTTTTTTTTTTTTTTTTAAATATTTCTCTAAATATCCCGTCGCCCGAATATCCCGCGTTAAACCATGCCGGATCGTGACTTCGACCGATACCTAAGCTAGGGATCGATTCCTCTCGGTACCGGCCATCTGCCTCGAGCCAAACGCCAGGAATAGCCTTAAACGTTTCGAGAGCTTCGCGCCACTTTTACCGGGGTGTTGTTCTCCTCTCTTTCTGCCTCCGGCCTGCCCTCGCCGCGAGCTTTCGGTGACGGTAACGAGCTTCGGCACGTTTCGGATGTTTGTGCAGAATTAGTCGCATGGCGAAGAACGTAGGAACATTACGTCGTAAAAGAATTTTTCAAAAGAAAAAAAGGAGTAGATGCGAATCCGACACGCTTGCAATTCTTTCGACAAATTCCTCGGATCGACGAGAGTTTCGTTTGCTGCGTCACCTTTGCGCACAGCATCCAGAAACATGACTGTTTGCGATATGTAAATAAAGAGTTCGCGGTATACGTATGAGAAAGGAACAAAATTAACGTCAGCAAATAAAAAGATCTTGATCGAGAGGAGGGCTTATTTTGCAGTTACGAGCCGTTGGAAATATTGCGAAATAATTAATTCCACTTTAATTTCGAAATCGAGCGCGCGCTCGTACAAAACCATTAGCCATTAACGTCGCGCGCGACGACGGAAACCCCTGGTTTGTCAACGTCAGCGGCCGTTTATTTACCCGTGTCGCGCCTGCAAACGCACGCATTTTTACCCCGACACATCGCACTGTCTAACTGACGTATACGGCGCTTTCCCTCGTCGTGGTTGCGTGGATAGTGATAGTTATAGCGGCCGCGTTAGAGAAACGATCTTCTGTCCCGCGCTCGTTCTTCAACGTCCCTTGGTCTCCTCGCGCACTATACGTCTTGGCGAAGAGCGCCGTATAATCTTTCAATAACACAACCCGATCTTTAAGCGTAGGCTTTCTTAGGCTCTGAGCTCTCTCTCTCTCTCTCTCCTTCTCTCGTCTCTCACTCAGGCGGTGCATCTCGCTGCTGCAGCACGTGCCGCTCGTAAATCGCTATCAAAGTTTCCGCGCAAACGGAGGCGCGGCTACCGGTTCTCCGAGTGCCGGACGGCTTCATAAATAATCGCCGTTTCCTCGCGTGCGTTACTATAAGGAGTAAAATCACGCCGATGCGAGTAATATTTTGTCATTGATACCGTGGCTTCTCATAATTCAATCGCCAGATATGAAAGTCGTGTTATCGAGTACAAAAAGAAGCGTTCGCCGGCGTTACGCCTTATTTCATGTCCAGCACGATTCAAGAGGATAATCGGACAGGCAACGATAAATCAGTCTCAGCCTCTAAACTGATTTATCAGTGCTAGTCCGATTATCCCTTGAACCGTAAATCGTAAGTAAGGTGACGCGACAGACATTCGTTCGACTTTCAGCGCCGTCCGACTTTTCACGTCTTCATCCGTGAACGGGAGATTCGGAGAGCATTAAAATGCTGGCGATACGATTGCCTCGTTCAGAGAAACAAGGCGAGGTCGGCCAGAAAGATGGATTACCGTCGTCGTCGCTCCCGACGAGTCGCAGTCGTGCCAAAAATATTTTCACATCACTGGCCCCGCCGATCCCCACGATTTGTGCGAACGTACAAATTAATCTGTACCAGATTAGAAACTCAAAAGGAGAGAAACCACTGTATCTCTATATTATCTCGACGAGCGTTCGGAGCTTTCTACGATCATCCTGCACGATTATCAGATCGTTTTGCATCGTTCGCTCGCTTCAGATGGAATCAGATCTTTCGTTTCGCGCCTCCCGAAATAGAAGTTGAGATAAAAGGCGCCAATCGTAAAGATATCATGCGCGGACAGCGTCGTAATTTACGTTCTTTTAATTACACATTTGTTTCTCTGGATTCACAGAAACGAATCAGTCGCTAAGCGAACCACTGTCGCCCCTCGCATTGATATAATCTTCGCGTTGAGAAAATTGTAAAGATGGTGCGGAGAGAATTGTTAACCGGGTGCGAACTTCATATCTTTTTTTTAAGAGTCAGCAAGATAAATATTTGACTCGAGATTTTCCGAAAAATTTTTTCAGACTGTAAACGAGTCCGCGAAGATACGACTCTGCGCTATACGGCGCGCGAACAAACAAACAATTCGCAAAATCAAACAGTGCTGAAGACTTATTGTTAGCAGAAGCCGAGCTACGCCGGATTATTATGGATCATTCGCGATTAATCGGCAATGTAAAACGCGGCACCGAACTCGGTAAACGACGACAGAAATCACGATACTGCCAGTTCGTGTCGGAGTCATTTTACTTCACGAACGAAACGAGAGCCTAGAAGTGGCGGCCGAGGAAATAAAGAAAAATCGACAGGCGAGAAAGATCTCTCGACCTCGAAGAAGTGCCCCGCGGTGTCGGATTACGATCGTCCCACGCGTACGGCTTTTAGCGTCTTCATTCGTAGAGGAGAGAGAGAGAGAGAGAGAAAGAGCAAGAGAGATCTCTTTCATGCCGCCGATGTTAGCGGTCGATCTTACGCGAGATGATGATTCGACAAAAAGGAGAAACTCTAGACGCGATAATTCTTGTGCGAGCCGAGCGGCGCGATCTCTCCGCGCGGAAACGTTAAAACGCCAAGACCCTTTTTTTTCTTCATTACACAAGGTCCTTTTTCACAGAACGTTCACCTATCCCGCGACGAACGTCGTTTCTTCGCGGAAATCCGTCGGTGCGCTCAAAGTTTCGTAATTGAAACTGGACGGCGATGTTTTTTCCCCGTCATCGAGTTAACGATACTTCACGGCACGAACGAGTATATCGTCGATCCAATTACCTTGTTCTATTCTGTAGCCGCGTGTGTTGACGGCTGAAATCGTTTTATTTCGATCTTCCACCGTCCGGAGGGAGACAAAACTAACGACGTTCGTCGGGGACGGACGTCTCTTCTTCTTTCAACAAAAGACTCGGTATATGATAATGCGAGATAAAAAGAAACTATCCGTGGCGAACCAAGCGTGATGAGAGTCGCGCAGGATCGGGGAGAATATCCCTTGTTATACGTTTTAATCGCATCGTCCGTTCGCGCGTTAAGATATCGCGTTAACAAAGTACCGGGCATCCGCTAGGATAGAGACCTGCCAACGAGACTGACTCGACCGATCTAATTAAGATTCCGTTTCGTCCTGGAAGCCGTCCTTTTATAATGGGAGCGAGAACGCGAGGTAAAAAGGACGAGTATAGAGATTTAACGGACCGGGAAGACAGAGCGCAGATAGAAACGTCGGGATTCTTGACGGGTCGGCAGCCATGAAACGATCGCCAGGTACGCGCGTATCTACCCGCGCATAATTACACCACGAAAACGGATCATCCGACTCTCGGGAGATCGAGGAGGGAACGTCGCGCGGCGTCGCTTAAGCGCCCTCGTTATCTTAACGAACACGCCGAGCTTGTTTCATGCCCCGTTCGAGATCGAATCGCCGGCGGGAGGGACGGAGTCGTGCGGCCTATAGCTTCCGCGGTCGGTTCTCCGAGTTGCGCTGCATCGGGTAGAGACGTAGAGCGCTTTTCCGAGGATCCCGATCTCTTGCGAGCGAGACGATCGCGTGGATGCGGGCACAGGTCCAGCGGAAAAAATCGCTAGTGACGCTCGATCAACTGGCAAAAGCAACCGAGATCTCTTGGCGAAATCTCCTTCTCTGTCTCTTCCCCCCCCCCCCCCGCTGTCTCACTCGTCCACCCCCGTCCCACCGCCCTGTAAAATCGCCCTCCGCTGCCATCTCTTTCATTGTCCAATTGGTAATATCAGCCGCTATTACGCTGTTGAATACATTTAATAGACAAAAGATTGGCAGTGGCTCTCAATCGCTCTCGCGACGCTGCGCGGTCCCTTCCCGCCCTGAATTTACAGTCCGAGAAAATGGCGTTTCGTATATCCGCCATCGCCCGGGAGAGTATCGTTGCTGACGATTCGGTAATAGCGCGGTTCTGCAGCCCGTCACGGCATTCAATGACCGGGCAATTGGACAATTGAGCTCAATCATAATAACGCTCATACGCATATCGTGCCCAACACACAGACGTGCCGTTTCGCCCCGTTCACCGGCGTCACAATATTTATTTACCAAAATATCGCGTTGAAAATAATCCGCCACCGCGGCGGAATATATGTCGAGCGCGTTGAAAATAATCGGGGGCACCGCACCGTCAACCGGGACCCCCCCTCCCCCCTCCCTCCTTCCCTTGAGTGGACGGTATTATGAATCTCTCCGTCCGTCCGGCGGTCCGGCGCGACGTTTAGGCCGAGTCGCGGCGAAACGGGACCCCGTTTACGTGTCACGCGTTTACGCACGTGGCCCCCGTCACCGAAATTCCAACGAAACTCTACTTTCGACTTTCGAGCACGCACCAACTACGGAATATATAGTGGAAATCACACCAGCGCGGGGTACAAAGCCGTGTCTGTTCGCCAGATGTGGCTGCCCGGTCGAAATTTTCGAGGCGCGCCTTCCTCCTTTTGACCGGAGCAACATCACAGCTCTCGACGCGTTCGTCGAAATCGACGTTTCCATTGTTTGGGACAACAAACGAATGCCCACGCAACGTTCTCGCATACCGCTCGCTGAACGCATCGCGATATTACGTAACAGTTTCAAGATTGACGGCATAGCGATTGCAGTTGCAATTTGCAATGATAAAAATATTTCACGTTTATCCTAATGGCAGAAGGACTTACGTACATTTCTACCAATGTAGATTTAACTTTAATCCCGGTTTAACTTATACTTTTTATCTTTTTCCAGTTCTAAGAATTAGAAGAAAATAAAAAAGGAAGGAGAAGATGAGTTAAACCGAGATTAAAGTTAATCTGCATTGATAGAAATGGGCATTAGACGTAATTAAGCGGAATCGGTGACAATTTGCGTGGCCGTCGCGAGGATAAATGATCGTTGCGTCTACGTGCGACACGCACCATCGATAATTATGTCCCACGTGGATATAATTACCGTCGCGCTGACGCTAATTAATTACTGTGCGTGCTTCTCCGTCGCGGCGGTTTGCGGTTCAGGTACATTTTTCGAAGACCGAGCAAGTAATCGTACTGTCACACTTCCCTTGAACATCGATGACTGCGACCAAGTGCCAGCAGTTACGATTTAAATAGCGGCGATATGTATGCATGTGGCGTGTTCCCCGACGAGGTTTCCCGAGAATGCAAGCGCCGATAATTAAATCGTAGCTACGAAGCCTAGGAGCGACGTGACTGGAAATAAACCAGGATCAAACGCTGCATTTGAAAGCCTGACAGAGCTGACGTTTCTCCGTACAAGATTTCACGAAAATTCCACCGCGCAGCGCGAATTCTCCATCTGTATTATTAACACGGATCGCAACGTCGTACCAATTTGCTTTAACACTTTTCGAATAGACATAAAAAAAGCTAAATTCTTTCCCTCAGCATCCGGAGTTAATATAAATCGCTGATTAATTGGTTGTCAAGTTGGAAATACATATTTCCTCTGGACATCTCGGGGCTTCTATGCGCTGCTCGTTTTTCGTTCGTACTTCCGCTTTCGCTCTTTCGCTTTCACTAGTTTCCTCGTCGGACTTGCGCTTCCTCTTTCGCACTTTTTTTTCACATACGATTCGCACTAGCCATGCTTCGTCCCGCTTGTTCCTTTTTTGATACGAAAATACCATGCGCGTTACGGACTTCCTTTACAAATCTTCGGCTCGCTACAACCGCGTACCAGGCGCGTCTCGTAGCATTTACTCGTTTCATTTGACTCGCGGATTTCCTGGAGAGCGAATTTACCGAAAGAGTTCACCGCGATGAATAAAATAATTTTTATGATATAGGATAATAACAAAATTTTATTATGTAATTTCGGCTTCCTACTGCGACTTCCACATCTGCAGTTTTAAACATTATGTTTACTGATATTTCCATCGCGTTCAACCGAGCTTTCATCTCCCTTTGTAAATATTCCTAGTAAACGTCGTTATGCCGCTTCCGTGAATTAAACGCTCTTGAAATATAACTCGGCTCAAGCATTAAGCAGCACGTTTCATAAATCTCTATAGATCGCTTATACATCATCGCTTGTGCAATTCTTGAACTCTCTCATTCGCATGAATTTCGAACACATAACAAGTGTTCGAAGGATCTCCATCTATTTCATTAAATGAATAATTGTGCAATTTTTCCCAAGAAATATATGTAAGAGTTACGTTATATGTTTTCTTACCTAGCCGAACGCTCCGTCCTTGCGTAACGCCGACGCCCAAGATAGCGAGGATCCCGAAAATTATGCAGATCCTCGTCGCCATTTCGACTCGCTCGACACCGGGCATACGTAATCGCGGCATGGGTGACTTCCTGAAACAGAAACCGTGTAAGGTTTATTTATCTTTCCCTCTATGCCGGGATAAAATAGCACGTGGACGGAAAATGCTGTCAACGACTTTTTCGGAAGCAACGAGAGAAGTTACAACTTTCGGTTCGATCGCGATCACTGGGCTAGAAATGATAGAAGAAAAAAAAAAAGAAGAGTAATTATGTAAATGATAAAAGCTAAAGGAAAAAATATTCTCTCTCTCTCTCTCTCTCTCTCGCTCTCAAAATAAACTCGCGATTATGTAGGTATTAATAATAGACGAGCAAAATGCTCATTTCCTTCCACGTTCCCTCCTTTTCTTCGGCCGCCCGACCTCGTCGTATTTTTTCTCTATTTCGCGAGCAGAGTCTCCCGTCGCTTGGCCGACGGCCAAGCCCCGAAAACGCGATGCACTCACCGAGGACACGCCGACCAACGGTTTTAGACACGACCACGTTGAAACACGGCCCTGAGAGCACCAGCATGCGAGTCAACGCACAAGATCTACGCACGTGCTTCCCGTCCGGGAACGACGGCGTTCGCGCCACATTTAACGCGACTCGAAAATCATCGTTGTCGTAAATTCGCACCGAATACGAGCGGTATTCTACGACTATCGATATTCGCGAGCTTGATGGTGCGAGAAACGGAATTATCAAAATTTTCAGTTAATAAAACGAGCAGCAAAATCAGATACATTTAAAACTGATATGTACACTTTATATATAAGTAGCGCGGCGTAAACAAAAGAGATAATTATCGCAAGAAGTGATTGAACGTAGATGAAACTGACAACTGGGCACGAGGACGCGAGGTTCCGATCTTACAATTAAGTTTTTTTTTCCGAAAATTTGAGAACCGTCGCGACCACAATGTCAACCCGTTTTGACAGTCACAATAATAGTCACCTGTTTTGCTGACAGTGCTGACACACACGATATCTCAAGCAAGTGTTATTGATCGTCGTTTTTCGTTGTATCTTCGCCGTGTTTATAAAGTTATGTTTTCTAAGAGTGTCGAGAGGAGAGAAATCAAAAACAATATTTTATCTGACGATAAGGGCCATGGAAAACTTAAGCAGTAAGAAAATTGAATTAAGCAGCAACCAATAGCTATCTTTTTCGAGAATATTTGACAGGTATTGGTCAATTTGTTTACTGTTTAAGTCTTACTGCTTAAGTTTTTCTATGTGTCATGGCCCTGATTATCCATATCAACCTAACCGAGTATGATTAATGCCGATGTTTCTAAAAGAGTTCGAACTTCAAATAATCGGTTATCAATGATCGACTCTTTCGTTTCGCATGTCACTCCCGATATAGATATCCGATCTCGATTATCCTGATGAGTAACTTTTATCCCCAACAGTAACTTTTATCGATGTTTTCTCGGGACATCCTACATATGCGCTTATTTTCCCGTGCTACTATTAACAACTGTTGAAAAGGCGAGTCGTCGAGGGCAAGTTTCGAAGCAGATTGTTTTCTTTGAAACACCCTAACGACCACGTGGACACATTTTCCTACCTAGAGACTTGGTCCGAGAAAGAATACACGGTCGTATTTCCGAGAGAAATAAAAAATGACGAATCCAGCGAGCGACGATTAATATTCCGACCCTCCCTCAGGGGGTCGAAGAATCTCACGAGTTCTTGGTGTTGGATCTTTCCTCGCTGGGTCGAAGCGTCACCTGTTGCGTCGATGAAAAAGAGAAATACGCGCACCCTCGCTGCCGTCGAAGTTGGTCGGTGTCTCATCTCTCTCGGAGGATCACGGTCGTGAGAAGATTTTCTCTTAGACTCTTAGGCAGGCCAGAAAAACTCCCGTAACGAGAGAAGGCACATCGAGACAAGCGAAACTAAAGAGAAACCATATTCTTT
The DNA here is from genome assembly GCA_035220615.1 of Leptothorax acervorum. Classification (NCBI taxonomy): domain Eukaryota; kingdom Metazoa; phylum Arthropoda; class Insecta; order Hymenoptera; family Formicidae; genus Leptothorax; species Leptothorax acervorum. The sequence goes on along the minus strand of JASTWQ010000046.1, from coordinate 517,373 downwards.
CTTACAGACAATATTGCAGAAATAATTTGATAGTTTTGAGGAAGGGCGAAAATGTGGCGACCAGATTGTCTCAATGAGAAAACGATATTCAGGCAGAAAAATGGAAACTTCTAAAATAAATAATTATACATATGTATTTTTCGTCATACTTGCTGATTTTGCTAATTTATGTATGTGTCTCTTTTCGCGGGAAGCGCATTTATTTCAATTCATTCGTATTTCCTGCATATTTTGCTCGCTGGCACTCGGTCGAAAATAAATTACGAGGGATGTTGATATTAGAGGAATTTCATATATTTCAGTGCTACGTCGCGCTAATAATTCGCCGATTTTAGGTACGCGTGGGTCGCGGAATTTTCGCGACAAGCGAAGCGCAGTCGGTCGGCGAAAAGCAAGCCTAAAGGGCCGCACATTAGTTTATAAATAAACTGATCGCGTAGGACGAAATGCGCGCGGTTCTCGGTAATGCATGTATGTAATTAAAGCGAGTATTCCCCCGAATCCCGCGGTACGTTAGGTCTGCACGCTCGTTTTATGTTATCGTACGTTAACATAACGTAGCGAATCGGTGGAATGCTCGCTTAATAATCAAACTGCATGGCGATCCTAATTTATAAATCCTAATTTATAGCAGAACGCAACGCGCGAAGTATTCCGCTTTAGTCTCGCTATTAGCTATTTTACGATCGGTTAATTTAACATGCGGTTAATGCTGAGGATCTTGGTTGTGGAGTTTGATCGCCGACAAAAAATGTCAACAGGAACATAGCGCGTTATTCACGAATGCACTCATAGCGCAAAATTGACGTTATGTAGAGTTTAGTGCTCGATAAAAGGGAGGATATAGTGTAAACGCCTGATAGTCTTTCGCGCTTAATTAGCGCGACGCGTTCGCATTCAAACGTATCAGTCTCGCTATAAATCAACGCTCATTTTCTCGATGGCGGGATATAATCTCATTTTTAGCCAATTAATACCTTTATCTTGCCAATTTTCTTCAATCAAGGATCGAAACACTATTTTACGCGCGCAAAACACTATTTTACACGTCGCTATAAAGTCAGAAGCGGCGGCGAACATTTCTTAGAATAAAAATACATGCACGCAATATTTTATAAGCGGAAGAGCAGCATCTTTAACATATATGATTAATTCAGAAAATAATGTTTCCAGTGTTTTATTATCACGCGATATTTATAGCTTCGTTCTAGGAAGAATTCTTGGGCTGTACCTACTTACAAGATCAATCGTAAGCTTCGACTTTAACATCTATCGCATTTTTTCTAAAACCTTCGGGAATTCGCGGTTAGTACGAATGGCGCGATTTTCTTAGACGACCGGTTTATAAAAGGCCTCATAAAGTTATCATATACATATATAATGAACATCATCAAACGCTTACCTTTCTCGTCGCGTCAAATTAGAGCAAATAATGTATCATGAAACTTCTCAGTCCGCGTATCTCGTATAAATCGGAATATTGTAATTCTCAGAGGCCGACATTTACGATGTTTTAGCGAGATTTCGCTCGAGGTTTACGTCGACTTCCGATCGCGCACAAGGAAACATTTCGAGTTTCGTTACCGCGAACGTTGCGGTCAATGACCGGCTGCGGAAAGCACGAAATTACACGAGAGAAACGTATACCAATTTCGGGTGTTCAAACTGCGTTCAAAATCGTGCGTGATCAACAACGATGTCCCAGCAAGATATACCTAATCTTGCGCAAATTAGACGAAAATGTTCAAAGTTTGACAGAATTTTTGTAGAACGGCGCCCTAAACTTATCTCATAAAACACATGCATCGCCGTCGTTTATTTTAAAATATATTGTGTCTTATATACATTACATTTCTCAATCACGAAATTATTTTTAAATATATTTAGGAACGATCGGCTAAAGCTTGCTCAGACCAAATCTATAGAAATGTAGGGACGCTTAAAAATTAGCAAACCAGTTTACAAAAGCTATCATAAAATAACGTCGCACCATGGTAAACATTTGTTCTTTTCGAATTCGGCACGCGAACGCAGACTGCCATAAATCGACCCGAGAATGGTCGAATGGAATATATCTTATTGGTCTCTCTCTCTCTCCTTCTGTTTCTACTACGAACTACGATACTTCATAAAGAATAGTAGCCTTCGGCCGAGAGTTTAGACCCTAGAACAAGCGCGTCTGGTTCTCGTCGAAACGGTAACGAAAACCGTGCCCACGTTTTCTCGCCTCGTAACCATCGACACGATCGTATTATACACGCACACGCATGCATACTACGCTCCTTTCCTCCTGTAATTTAAAGCACGGTGCATCGGGCGCTTGGAATTCTCTCGACGAAGACGATTCCATTAGCGGGGATGTAAATCTGGCGTTGAAACAAAGCTCGCGGGTTCGCTAAACCCGTCCAGCACTTTTAAAACCCCTGAGGTCATTCTTGAGACTGTATATGTATATGAAGGCGATTGAAATAACACAGTGCTAACTCTTTCAGGCTTTCTATAAAGTTTTACTTAACCCTAGAACGGCACACATATTTAACACCCCGACTTTTTTCCCAGCAGGGCTTCCATTTTTGAAAAGTGTTTTCGAACAACGCGATTTATTTATAACAAAAAATCGAATAAAATTGCAAAAATCGATTTTTTTTTAAAATATCACGAACGTATTCTTAAATGGCCAACAAAAAATTCTTTTTTTAAACGATTCAAAAATTTTAATTACAGCTAAAATAGCGCCTTCTTAAAGTCGTGGGGTGGCATACACTCCAGGGTGTCGTTAGTGATGCAATTTTGATGTATGCCGTTCTAGGGTTAAAAAAGATTCTAGGTATTTACGATAGAGTTAATCATCCAAAATTCGCATATAATACTCAGAAAAGATAAAAGATAATTTTAAAAATTAATAAAATATTTAAAATTAGCATTATGTTATTCTCACTTATTCATGTACCTATGTTCTTCCTCTTTGCATCTTCAATTAGCTGCCTATAAGTATCGCGCTTAGCCATCGTTAAAATTTGCGTACGAAATGAGACGGAGTAAAACGTCGATATTGAAATTTCAGAAGAAAGTAAGTACCGGGGTGACGAGTTTTTAAATTATATCCTCGCCGTCCCGTCAACACCACGAGGTCCCGGACCTACGTCACGATAATTACGGGTGGTCGAATTCGTCGGGCCCCCGTGATGAAACAGGTTGGAGCGATTTCATTCAATTTGTCGAGGGTCGTGGAACACTCCTTCGTAGGGATATCGTAGATCTCGCCGAGATTTCCGAGATGATAATGACAGGACGGCTACGACTGGGGGATCGTCGTATCGTCGCGGCACTTAAACATTCATGCATAAATCAAGGTGTGTTTCCTGGCTCCTTCAGGAGTACTCGAGAAGCGTGCTTTTAGATAGGCTTTACTTCTTCTATTAACTCTCGAATATTTAAGTGAATGTGATTCTAATACTATTTTACACGATTTTAATATTATTTCAAAATGAAACGGGGTATAATTTAGTTACGGGGCGGTACCTCGAGGAAGGAAGAAAGAGACAGGCGAGGTCGTAAATAAATTCGGCAAAGTAACCCTCGAGATAAAAGAGAACGAAAGCGTGGAAATTTATGAACGGTCGCAACTGATAGAAACACAATTTTATCGGCTCGAAATGGCGCCTAATCGAATGCACCTCGATACTTTCGCCGTTAAAAAGCTCGTTCAACCGTCGTCGGCGGCGCGGATCAAAGACGACGAGGAGGAGACAGAAGAGGTGCATTAGGAAAAAGAAAAAGGACCGAGAGAAAACATCAAGGAGACGCTAAAGGAAGAAGATACTGGAGAGATCCGTTTTTCTGGAAGGCTCTCTCTCTCTCTCTCTCGTGTACCCGTCGTGTCGTAAATTGTGAACGATTAATCACTTAAAACGGGGTGAATTATATAAACTGGAAGCACACGTGCTCGTACGAAGAAAATATCGTGATGCTATTGCGAGTAAAAGGTAGTATGTAATATATACGCACTCGTGCTTTCGTTCTTTCAAATTTCATTCAAATTCAGTTTTATTCATTCGATTACCTTACTCTTACTTAATCAGTAGATAACTTATCGCTCGTCGTATCGTCGAATTGCCAAATTAATTCATTGATGAGAGATAGATTTATTATTATTATACGAATAAATATATTTACTATTTCTCATTGCATGCAAATGTAAAAAAGTATTTTAACTTTAAAATCGTGGTTAATTGTCAACTAGTCGAATATTGGCAAATTTATGTGATATTATCTAATATTTAGAATTGTATCAATCCTGATGCAAATGGATCGTTTAAAGTAGACGCACGAGTGCGTTTAAAGTAAATCTTAAGCTTGCCTATTCCTCGTGATTCTTCTCAATATTCACGTGCATGTATTTGTTTTCATTCATCCGCGCGAACCGGAAACGGATCATCTCGAAAGCGAGTCTCGTGGCGGGTTAAGATATTATCCGTACACGCGGGGAGGGTGTCGACCCCCGAAAAGTAAGCCGCTTAGCGGGCATATCCGTTTTAGCCCCATGGGGTCGCGAGGAGAATTAATAACGTCGACGATAAGAACGTACGATACACGTGGGTGGCCTCTTGCTCGCACTCTCCGTTTTCACGAACGTCAAATTAATTTTCGCTGTTTCGCTCGAACGACAATTAGTATTCGAAGTTTCCATAGCGACTTTCCTTATCGCGTAAATCCGAAATCATGGTAAATGAAACTGCTGTTTTTTTTCTACGTAGATTTTATTAGGCTAGTAGTAAGGAACGAGAGAAATAGCGATGCCTTTGTAAATTAAAAGTCTCATGTGAGCGAATCTCCTGACTTGCCGTTCAAATTCAATTCAGTTTCTGTAGTTTTAAAGCTAAACGTACGTAGGTATTCTTATTTCTTATTTCAAGCTTATATCATATATACGATTTCATTTAATTTACTCGCAACAAGCATGTAGCTCGTAATGTATACCGTAGTTTCGTAAGATAACAGTACCAACTTTATTTCCCGTAACACGCGATGTAAGATGTTATTTTCTACGCGAAATGGTCCGCTTTTGTATTCTCGAATTTTGGAAGAATTTATATGAAGGAGAATAACAATGCTAATTTTAAATATTTTATTAATTCTTAAAACAATGTCTATTTTATTAATTCTTAAAATTTATGTCCCTTTAAATACTTTATAAATTGCATTCTATTGATTCTTAAAATTGTATCTTATTAAATATTTTATTAATTTTTAAAATCGTTTCCTTAAATACTTTATTAATTCTTTAAATTATGTTCCTAAATATTTTAATTTTTAAAAATTGTGTCTATCGATACTTTGGTTTTATTAATTCTTAAAATTTATGTCCCTTTAAATACTTTATAAATTGCATTTTATTGATTCTAAAAATTGCATCTTATTAAATATTTTATTAATTTTTAAAATCGTTTCTTTAAATACTTTATTAATTCTTTAAATTATGTCCCTAAATATTTTAATTTTTAAAAATTGTGTCTATATCGATACTTTGGTTTTATTAATTCTTAAAATTTATGTCCCTTTAAATACTTTATAAATTGCATTTTATTGATTCTAAAAATTGCATCTTATTAAATATTTTATTTAATTTTTAAAATAGTTTCTTTAAATACTTTATTCATTTTTTAAATTATGTCCCTAAATATTTGAATTCTTAAAAATTGTGTCTCTATGTCGATACTTTGGTCATAAAGCCGTCATAATTTCAACGAGCTTAATTCCCGATACGACACGTAGGGCCGTGGCACACACAAAAACTTAGGCAGTAAGACCTAAGCAGTAAGGAATTCAACAGTATAGATTCGCTAGCGTTTACGTTTATGCCTTAAGGTCTTGACTGTGATTGGCTGATTCGCTTACTGTTCAAGTTTTACTGCTCAAGTTTTTTTGTGTGCCATGGCCCGTAGGCGAAAGGCACAGGATCTCGTGCAGGGGTTTATTCCCGCGAACGAAGCTTAAGGTTCATTGTCGCATACCTATCGCATCCGACCACGAAACTAACGACTCTACAGTACTCTACACCGCACCGGTTTTGAAACTTTACGCGCGCACGAGATCTTTCGTTCAATCGAAATTTGCTTCGTTAGCCGTAGAAGCACACGTTCCGATCTCCCAGCGTGTGCTGCAGCAATCCGCAATCGTTCGTGGCAAATCGAGTAACCGTAATTTCGTAAGATAATCCATTTGGATTATCGTAATTCTAACGCATTAGCGGCGCTATTTCGCGTCCGCGACAGTCCGCGTGCGTGCATCCCTCTGGGCCACATCGCGTCCCGCGCGCTGATTGGCGGAGACGGTCGGACCCGTCGGACAATGCCGAGCGTCCGCGACTCGCCCCGCGCAGGGGCACCCGGCGTTCGGCGTCTCCGGCGAATCTGGCGATAGTTTTCGCGCATTATCGGTGTGATCGCGGGTCGCGGGTCGCGACGCGTTTACTTTTTCGGAAAAGTCTCGAAGACCGAGGTTATTGTGTTCGCGAATCGCGCGTCGTCGACCGGTCGACGTCGTATGAAACCGAAGTGCGAATCATCACAGCTCACAGCACAACGCGGCACTTCGCACTCAGATGGGGCATCCCTCCAGGGAGATCGTCCCTCCATCTCACCGTCTCCTCGGGCGCCGATTGCCAGCGGGGAACGATCAGGACGATCTTCAATCCCCGGGGAAGCCGGAAGAGGTGAGCGAATTTTCATTTTCCGGGAATAACCGGCGGCAACGAATTTTTTTCCGTCCAACAATGAATAAAACATATATTTCCAACGTGGCCGCTGAGCGAATTGAGTTGTCCACGGGGCGGTCACGATTGATTCGTTATCGGCGATCTCCCGAAACCGTTCGTCGACCATTTTGATTTTTCGCGTTCGATCCTCGCTCTTGTGAAAAATACATCCCGATGTGTGCCGCGTACCCGCGTAAAAATTCGTTGCCGGTTATGTATTGGCTCGGCTCGATCCGAAAGAAAATTCTCGAGCCGTGCTTGATATCGATCGATCTTGGAAACGATCGGCCTTTCCACGACGGAACCCCGCCGTGACACGCATCGCAATTAAATATTCCTCTGAAAAAACCTGCGACGCTTCCGCGAACAGCTAAGTGACCAAGGTGGATTGGCGAGGGGGAGGGGGAGAGCTGGAGAGCAGAGTCGTTTCTACATTGTTTCTCGTGTCGCGCGGGTACGTAAACACGCGACTACGCGAGCGACGTAGCGCCGCGCTAGGGAGTCGCGGGACGAAAAAACTGCCTTGTGTTGACCTCCCCCCTCCCCCCGACGGTCAGTTTACTTCCTGGCGACCAGTATATTCGCGCTCTTGCCCGTTTTATTCCGACGCGTAAAAACACGGCGCTTACCTTATAGGACTCGCGTAATACACTACTTGTACCACTTACAAAATCGCATTCGCGTCGGGCGAATCGTTCTCTCTTTCTCTTTTTGGCGTAACACGAGTCTCTCACTCCCCGCGTCATCGGTCATCGCAGACTCCTCCCCCCCCCCCCCCCCCCCCCCCCCCCCCCCGAGGTTGCGACACCCTGGTCAGTGGTCCGTCTCGGCCGTCCAGCTTTTCTCGATTCGGTACTTCGCCGCGCGCACTCCGCACTGCCGCTAAATAGTAAATACGCCGGCCGATCTCCGTAATGGACGGTTTCCTGAGCGGTCTACGGTGGACATGTGAGAGTGCGACGAGGCGTAGGACGTATAACCCGAGGAGGAGAGACGGAGAACAAGGGAGACGGCGAAAGAGAGAAAGAGATCGCGTCTCTTGACCCCGGGGTCTCGAGGAAAAGGCACACCAGAGAAGAACATCGAGAGGAGGCGGAGAAAGAGAGAGAGAGAGAACGGAAGCTGCGAGGCAAGCTTATTCGCTTGCTTAAGCATATCTTCTTATCTCGTTATCGCGTTGCTACATTTTATGGAATCCGAATGATCGGAGATCTCGCGCATCCGTCTCGGCAATGATTCTCGGATCTCGGATCCCGCCGGTCCTACGCGGGATATTTCTGTATGCCAGACACGTTTCGCGATGGAGTATATCCGTCTTTCTCCTAAAATACTACCTTGTACTTGCTAATTTTTCTATAATATCGTCATGTATACAGCGTACAGCCTCTTCCCAGATACTGTTTATAATATAGTCTTCGTAGTTTCTTTTTTCTATATATTGCATGTTTCTGACCAATTTGTAAAAAAGAAAGCAATTAAAGGGATATAAGTTCATACTCCTTCCCCTATTCCCCCTTTTTATGCTGATCTCCCTTAAATTCACAATCCTCCCGTATTTCCCCTGTAATTAACATGGCCAGAGCACAATGTAGCTGCAGCTAGCAGCGGGTATACTAGCAGTGCATAGACGCCGACTTTTTTGGGGGCAGAGCACTTTTTGCCCTTCCAATAATTTTATTATGGAAGCGACGCCCCCACTTTTTTTCTACGTCTTTTAGCAAAAGGTCAAAATTATCGGTTGTTTAACAACCGCAAATAATTTCTGGTTAGTATGGTTTTCTGGTTTAATTTTAATATGGTTTTTTCTGGTTAATAATGGTGATTTGTTGTTTAACAACCGCAAATAATTTTTGGTTAAAGTAGTTTTTAATATGGTTTTTCTGGTTTAATTTTAATATGGTTTTTTTTTTTGTTAAAAATGGTGATTGGTTATTAATTTTAATAATCCCTGTAACTATGTCACTATGTGTTGATACGGTCATTTTCTTTTTAATCAGTTTTTCTTCCCATTTTGCATGCGCAAATATTCTATTTGTACCGACGAAATTTGTTTTACATGTAAGCATATAATCTACATACTTTTGTATATTTCTACCTCCCCCCTCCCCCCCCCCCAGGTAATGTAATGGTTATTAAAAAAAGTCGTTATAAACAAAGAATTCTAAAATCCTTAGATTTTCCATTATTGCAACTTTAATTTTCTGATTCTAGTTATACAAAGAATAATCAAAGAAAACAATGCATTTTGTAGAAATTGACCGTTAGCTAGATTGAATACTACTGTAAGTATTCTGATATAGCCTATTCGATATTTCTGGTGTTTTGACGAAATAAGATAGCATTAGTAGAAAATTTAAAGATTTTAGAATATGTTTATGCACAAAGCTTTTTTTTTTTTGAAGTAAAATATGTATTTAAAATATGGCTTATATCAGATTTATTTTGTATAAACGATTCGTCTTTATCGCGTCATCGCGCATTACCGATCCGATCGCGTCGGCTTATTCGTGATCGGCAGAATCCTTCGGTCGACATAATTACCTAGAGGCCGAGGTTTATTCACGTTCCGATAAATCTCATTAATTCCACATTTATTAGACAAGCATCGAAGAAGATTAACGAGTGATCTCGTGATTACGCCGGGTCATTCACCGATTCCGCGCATTGTTCCGCCAGGTCAAGAACGACGCCAACACACTGCTGAGTCTCTCGCGCGCGCGTAAGGAATCGACTTCTCACTTCGCACCTTTCCAGTCGCCGATGAAACCAGTCGAACGTTCTCAGTCTCGTCTTCGGATGAATTCCGGGAAAACGACTGAATGAATTACGAAAACGACGGCGCACGTGCGTCGCTTCCGGCGTCGTGGCGAATCACGACGTACTTCCGCCGCCACCGCCTACGACGAGGGCGCGATACAAAACGGCCACGTACTTTTCTGAATTACGTGAACGCATTTACAATGCCCGGCAAGATCGATAAACAGCCTCTCGCGCTAAACCTGTCGTCGCATCTCGCCGAGGAATCACGGGAGGCGGACGTGCGCGAAGTCGAATCGAATCGGATCTAATCGTTCGAAGCCAGATGGAATAAAATTAATTTCTGACGATAGACATTTGCGCGGATATTTTTTCAAACGTCCTCCCTCGTGCCGATTATCTCGAACCAATCGCGTTTGTACAGGGCTTCGCTTCACCCCGTCGTTATCACTCGCAGCACCTCGTTTCGAATTGATAGAATTGATATTAGATCCGAGATTGGCTTAGAATGTGCCCACATGTTACGCAAGTACCGACTGCTCCTCGACGTAACGTCGCACAATGGGCGATTCATCATGACACAGTCCAGTCGCGATGTGTCGAGGGACAAACGATTCGTGGTCCACGGAAGCTGCGTTTCCCCGTGGGAAAACACTCGCTCGCAAGTTGGAAAAGTCCACCACGTGTATCGCGGTAAATGTATCGGTGACGTGGCGGTTTTCTCGATCGTTATATACGTATTTAGATCGAAACCTGTGGATTCAGACACATTTGCATCATACATAAATTTAGCATAATTGTTACTTGAGGTGCATATAACTACCGTGTCTCTTGAAATACATGCAACATATGCAATACACACATTTAAATGCAAGAGAAATATGTATCAGATACATATTTGTGTGTGTGTGTATATAGGTGTATATATAATGTGATATATGATGTTTCTCTTGCATTTAAAATACAAGTGGTTCCTATTCAGCTTGGCGAGCAGCGAGAGGCACTTGTGTTTTCAGTTTTCCTCCGGAGGGTTTTGTTCTATGATAAATATGGCCTAGATATATACGCATTACGACGTACGATCTATTTCAGAAATGTTTTGGCTTGTCGACGTGCCTCGTTCGCTCTCAGCCAATGGAAATGGCACGTATCACGTATCCGCGAGCGAATCGATAAATCTTGATTTGCTTCGCCGCAGCGCCCAGGCGCCAAATTATTTTTATCACAAAACAAGCCCTTGTTTTTACGCGAATATTTGGAATCCATAAATATATCATTGCTCTAATTTATCCCATTATCAAGATGCTATTTTTTTTATTTTACGCAACAGCTCTATTGAAATAATCGAAAGCAAAAGATATATACCTCGCGGAATGATTTAACAATTGGTAATTTTTACGATAATAATAGATCGCGACAGCGATGAATAACTGGTTTGTCTTGTACACTTGTACGGATCGTGAATCAATCCGGCGCGCATCGTCGAAGGTCGGGGGAATACGCTCAGCTCTCGTTTGATTGTGGACGGTCCTGAGTTATTTTTGACGAATGTTAGTGGTGTCAAGGCGGACATAAGATTGGCCGTATTACGCCGTCGTTGCGTGTGGTATTCAGGGCTATTATTGCGTAAATCAATCTACATCATTCTCGGAAGCGACGCTCGGCGCTCGCGGAGATGAAGTTTAGAGAATAAAAATCAGTGCCCAACTCTTTTTTTAATTCAGTTTCAATATCTCTCGCAAGCACGGTTACAACCGTGCTCGCAAGAGATAAAGAGACGAGCCTATATCACGAGCGTTCGACTTACTCGACTATTCTTATTCTGATCAGGGTGAAAATCATTTGAAATTCCGACACGCTTTGCACGCGAACGGGGACAGGTTGCCGTTTTCGTATAACGAGGCCTTATTTATCTCTCTTAACGCGCGTGATTCGCCGGGCCCGCGCCGCGCCGGACGATTGCATCGGCGACGTCAAATCGCCAAAATGTTTAGTATATTAAAAAAATTGTTTTTATTTTTTACGATAAATTTTTTATTTGAATATAAAGTAACTTAACGAATTAACAAATAAAAAATTCCAAGTTATCTAAAAAAAGAACGGGTCGATGTTTACGTCGACTAGTGCGTTATCGATATATCGCTTTCTATATTGGCCGAAACGTGTAAAACTCCTACACAATTTCTACATATTTATATGTGCGAGATATTTTTACATATTTACATTTCACGTATTTTTATTTGTATGCCTAGAGGTTTATATTTTTATTTTGTTTTATGTATTTTTTCTTTGAAATACAATAATAGAAATATATTTAATAAAATAAACTACGATAAGTTGAATACTTCCAAGCAAATATTTCATATAGCGTTAAATCAAAAATAAAAAGTTAAATATAGTCAGTTTATAAATAAAAAGTTCATAAGAATCGATTAATTTATACAATCGCTTTTTAAAAGCAATTATATCTTAATACTTGTGGGCATACGTAACAAATTGGTCGCAACGAACGTCGTCGAACGTTTATAACGAGAGCGCAATTCCGAAGGTTCTGAATCTCAAGGAAAAGAAAGGGGCTCATCAATCTCTGGACCTTGTTACGCTTGTTCCGCCAATTACGTTACGACAATGCGACGTGGTTTGAGAACGGTAAACAAAAGGGGTTTGCACTGACTCTGTAGCGCTTCCTAGAATGCATCACGATGGGAGCGCGAGCTAAAAGCTAAGAAGAAGACATCTGCGAGCACATGAAGTCTCCGGTAGTCCGTTGTTTGAGAATGTTTATTTTAAAAATTTTTATTACAGGTACGTACATAGGCGCCGACTTTGTGGGAGCAGAGCACTTTTTGTCCCCCCCCCCCCCCCCCCCCCTTAATAATTTTATTATGGTGGCGACGCACCCACAATAATTTTCTTTTCTTTTATTTTGTTTTTTAACAACCGCAAATAATTTCCGGTCAATATGGTTTTTAATATGGTTTTTCTGGTTTAATTTTAATATGGTTTTTCTGTTTAATAATGGTGATAAGAACTTGTTAACATTTTCCAATTTTAATCTCCCCCTACCTCGTAATGTCTTGTGGATTTGCTGTCAGAGTTGATCAAATTTATAAAATTAATTTTAATGATTGCTGTAACTTATATGTGTTTATACGGTCATTTTCTTCTTTAAGGAGGTTACTAACTTATTTACGAAGTACTATGACATAAAATCGGTTAAACTCTTTGAACATTTTACATGTACATGTAACATGTGGAAGAAACGATGAAGTTAGATTTAAATGCTATTGCTAACGAGTTTATTAATCAAAACGAAATCTGTCGTGCGAACTTTTTACGATTATAAGTTATAATCGTAAAAAGAGTATTAAAGTGCTAATTTATACAATGTAAGACCGTTTTCGCGATTTGCCCGCGGAAACAGTGTGATCCACCCCTTCATATACAATATTTCCTAAAATGATAAAGCGCGTAACGCGATCATTAATCGTCATTACGGGGCATAATGATCGCCGGTGGAAGTCGTTGCCACGAAATAATGAGACCCGTTCTGCTCCGGAGATCGTGCCTTCCCTAATCTCGATTGGCCATCGAATAACACGGCACGACTATACCAGATTTTTCTTCCTAAACGGGGATCTCCGTGTCCGCGGCTTAGCGACGTGAGATTTTATCGGAGGCGAGCCTAGGCCGAGAGGGTCTGGATCGTGTCACGAATGAGCGTTGTGCCTCTTCCTTTCGGGGTGGTATGCGCGAGGGGGACTATTATAAACCACCGCAAACGCGATCGATAAGCCGTACGGCAGTTTCGATAGCAATTAACATTCACTGATTGATCCGGTATTGTACTGGTCTGCGACATAGCCGTGTTCGGGGACAAGCGTTGCATGAAACCATATTGCTGAAGACAGGAGGATCATGATGAATATACAGGAAACTTTTGAAATAATGAAAGGCAGATAATCTGCGATCTTAATATCGTTATTTAATTTGACTTACGAATTCGTAGCGTTTGGCACAACCGCTATTTTTTCTTCCTTAAATTCCATATCTTCGGGCGTGCTGGTACGAAATTACTATCCTCGTCCGGTTCCGCGGCCGTCGCCTGTTCGATAGCCGGTGTACTGGTCTGCGACATAGTCGGGACATTCGGGATATTGCTGAAGACATAAGGATTATGATGAATATACAGGAAACTTTTGAAATAATGAAAGGCAGATTGTATGGTTTTTTTTGTTTAATTTTCGTTCTTCATTCCGTCACGTGTTTGTTATATCACGTAAAATTCCTTTTTTCTCCCCTTTTGTCTCTTCTCTTACATTAGCAATATCACATGGAAGTTTTTGTGTGAATTTGTTTATCCAACCGTCTCAGAGATCTTTTGAGACCTTGTTAAGATTTCTTTTTTCTTATTTGTTACCGTCTTTGTTGCAACGGTGCTATTCGTATTTGAGGTCCCAGGTAAATCCAATACTTTCTTCCGATCCGCTTAATTCCTCATATTCTTCTGAGGAAGTTTTAATGAATTTTGTTATTTCAATTTCTTCATCCTGATTTTTGTTTTACATGTAAGCATATAATCTACATACTTTTGTATATTTTTACCTTCCTCTCTCCCCCCCTCCCACCCCAGGTAATGCAAAGGTTATTAAAAAAAGTCGTTATTTGAAATGCTTGCCTCTTACGAAACTTTCTTAGACTACAAGCTTGATCGATATTTTCAATGCTTAGAAAGTGTAGACCCCTCCCAATATTTTTTCCAATTTGGCGCCGCTCTGCTGAGCCTATCGCAAAATTATTATCCTCGTCCGGTTTCACGTATTTATTCCGAGAATTTTTTTACAAAACTCCTGTATTAATTGTTTTCAAGATGATTGTTTAAACGACATCTCACAATTAATGCCGTAATTCCGGTAATTCGTTAACAGTTGGATTCCTCCCTTATCAAATCGTCACAATATTATTACACCTTTTATTATGCAAATTGCACAGGTTACAATGTGAAGGCGCTGCCAAGAGCTCCGATTAAGGCCGGTAAGCGCAACGCTTTTTTTGCAATTCGGCGATATCCATCAAACGGAAATTACAGCTTTATAAATGCGGCAGCGGGCGCGGAAATAAAGTAGAAAAACCGACATCCCCGCGCGCTTGAGGTGTTGTTCGACTTGGCGTACGAAACGAACGCGGCAATCTTTTCTAATTATCTCGTTCCACAAGCAGGGATTGCGCATCGTAATCGGATATGCTAATGGATACAGGGGAAAACGTAACGATGTTAACCGCGTTTTTATGTCGCTGCCGTGTACCCCCTCGGGCACCCGTGATTCCTCGTGTGCGCAGGTGTGCGACGTGATGCAACAAATGCTTACGGCGAGGCAACGAGAGTCGCCTCGGGCGACTGTCAGCCGGCGGTAGTACGTCATCGACGTGTATCGCGTCTGCCTATATTTGACAGCTAGAAAATTTCTTAATTATCGTGCTCGCACATCGCGTTGTAATGAGAGACATGCCAAGGAGAATACCTATCTTTCGAGAGATAGCGTAAATCCCTCCGAGGCGTTTAACCCTTCGCGCCGAGTTATAAATAATTTCTAACTGAACATGTAATGGTTTTTCTTGTAACAAACGTACGCCTGGACAAACTTATAAGAAAAAAACATTACATGTTCACGCGTTAGTTTTCACGTTCAGCTGCGTTACCTGCTGGGCATTATTATTGTAATTTTATGTGAAATAAAATAATATAACACTGTTAGATATTAACCTATACAAATCAATCCGTGAATATAAATTTTTAATGCCTTTTCAAAAATCTCCAGATGATTATCTCGCGCTCGAGTTTATCGCAACTTTTTTGCTCGCGAGTCCATCGCAGTAGAACGCGATGTATGTCGATAAGAGCCGAAGATTTGTTCAGTGCGACTGATTTTAATTTACTTACCTCGCGGCGCATCTCTGCTTAAACGCGAGAGTGGCCCGATGTCTCTCGTTACATCGCGTGACTACCGAATCCGCCTGCTCGCGCGTGTATACCCGCTTATCTCGACGTATCGCCGCGGCGTGACTTATGCCGCGGCACCGAGAGGAGAATCGCACTCATATAAACGGATTCTCGTGCCGCGCTCTGTATTTATTCATTCAAGAGGGAAACCAGTTTTCGCCCGTCGCGCCGCAGTGGTCCCCCCGGTTCGACAGGTCTGTGAAGTTGGCACCTCAAAATGCAGGGGTCATACCCCTTTCCCCTATTTTCCCTTTTTATGTTGATCTCTTTTGAAAGATATAAACTTACCAGGTTGCCAAACACTTGGAGTGATTAAATCTGTAGAATCATTTCTAATGGTTTGCTGCGTGGCCCCCTGATCTACGATGTAGTCTGTATATCAGTGGCGTTGATATCAGATGAATTTGTTTCTTGTTTCTTGCCTGGCTGCCTGAACATCAAGAACAGGCGGTCTGTCATTTTTCTCCTAAGCTGCACGGTCTGCATATTCAGGCAATACACTGTCCATATGCGATATATTCGCAGGGGTCGACGCTCCTTTCCCTATTTCTTCTTTTTCCCCTTTTTATGTTGATCTCCCCTTTTTTTCTCTTAAACCCACAATTCTCTCCTATTTTCCCAATAATTAACATGGCCAGCACAATGTAGCTGAAACTAGCAGTCGCGGGCGCTAGCAGCGAAACGTCTCGGACAGGGCCCGAATGTCATGTAGGTTCCTCGGGGAGTACGATCATGTAGGTTTGTTTTAGTTTTGTAGGTTCTTTGTGTTAATTTTTTATTAACACTTTTTTCTCTAGCAAGCCACAGCAAAGAGCGATTCTTGCCAAATTTGTAGGGAATTATCACGTTCTTGCAATAAAACGAGTATCAGGTATTTGCGACAAGACGCGGTTTTTTTTAATAGTTATTAATTTTTTATTAGCAATTTTTTCTCCAGCGGTTCACAGCAAAGAGCAATTCTCACCAAGGGAATCACGTTCTTGCAATAACAAAACGATTGAGAAAGTATTTGCGACAAGAATTTGTGCGGTTTTCCTTAATTGTTATTAATTTTTTGTCGAAACACAGTTTATTATTCTTTATTATTATTTTAGTATTTTGATTTGAACATATGATTGTTTTTCACCATAAATTAAAATTCAAAATCCCCCTTTTTTAATAAAAAAAATCTTCCCCTTTTTTATTATGGTTTTCCTCTTTTTTTCCTATAATAAAAAAAATAGGGAGTATGATCCCTGGAAATTCGATTTTTTAATAAAATTAATCGCTTAAAGATTAGCGCGATCGTTTTATTATTATCATTTATTCACTGTTAAATTCATAGTGTCAAATTGTACTCAATTTGGGTATTATTAACCATTTCTATAGATCGTCACTGCTCCTACTCAATATCTCAATATGTCGTTAATTTAATTAAACCAATAGAGTTTATTAAAATAATATTTTGATACATACCTATAATATTTAAAAGTAACAAAGTGTTGTTTAATTTTTAAAGTATTGGTTTAAATTTTATGTTTTAATATTTAACAGTGTTATATTATTATACATAAAATTCAATCATAATACCCAGCAGGTAATCATCAGGATTTTTTGTTAGATATTTTTGTTCGTCCTATCTCTCGACTTTCAGCTACTCTGTCTTCTTTATGCTTACGCTCGATCCTAAAATGCTACCTAGCTCTTTTTCACGCGACCACTTAAGGCTTGAAGAAAACGGGACGTGGGACCGGAGAGCCGTCCGCTCTCTTAATCGCGGCACTCCGCAGCCGCGCGGCCGGTATTATTATGTGGTCAACCTATTAGGGACTCGCATTATCAGCCCCCGTGAGTAGGTGCATAAGGCCTGCCTGCCGCCCCGCTCGCCGCCACCTCGTCGCGCTCGACAAAGGTTCCACGATTTATCGCGCATCCCGCGATAAATGTCCTTTGAATAACGGCTACAATAGATTTTACGACGTGCGCTCGTTAAGCAAACGCGACGAAGAAATATCGGAGGTCTCGGACCTCCACTCATTTCTCTGAACGAGTTAACGGCGATAAATCGAGCATCCTATAAATACGATTGCCGCAAAACCCAACGGGCAAAATTTGCGATTTATCCTCTCGCAAAATCCTCTTTGCACGGAATAATCTCGTCGTAATTGTGCGATTCGCCTTAATTACGCGCGACCGCGGTCGCGCGTGCGACACGCTCCACGGTCGTTCGGCGCTTTTGCGGCGGTTTTGCTGGTTTACGTGTTCAGCCTGCGTAATCGAGGGAGCGTTTAGAACGGCGGTTAGGTCAGAGCACGCGAGAACACGAGGAAGAAGAAGGAGGGCGACAGCCTATCGTCGAATCGTCACCGTGGCACGCGTCTCGTGCGCAGCCGGTGCGTAAACCCGACAGGATCCACCTGTCGATGAAAAGTATCGAGAGGAGATCTCCTCGCTCTCTTTTCCATTCCCCCCTATTCGCTCGTCCGTTCTCTCAACCACCGAGCGGGCGCGGCGCGATGTAACCGCGTTGAACAAATAACCTGTTACGTCGTAACAGTTTCTTCGCCCGGGCCCGTGTATAATCCCCGTCTCGTTAGCGGTGCCCTTGTACGCTTCTCGTCTTCTGCCTTCTATCGTTCTCTATCGAAGAGAGCGAGGAAGATAGGCGTTCGCGCCGAACAACTACCTGTCGACAAGCGGAAGCTCAACTACCGATATCTGGGGGTTTAGCAGCCGCTGTATCCGGTCGTGTATTTATATACAGTTGCGATTTCGTGCACGCCAGAACGATAATTATTTTTTCTATCTTTGATCTTCCAGTGGCGAAATAATCCTTATTTATCTTCGCGTTCTAAAAAATTAATTAATGTAATTAACACGTGGGTATTAATAAGTATCCGGTCGATTCGTGTGTATTTCTATTAAGATTCCTTCTCGTCCTTGTGGTTTCTTTTTTTATTAAGGCGTGATTCTTGGAGTATAAAATGAAATCGGCGCTTCTTCGAGGATTGCGGGGAGGATGGACTCATTAGATTTCTACCGGTCTATTATTTCGCTATTATGCGATATATTATCCAATGCCGCGAATAGAGTCATCAATTTATCATTCGTTTCGTCTTACACGAAACATTACGTGCGGCGAGCATGGCAATTAGTGAATTCAGATTCCGGCCGATAAATCAGTAATGTGCAGCGTATATATATACGCGGCAATCAGTCTCATCTATACTTCCCGTAAGGCATTTGGCTGTCATAAATATTGACTCGTATATAATTATCACGGCGAAAAATTTATCTGCAATATATATCTTGCTATTAATGTGTAATAAGCGTATATTAAAGTTACTTTGTTATCATACTTCCTTCCATAGCTGAATAACAAAATAGAAACGTTGTATATGTATATTCTTATCCATATTTGAAACTTTTATTATGATTTGCGATTTATTCGAAATCTTATCAATTTCTACCAGCATTGAAATAACCTGTAGTTGTATTATTCTAGCAAATCGTATAAAAATATACGCGATAAATATGCGAAAGTCTTAGAGACGTTTCTTTTGTAATTGTCACGTTCGTGAATAGTATCGAAATATTTATCGGCGACGTTGGTCAGTTTAAATAAACGGCTCCGTTAGATATCCGCTGCGTGTCACCAAAAACAGCGATCGGCTGGAAACGAGCGTGGGTTGAAAGTGTGAAACGTTACACGATTGCCGAAGGCGGAAATGTATGCAAACGCGGGACGATCTCGCGGTCGATGGCGGTTGCGAGGCAGCGGCTGCGGCTTTTAAAAAGATTAGACAGTCGGTTAAGCGGGTAACCGCGAGCGAATCTGACGAATTTACGTGCTGCTTTTGACAATTCGATTTCGTAGTCGCCCAAGTTCGACCGGAACGGACGCACTCCGGGATAATATCGTCACTGGTTCGGCGGCTAAGCGGATATTTCGATGCTAATTCCGTACCGGACGCGCTATCGTTCGGACTCGTTTGACTCGTTACGGAGAAAATTTTGTCATCCCTGAGAAATTTAACCTGCTTTTTATATTTGAGATATCAGGTGAGAAATATATATTTATCAGCTATCTTTTTAGCTTCTAAAATCTCGTGTTTGGAGGAATTCAATAGATTGTTCTTTTTACTCTCCGCGTCTTAATACCTACTCTTAATGGACTTCGCGTGCACGATTTATCATCTCGTATCGTGATTCCGCGTAGACGATAAGCTTGATCACGCTTCGTTCTCGTTAACAGAGAGTTTTCGCAATACTGTAATACTTCATATAATGACACCGATGGCCCACGTTTGACACAGGTCAGCGCATGATTTATACTCATTGCGCATTCCACTTTAACGCTCGCTATATTCGAGACATTTTATTGCAAAAACTTTGTAATGCGCAGCGTCCGACTCGTTGTTTAATCGGCGTAAAGCCGCGCGTAGGCAGAGTTTTTCTTCTTGGAATCCATTTCGAAGGCAGTGCCTGCCTTCGTAAATATATAAATACGTACGCGCACGCGTGTCTGGCGGTTATTAATAAATTTCGCGGCAACGTCAGTACATCAGTAGCCATGGCGAATCTCATAACGTCACGATGCGCGTCGGAAGGATATATTAACGCATAAAAAAGCAATATTTATACGCGTTGACGTAGTTACACACGCACTGCAGAGAGGGATTTTTTTTAAGTGTGTGCACTGAGGATTCTCTTTAAAAAGGATCTTTCAAAAATTAAATTGAATTTGTAAATAATTATCAAATAGAATTTATCTATAAATTCTAAATTTGAATATCTTCTCACTCAAAAATGGGTTTAAAAGTATATTTTTAGAGTTTACTTAAAATTTCTATACGGCTAAGTAAGCGTGATTTAGGCATTTTCCGCACAAAAATTGACGCTCTAACTGGCGTTTCCTCAACGCAAACGTCCTCGAACGGTAAGAACCGTGCAACATATGTACAGCACGACGCATTGTGTGCCACTTTCCTCGGTCCTTCGTCCTTTCGATTATCACGCTCTGCGCCTTGCGCAGGAACGCGTCAAAGCGCCCGCAAAGGACTTATTTCATGAATGCGAAACGAGAGGAGACGAGAGATTCGAGATGTCCAGATAGAGAGAGAAAGAGAAAGGACGACGGGTGGACGATCGAGGTAGGAGGTAGGATTGAAGTTGCAAGTAAGCTCATAAGAAGCGTGCTGCGATTTATTTGACGCGTCGCGCCGACCGCGGGCGAGCCTAGAGTGGTTTATTTTATAAGACCAGATTGCTGGCCTCGCTCCGCCGGAATAGAATAATGAACGTTTCTCTCCATCCTTCGTAGTACAACCTTCTCCTCCTTCTCCTCCACCGTCCAAGCGCGGAATCCTCCCCCTTACCCTTTCCACCCTCCCTCACGAAAGTCGAGTGTCGTTCAAGAACCGCTCTTCGTATTGGATCATGGCCGTGATTATGGCTCCCTTACCCGTCGAGCGAAATTAAAACGCAACTTTCTTTCGTCAACCGTAACGCGGCAGGAAGAAGTATATTCGTAAGTACCACACGATTTGGTGGTCTTGCTATTTTGCAATATGGATTTTTATCTTGAGATCGCCCTCACGATTTATAGATCTTTGTATTCGAATGTACTCGAAAAACTAATTCAGGACGGGGACGAGACCGTTCTCTGGCCGGTTTCTTCCTCGCAATCGCCACATCTTATTGATCGCGCGATCGAATTAACGATAATGCCCGTTAAAAGCGAGTTACACAGTTAATTTTTAGCGCACAGAGCGTACCGCTAACAATAAGTCCCTCGCTAATCACGACGAAGAGACCGGTACCCAATTACATTCGACGAGGGGAATTTCAAATAAGAACTTGCCGGTCGGTGGAGCGATGACTCTTTTAGCGTTGTCCGTCGTCCCGTCGTAAGATCATCGAGGCACGAGAGATCTCATACCCGGACGTGGCATTTACTCCGTTTTCTTGTTCCGCATCGACTTTGTGTAAATCCTGAAAGCAAAATGCCTACGATTAAAGCACGATAGATTATTGTAATTGATATATTGATCACTAATGCACATAGGCGCCGATTTTGTGGGGGCAGAGCACTTTTTGCCCCCCCCCCCTTTTCTCCAATAATTTTATTACGGGGCGACGCCCCCACAATAATTTTAACTTTTTTTTGGTTATTTAACAACTGTATATAATTTCTGTTTAATATGGTTTTTCTGGTTTAATTTTAATATGGTTTTTCTGGTTAATAATGGTGATTGGTTGTTTAACAACCGTAAATAATTTCTGGTTAATATGGTTTTTCTAATTTAATTTTAATATGGTTTTTCTGGATATAATGCTGGTGATAAGAACTTTTCAACATTTTCTAATTTTAATCTCCCCCTACCTCGTAATGTCTTGCTGCCAGAGTTGGTCAAATTTATAAAATCGCCTGTTCCTTTTCGTTTTATTCACTATCATAAAGTCCTTCGTCATGTCGCCATTGATAATGAGCGGGTGCACAGGTAACGATTAAGAAACGCGGCAAGATGATCAGTTAATTGATTAATTAATTTGGAGCGAAAAGAGATTTTATATACAGTACTGAGATATGGCTGACAACTTCTCTTCGTGATTCTTGTCCTGTTTCGAAGGCGTGGCTAGATAAAGGTAACGCGTTGAATAAAAATCGACTTTACGCTACCTAAAGAACAACGTTATTAATTCAGTGAATTCTACCGGTGCAAGACGCGGCGAAGTTTACCCCCTACGCGTCTCTCGGCCAGACCAGGCGGCTTATTTAGCAGGCGGGAGAAAGGGGGAGGTAATTTATTCCGGCTTTACTTAATCTCTTCCCTCGCGTGTCTCGACGGCTCGGCCGAGTCTTCTTTAATCCAAATTCCAGATCGAGAAAGGGAACATGCGCGCGCGCACGAGCAAGCGACAAAGAGGGGAAGGAGACAGAGAGACAGAGAGAGAGATCTAGAAACGCGCGTCCGTCGAGATCCCTCGACGGTGAATCAGATTATCGTCGGGAGTAAATCGCCTCCGACTCCGCGATCATTTACCGCGTTACGTTTCTTGGCTATACGACACGCCAAACATTTCGTAAAGTAATGGTGTTTTGGAGCACTTAATCTCCGGCTAAGACTAAGTCTCTTGACTAAGTTGGCGCCGTCGTGGGGCGAAATGCCCGAATTTCAGATATCCCGGGATGCTTCCCCCTCTCCCTTGACTCGGCACAAAAATAATCGTTAGTTTAAAACGCGGCGCTTTTTCTTAAATTATAAACCGGGCGGCACGCGGATTGGATGGACTGGAAGTGCCGCGAGAGATTGTCTTGAGCGAATCATAAAGCGAGTAACAGTGCTCCCGCTTCCGGTATTTACACGAGCAAAACGCCGCGAGCGAGCAGGTCTGCGCGAACGATAATATACACGCTCTAGATGAATTACACGCGCGTTTCTTTGCCTCCGGTATTGTCCACGATCGCGTGGCTCGCATGAGTCTTTCTTGCATCCATCCGGTGATATCCAGGCTGCCTGTTGCGAAATTGCTGATTAACGTCTCTTTCCGAGACAAGATTCGGACAGCCCGTTTCACCGAACTCCAAACAGTATCGATTTCACTAAATTATAATTGACATGGGATTTAATCTTTAACCCTCAGTGACAGAATTGTTGAATTATTTGGTCAGCGATTTTTATCTTACGATTTTATTACGTCGTGTTAGTTTGTCGTGGATATACGATATTTAAGGTGTACTTAACATATTCACTATTTTAATGTTATCGGAAAAGATATCCTCGTTCAGGATCTAAAATATATTAATATTATCGCTATTTTTTTTAGTATTATCGGAAAGAGAAATACTCGACCAGAATGGAAATTTTCCATCAGAGGCCACGTTCGGTCCCATGCGCCTGCGAGACGCGATCGAACGCATCGGGAAATAAATGGCACGAGTTCACTTTAATCGACCAACGAGGCAATACCAATTAAACTTGCATTCCCGAACGATGTCTTCCCGCTCGCATGCACGCACGCGAGCAAAACCTCGTAGCTTATCGATACATCGCGCGCGTCATCGCCTCGGTCCCTCGCTACTTCCGATGATGCATATGCATTTTCGCGAATTTCCGCGATGTAGCTACAAGCCTGCACGTTTATACGCTTTTTCATCGTTAAATTGATCACGTTTATTACTGTTTGTCAATTTATTTAATTTATAAGAGATATAAATAGATGTCATATGCAATGTACTGTTTTGTTTTTTAATGTTACTTCGACCTGAATGAACAAAATGATTCATATTTTTTTTAAGAACAATGATTATTGGAGAACCAATAAAAATTTTTGGCCAAATAGCTAGATTCAGGAACGTTTTAATAAATCGCGAATTTCCATGATAAATTTTCTACGATAAATTTTCATTCGAAAATCATCATGAAAAACCTGTTTAAGTCGCCTTTGCGAATTTTGACGATGGACGTCTGCTCACATTCGCTTCGTGTCTGTATCTTTATCTATAAGTACGAAGCAGACTGCGTACTCACACTTTATTGCGATCTCTTTTCTGAGAAAACTCCTTCGACAGCGTCTCGAAAACTCCCCTCGGTCCCTTCACGCTCCGGCTGCTGCCTCCGTGATGCCGCTGGCGCTTCTGGCTTTTCTCAATCCGCGCTCTCAGGAACCCCGGTCCTCTCTCTTTCTCACCCTTGGCGAGCACCGGCGCCGATCGCGAGCAACGCACCGATGATGCACCGCGTAAACCGTGTTGACCAAGAAAGGGTTGAGAATGCGAGAGGAAGGAGGGATAGCGAAGATGTGCGTGCGCTAGAGTCACTACCGAGAGGAGATTCGCGTCCGCTGCGGAACGAACGAGAGCTGATTCACTGTGCACGCATTCCTGCTGTTATTTCAGGCCGACGCGTCGGACGGCGGCGCGTCTCGTCGTTATAGAAGATTCTCCTTTGCTCCTCTTTTCCACGCGCGTTTCATCCTTCGGCTCTCCCAGATTTCCTCCGAAAAGTCTCGCCTTATCCGCGACTATTCTCCCGTTTTTGCAACTCTTAAATCCCGTCACCAAACACAAAAGGGTCCATCCATTCACTAACACCGTGTCTTTCACCCTCTCTTCAAGTATATGCCGGAAAACTCTTCGGTCTCTTGTCACTGCTGGTGTCACCGGTTTTGCGATTGCACTCGAAATTTATATAACCAGTCAACGCGGCAAAATTGTTCGATCGACCGGATCGATCAGCGGTTTATTTGACAAGCACACACGATGTTCCTTGCTTTCTGACTGACGGTTTCTCTATCTTTCTCTCTCAGTCTCGTCGAGACTGCGACGTCGCGACACCGACGATACGCGCCACTACTCCGAGAGGAGGATGTACACGAGGAAAGCTCGGGGCGAAGTGCCAGAAGAGCCGTCGCTTGAAATAACCGCTCGTCCACGCTCGTTCCCTCCGCAACCCCTCGTGGTTAGTCTTCCCCACTACGACGGATGCCGCCGAGTGCCGAGATCGCCGGCAAAACTCCGAACCCCACTACCATTCTGACGGCACCTTCCCTCTCGCTCCCGTTCTAACGCCGAGCGCCTCCTCCGCGCGTCCTCATCTCTTTCCTCTCCTCACTTCTTCTCTCCTTCCCTATCCTAGCCTATCCTCCCACCGCTGGTGCGTTTCGTCGTTGCATTGCGTCGCGTTGCGTCGTCGCATCGTGCGTGCGCTATTCGTACGCACACGTGCGCGCGATGCAGTTTTCGCGCCATTCCGAGATGCGCCGCTCGAAGGCCAGCACGGGGGATCTTCATGCGGTTTTTTAATGTGGTTTCAGATACCTACTTTTCAAATTGTTGAAGTCAGTATGTGTATTGACACTTCTTCATATATAACTAAAAATTATAAAAAATTTTAGATAAAATAGAAAATAAGAAAAGATCAATTTGGAATATCGAACCCTCTCAAAGTCTAACGCTCGAGAGAATGCATTTCATGGATAAGTTTCGTATCGGAGTAATCGCGTGAAGAGTCTCTTCTTCTTCTTCTTCCTACCCGATGGATTTCTGGCTCCAGGTGGAGCCACAGTACCACAGATATGCAGCAATAAAAGGAGAATTAATATAATTGATCAGTGGAGAAAGTAACCGTCCACAAATATCTTCTTACAAACAAATAAAAGTTTATCTCCACTTTATAAATGTACAGTAAAGAGTCTATATTCTGCCGCAAATATTGTCCAGACAAAATAAAGTTTCAGACCTTAACACTGCAGATTCCACTAATCACGGTCTTTCACATGGAAGAATTCTAAACTCAGCTCCAACGCTTCCAACAAGGGACATTGCTTCAAAAAGTTGCAATAAATCGCTTGGCTTCTAGTAAACAAGCGAAATAAACTTTCAGGAAAAGGGTCCACTGATCAATACGCGGTGAACACTAGGAGTCCGTCGATGAGTTTCTTCATATTGTCTCCGATGAAAGGCGCATGAGCCGACGTCCGTACAGGACGCGTGAAGAGTCACCTCGCAGGTAATTTCGAACTCTTCACGGTCACCATCTCAATGGGCCGCCCCTATTTTTCTTTCGTCCCCTCGTGCCACCGTGTTCGGAACACATTCGGGACATGTGTTGCCCGAACGTCGACCACCTTTTCGTTTCCCTCGAGACATCCGAGACACCATGAGCGGCAATAGTGGTGAAACAACCGAGATTACTATATAGCCGCCTCTCTTTCCCTCTCGGTCACTTCTCTTTCTCTCTTTCTCTCCCTCTCCGCCTTCACGTCTCCCTTTCCCACCCCCTGGCGATGTCTGTCTCCGCCCGTTATTTATAGAAAGCCGCGATGACTCGCCTAATCGTAACGACCTCACGGCGCAGACCTCACGGATACCTATTATTATCCAGTCGAATTAATGAAACTCCCTCGTGGCCAGCCGTGTTAATTTATATTTGCCGTTTGTAAAAGGGACGTGCGTCGTTTCGTATACCCGTCCGCCCTTTAATTTCCTTAATTCCTTCTGATATATCGAATCGCTGATACTTTTGCTCAGATTGCATACTTTTTCTCGGCTTGTCGTCGCACGAGTAAACGTGCTTTCGCTCGCGATACTTAATCGACGGTGTCGTTAATGAACCGCGTGCCCACCGCGAGATAACTCGTCGCACCAGGATCTCGTTCATCTCCCGTGCGAACGCTATAACTCTCTCTCTCTTTCTCTCCCCCTGCGCGATGATTCATTGATTTATTTTTATAATTTAATGCTAAGTGGTCGCGAGTGCGCGACCGCGACGCGGCATATACCTGAAGATTTATCTAGGACACGCTGAAAGAGCAAGGGTCTTTGTCGCGTCACGTTTTTCTAAATATAAATCTTTATGGTGCCCCGTAAGGGAGCGAGATCCCTCCCGATCCTTTCGACTGCGACGGAGTCGCGTCCACGCGCCCCGTACGAATTTATCTCGCGCGCCGTGGAATAAATCCCTCCAATTACCGATTCTGCGGTCGTTCCTCTCCGAGAATACTATTAAGCGCGTAATTTTATATAAACGCGCTGAGCTTAAGAATCCAGCGGAGCAGGCGATCGGATATTTTTCGTTTTATTCTTCGATGGATATTGTTCGTTCTGTTAAAATTTCGATTCAGATAATGCATTTTGTTCCCTTCAAAATCTTATCATAAACATATGCTTTATTTCCTTCAAGCTCAATTAAATCAAAATTTTTAATAAAATATAATTTTATGTAGATTCAGAATTATATCGATAAAGAGAGGCGGAATGAGAACAATAGCCTAAATCGCGCGAAACTGTTTGGTCAGCGGGAATTCGATCTAGGGAACTGGGTATACACATTCGTTTTCGTCGCGAGACGAAAATTATAATGGCGAACACCTTTGAATACAATGAGTCGTCTATGAACGGCTCTCTCGGCGTCCCGTAATGGCACGGTAAAACGGTCCGGCGAGAGCGAAACGTCCGGGGCGACCTTAATTTCGATCGCCATGAATTTAAATCGCTCCTAATGCCGGCGACCAAATAGGAGGATGCGAAAGCATTGGTCCGAATCGTTGCATCGAATTACAGGCGATCGAGAGTGCGAAAGGAGAACAAGAGAGAGAGAGAGAGAGAGATCTACTCGTGTCTTGATTTGCACGGTCGGGGGAACGTGTTTGGAGCACATGCCAATTTTCGATACTTTGGGTTGTCATTTTTGTCGGTTTCTCCTTTGCAGGAAAATTGATTTGCTCAATTACTCAGCGCACAGATTATTCACTTTTTCAAATTGTTGCAACAGGATTTAGAAATTATCTTAAAAGAATCGTGAGGATTCTAAGCGCAATTGTAGCGTCTGATCTCAGGTGAAACGTTTTCCCACGATATCTCAAGTTTCGGAGAAGATTGTTCCCTCGTGTAATATTCCGCTTATTATCATTCCATACCAACCCGAGGAAAATGTCGTGTAGTCGCGGGGGGAGGACGTTTGAAGAAATATCCACGCAAATGTCAAAACCGTTTTAGAGACCGCGCGCTCTCGTGTTATAATTACGTGGAGGCCGACGTTTATCCGAGGTTTATTCACGCTCCGATAAATCTCATTAATTCCACGTCTATTCGACACGCATCGAGGAAGAGTCACGAGTGATCTCGTGATTATGGGTCATTCACCGATTCCGCGCATTGTTCCCGCCAGGTCAAGAACGACGCCAAATGTAAGATGACAATAGATATCCTCATGCACGACGCACGAGAGAAAGTATTATTTTATCTCGTCAAAAGAAGCGGATGCTCGCTTAACAGTTTAATTACGAATATTTGGTGAAGAGATGATAAATCTACTGGACGCGGCACGGACACATATACGCACGCCCACGCACGCACACGCGCGCATCAGGCACTCCCGTTAGACCAGACGCTCGATTTTGATTTTCATTACCGTTACTAGTAGCGGTAATTAAGTCAGACACGAATGCATCGCGACAAGAGCGTGATTTATACATCTTTTTTCAGTACTTACGGGCATAAGGCGCGCTCTGTTCCGTCAAAGCCTCCCGTGATTAAAAACCTCCCGTGATTAAAAAAAGTGTTCCTAGCTGCACGACGACGAGCAGATGTTTCTAGCTGAGGAGGACGAAGGAGGGGGGGGGGGGGGGCGGGCACTTACGGGGGTCACAAAGACGCTTCTTCGAAACGGAACCCGTGGCGGCGCCTCGACACGTAAAATGAATTTCGAAACGGGCGACCCGGTGACGAAGATTGCAAAAAATAAAAAAAAAAGGGCCTGTTTCCGCGGTGTAAGGATTCGCCTCTTCGACGCTCAGTGACTCTCAACGTAATAGAATCTAAGAGTACCTCTCTCGACCAAATGGCCAAATATTTGATTTTTTACCGTGTACATAAAAATCCCGCTGTCCATTAAAATTTCGAATCGTGAATACAGCTCAAATTCGACCGTTCACTTGTAAGCTTACGCCTGTTTAATATCTCTCCTCGATACCACTGGAATTTCTATTTCCGAAACACTTGAGTATATGTTGAAATGCTATCGTCCTACCTTTTCGTTCCTACGAATTCGTGTTATCAAAACCCACTGAAATACCAAAATAGTTTAAATATAACGCCTCGATGAAAAGGTGACCGATAAATGATTCAACGGAAAATAAACGAGAGAAGCGATATAGATATCTCGTTATCCAGAGATTATCTCGCGCGAGACGATACTCCAATACGATCTAGAGGCCATCGCGGATTCATCCTAAGCGATTCTAATAAATAAAATATTCCAGCATCGTGCGTACGCTTCCCCATTCTACCGACCTCTCCGCGTCTCCTCTTCCGAACGCATCGCACGTACATACCTCTTATTATTCACACCATCAGAGTGTCTTCTTTAACTTTCCTTACCTTGCTTCTCATCTCACCGAGTCATCGACGATCGCCGGGAAGTATCCTCGTCGAGATGGGCCAGCGGGGAAGCCGCCGAATCGAGTCATGAATACGTAGTATTTCACAGTTCTTTCCGCGCGCCGATTCTCCCGGTCCCCTCCTGTAAGGTAAGCACCGTGTTTTACGCGTTGGAATAAAGGCCGGTTGTTCCAACCTGTTGGTAAAGTAACTAATAGTTAAATCATATGTCTATATTTGTCTAGTTTGAAAGAAAAACAAAGACATATATATGATTTAACCATTAGTTAGTTTACTAATGGGCTGGAACATGGTGATAAGAACTTTTCAACATTTTCCAATTTTAATCTCCCCCTACCTCGTAATGGTCGTCTTGTGGATTTGCTGCCAATTGGTCAAATTTATAATATTAATGATCCCTGTAACTATGTGTTGATACATTTTCTTCTTTAAGGAGGTTACTAATTTATTTATAAAATACTATGACACTAAATCGGTTAAACTTTTTGAACATTTTACATGTATCTACATGTGGAAGAAGCGATAAAGTTAGATTTAAATGCTATTGCTAACGAGATTATTAATCAAAACGAAATCTGTCATGCGAATTTTTTTACGAATATTTCGCACATATATAAAAACACCTAAAATTTTATAAAATAGAAAAAATAGCAATTTAAATTAAATAGCATTTATGATAAAAATATTTCGCACATGTATATTACAACGCGATCGGTAAGCCGTACGGCAGTTTTGATGGCAATTAACATTCGCGTATCTCTTTCGAGAATCTCTTCACAAAACTCCCGTATTAATTTATACAATCGCTTTTTAAAAGCAATTACCCATATCGTAATACTTGTGGATATACGTAACGAACTGGTCACAACGAACGTCGTCAAACATGACGACTTGGTGGGAGCAGAGCGCTTTTTGTCCCCTCCCCCCCTCCTCCTCAATAATTTTATTATGGTGGCGACATCCCCTCAATAATTTTCACCTTTTTTGGTTGTTTAACAACCGCAAATATTTTCTGTTAATATGGTTTTTCTGATTAATATAGTTTTTCTGGTTTAATTTTAATATGGTTTTTCTGGTTATTAATGGCGATAAGAATTTGTCAACATTTTTCAATTTTAATCTTCCCTTACCTCGTGTTTTGTGGATTTGCTGCCAGAGTTGGTCAAATTTATAAAATTATTTTTAATGATCCCTGTAACTATGTGTTGATACGGTCATTTTCTTCTTTAAGGAGGTTACTAGCTTATTTACGAAGTACTATGACACAAAATCAGTTAAACTCTTTGAACATTTTACATGTACATGTGGAAGAAACGATAAAGTTAGATTTAAATGCTATTGCTAACGAGTTTATTAATCAAAACGAAATCTGTCGTGCGAACTTTTTACGATTATAAGTGTAATTAAGTTTTCCTTCCGATCTTGTATGCGTAAATATTCTATCTGTACCGACATTTTGTTTTACATGTAAGCATATAATCTATATACTTTTGTATATTTCTACCCTTCTCTCTCCCCCCCCCCCCCCCCCCAGGTAATGTAAAGGTTATTAAAAGGAGGTCATTATTTGAAATGCTAGCCTCCTGCCCCCCTCCCCCCCCTCCAAATATTTTCCCAAGTTGGCGCCGCTGCAGACACATATATTTTTTAACATTATTTAAACTGTTTTTTTATTGATTTGATATCAGAATATGTTTCAATTGTTATTGATTATTCGATAAATAACTGTTGAAAGTAGCAAAGAGCGATTCTCACCGAATTTGTAGAGAATCGTGTTCTTGCAATAACATAGCGATTGAGCAAGTATTTGCGACAAGACGCGGTTTTCCTTAATTGTTATTAATTTTTTTATTAACAATTTTTACTCTTGCCTTTCACTGCCACCAGCAGTCTATTCTATGTGTCGATGACATAAGCGGTTAAACGTTGAAGCGCAGTTTATTACTTTTTATTATTATTTTAGTGTTTTGATTTGAACATATTACTGTTTTTTACCATTAATTAAAATTAAAATTCCCCTTTTTTTCATAAAAAATACCCCTTTTTCATC
Source organism: Leptothorax acervorum (assembly GCA_035220615.1). Taxonomy (NCBI): domain Eukaryota; kingdom Metazoa; phylum Arthropoda; class Insecta; order Hymenoptera; family Formicidae; genus Leptothorax; species Leptothorax acervorum. The sequence goes on along the minus strand of JASTWQ010000046.1, from coordinate 485,923 downwards.
ATGGTTTTCCCCTTTTTCCCTATAATAAAAAAATAGGGGGTACGATCCGCGAAGATTGTAAAAAATAAAAAAAGGCCTGTTAGTACATACAAAGAAATTCTTAATTATTATGATATTTGTGAAATCCTTTCGAGTATCAAAATTACGATAAAATAATTAAAATAATTATCGCGGGAAAGCCCTGAGTTTCTAACTTACAATTAGCCACACGCTGCTTTCGCCTTCGGACTCGATCAACAGGTTTTTGTTTTTTTTTTAAGGAACGTGACATCTGTCTTCGGTTCTCCAGGTGAATAATAGGGATTTACGAGGACTCGTTCTCGCTCGCAAGTCTCGGCGAAAAAGAAGCAAGGGTGCCTCCTTTCACTTAAGAATACTGACAACTTTTATCTCGAAAAGTTCCCGTCGTTTACGCAAGTCGGTGACCCGGTTCTAACGTTTCTCTTTGTCCTCTTTTAAAGCGCGTTTACCAAAAAATCTCGACGCGCGTAACTCTTTTTACCGGAGATCATCTCCTTATTATCCTATTCAGTTTAAAAGAGCCAGCAGCAAAATGTAGTTCGCAAAAGATTCGTAGTTTGAAGTTTTCTCCAAGACGAGAAAGGATGTGTGAGCACAAAGACTCATGATGCGACTGCGTTAGGCGCGCTCGTCCCGATTCGGTAAACTTACACGGGCGCCATTTATTCGCAGATCGGCGTTATTTCAGAAAACGCGAAATAATGAACTTGACATAGCCGTTAATGGCCGTGCAACCAATCGCCCTCCGAGATGTCGAATCGCCGCGCGCGCGCCGCGAGTGAACGCCGTTGCACAACGCGATCGCGCACGTGCGTAATTCCGAGCGCACGCGACGCAGCGTAGCGTTTATTACGGCCGAGGTTTCTGTTTCGTTGGGCAGGTGTACCTCGCAAGGGCGCCGCTGACCGTGACGTGGTAATTACATCGAAGGCGCCCGCGCGTATGTTCGCCGTAGCCCTCTCGAAACTCTTCTGTTTAAAAGTCGCTGCTAGACGTATAAATCAATTTAAAATCTCATTAAAAAGTCCGTTTCCCAATGTATTAATAAAACATACGATTGTATATATGCTCGAGAATCACGAGAGATTCGAGGACATTATAGATCCTATCTTTTCCATTACATTTTGAAGATCACGCAGATGAATGTTCGTAGATTTGGGCCGGTATTCATAGTCAGATCTTATATTTAAGACCGTCTTAAGTACAGTCTTAAGATGCCATAAGCCAATCACAGAGCCGTATTAGCATCTTAAGACATTACTTATTATTATTTATTGATAACTCCAGCTACATAGCCAAGAAGTGTACTATCTTAAGACATTACTTAAGACGGTCTTGAAATAAGAATCAACTATGAATACCGCCCTTGGAAAACTTTCGAAAATCAACAAGAGACGAGGGATAGATTCTTAAAGTTTTGCTCGCAGAATCTCGATGTCCCTGGAAAGCAAGTCCGTAGGGCGCGCAATGTATCTATCCGGATGATGATAAGGTTCTGACAGGCAACGTGTTTTCGTAATTACTTCCTGTCATTGGTTGCAACAACCAATCGGCAAGGTCCTTCCATCGATAGCATTAATCTCGATTAGCATTGAGACAATTTAATTTATTCTGCTGTCATGCAATTTATTTTTTTAATTAACTTTTTAATTTCAAAAGCGAGAAGGTTCCCGAGATGAGATATTCGTCGATGACTTTCAACGCTTTTTTTCGTCCCCTCGTATTTCTCTTAAATTTTTCCGTTTTTTTTTTTTTTTTTTTCTTTTTCCCCCCTTCTTAAGGAGTGCCGCAATGAGAGAACTTTTTCCGGCCCGGTGCGTATCCGGGACTGCGGTCCGCCTGTTGGTCCAGCGCGCCTTCCACCGAAAACTCTCTTATGGGAAAGTCTTTCTCGAGAGTTCGGCAGGTCTCGAACCGCGTTATCGTACCATTGAGTCTGTTTGAGAATATTCTTTGAAATGCTAAAAAGCATTCAACGCGATAGATCTATTTGCGATAGAGCCATCACTGTTAGAGAGATCGTGAAAAGGTGTGGAAACTCGGAACGAAGGAAAATCTTTCGTCGAAATTCTGTCGGGAGAATTGTCCCGGTTGTCATCGACCGAAAACCATGAATTGTCTCACAGCTCTTCCCGAGAATGCTAGTCCCGTTATTCGTCGGCGCTTCCTCTATTTTTATTTTTTTAACGACAGGCGGAAAGCTCGATAAAATATAGCGTTCTCCGACCTCTATTTGTTCTGCATCTTTTTATATTAAATATTCCAAAAATTTAGTCCATGAATTATTTTTCAAGATATATTTATCGCGAAATAAAACACTGTTATTTATTTTGTGTTATTTTGAAAAAGTGTGATCTAATCTTGTAAATGAACATAACGCGACCGGTGACTCGGTTTCGACGTAGTCAACAAGGAAATCGTAACCTGTCGCGTAAATTTAGAACATTGTTTTCCGGCCGAGCAAATTCCGTCGTGAGTAATCGCTTCCTAAATCCGGCCTCGCCAATTTTGACGAACTTGCGCCGTGGCAACCATGCGGATATTTGAATAGTGCAGCGTTTAGTGCACTGGTATGCAACAAAAACGGTTTATAACACAATTATAAGTAATACAATTAAATATTCTTGTATGACTTGAATAATATTTAAATTTTTGGGATAAGCGCCAATTAAATTATACAAAAAAGATGGATACATACTCGTAGGTTTATAGTATAAACATTCGTGTGACAAAGAGAGAACGCCTATAACAGTCGTTTCTTTCGGGGTGTTTGGTGCGCACCGCGTTTATTATTAACTCTTTTGGATCGACACGTATATCTCTTTGAAGAGCGCGGTCTTCGGCAGTGGCATAACAGAAACAGCGGTTCTAGGTACCGTCTTCGCGAAAAAGCTCTGCTTGCAGGACTCTTTTTAACGCCTCGCTAAAGTCATAATATTCACGGCAAACGAGCGCAACTCCAAAGCCACGTTCTAAGAAGGCTGTCAATGTCAAAACTCAAAAGTAATTTTTTGAAGTGATAATCTATACGAGGACGTAATTCTGCAAAGTTGAGCCATTGACCGAATATCTATTGAGGAAAAAATTCTTCATACATTAATGCCCTATTTTTTCCAATTTTCTGGGAACTATAACGAATGAATACCCCACTTTAACCGCAAGCGTCGTTGCGTGAAATCGTTTCCTGTTCTTCGTCCGCGTGCAATGGACCAGTACGAGTTCACATGCGCCCGCGTAGTCGTATGCGATGCACCTGAGGGTGTCGATGGGGCGGGGTGGGATGAAGGGCGGGGGAAATGGGATTGAATGACGGCAGATCATTAACGGCGGAAGATGGAGAAGTCTCGGATGATCAACGCGCTTATTCTTCAACAGGCCTTTAACTCTATCCAGTTCAATGGTACAACAATAACATTAATAGTAATTAATTGCGGACAACGGAATACAATAGGCTTCCTTTGGGACATGTACGAGAACGATCACATGCTCGCCACGTTTTTCTCATAGCGCTCGTGCGCGATGCCACCTGAAGGTAAACGACGCGACGCAGGCAGGTAGTACATACGCGGGCAGATCGTTAACGATGGAAGGAAGCAACGGGTAGCAACCGGAAGCCACGCACGGAGATGTGACTTGCTAGGTACGCCTCCCGTTGGATCCTGCCGTCATCCATCGCGCGTCGACGAATAACTCGTGCCGACGGCGACGGTCAACAACCGAAGATATCGATGCGTCTATTCTCGTGCCCCGTTCGTGCAATGAACCAGAGGTTTGTGCCGTCAGCGAGTGTAAGCTTAACCGGATAATATTGACGTGAATTTTAAATTCGGCACCCGAAATACGCTTGTATATAGTGACACACGAAATTCTCCCTCTTTCTTTTTATACACGATTTGCTACGCGGAAACTACGTTGAAACCCATTGGCGAAGACGCATCGTTTCCTTTTTCCATCGACTTTTTTCGCTGTGTTTGCGAACCGTGCATTTTTTTTGTAATCGCGATGACCCTCTATCTTATCTTATACAATTAGTGTTATTTATCGCGCATTTACTTATCTTGATACGAGTTACTATTATTTATAGCAGAATGATAAAATTATATGAAGAGGAAATAGATTTAGATAAATCTAGATTTTTAATTCAAGACTTGAGAAAATTTCAGAATAATCTCATCTCTTTTTTTCTAATTAAGAATACATGTGCACTTCCAAAGATGGTATACGTACGCTGTTTGGTGACGACTCTTCAAGATGTTTCGCCTAATTTTCACGGTGCGCGAGCGTGAGATTTCGTGGGTGTGTCGAGACATTGGCAGGTCTCGATAACGAAATAACCTTTTATGAACTTTTTCTTTGAACTTTTTTGTGTTTAAAACTCAAAAACAATCATCTATCGTTAACTACAAGTTACCACGTTTTAGCTATAACCAATCGTTCAAACATTGACAGAGCTCTAACTTCCATATGACTTCATATATACTTATGAGTTTTCACTGAACCTTGAACAAATAAACGCTTCCGATGATGTCCCCATACGCGGAACTATAACGAGCTACCTTGCTGCATGAGAAAGCTGAGAGCTGAAGCTCGTGGAAAGGGAGAGACATCGGACAGACGGTCGAGAAGCGAGAATAATAATTCCGTCAACCGCGCTCGTTCCACTCGCTCTCTCGGCGTGACTTCACACCTTCTTCGTGTCTCATAATTCGTGCTTCGTCTCGTATCGCCTGCTCGAAGAAGCGCTCTTTCCGCAATAAATAAAAAATACTCTCGGGGACGAAATTCGTTCGAAATAGTACTAACATCTTTGTCTCTCTTTTTCTCGCGCGATTTCAAACGACTAAAAATATTTTATTATAAGAAGAACGCTATTCCTTTCACATTAGTGAATGTTGACTCGAGATAAATCGTAGTTGTAAGCTTTACCAGGCTTCGTACTTCTGCGGTACACGAGTTAACCAACCCGTGCACGATACGCATTCCGCGGACGCGTGCGTGCGGTTCGCTATCGCGCGCAATGCAACTCTCTTTCTCTCTCTCGCGTTACTAACGTTGCTATTTATACGTACGACCGGGCTAATTCGTTTCCCTCGCGTTCATTTCCGATCGGAGAGAAGAGCCCGCGAGCGACGGTAGAGGGATTTAAGGTGTTTCCGATCAGTGACAGTCGAGGCGCGAGGCCGAGCTTGACAGCGAGAAATAACGTCCTATCATACGTCCGCATCTACCGACACGTACTAATTAGCGAGATAATCCGTCGTGAATAACGATCTGTCCGCATGTATACGAGGGATCAAACAAACGCGAGTTGAGATACAGATCTCGCGACGAAGGGACGGCATGCTTATTTGGTATAAAATATTAATTTTCTCTCACTTTGTTCTGCTTTTTTCTTACATCTTTTCGATTTTACAAACTGAATAAGATACATGTAGTATAAAGTTTTACATATGAAGACAAGCACAAACAAAAAAGAGTAGGTATAGAAGTTGAAATAAAGGAACAAAAGGACGAAGGGCAAAACTGACCAGGCAGAAAGTGGCGTACAAAAGCGTATAAAATTTACAGAATAAACATGTGTCTTTCTGCGGAAAACTATAAAATAGTCTTGTTTTTTGTGGTATTGCAATTGTGGTTTTGTAATTCGTAAATCTGTTCGCCAATATTGTTCCGATATCTTCAAATGTCAATTGAAGATATCCTTGGAGATGCAACTCACGAGGCTAAATATAATTTATCCTTGAAGGCTTTCTTTCTGTCTCTCCCTCTTTCTCGTTCGTTGTTTGCGTCGACACGATTGTCAGTCTGGGACGATCTGTAAATTAACGGCAAGATCGGCAGGATTCTCACGTCAGTTCCAACCCCATCGCATTTGAAGTAGGATTTCGGAGATTCGAAGAAAGGGTGGTCATCCCAAAATCAAGATGTGGACGCAGTTGTCGTTTAGAATTCGGAATAAGCTTTAGTTGCGATATCGGATGCGTTAATCGCCTCGCCTTTTGATAATAATCAAATCCTGGTGATACATAGAAAATTTTTTATAATTGTTATTAAAATCATCGATCAATTATTGCATTAATTCTGCTGTGATAATTAAATATCTATTGGAGTCTGGCTTTGCAACACGATAAAGAGAAGCGTTGTTTTGAGAGAGAGAGAGAAAGAACTGGCAATTGAGATGCACAATACGTTCTCACCTGTCGACAAACAGCAGCCATCTTCGTTTTCGATTGCCGAAACATGCCGCTAATTATTTATTCCTCGCGTACACGACTTCTATCCGCGCGCGTGAATCTTCGGAACAGGTTGAGCTTTCGGAGAACATACTAATGGCGATATTGAATGAGAACGTCGAGATCTGAGATAACTTTCGACATTTACGTGTCTCTTTTAAATATTTAATTGTGAATATGCGAATTAATTGAATTCATATGTTTTTAATGAGGATCATCATAATTAAATAAGCTTATATGCATTTCTTCTTCATATTAATTAGATATTTTATTTAGAAATCAATTTTATTCAGTAAATTAAAAATTAAATTAATAAAGATAGATTAAATGTGTTAAATTTTTAATTAGAAATTAAATTTCTGTTTGCGTATTTAGTGTCTATAGATAGTAGTGATTAAATCGACTTATGTAAGTCGCGTTTTTAGTCGAAGGGGAAGAAAATTGCAATTTATATTCCTAAACTGTGCGCGCGATAATAATCATTTACGTAATGTTTTTAATTAAAATAATGTTCTCTTTTATTCCCATGATTGCTGCGGAAATGGAGGAACTGACACGCGTTTATTCATATGAATGCCTTATTCTGGTTCATGAATTGCAGGAAGCTTTCCCTCGACACGTTTATCGTACACCTTTTCCTGCCACGAGCTCTCATCCTATATTTAGAAGACGATGGTTACACAAGTGCAATACAATAGAGCGATAATTATTGTCTATTATTGTTATCGTCATAATAGAGATTATAACGAGTTCTTGGCTTCAGTTTCAATTAAGAACTTGAATATCTCATTGTAATCTCTATAATAATTTATTATGCGTATATACGGCTACATGTACGACCTTTATATATACAGCTTTATTAAGTTAAATCAAACTAACGAGATATGAACCTGGATATTCTTCGCTCCATGATTTTTATGTCTATTTGCTTGCACTGTTTTTTTTTTTTTTTACTTTTCGTGGCTTTAACGTTGGCAGAGATAGGCAACGGATAATACTAATTCGGTGTTACGTTCTCGGTTCTTAGCGGGCTTTGTTACAGAAACGCAGCTGTCGTACTATCGATCGTCGCTATGACGCTAATTAAGGGAGCAACACGAAAATAAATATCGACGATTTCTCTTCATGTCTCGCGCACGAGTGATCGTGAGTTTCCGCTTCGAAAACAAAGTACGTTTGCGCGCGTAAAGATATCTGGCATGATTCCATCCAGAAATCCTTGATACGTATGTCGAGATCAAGAAATAAATAATAAAGAGTCGAGCTGAGATCGAGACGCGATCGCATGCTGCCTCCTCGTATTTCTGACCGATGCTTATCACTTTTTTTAATACGTGCCGACAATATCTTCCAATTATACGTTTGCATTTCAGAATGTCGCGAGTGCGTGTGGTTAAAAGATTTGTTAGCTTTGTTCCGCTCTCAGATTTTCATATGAAGAGAATAATCAAGAATGTGTCTTTTCTACATAGTGACTGCGGCAAAGATGTTGCACGGCGAGATTTCTACTACACGTAGGCACGTAGTAGTAGCTTTCTCGACTCGACATTGCCGCATGAGACTCGCGAGACGGGTATTTCTATGCCACGCTCGCAACAGATTGCGAATCGCAACCCTGAAGGAGGAACAAGAACAGTTTTTTTTTCTCTTCAAACTACATTCTACCTGAATGCTTACGATCCTCTACGTTCATAAATTTAATTGTATGAAAGCGAACGAGTAACACATTTTCGTACCGCGACGAATTATAAGCTCGTAAGGTAGATATGCAGCCGCAACTGCTACCAAGACCAGAATATTATGCGAGAACGAGATGCACGAAAGTGATCTCGGGATGACTTAGCGGAAAATAAATTATCGTCGGCATATATTTTACGAGTGTATTTAGTGGGTCGGCCGCGCGTTGGCTGCTCCAGATTTACGTTCGCGTCCGGTACTTGAGTTCTCGCTGCGAACTTTGTGCATCGCTATGTATAGAAAGTACTCCAGTAAATACAATTATTCCACGTGGATGGAGCGGTTTTTTTCTTTTAATTATTAAACGTTAGTTGTTCGACGTAGTACATCGGAAAAGTTATAAGCGCAAAATCCCTGACACTTTATATAACATTGGAAGAGAATAGGGAAAGCTTGAGCTAGCATTTTTTATTTCTGGATAATTTTTACGTTATACATTAAAAATGTGTCCTTGGTATTCAAAACAGAAAGATAATAGACTCGTAGGTGTAACCAATTTCTCTTTCATTGTGTCACATAGTCGTTGCACGCTACGCTAATCGAACTACAATTAACAATAGCGTCAGTCGGCTTTGTCATTGGAGGAACTGCGGATTTCCATTGCGAATACATTAACGATAAATTACCGTTGCAACCACGTGTCTCACCACACCACCGATGAACCGCCGCTGAACAGATTTATGAACGTGGATTTTTGTAACACGGAATAAGACTACGACGATGACGAAAATTCGTTCCTGCACGACCGATCGCAAATCACCGGCGCAAAGTGAATTATCATTCCCGATTCCGCGCGTGTTCGCGCGGCTTTAACGACGACGAGCTCGCGTTTAACGTGGTGCACTTTATTATCGTGACTGTCGCGAGCGCGCTTACTACTCGCGAACGCTTGGAAAAAAGTCCGTCCTATACATAGTTCTGGAAATTATAGGTTTCTAAGGGAACGTCAATCACTACAAAGAATGTTATACTGCAAGGAGGTAGATCGCGCGAGATAAACGAAAGAGACGTTCACCTCGGGCACTTCGGTACAATTCCACAACGCGCGAATATCGCGGAATATGGCATGGAATTTATGATATCCGTTCCGGTAAATGCTGATCATTCACCGAAACAATCGTGTTCCACACCGCGCGTGGTTTGAAAAATTGCTCGCATTATGCATCACGCGGCGCTATTTCCGTTCGGCGCGATAATTACTTTGTATATAAGTAATAGAAGCTTCTACGTTTTTTCTTATCACGTTGGTCCACGACAGGTTTGTTACAGATCGTCTGAATAGCGCTACGTATCGCGGCTACGTTTTATCGACGTATTTGCGTCGCCCTACCGTAAACCGCGGTTCTCGTAAAATCGCCCGTGCCGCGCTTTACGAGCGTTTTCAATCGTGTCTTTACGGAGCGTCGTAAATGACTTCCTTCCGCCCGTGATTAACATAATTCTTCGCATCGCGTTATTCGTATTAACATGAGAGCATGTGCCGTCAGCAACGCGAGAGTGCAGGTGCATGCGCGAAGGAAGGAAAACCATATGATTAAGAAATTCGCCCTTTCCTTTGCTTCAACCATTAAACACGACCGTTTATTAATCGACACAGATAAACGGCGGTCTGCTAGATAGTAGACATTATCTGACATGATTTAATTAATTAATGGGATTTACTAATATCCGATTATTCTTATTATCCTTCTCCCGCTTAAATATCTTATTAAGCATGACCTTTTTTTCTATGTAGAGGCCAACGTAGCCGCCACTTAAATAATTTTCTACTAATGATCCTTATTTCCGTTTATCTATCTTTAGAGTACCCTGCGATAATAGCTTAATTAACATTTGACATTTTTTCCGAAGGGAGGACAACGTCAATGAGATAGGTACATGAATAATACATGGAGAGATAAGTCGCGCAGCATCGAGATTTGCCCTGCCCACATCTTGTGGACTTTTACTCGCTCCCTCTTGATCATATCGACGTATCGATTAATCTTCACTTCGCAGTAACGTCATAAATGCAACAAAGCGGCATTTTCCGAAACTATCGGAAGTGCGTTCCGCATGCGCATCCGATTCTTGGAATTCGCGTTTTATATCGCTCCGTATCCTTTCGCCGGTCGGAAATACGCTACAACTCTACCCGCTATAAGGCGATTTTCTGGCGCGTTGGCTAGAACACCGGAATAAAGCGGCCGCGTATTGCGTACATCGCGTTCTCTACACGGAAGGGGTACTAGAAAGACGCGGATCTGAAACGCGCCGGGCTTCAACTAATATGGTGGAAATTACTGTTCGCCTCATAAATCGATGCGGTCCGCAATTTGCATCGGCGAGGCGTATCGTGAAGCCCCATTATTTCTCATGACATTAATATACGACGCATTAAAGTCCATTTCTGCAGGCCGTATCGTTCTGACTTGCCGAGGATAGCCAGAACATTCAAGAATTCACTTCTTATCGAGACCTAAACTTCTTATAGACTCTATAAATTGCTCGTCGGATTAGATTTGATCGATCTTCATCAAGTCAATACTTCTCTTTCAAAATATTGATATAATTGACAGAGTTCTTTAAAAAATTCTAGAATCTCTGGTACAAATTCTCAACTTAATTAATAAATTTAATTAGGAAATAAGGCTAATATACGGAATGCCTCTTTTATATCTTTGTTATACGGAAATTGGTTGTGCTTTTTTTATTTCGATCGAAATCACCCCATTTGAATATTATCTTTTTCTTTTAACTTTGTTCTGCGCTAGTGATGGCATCAAATATTTATGGAAGTGCCGACTTATGGGTTTTTAAAGTTGATAAAAAGCGCGGTAGCGCGTAACTATCATTTTTCTTAATTTATTTTAACTCTGCTTCATGTATTAAATTATAAAATATTTCAACACATATTTAATATATGCCTGCAACATTAAAATTTTTCTGACGCATCATGAAAAATTATCTTATTTATATATTCTATCATAATATACAACATTGAAGTGCCGTGTTATCCGAAATACAGTCATTAACACAAATTGGATGTAATTGCGCATCTCGCAGCCGCTAATATGCACGTAGCTGCTTATAAATCGATCTTATCACGTTCACTCTTCGCACATGATACACGCAGCGTCGCTTAATTGTTTCCTGATAAACTTAGATTCGTGCCATAAATAATTCCATGTTAATAGTAAATAAAGGTAAATTATAATTGACTGTTATATGAATTATAAGCGACCGTAGGTCGCTCTTAGATTGCTCAGGTAGGTCTAAGTCGCCGTGAAGGCCCGCTATCGTGATAGAACTGTTTACGTCCGGCCATATATAGTTAATAAAGACACTTATCCGCTTATCTATCTTTCTCTCTTCGAGTCGAGAGATGAAACATCTCCCCGGTTCTTTTGTTATCTAACTACATTATAGATATTGCTATAAATATGTCACATTTGGGATTCTTGAAGAGTCTCCGAGGGTCCTGTCGCAATCTCGAGTGGAAAGGAGGACGCTTTATCATAAAGAAGACCAATAATCGCTGCACGCTTATAAATAATACAATGGTCACATTGCAGCACGAATTGCAACTTTGAAATCGAATCTCTTTCATTGATTTTTTTTTCTTTATACGCACCATTGATTCTTGTCCTGCGAGCGACATCTCATTCGAATGCAACGCTCGAAAATGATCCCGATACACGGCAGCCCCATGGGCATTCGCTTTCAGGTCTCCCGTGGTTCTCATCGTAAAAAGTTATATTTAATCTCGCGCTACCGGGGCCCGTCGAGGCTTTACGATTCCCTGCGGCCATTCGATTTGGCGCTTTACGAGCGTTCGGCGGTCGGCACGGTGAATCTGCTTTGCGGCTGGCTTCTCCCGCGTATCTCGACACAGCAGACATCACACAGACACATCTGTGTTCTCGTAGAAAATGCGATCGATCCCTCTTTCTAATCGCTGCTCCTATACTAAGCCTGCACGTAGCCACGAAGAATCGCCTCGTTATCGTGAAAGATTGGCGAAGACCGAAACAAATGCCGTCACAGATGCAGAACCGGTTTTAGGCGCGTGTCAACGATACCTTCGCCTTCTAATCTCTTCGATGCACCCTCGTCGTATTATCTCCGATAGGGAGACTTCGTTCCCTTTTCAAACTGTCGTTGGAGAAGCGATAGGGATTCGGTTACCTATGCGAGATACGTTCGCGATAGTGTCGATGGAAACGACGCTTAAAACGATGAATCAGCTTATGCTGATCCATGAACTGATCCTCCTCCTGACTCCTCTGAACAAAAAAATCGCGATATTTTTGATCAAATTAAAAGCACCATGTGTGTTATAGTTACTATAAGATACATATCCATCTGCTCTATATGTGCGGTTTATGATTTCTGAGCCGGGAGCCTGTCCTAAATACCGGTTCCGATAACGTTTTATTGATTCCATCCCTCTTCTTCTCGTGCAATGCTCTACGAGAACACAGATTGATCACGGGTTGGATATAACGACCCTTAAAATCTCGTTTTTTCTTATATATTCATCGCAAGACGTGTCGTCATGATACTCATCATTTACGTTTTCGCAAATCTATTCTCGCCGCCTTTTTCTTTTCCCTTCGCGTGTCACATTTTTTGAGGAACGGAACGACGCATACCGATCTCGCATCCGTCAAGCCTCGAAAATTTTTGCAGGAAGCATTTTTACGCACGCAATTTTCATCTAACTACTAATAGATTAATAAGCAAATAAATAAGGTGTGCGAAATTTCGAGAGCGGGAATTTGATAAAAAATGTGTATTGGTTCAGTGTTTAATATTGTCGAGCGGATTTTATGCGGGATAATATTTCGATGCAAAATACATATATTGCTCACTTTTCTTGCAGCACCCTCGTGTAAGAGGCAGGCGTATTTTCGTCGCGTTCCATTCCTATGCATCCCCTTCTCGACCGCCTCCTAATCCTTTCTTTTGCATCTACCCTCGCCCCTCTTCTCTTTCTCTACGTTCACCGCGCTCTAACTCCCGCTGCTGTTCGCTGTTACGCTGTTAAACGAGCGAATCGCCAGTAGCTATCGGTGCGAGCGCATCTGGAAGGAATAAAGTACACGTTACGAAGGGTAAGCAAGCGGTCGTGCAGGCGACGTTGCAAGCCGGGTAACGTAGACTGCATAAGTAATAGAGCCCGAGGGAACCCAGCTATTCGTCGGGATCGTTCGCGACTCACGAACGTAGAATCGAAGAGAAGAGAAATCAAAGAAGTCAAGAGAAAGATTCATTCTCTCAGTACTCCGCGAGCGTCCGAAATAATGATTTGCCTCACCTGATGAATATAAAATTTTATTATAGTAAAAACTGCTTTTTGATTATAAATGAAATGGAGCCGATTACAATGCTATATAACATAGGAGTCGACTTTGTAGGGGCAGAGCACTTTTTGCCCCCTCCCCTTCCCCCTCAATAATTTTATTATGGGGCCCTCACAAAAATTTCTTTTTTGTTGTTTAACAACCGCAAATAATTTCTGGTTAATATGATTTTTAATATGGTTTTTGTGGTAAATATGGTTTTTCTAGTTTAATTTTAATATGGTTTTTCTGGTTAATAATTATGATAAGAACTCGTCAACATTTTTCAATTTTATACTCTACCTCGTAATGTCTTGTGGATTTATTGCCAGAGTTGGTCAAATTTATGAAATTAATTTTAATGATCCCTGTAACTATGTCACTATGTGTTGATACGGTTATTTTTTTCTTTAAGGAAGTCACTAACTTATTTACGAAGTACTATGTTATACTATGTCATGTTTAACCGATTTTGTGTCATAGTAAACTCTTTGAACATTTTACATGTACATGTGGAAGAAACGATAAAGTTACATTTAAATGCTATTGCTAACGAGTTTATTAACCAAAACGAAATCTGTCGTGCAAACTTTTTACGATTATAAGTGTAATTAAGTTTTCCTTCCGATTTTATATTCGCAAATATTCTATTTGTACCGACACTTTGTTTTACATGTAAGCATATAATCTACATACTTTTGTATATTTCTTATACCTCCCCCCCCAGGTAATGTAAAGGTTATTAAGAAAAGTCATTATTCGAAATGCTTGCCTTCTGCCCCCCAATATTTTTCCCAAGTTGGCGCCGCTGCTATGTAATATACAATGCTATCCCAAAGCGGAATAATTTATTCTATCTACATCGTTTCGCATATATCGCGCATCTTGTAGTAATGTAGTATACTGCACTGTCCCAAAGCGGAATAATTTGTTTTATCTACATATCGTTCCGCATATCTCGCGCACCTTGCAGTACAGATCGCGATAGGATCGAAGGCAGAATCACTGGTGTCTGGAATTCTTGCTCAATTTCGTTTACGTTTCGTGAACATCGCCACGTCGCGAGACGAGTGCCCTCGTTGTTCGCGGGCTCTTAACGATGATTAATCTCAGCGGAGGGTGCGCGCGACAACACGCATGTTACCCGAGCCCCGTCGCTATTTTGACACGCGATATATATTTTCGGGATGGAGAAATGGGTGGTTCAGCGAGCGTTGCTCGCGCATCGCGACGATTTACTCGAGATGACGGACGGAGGAATCTCCCTTCCCCTCGTTACTTTTATTCGCGCGAACGTGCAGTATGTACGCTTGCGAGCTTTCGCAAAGCGGTCGCAGCTGCAACGCGCGCGCTTCTCGTCGTATTTCGGGAAGGGAAACAAGCGCGCAATCCTCGGATTCTCGCGCGGAGCGAATAAATTCTCGAACAACCGAGCGATTATGCCGCTTGGGTAATCACGGTTCGAATCGCGTATACACAGTCCGGATCTTGACTTAATACATTACGCGTTTCAACCTTGGATCAGTCCAAAAATTTTCCCTAGCAAGAATTCGCCGTCCGGCCGTCATCTCCGTCGCGACTTCTTAATCTTTGTCATTAAATTGGCAATTAGCATCATGCAATAACATCGTCAACGTGCTTAAGGTAATAATTAAGAGAACGTCTCTTCTCCCACATACGATCGTAAAAACGCTTCCCGCCATGGCGGCGATTGCTTTAAAAGGACCGCGCCGTGATTCGTAACACGTTGCGACCGTACGTAATACGCCCAGCCATCACCGGATGCGATCGGTCCCACTACCGGAAGCGATGTGCTTTTCTACCGCTTGTGCGCGCGTGTTCGGCGTGCGTTATTTGGCAACGATGGGACGATGAAATCCTCTTGCCAATTTTTACCTGGCTCTATAACGTCCCGAATACGCGATATCAATATATGTTGCAATTGAAAATTAACATATTTAATTGTGACATATACTTTTTAATGGATTTTATTCGCTCTAATAATCTCGCTTCTCGTAAACGCGATATTTAATGTTTAATTTTGGTATTTCGAAAATATACGATTCAAGCGGCCGTGGACAATTATGGATCGGCGAATATGTGCGATCTCATGGGCGAACAGGCACTTGTTTATTTCACCGAGAAATGACGTCAAAAAGCGTCGCTTGACGCGCGTGCTGTGGCGAGAGAACGCAAGTGACGCGTGCAAGGAAACGAACACGTCTTATGAGTTAGCGGAACAAAGTGAGCAGAATCAATTCTAATTAATATTTCTATTTGTTGCTAAAAAGTTGCAAAAGTTTTAGCAACAAATGAGCAACATATAGAAATATTAATTAGAATTATGGTTCTGCTCACTGTTCCGCTAACTTAAAGACGTCACCGAGGCCACCGACGAACAAACTCGTTCCGAAAAATAAAATTCTACATAACCGGCTGGCGAGTTGAATATCGTGACGAATTAAGATACTGCTTGAATCTCTGTCAGTAAATAATTTTATACTAATTGATTAATAATTGGACACTTTATACCGCCCACAGTGAAGCCCAGTTCTCGTTCGACGAGTTTCCACTTCGCGAGGCTGTCGCGATCGATTTTGACGAGTGCCTCTTTCGTCGAACGGTCAAGGGGAACGATGGAAAAAGTTTTATAAAGGCTTGTGCGAGATTCGAGAGATGACTAACAATAAGTACGGCTGATTTCCACGATACCCGCATCTCACAACCCGTTCCCTGTGGTATTTATTTATCTCGAGTGTGCGCGGGCCTCATCGTCCAATTTGCGAATATCTGCCGTGACCGGGCATGGAACCGTTTCGCTCGTTAATGCTGGTTACGTCACGGGAGATATATCCATGTTAACCTCCTTTCGAAGAGCCCGACGGTAAAGACTAAAAGATAATTTTTGCACGGAGACATTACGAGAGAGACAGATGAGCCGCTCGAGGTCACGTCGAACCATGAAAACGTGTAATTATGCATCATCGACGCGACCGAGGCGAGCATAATTACTAACTTTACGCTGTTATCGGTGCTGCTTATCGATTGGTCATTATACATTAATAGACGGTGATTATATTATAATTATTAGCAGCGCAATTTTATAATTTTTCTAATAAATTTATATTTCCTTTGGATAGTTCATATCGCGAGAACATTTTTAGCGAAATATAAGCGTGAGAACGCGATACTAAAAATTGCAAGGACTAAGATACGCGTTTGAAAGCTAAAGTATCATAACGTAATATCAGAAAATGAAATGTAAACCATAATGCCGACGATAATTCTCCTCCCGAGCCGAGCGCAACGGCGACAAGAGCGTACAAGAGCGCAGAGCTGAGCACGAGCATTATTCTATTCTCCCTACAATGCGAGTCAAGTCGCGTTCGGGACCGCGTCGATTGCCAATTGTTTCTCCTTTTCAGGAAATATCTAGCTCGTATCTAGCCTGTACGAGGTCAAGGGTCGTCGACCTCGTGTCCAGAAAGCTCGTACGTACGTGTTACTGATAGACGCACTGGTCAGCGACGGTCATTATGTTAACTGGCAATCACGGTAATGCTGTCATCAGCATCCGTACTCTTACGGCAATAACTATAATGCAGCCATTGTGGGCTGGGCACTCTCGCGTAATCCGGGCATTACAGTTAGGCGAGTTTTCATTGATCACTACCGGGTATATTTGAATGCGTTACGTTAATTTTTACGCAAAAATTAACTGCGCGCGAATGAAAAAAAAATCGAACGATACTCAGTGGCCGAAAGTTCACTTCGACACTAATTGTCATTTAATTGCGGCAAATGCCACAATTTTCACGGGGGGAGGAGGGATAATTCTGTCTTTGTGAGCTTCGATAATCTGAGTTCAAAAGTCTCAAAGCTCTTGACATAAAGGCGACGTTTGAGCTTTAGCTTTTGACTTCGTACATTACACATTTTTGTCTTCAAGTAAAAATTTGATTGCGATCTCACTACGCAATAAATATAAAATTATAAAGGTACATGCAGCGATGAGACTCACCGGGCCGGCAATGCGACGTTTGCGCTTCTCGCTCGATGCACGCCACGTCCGCGGCTTCTCCGTCGCCGTCATTATCACTCGCGATGCATCCTGCTGCGCTCGCCATAGGCGAGGCGCATAACTGTTCTCCTTTCGCGGGTGCCGGGGGCTGCGGGCAAGAAAAATACTGTTATTTGTTCGCCATTAGATGGCCGGTGACGGACATCGGCGGACTTGGCCGGTCGACGTGTATGGCATAAATAGCACGCTCGTGACAATGCCGGTTAATTAGCCCGACACCTGTATTAGCCCATCGCGCTTGATCGCGGGCGGTCCGATTAACTGAGACGCAGGTCATTCGAACAATATATAGGAAAATTATATATATATATATATATATATAATAACAACAGGTGCAACAACAAGATATAAAGATATATGTCAAAATTTTTTCATTATTCTGTTACTACTCATACCTTTCATATATTTTTACTTTTATTGTTTTTTCATGTTGATAAAGCTCTTATATAAACTATACTTTTTTTATTAACAATGGTACAGAGTAGGACGCACAATCATTTTTTTAATGATTCCTGTAATAACAATGTGTTGATACGGTCATTTTCGCGCTTTTTGAGGATGTATACCATTGCGTGTATATCAGGTA
Source organism: Leptothorax acervorum (assembly GCA_035220615.1). Classification (NCBI taxonomy): domain Eukaryota; kingdom Metazoa; phylum Arthropoda; class Insecta; order Hymenoptera; family Formicidae; genus Leptothorax; species Leptothorax acervorum. The sequence continues at coordinate 467,941 of JASTWQ010000046.1, read as the reverse complement.
AATTTCCGCGTGTATGCTTGTTGGGGCTGGTGGATATCCGCGCGTATACCTCGTGGATATCACCATTATTAAGTAGTGGATACCACTACTTAATAATGATGATAAGAACTTGTCCACATTTTCCAATTTTGAAGTCCCCCTATTTCGTAATGTCTTGTGGATTTGCTGCCAGAGTTGGTCAAATTTATAAAATTTTAATGATTCCTGTAACTATGTGTTGATACGGTCATTTTCGCGCGTTGTTTTGAAATTGATGCGCGAAATGTTTTAATGTACTCTCCTTTCTGGCAAAACGGCTGATTACAATCGAGTACTCTTTTTGACTTGCTATCATAGGCGCCAACTTTGTGGGGGCAGAGCACTTTTTGCCCCCCTCCGTGATAATTTATTATGGACTAGCGGGCAGTTACAACAGAGTACCAGAAAAAACTTTTGTTGCTTGCTTATATTGTTTAACAACCGCAAATAATTTCTGGTTAATATGGTTTTTAATATGGGTTTTATCTTTTGTTATAAAATATAAAACGGCGACGACGACGATAGTGACATTTCTTAAACGTAAATTTGCCAATTTTGACTTTGCATTGTAATATTTCCACTTATAAGACACGTAGTGAAAAGATAAATATACTTTTCGTGTATAATTCAAACTTAAGCTATCGATTAGACCTATTGAAAACTTTATTGATTCATCCATTTCTGAAATCTGATAATCTCAGGTGCTCGCAATCGAGCGCCTCGCGTATATATACACGGACCAGTTTCGCCGCTAGTGCGTCGCTGGTGTATAACACATGGCGCAAGATACTACCGAGTCTCTTGATAAGCACAATTTAACAGTTTTTTCTTGAACGCTAGTAACGTAAAACGTGATGAGATAAAATGTATCACCGTTACAGAGATTTACAGGATAAATTTTTTATATCATGATTTATTAAAAGAAACAGAATCTTTTTATTGAAGAATTCTATTTTTTTTATTATAAGATCTGAAGCTTTTTAAATGCCAGCTGATATTTATGTATCCCAAATAACAGCAACGTCAGATAATTATAAATATTTATAAATAATTATAAATGTGGAACACACACACACGCATAACTAAATTAGTTTTTGTATAACTAGTAAATATATCATTACGCCTTCAATTTAATATCTTTATCTTTGAGTATTGTTCAAAACGACAGAAAAAGTGTAGATATTTTTGAGATTATTTGAAAATCTCTTTTTTATATTTGACACAAAGAAGTTATTTTTTGGAATTTTTATATCTCTCGCTTGGGACAATTATCTTTTTTTCGAGATAAAAAAAATGTCATAAATTTTACTTTTCTTATCTAGATTGTTCGATAATTTAAAATTTATTGATACTTGCTTGATTTGTCACCTATGAAGAAAGCATCTTTGATGAGAGTATACGATAGAATATCGCACAATCTAGAAAATCTGAAAGATAAATTGTTAAGAGGCTTTCTGGCTCGCGCTTCAAAAGACGTCACTCGCGTTGTCGCAAAGAGCAAAGAATTATTCCATCGTTGGAAGACAATCTTCAACGTCGAGAAGTTGCATTCTGAAGATGATTTTGAAGAAAAAACTGGATATGTTTGGATGATGATCTCACTACCACAGATAATTTCGATCGGGTGTGATCTGTTCTCTTCAAGCATTATGAGAATACGAGATTACTTCTGCGATTGACCTTGCTATTTTTAGCTTGGTTGTCTTCGAAATTTGTTTTGTTCATTGGGACAGCCATTACTACTCAGCGAACACTGCGCCAGAAGTTCAATGGTCAAGATGCAGATATACATCGGTGCCTACCTGCGACAACGAGTATTCTGACTCCAGCCGACTATGGGTAACTTGCCTGAACCAACAGTCAAATTCAGGCCCATTTTGCATCTGGGACTCTGCCGAGCCCATTTACCTCCGTACATCAAGGAAAGATACAAGGCATACAAGACCGTTATTATTATTGTTATATGCCATGAGTGTCAGGGCTGCATCGAAAGTTTGCTTGAAAGTCGCATCGAACAACACGGCGAAGGTTTTCTTAGCAGCATTATGCCATTTTGTGTTGCGTAGAAGCCTGTATTAACACAGTGACTGTGGCACTAACTTTTTGGAAACACATGTTCAGCTTCGTGAGATGTTTCAAACTTCTACAGCAGAAAATTGTGCCATCGCCGATCATCTAATTAACGATCGGGTGCGTTAGTGCTTTAATCCCCCTGCTGCACTGCACTTCGGAGGCTCATTAGGAAGCAGCGGTCAAATCATTCAAACGCCACTTGTTTGAATGATCTAGCAGCATTGATCAAGCAGCACTAATCATGCTCTGCCAGGGCATTTTTTATTCAGCAACCGCTGGTATCATTTGCAATGCATTCATTTCTGGCACACACCGATGGCTGCAAGAATATCTTCGGGAGCTTCTACTGTGAATCACAATTGGTGGAAGACCAGTGCTTTTCCTTCCGTTGACAGCTTATGCCTCATCTGGAACAACGTTATTTCTCCGAAAAAGTGGTTACTCGCCCGATCGAATTATCACAGAATTTCGCCTATAATAGTCGTCTTCGTGGTCATTGCAACGGCCCAGTGAAGATCAACTCCAAAATTGATTCAGCAGATACATGGGAGACTTCGACCGATGTAAAGCGATGTATAATATTCAAAACGAGAGAAAATTGCAATCATTCTTAAATATATTGAAGAACTTTCTTCTTTGTATCTAATAAACGAGCCGTTATTTTACTTTTCTTGAGATCATATAATCTCTCGTTTTGGACGCACTGTCTTCTCTTCGCGAAGTTATGTTATGTAGAATTTTCTTTTGAAAAATTTATTTGAAAGAAATAAGAAAAAAAACAAGAAAATGAGAAAATAAAAAAAAGAAAATAAGAAAATAAAAATGAAAAAATGAAAAATAAGAATAAAAAAAATAAGAAAAAACTTAAAAATAAAAACAAAAATATACATATAAGAAAACAAAGAAAATATAAAAAAAATATAAAAGTTAAGAATTAGAATATTATTCGAATAAGTTAGAATAAGTATCTATTAGAAAATAATTTAGAAAATTGAAAGGATAAGTGAAAGTTTTCGAATTTAAGCGTAAGTATTGCGTTGTCCATTCTTTTAAGTCCCATGCGATTTAATAATTAACGCTTCGAAAACAACTAACAATAAGTTGTTTGTGCGTGTGTGTGATAAATAATGAAAAAAAAATTGTTATTTGCAATAGCATTTTTATAATTGGTGAATAATACTACTAAAATGATTAAGTTGTAATCAGTTATACAGTGAAATTCCAACTGACATTTAAGAAACTTAGTCTCAATAATAAGATTTATTAAAAGAGAAAATCTTTCTCTCTGATTATTTTTAAAGCACTTTGATGTAAGAAATTTGCAACGTACTCGTAAATGTCCGCAACTGTGATACATTTTTTCTCATCGCAATATTGCTATCATGAATAAACTGTCAAATTGTGTTAATTATTATATTTTCTATTAAACATAAAGTTTCATACTCTCATTAATATTATTGATCTACAAATGTCTTATATGTGTGAATTATAAATAAGTTGTATTGAATTTATATGGAGGATGCAGAGTTTTGATAAAGTATTTTTTTATGATAATTATAATGCATTAAACGAAAACATTAAATTGATTTATGATGCAGTTAAAAACGGTTTTGATGAAAATTATGAGATAATTATCATACTTGTACGCAATTTTTAAAATATTTCGAGAAACTTATATTTTAGGATATTGTTTCTATACGTTAATTTTTTAGATTATATAGACAGCAGAAGAAAATATATGAATTATGAAATGTATGTACTACTTGTCGAATTGATCCATTTAAATTGTATTACTTGTTTCGAGGCTGTTTTCTGGTATTCTGCGGCGTAATTAGAAGTACAGACATAACATGCATTTCGTTTTGCTTATTAAAATCGTGGAATTCGCATTAACGGCCGTAGGGATTGATTTACAGTTATTTCCTTCCGGTTCTTCGCGGTTTCTGCGATGCGAATAGTCGTATAACAATGGAATGACCGACATATGCGAGCGAATTGGTTATCGTAGATGTTTTCAGGTCTCGTTGCTCGTTTTCGCGCGAGCGGTTTTTTGCCGGGCTTACCTGCGAGCGGTTTCCCGGATTTCCTAGCAATTAGCGGCATAATACCGTCAAGGGAACGAGATTTTACGAGCCGACCGCAGCTACTTTTGTGCTACTCTCGGACAACCGAATCGCTTATCGCGTTTTGTTATTTTCAGTTCGACGCTGGCCTTCGTGCGAGTCCAGTAGCATTAGTAGCTTAATGTGGTTAATATCGGCCGTTCACAGAGTGTAAATTATATAAAGGAATGTGGCTCGCATGCCATAAATTAGACATGTCAAGAAATGTCGAAGGAGTTCGCTTCCTTAAATCTTTTCTCTCGTTTTTATTGCTAATTCTAGACTAGCAGAAATGAATAATGCGATTGTGACACGTTAAGCCGTCGTCTATTTCGAGCTAGGATCATATCGTCGTGTCTATCCGTATTTTTGTAGCGGATCTTCTCGGTTCAAGGCTCGATGCAGAAACGCGATCACGCTTTCATCCGGAAGCTCGTTCCCGTAGGTGTCGCGTGTACGAGGAAGATAAAAAAGTGCTGGGATGGAAGGCGATATCCTTCGGCAACATCCCGGAAGCGTGCACGCCAGACGAGCACGTCGAATCGACTCGCGGAACGTACGGATTCGTTCGCGTCCAGAATAGACATTCGTTTACGTTTCGACGCTGTTGGTTGCGGAATCCGATCTTAATTTCGAAGACGAATAAATATCTCGATAATGAAAAGTTCTAATCAGATTTCTGGAAGAGTAAATTATAAAGAAAATAAAAACACTGCACTTAACGACGATCCAATGGCTGCATTCAGCCGGAACACAACTGTTGAGTTCGTCTCATCAACATTCTACGTTGATTTGTTGGTTCTAAAAGTAGGAACCAATCACGTTTGATTGCTACTGAGCAGCTGAATTCAGGCATTGACGATTTGACGTTAAGATGAAAATCTGGAACTTCTTCGGGGACATTGTGGACATTTTAAAACAAATTGTTAACACGTCGAGGAGGATGTAGACCAAGTCCACCGATCGCACGCGCGATTCTCGAGATTATCCAGGAGCAGCTTATCGTGCACATACGTGCGTGAGTGCGTGCGCGTGTACGCGGTGTGCACGCGCGCTATGTTATTATATTTTGTCGGTCGTGCCAGATGCCGGGGCTGTGGCCCTTGCCACTGGTTACTTCTGGTTTCATATTCCGGCGCGGTGTATTTTTGGAGCACGCCGCGCGCGCTGCTGTACCTCGTTCTCGCGTGAGAAAAAAGAAGGGTTGAGAGAAGGGAGGGAAGTCGAATTTGTTACTGGGGAGCACGCTAAGAAAGCAGCGTGCCACGGATACGCAAAAAGTGGAGTCTGCATTTTACGGAGTCTATTACAACGGGGAGCGAGAACCGTTATCGTTAGCGTGACACGAGATTATAACCGTGTCGGACAATTATTTCGTCGTATCCATGATACGCAGAATTAGTGTTCGTCCATATGCGATGTATTCGGCTAATAACGGCCGATATTTATATTCGAATAATATGAGGAAATGCACTGAAATACGTCTATTTTTCATATAATTGATTATCTATGAAGGCATGCATGTGGTGATAAATTTCTCAACAATTCAATCCAAGGAAAACATATCTATATTGTACATAGAGATACCTACTCTACAAGATTTGGATAACACACTTGTCGTAGGTCGTGGTGATAAATCAAGTGGGTGCGATATTTGCTTTTCACGCGGTCTTTTGAAGTTTTCTCATAGCATTGTATCGTTCCATTCCACTCGTGTTGAGATTGAATGAATTGATCGTTTCGAACGTATCGCAGATAACCCGTTACAATAAGTTCATTAAACTTTCTCGTCTGATAATGTCGTAAGCTGTTTCATGTATCTTTTCATATGGTCTTTTAAATTCTTATTAAAGCATTATCTCGTGCACATGTCGCAGATTTATATCTAAAATTTTACTGAATAAAAGTGCATTTAATTTTTGCGCAGTTAACTACAATATATTGTACCAAGAATGTCCGTTCGAGTTTTTCATTGTTTGTTTCAGCTTTTAACTTCGCGCCACTGACCGAATATTTTTCAGTCTACTCAAATATTATGTTTCTCCCGAAACATCGTATTGTGCGCCACGAAAAAAAGAAAATTTAACGGGCTTTTTGACCATTGGCTCCTTCGTGTACACGTGCCTATAATACGGGCATTAAGGTGTGTTTCTTGGCAGGTCTCCACCGTCTTGGTTCACGCGCTGCTAATATACATTATTATCTCGTAGAATTCGATTTTCAGTCTTGCCGCGCCGCTACCCGGCCGTGCCAAGATATTCTTAAGCCTTGTGTCCACGATCCAAGAACTTTGTCCGAGATCTCGGACGGAGAAAGAATTAACCAATCGCATTGGTCAATTGGCCGAATTGTTTAAATGCGATTGGTTAATTCTTTCTCGTGATCCCCGCCGATGGCGTAGAAAGTTGCAAACCGGTCGATGTATGTGATTTTAAGACTTATTTTCGAGTCACTTATCTGTCATACGAGATAGACATTCTTTCGAAGGACTTATTTGTTGCCCAATCCATATCTGTTGAAACGTATTAATGTAACTAAAGCCTATTACATTTCTAGCAGTGTTTTTACTTTATATAAGATTAATTACTTGTACAAGACTATATTTAATGTCAAGCTGACAGGTCTGGCTGAAATTACAAAAGTGCAAAACGCTAGTTTTATATATACAGTTATCGAAACATAAATAAACCGCTTGCGCACATAACGATGCTTGCGTGCTCAAATGTAAAGCGAGACGGGGCCGACTTCCAACATTGTATCTCCTATATAATTATGTTAACGTTTCCTACGTCGTGCGTACATGAGCTTAGTGATCTAATTATAAAATTGACGAGGGGATGCGAAAGGAAACGCGATTCGACGAGGGCTCGATTTTATTGGCTCGTGCCTATTAAATCGTCAGGTCGCTTTAATGATCACGAAAACACGTTTAAATATACTCTGTCAGTGTCTATAAATTTTACTAGTAAATATGTCTAGACTGTACTTACCGTATCTCTCTTTGCACCTGAAAGGTGTGAAAGAATGTCGATGTCGATGTCTCAGAAAAAATCGACATCATATATCAAATATTTTAGATAAACTTATCTAACAAATTTAGGGTTTGCTGTTTGAAACGCTCTGCTCAGGAGAATTCTTATAGTAACAAAATCTCTTTTGCTTTATCTTTTTACGTGACAAGAAGCCATAATGAAGAGTGTCATACAAATTGAGATATCAGAAAATCAAATGCTGAAGTTACGACCGCATGTTCCCCATACATTTTACGATTTTACGATACGCGCAATTTGTTACAGCTTTAAAGAGCATGTAAACGAGCGTACAGTCGATAAGCCGAGGTTGTAATTGCGCGACGCGTTTCGAGATAATGTTCGCTAAGAGGAGAGAACAGTTAGCAACGCTATTCACGCGTTGCCTTCAACGTGACTTCTTTTTTCTTTTTAAGGATGTTCGGGCATTACGACTAAACTGATGAAAACTCTTTGAATCCAAATTAATTCTGTAGATTTCATCATAAAAAGAATTCTGTCAAAGTTTCAGGCTGTTTAGAAAGCTTGTTGTTGAGAAATTAAATAATAAAATCACGTAGTTTAATGGCAAATTATTATATCTCAGTGAAAAATGATGAAAAGAATCTAAAATTTTACAAGCAAAACGAGTAAGACTATATAATTATCCACACCAATTTTTAGCTTTATTAAGAGACTCGTTTTTGTTTATTTAATAATGTTTCCGAAAAATTTCTTGGTTTGGTTAGGTTAGTCGAAAAGTACGCTCAACACATACATACGCTCAATACGTACTTAACCCTTACATGCACACCTCTTTTTTCAATCATAACATGCACACCAGGGTTAATTTGACCCTGCAAATTTTAAATTGTTTTAATAACTCTTAAACAAATGTATATAAAAATATGAAAAAATTCTGGAATATACTAGACATTGAAGAAAAGGCCTAAACAGTTTAAAGTGATAATTTCTATTATTAACATTGTAAAAAAAATTGTTAAAAAATTCAATTTTTTGAAAAACAAGATTTTTTTAAAAAAATCATAATTTTTTGAATTTTTAATATTAAGGGCTGATATTGCACACTCATCCTCTTCACAGTTGAAATTTTCAATAGGGTAACTGTGACCCTGGTGTGCATGTTAAGGGTTAAATACGCTCAATTACAGATGAGGAGACTATGAGATATACGCACACTATCGAGAATGCCACGTAATGTTGTCAAATTCAAAAAGTGATTTAACTTTAGAAATTGATTGTACATAAGCAATTTAACTTTTGACAGGGAAAGTATACCTGTACCGCCCGAACATCTTTAATCGTGGAAAGTGAAGACAGGAGGTATGCTTAACTTAAGCATCCATTTAATTTGATTGATTTATTGGTTTTTTCGTGGCGATTAAATTATCGCACCGAGCCGGATCTCGAGGTCGCTTCATCTTTCGCAATGCGAAATCGTTCATGTAGGATTAAATATAGATTTCTAGATCAAACTTTAACTTCTTATTCGCGATCCGTGCTACTACACTGAAAAATTCTCGTTAAAACTTTCTCAATTATCATAAACATCGAGATTTAATGTTTAAACGATTCCTTTGAGCACAGCATGACCGAAACAGAAAAAGATAAATGCGACACTCTCACTGATGAGATGAAAGATTTATAGTTCTTTATGGAATGTTGAAAGGAAGGTATATTATGCGCATAATGAACAAGTGTAACGGAGCTATTATAATTATTTTACAATGCAGCTCGTCCATAATTAATGGTTCCATGCGTAAATGATTGATTCCTCCGACTAGGCTAACATTTTCTCGGAAAAATTCTCGTTTATCACCCACGAGGATCAAAATTTAAGGACTGCGGGTCTGCAGTAAATTCACCGGTGAGAGAAACGTCTGTCAGCGAGACAAATATCCGTCGCATAAATATTACTTTTTGTCGCGAGAGCGGGAAAGGATTCAACATAACGCGCTGCGCGTCGGCGGTATCCTTTTCGAGAACCTCCTCTACATTTTTTTTTTTATTTCCGAGTCTAGGCGCAGCGTACGAGGGGTTCCGCGTGCCCCGCGTGCACGAGGGGTTCGCTCCGTAGAATCTGGAAGAACCGGATGCATCCGCAGGGATGCATAAAAGATTCATTTCTTCCTCGTCGTTAAACAGACAAGTTCCGACGATTTCAGCAATAAGCCGAGAGCGTATAATCGAGCATAAATCGAAATAGAAATAGTAACGAAGGGATTATTAAAATTTATTAAATTCATTAATATAAAATCTGCTTTGGTAATTTAATGTTATTCTCGTGTTTACGTATCAATAAAAACTGGCGCGAGTTTTTTTATACGAGAATTTTTCTCGAGCAGCGCGAAACTCAGACGAGCGTAATTATTCCGTCATGAATCAACGACGGCGCATGCCAGAACGACGATGCCGGTCATTATCGCGCATTAAAATGTAAACTACATGCAGCAGGTCGTTATAGGGATTCGAGCAGCGGTTCTCATTATCGGACAACAGCAAAGTTGATTAGGATCGCGCGCTTAATGATGGGAACGATACGTCGCGGCTTTTATCAATTTTCTGCGATTCGAGAGCTAAGTTATCTAGTAAAATTGCTTGAATGAAATTATCTTGTTGTGGCAGGCGCCCCATTATCGGTATCGCTAAATCATCATCGGTAATGGTAATTGATCAGGAAACTGCCGGCATTGATCAAGAATCTCATTTTTAAAGGGAAAAATTCTGCCCGGCGATTATACCAGACGCTCCCGAAATAAAAGGAGTGTAAATGTGGTGAAATTATCGATCAGCATCGCGCTTAATTAAATCGTTTGACTTAATGACATCAACGAGCGAAAGAGCCGGCTCGTTAGCGGATCAATTATAGTAGTCGTTGGAGAGCGGCTGAACAAGCGGCCGATTTAAAATCTGCAAGTTTGAGTTGCTTTCGGTGCCTTCATTTAATCCTTTTTTCAAGAGTTTTCGTACTCCGTTATGCGGGTTTGTTTTCTGAATAAAAAGACTGTGCAATTAAAGTCGAAATTCTTCTTCATGCCTCCACTCGAATAACGCGCTAAAGGATTATCATTAAAAAAAAAAAAGAAACTACGAAAACCGATTGCTTATGTATTCTTCTTCTTCGTGAAATATTCAGATAAAATCGAATGACGAATATTTACACAGTCGTGGTCGAGGCATTCGACGATTACCGTGAAGGATACTAATCCTGATAATAATCAGCGGTAATGGAATCCGTTGAGAAATTTTGGACCACATGTTTATGAATCTTTACACATTCAATTAATTTTATCTGCTAAGATAATGTAAATAAGTGGCAACAAATATCAATAATGGATAAATTTAAGACAATGTATCGATATTTTTTTGTATGAGGTCGTTGTAACAAGTAAAACGGCGAAAAGACTGCGATATTTACGACGATTCAGAAGTGCGCTTTGAGAATCTGAGAATCTTACAAGACGACGAGTAGTCGGGAACATGTCCATTAATGAATTCAGTCCTTTTTCACTGTACGAGGCGTACATAAATAATACGGCCGCATGTGGACTGATCACTTTCGATAAAACGAAAGTGAGGTTCAACGGGATTTTGCACGATTTTGCACGGCCACCCGAGAGCAGGTTCATTCACTCGACTCGTTCTTCCCTGTTCTTCTACGTCTGTTTTTGCCCCGAATTCATGTTGTCCATGTAAAAATATCTCGTACATTATTTACGTCCGCAAGAACGGGTTTGCGACACTTCTATTCAATTATTTGAAACAAAAAGCGCCACCGGACGCTTGAATAAAAATATCAAAGCGTTAATAATCTTTAAATTTTTTTATATAATCAAGCACTACAATCATAGAAAAATACAAGATATTTAAATAATCCTATAAAATTCGAACACGTGTATTTCCGGAAGCATGCCGAATCGGACTATGCGCATTTTAATTTAACTCTGATGCAGCGAATCGTCTTCGTTACGCAGCAATGAGCTTTAATTGAAGTGTCCAGTTAATAAAATGCAATTAAATATAGTGCAGCTGTATGAAGGTTCCGACAATGAGACGGGGATGAGTGTAAAAATAGAAAACGGTTGTCGTAATTAAAAGGTTATTCATGACGCGGTTGACACAATCAAAAGTCACGCGAGCTCTTCGATCTCCTCGATCCTCCATTGTTCGAAATCGTCTCGCACGTCGAAATGGCTTCTTTGCGGATCGATGTTGTCCTCAACGTCGTTATCGGGAATCAAACGAACCACGAAGTTGTTCCTCCAGTAGCGTCTCCATTGATGACCGTGCAATCTGTAACGTGAAAAGGATATATTATCGGTTTACATATAATTACGATTTTCGCTGATCTCTGCGACAACGCGGATATATTACTCGTCAATTATTTTTTGTGAGATTAATTTTAAGACACGGTGGCTGCCAGTTATCCAAATTTTTTATAATTACATAATCGCGCCTGTGTAATATCTTAATTAACTCATTTTCCATTAACGACTGTTTTTATCCGCGCACGAGCGCGAGCTGATTTAAGTTTAACGGCTTACCTCCCTAACGTAATTATCCATCGCCAATAAGCTATCAGAGTCAATAAGCAGGTTGGTAGCATGGCGACTATCATCCAGGGTATCTCGTAAAAGCCGTTTCGCAGCAACATTTTCAAGGCCAAGGCGCACACGTAGCAGGAAAACGCAGCCACTGGCGTGGTCATCACCAAATACCCGATGTCGAGTAGCATCTCCTCGTGAAAGAGAACGTATTAAGTAGGAATAATTAATATGCAATTAAAAGTCTAATTACGTGGAGAACGACTTTCAGGCGATATCCTATTAGATATTGTATCAACGTGTGAGATAATTTCAATTTTACACGACACCATGTCGTTACTGCGATAATATCCCGTGTAGACTCAATACCTTATAGCTAACATTCCTAACAACTGTTTAAAAATATTTAATGCAATATATTTTGTACGGTAATGAAAGCGTACCATTCAAGAACTTAATTAGAGACGCTTCAAACCTGACGCTTTCAGATGAAATGAAAGCGGAGGGAAAAGCGAATTAATGATCTTTCTCTCTCTCCTCTCTCACCTGTCGAGTGGCTATTACGGTGTGGAACCATATTACGACGCTACGAAAGAGGCTGTAACGCCGTACCCTCCTGATCGCATATTTGTAGCCGCAGAGCTCGCATCTCGCGCGACCGGACTCGGTTAGCCATCTCTCGAGACACTCAGCGTGCACCAGGGCCACCGTACCCCGGCATCTGTCGCGCCATTAAACGCTATATAAGGGAAGGACAGCTACCTCTCTTAACTAAACTAGTCTCTTATCGCGCGATTTCTGGATCATCCGCGATAATCCGCCGATTTACGTGTCTACTCGCGCGTCATTCGGGGCGGTATTCCTGTGACACGCCTCTCGTTTTGCTAGCGATTTTTTCTCGCAACTGATGTTAAATTCTCAGGCATGACTTGAATTTATTTGACACATTTAACACATCGTCGATTTGAAAAGATTAATGTACAGTCTTTTTTCGAATAAAAAAGTAATGAAAATCATTATGATTCGAAGTAGGAGATATATAAACGCTCATTAATTAATTCTTAGTGAATGTTATCTTGGCTTTCTCGAACGGGCGGGGAGCTTACTTGCAAGCCGAGATCAAAGGACCGAGATAAATGAAGTTGGACGGTGTTGATGTCTGATCGTCCTGATTTTCAGAGTCACATGACTGATGGTTTTCCGTGATTGGAGCATGTCCGCCCATGTGACAGATTCTACAAATATCGCCGGAGGCAACACACGAGTCTGAAATTATTTTATTCGGATATATCATCTCATTTACTTCAGAAACGTCTTACAGACATTTTAATGAGGTCTTAATGACTAATAGTCATCAACGCCCAATATGAATATAATCTAATTATTTCCTCTAATATGATACAGAGACTCAGAATTTATTTAAGATGTGTACCATCCTTATCTTGTGATTCCGTATCGTCACATTTCTCGTCATTTCCCTCTGTTTCTGGATCAGATTTCGCGTTATCCAATACTCGGCTCGTTTTGGGCTCTGCCTGAATTTCTTCCTTAACGGAACTTTCCGGGCTTAATTGCGCGACGGATTTATCGTGTTCATTTGCCACTAATAAATGTGCAACATATGTCAAATATTATATATGTATCTTTTAATAAATTTTTTATTACGCTTGTAATGTATTTTTTGAAAATGACATGAGTTGAAAAATATTAGAAATCTTAATCTTGCACATAAAATTTTCTTTATTAATTAAACGTATATAATTTAAATTATGTGTGTTAAACTAATGTATTAAACTTGTGCAAAATATTAGACGTTTATCTGACGAAAAAATTAATGCTAACCTATCTCATTCGTACGTCCGCTGCCATTTTTAGGCTCTGCGTTCTCGACGTGTGACATCAAAGGTGCTTTGCGCGCATTTTGGTGTACGCGCTTCCGGAACAAATCTAAAATTTTTCTTCAGGATTTTTCAGCAAACCGCCGCGATCGGCAGATGCGCTTATTTGTGTCTGTCACGTTATTAGTCATGTGATGAGATCGATCTTTTTTTTTAAACAATCGATTAGCTCAAAAGCTTTATCTGTTATATCGAAATTGTAAAAACTAGATACTTTACAAAGAACCATTGAATTAATATGTGCAAGATTAAAATTTCTCCAATTTCCCGACATATGTCATTTTCGAAAAATACATTACACGCGTAATTAAAAATTTATTAAAGGTGTGTATTCAGCCTGTGTCAGTCGAGCACCGCGGGTTTCTCTGTAGCTAAAATCAACAAATGTTTTCTCATTTTGCCTTGTTGCAAGTTTGTAAGTCGCCGCAATTAAGCACGCGGAAGATATGCGGCAATGACGAGTGTGATGTTCAAGACGATACGAAATTTCATGGTGTCCGGCTCCATTGAAAACAACCGCGGGAAGACAAGGCGCTTGCGTTGTTATCGGCTGTTCTTATCGTCTCTCGCTCCTCGCAACCGCACGGAGGCGGCTTATCTCAACGCATGCCACTCACACACGGGATTAAGCGTTCTCGGACATGCCGCGCATCTTCATTTTTCACGTTAATTATTTTTTTTCATAGCCGATGCCCGCGCGATAGTTCAGCAGCACAGAGTGATCTCGGCTCTAATAGGAGACCCCAGGCAATTAAACTCTTGCATGTAACGATGTAGCAAATCGACGTGATTTGTTTCGATAAAATCTCTCGAGCGGCGGTAGCACCGGTTTGTTACCGTGGTGCGTTGTATGCCTCGGCAGGAAATTAGGCTACTAATTGCATATCGGCCAATAGCGCAGCGTTAAACTAGAAATTGCGGATTCATCCCGTCTCTTTTGACGTGGTGTCTGCGAAGTTGTAGTATCACGGCATTAACTCGCCCTACAGTCATTTTAATGGGTATACACCATATAGCGAACATCAATTACATCGAGATTAAATATTAAATTGAAATCAATTTAAAATTTATGAAATCTCGAAGGACGTGGATGGATCGTTAAGATTTATTGATGATAAAAAGCCCTTTATCGATGATAAAGCCGCGCTCACTGGAAATTTTCTCCGCGTTGTTAACGAGGAGCCGCCGGAAATGCGTCCATACGATCGCGGTATATCCACGATCGGAAGCCCGATCAGTCAACAACCACCGTTGTGCGCCACGAAACCGATCCCCGTGTTTTTGGCATCGGACACGTTTCACGTGGGCGGAGATTTCGACGCCACCGTCCTGCCTCCGGTCCGAGAGTGGACCGCCGCGGCCGGATTATTCTTTTAATGCTTCCGCGATCTCGCGCGGGATATTTCGGAATCGGTTTCCGGCACCGCGAAACATAAGTCCGGCCTGTATGTGGCTTGGATACGAGGACTCGCAGGGTTATTATTAGCGTAGAGTCTCGGCCACTTTTCGGAAACACGCGCCTACGGATATCCGTTGACCTGGCGAATTAAGAGAGCGGAGATCTCGTGTAGACCTGGCAAGCTCTCGCAGAAAAATCTACAGCGAGAAAACGAGAGCAGGCATCTCATATCGAAGGCACGAGGAAGTGAATAATTTATCTTAAATATATCTATCGAGAAATAATTTTATCACTGCAAATGTGTCGAGAAAATACGTACGATATATTAAAAAAGACAAGTTATTTAACTTCGTGGATAAATGCAGATAAATTGAAATAAATTTTCTCTTTAACGATAAATCTTCCTTGTTTAATGACTATTTTATTATCAAGACTTATGATTTAGCCGAGTTTTGGCACTCTAAGAGTGTTGTACGTTAAGCAAGCTGATTCCAAAATCAAACGAATCGATTGAATTGGACGGTATTTCGCCTCGAGGAAGTTGAAAACGTCGGTGACGAGACAGCGGTCGGCAGGTGCCAAGTCTACCCTGTTTTATTTCTCCGTTGCTCTCGTTTGCTCCTCTCTCTCTCTCTGTAATCGTCGCTCGATCGCTTCATTTCTCTCACGCTCGTACACGCTCGAAGGAAATGTCAAGTCGGCGGGGCCGTTTCCATGACTGCTATTTCTGCCAGGTGGCCGATACCCGAGTCTAACCGACCGTCCGTCCGCCATTTTCCTACTCGACGTTTTTGGTTCAAGATTAATTAAATGCGTCTGAAAATAGTTACGATGGTCGGAGCTGCGAACGGGGCGCGAAAGCGAAGGGCGCGGGCGAGGGGGTCCCAGTGGTGGACTCCACGCACGGTTGGATATCCGCAGCGCGCGATGTTAATCTTCGCGCGCACCTCTCCTGCCAGGAGCAACGAGAGCAAATAGCTTAGGTCGCGATCAAGACCTCGTGAGAAATCTCTTCGCGAATTTTTATTCTTGTAACATTTTCACGGTGCTTTGTTCCCGTTTATCGTTTGCGTTTGCAAATTAGAATCTAATCTAATCTAATTGTATAAAAATACGATGTTAAATTTTGAAAACTTATGATGGAAATATCACCGATGGGACAGATGAGAGAGGCTGTAAAAATCGTAGGTACTATACGAATAAGCAAGGTCTATTTTATATATGTTCCGATCTGATATTATTTTATATATCGATTTAGTAATAATATCAATGTTCTCTCCGTCACACACATTTTGAGGTCGCAACAGCGGCTTGAGAGTAAGCGAGTGTCACAGAATGAAAGTGACCAGGGGGCTTCTAGACGAGCCGAGGATGGACCAAGGCTCTGAGACGCTGGGTCACGTTCAAACTGAATGGACCTGGAGACTCATTCATAATCGATACACTTGCGTGATTCCAACCTGGCCGACGGTGCCAAAGAAAATTCATTGAGCTGCGAGATATTCCAGAAACCTTCACCTCTCGAACGAGATATCTATTAATTTATTTTCGCAGGTCAGGCATTGCGCTGTCTCGTTGTATACGGACCCCTCTTGTATTTTCAGCGAGGAAAAACAAAACCTTTATAAATCCTTTTTGGTGCGCGTATTATGTATTGAACCTTATGTTTTTACCTCCTCGTGCGCATTTTTGTAAGTCTTCAAGCTCGACGTCTATCGAGCACGAACCCTTAAGACATCGATGATATTTACGAATGCAGAAGCGGCGTCTCAACGTCGCACGTGTTTTGAAGGGAGAGCGGTTAGGGCCCACAAACCAGCTAAAGATAGCAGCCGAAGGGGTCACTTCGCGATTCCTTCTCTTTTTCTTTTCTTCTTTCCCTCTCCTGATCTTCTTCGCTTTCTCGCCCTCTCTTTCTTTCAAGATCGCAATTTATAGAAGCACTCGGCACCTGTCACCTTTTCCGCGGCTCACCGAGGACGCGTGCATTCTGCCTGCATCTCGGCACCGACCACAGGAATAGCTGACGGGCCTCGTCGTGCCCGACGGAGAAGAAACAGAGGCGAAGGAGCAGAAAGCAGAGAAGCCAGGATTTAGGTCCCGGCCTGATGGCGTTTCTCCCCTCTATTTACGCACACAAGACACTCGGTCTATTCGTGTGACGTAAGCGTCCATTTCCGAGCCCATCCATTTCAAGGCAATAAATTGTAATATGTTAGTTTATTTGCAATATATTTTTATATTCTTAATCTTTAATGTTTTAATTTTTTCTGTAATTAACTGTAGGAATAAATAATATATTCAGATGTTTTATAAGATTAAGTAATACAAAACACTTTACCGCAACATTAATTATCTTTCATTTTATTTACGTTTATAATATATATTTTTACAAATCCATTGCCTCGATATTGAAATAAAAATATAACTCACCGGTCGATGCGCAACAGCAGAGTTTTAACACTGCGTTGAGATCTGCAACGTATAAATATTTTTACATACTATATATTTTTACTGGATATTTTTATTTCAATGTCGAGGCAATGGATTTGCAAAAATTATATTACAAACGTAAATAAAATGAAAGATAATTAATGGAAAGATAATTAATGTAGCGGTAAAGTGTTTTGTATTACTTAATCTCATGAAATATATCTGAATATATTATTTATTCCTACAGTTATTACAGAAAAAATTAAAACATTAAAGATTAAGAATTATAAAAATATATATTACACATGAGAACTAATCTAATATATTATAATCTATTGCCTTGAAATAAATATATTTTAGAGTCTAGAAAATATTTATAATCCTCTGCTGACTATTTATTACACAATCACTGTCGTTAATTCGAATTTTCAACAAACGACAGTTAAACATTCTCCTTCGATTACTAATATCGAATGTAAAATTCAAATCGATGTCGAGACGAAAGCTTCTCGCACGCGGCTCTTGTCATCGGCAGGGCAGAAAAAAATCGCTGTTTTAAATTAATGTCCATCAATCTACATGTAAATATCTCAGTTCTTCGCAAACGAGTTTTACCAGTCGGCCGTTTTTTTAACTCTGCCACACGCGCGCGACATTAATCCGGCAAAAGAATTCTTTTGCTTCGTCTTCATCTCTGATGAATGATTACTACGATTGCGGCAATTAGCGTAATAAAACTGTGCAAGTCATTAATTACAGGCTGTAGCCGCGCGCGTAAGAGTCTGTAATATATACATATTTGTATAATGCGCATGCAACGATTGAAAGTAAATTAAATACATTTACATTGCTCCGATCTTCAAAGCAAACATTCCAAGCTCGCGGCTTACGTAAGCGCAGCACGGTCAGCGTCGCAAATGTTGTTCGTCGCATGACGGCACTGCATTTCAACGTGACGACGACAAACTCGCGTTACCCTTTTACGAGCAAGATCGCCTTTTTGCCGTCTGTGTTTGCTTTCAACGCGTAAACGGCGCGAGGGTGGCATTTGTCCCAGACGTCGCCAGGCTCGCGAATAATTCAGAACGGTTCCCAACTGCAATCAACGCCGATCGACACGCTGCATCCAAGGCTGCGCGATGCCGTTCCCTTCCCGCGCGTGGCGGCACGAGCAAAAGAAACGATAAATTTTGTTAACGCGGCGCTTAACAGAGAGGGTGATAAGTCACCTTTTTTACGATTCAAGTGGTCGAAATCAAACTTCCTATCTTGTCAATTTAACGGCGGGATCATTTTTGAATTGATTTACGGTCCACTTGTATAAATTCGGTAATTCCGAGATTCTATATATCTATTTTATAGCTTTTATATTATAGCCTCGGCAGGTTCGGCGTCGGATCTCCCGGCAGGCGGTCTTGCTTCCTTAGACGTGCGGATCCACGCACGTCTCCGATCGTTGCCGACGTGTTGACCTAAGCGTGGTAAATTATGGAACGGAAGATCGCGCGATTGACAGCGCGGAATCGCGTTGTAAGCAAAGGGATCACGTAGGGCGAGTGCCGCCGTTAATACTTAAAGGGTATGGCGCCCGTGTTGCGGGTCACGCGGATGTGCGCTTCCTGTTAACGTCGCGCTCGCTGTTCCGTGTACTAACGAGTGTTATCGTGTAATCAGGAACTTACGTCGCACGCGTCGTATAACGTATAACGCAATGTATCAAATCGATGAAGTCGATATTCACGCCTACGGAGGACTATAAACACATCTAACTTTTTAGCTTTGGACCTCCTTAAAATCGCGCTTAAGTAGGTAACTTTGAATTAAGAGAAATAATTACGAAAAATAAATCCTTGTATCTTCTTGAATCTCGTGAAAAATCTCTCTTTTCCCTTTCCTCTCTCTTTTTTATACCTTTTCAAAACAATATGGTTGATGGAAGATGGTTTCTTTCTCCAGTTTCTCTGGAAGACATTCCGTTGCTTTGAAACTGTAATGCGGCGAAATGTTTCGAAATACAGGTGGTGAAGATGTTCGATTGTAATCACGTGTTTACCCCCCCCCCCCCCCAATCTTTCTGCACTGAAAGAAAGAAAAAGAAGAAGAATGCTTCGAAGCATTTGTAGTGTTAAGTGGACCGCGCAGTAAGAGAGACGCGACGTTCGCGACATAATATCTCTTTTCGACATTAATTGAAAATAGCGAGTTTTTTCTACCTTGCCGATGACAAAAGCCGCGCGCGAGTCGCTCTCGTCTCGTAACCCCGATTTCCCGCGACTTCGTCGCGTAACATCGGCGATACACGAGACGGAGCGACACAATCCTATTTTTGCGAATGCACCAGACAGTTGGACGTCTCCTCCGGCGGTTCTATTTACGTATCATAGCGAGCCGCGAGCGACGAGACGTAAAATACATACGGGACGCGGGCATTATTAGCGCGATGTCTGTTGTCCGCGTTCGCGAGGTTTAATATATAAAGGGATAGTTTTCCTTTTGCAGCTGTCGCTGTCTCGCAGATTTTACTCGTTAGTGCATCGAGAATCACGCGCTTTTTCTGAACGCAGATACGAGAAATCGTGCTGTAGACGATCATTTATATCTTTTTATTAAAAAGCTTCCTGATGACTGATAAACGATAATATTTTGCCGTAATGCGAATGTTAAACTTTACATTAGAAATTATTTCGTAAAAAAGACCAGAAAAGATTATTAATATTGTTATAAATTTTGTTGAACTCTTACAGTTACATTTGTTTGTCGTACATATATTTATTAAAAAATTCTTATACATTGCGTTGTCCTTTTTATTTGATGCCGGCCTGCTCAGAATCGTAAGAAGAAACACCGTATCTTGTCTGTCCATCTAAACTGCAGCGCGAGAAGAATCAGGATCTTCCTAATGATATGGGCATAAGATCCTGTCGCGGCACAAGTCCCTCTTAACGAGACATGTTGCGTTACTAAAAGTTAATTTCATTATCATTCTGATCGAAAGGATTCGTCGCCGTATTATACGATACAGCTTTTGCTTAACGGCCGCGAAGTTCGGCGTGATACCGGAGAAGCATGCCCCGCGGGAGCTGAACGCATCGCTTCGTAACATTAAAGCTAATGGCCGCAATAAAGGGTTCCCTCGGTAGGCACGGACGCGGTTTGTCGTAACATGAAAATTCTGTCCCGCGCGTAATTGCGTACCCTTCGGCCTTTCTTTCCGGGCTACCGTGTCTCTTGCCGTAATCGCAAGATCTAGCGCAGCATCTATCGTAGGATCTGTCAGAAGGAGAGAAATTGCATGCCGAGTACTATCTTCTCGCCGACAGGATTTTCTCTCTATTTTACTCTTTTTCCCTTATCTCCACACACGATAACAGAGATATCATCCATTTGTTATTACTTCTCTGCGGCTCGACTGGCCAGTTTTACGACTAGTCCACCGTGTTGTCACGCGAGAGAGGCCATTGTCGCCGTCTTTCTCACAGACGCGATCCTGGATTTACCGGCCGTTTACGTCAAAGAGCGCACCGCCGCGTCTTACCGGTCATATTTCTTCTCCGAGCGACAGAGGTTTGCGCTTGCTCCTCTCGAATTCCATTCCATTCTACCTCGACTATTTTCTTCCTCCACCTCGCCGTTTTCATCCTTTGAGTGCGAAGGCGGAGGAAAAGATCGGTGTACCGCGAAACAAGAATCCGTGAAACTCAAAGAGGAACGACACGAGCTCTCGGAGCTGGTGTTCGCTGCTTTATGCATCGGATTTAAGCCTTTTCGTTCGGTGTAAAAGACTCGTCGCGGTCCTTACATTTATGTGAATCATCATGCTACTCCTTTTCTTACGAGAGCACTTGGCGAGCTTAACCGAGAGGAGCGGGATAAAGATGTAAGACGCGGCCGTTCGCTTTTGCAAAGAACCGCGATGAATTAACTTGGATTTCACGGCAACTGGATTTATAAGGCAATTCCGTCCTCGCTACGGCGCGCCCCGGGCTCTCGTAACGTATCAGAGTAATTTTAACACGCGGTTTACTTCGGCTCAGGTATCTATAGCACGCATCGCACTCGCCACGCGTGTTTCAAGACGAGGGCGTTCGCGCGTAAGTATAGTGCGCGCGTTATAGCCCGGCGAGAGCGAGACGCGCGGCATAATCCGCCGTTTTCTTCCAACGTCAGCCGAGCAAGGGGTTGCACTACCGCGCGGTCTAAATTCGCGTCCGCGTAAATCATCGTGCTCACGCACGTGCGTGCCCGCGGCCACGCGCCGCGGGTACACTCTCCGTTCCCGCTCGCGTCTTCGTTTTTATCCTCCCGGCACGGCCCGCGCGAGTTTCTCCGCGCCTAGCTGCCTGTCGGAACATCGCCGTATCGCGTCGTGCGTATCTCTTTACCCGTAGTTAATCCCTTCGCTCTGCTTCGCTGCGCATCGCGGGGAACGCGATACACGCTCGGGGCCCGCTAGGTGAACGCGCGGGGATCGTCCGTCACGGGGTCCGCGAAGCGAGGATATACATCGCGCTGCGAGGGAGTAGTTACAATTGCAAAATACCCGGAGCCGCGGCTTTAACGACCGCTTCTCTTATCGCGCCCTTTTCTTAAGGATTTTTTGGCTGAAATTTTTTAACATTTAACATTCAATGCCTTCACACTGTATTCTCTTAATTGGCCGTTTGATTAATGATTGAGCAGTGATTAATGGTTGTCAGTGGCGACGACAACAACAGCTGCGATAATGACAATAATAACGCGTAATGAGCGCCGGCTTTTTACCGGCTCTAACCATGCAGATGCGTGTTGCGATATTGCCGTGAAGAAACGGCATCGCCGAAGGGTACGCGGCGCGGCGGAGAAAAACCGTGGAGAACGATTAAAAGTCCAGGTCGAGGAGCTCTCGTGCGCTTAAGCGCAGCCGGTCATGGCACGTGAGCGGTGCTCGCACGCACGCACGTGCGTGAGCGCGATGATTTACACGGTACGCGGATTTAGAACGTACCCGCCGGGTTGTTCCTCAGGCATGCGTGCATGCGTGGTTGCGTACGCTTGAACATGTTCGTGCGCACGACATTTTAAGCGGACGTTAAAAATAACGTTAGCCTGTGAAGTAAAAAAGCTCATTATGTAACATATGCTATATTAAGTAACATATTATCGAACTCCGTTTAGCTTAAAATGCCACGTAGATCTTGAGCTGAATATATTATCGTTTTCGATGAAAATTATGAGTTTCATATATTTTTAGGACATTTCGGATATCCTTAATTCCGAGTTAAGACCCTGCAGTGATAATTTTACACCCGAAAAATTGAGCAGTTTTACGCTGAGAGGAAAAAATAAATTCAGATTATTATCTCCATCCTCGAAGATATGATACTTTTCAATAAAAGGTGTCTCTCTCTCAATGCAGATCTGAATCAAATTCAAGCGGAATATTTACGTATTTACGGCCGGGAAAGCGTACTACTTTTTTTTTCTGGGCGCGTCGTTTTGACGCGCCGCAGTTCTTTATAACGAGCGTACTTTTTCTTCGAGCGAGAACCCTTTCACTACTCGGAAAAAGGAAGCGACGTTAATGTCGCGCGACCCGGCTGCTAGACGGTACGGCCGTGGAGAGGACCTTGCTCGTCGTCTACCCTTCATGTGTATGAATTTAGAAGAATTTAGTTCCAGGAAAGAGTTTGCGAAGGGTTTCGCCAGCAGCAGTCCATTTCCACGTGCTGATCATTTCGCGTCACTCTTGTCTAGCACAAGAGATACAATGCGGCCCATCGGAACAGCATCTTGGCTAAATGCAGAATTATTTTTAGAGTAATTTTTTCTGGAGATGATATAGAGCAATATAACACACAAATTCGCGTATATTAAAATTTACATATATAGGCCCATATTCTCAACTATCTTTTATCGATAAAAGCGCATTTATTTCTGAGAAATTATCAAAATTCAATATTCACGCTTCTTCACGTGAGATTTCTGATCGCTTGAGTGTATTTTAGAAATAATCTTAGAAAGCATCTTAGAAATAAAAGCGCGCGTTTGTCGATAAAAGAGTTGAGAATATGAGCCATACACTTAAGCGATGAGAAATCTCACGTGAAGAAGCGTGAATATTGAATTTTGATAATTTTTCATGCATAAGAATGTTTGGATAGAAGAAGACTAATAATATACATACGAACGCATTAAGTACATTAGGCCGTAGCGACATTTTAGCGCGTAAGGTCGTCGTTCCCCGCGCGTGCTATTCTCTTCCACGTATCACCGTGCTCGTTTTACCCGTGGCGAACAGAACATAATGAGGGAAGCGAGAATAGTCCTTAGAAAATGAAGCAAGGAGAGACGCTTAGGGAAAAGAGGCCTCTCGGGTGCCGAGAGAGAGATGACTGACGAACGTCGCTAATGAGAGAGCGCGTGTGCGTTCCGTATTTTCCTCCTTCCTTGAACGCGAACCTTTGAAAATTCGGTTAACGACTCGGGTGAACAACGGGTCCCGTCTCCCTGTTTCGCTTCCAAATTCCTTTAGTCACGAGTCCCCCTAGTAGCTTCCTTTTTTTTCTACAAAGAAGCACGAGAGTTAGCTGTGCAAAACGCGAGACGATCTTCTCGACGAGTTACTTCAAGCGCGAAGTGGGGGAGGTATTTTCGCCGCGCCGTATATTTTCATGAGAAAAATTGCCCAATATTCGGCGCTCCGGGTTTTATGATGGCATAAAGCACGAGCTCTCTCTCTCTCTCCAACACCCGGCAATGGGTGTCATTTAGAAATCGCGGAGACAAAAAGGAAGATTCGCTTTAATGTTCCTGCGGGATGAAAAAGATCCGTCTCGCGGCGATCCCCTTTTTAGACCGCCTTGGCGCTAACCGCCGATTCCTCAAAGAACGGAGGAGACGTTCGTTTGGTGTATATCGCGTTCTACGAATAATATTCTCTTTCCCCCTTCCGCCGCGCCCCGATCCACAAATGTTTGATCTCGCTGGAAATAGGAAACCGGTGAACGCTCGGCTTCTCTCTGTTTGACGTTTGCTCGGCTGCGATGTCGCTTGCAGTCGGCATGCACCTTTCATGCATCGTGCGCAGCCCAGATTTATACAACAAAAACGGAATATAAAGTAAAAATTCCTTTTCTTCGCCAGTGAATATTAATAATAAGAAAACTTTCTTTTCGACCAAAACTGGCAACATTTATTCATCAGTTAACACGACGTTTCGACTGAGAATCCATTTTGATTGGGCTAATCCCAAAATACTACATAAGGAGAAACATTTTAAGAAAAGAGAAATCGCGGAGATGGTTTTCATCAAAAAAGAAAATAACTCGATTAACCTACAGAAGGACACAGACAACCTTTCCGAACTCTATGACAAAATAATAAATTCTTTATGATTTTCGTTGTCGTCATTGTTTATATTTGTCATTACGTTGTCCGTTGCTGTTCAGTCTAGACGTGCTTTTAACTATATTAATCTGTCACCTCGCGTTACGAAAATGTACAATTTTAATGTCAAACGTCGCACAAAACACGTAAGTGCTCTGTCTTTTCATGACTCGATGTATAATTTTACTCGATACTCTTTAGTTATTGTTATAATATTTCAGTTTGTAGATTTAATTTTATTGCTGGAACAATATCTGAGATTATGAAGTGTTGCGTAGGCGTATGTATATTATACATTTACACTTGATAAGGACTGGATTCTCAGTCGAAACGTCGTGTTAACTGATGAATAAATGTTGCCAGTTTTGGTCGAAAAGAAAGTTTTCTTATTAAAAACGGAATATAATCTTTTAGAGATGGTGGGATAAATTTAAAAATGCGCATTTAAACTTAATTGTAAATCGTACGGGCATCTAGCGATGGGAGCGATATACTGAGGATTTATCGGTACCTACAAGAAAACAAATTGCTCCGCCTGTCTCTGCCAGTACAAAATATTACGGGCGTGAAAATCTTGGCACAGCGGGTTTTGGCACGGAGATAAGGAGCAGGGCAAAGAAACAAGATAATATTTAGTGAAATTCGCAGGTAAATCACGTTATTTTTTTATTTTCCACAGTTTTTATTAGTAATAATTAAAAATTTTTATAACAGAGAAAGAAATCCTTCTCAAGTGACAAATGCAACGTTTTGTAAAGATAATTTACTTTAAAAATATTTTTTTTTTACAATATAAAATTATACGATTAGTGCCCATCGATCTTCGACACATTCTTCAGTTTTATCGTTCACCATTTGTAACAAGTAATATTTATATTGTTTGAGTTGTAATTGAAATTCATATCTCGAAGTATAAATTCTAATTCCTCGCTTGATCGTAGTTTTTTATATTCCAATCGACAGAGTCTTTAATCGCTTGTTCGAAAGGGCCGTGAACTGAAAATCGGGTAAATACTTTCGTAACTTCGCGTTGCTTGCTGTTTTCTTGTACTGTCCATCCGCTGCCGATGTGTCATGTACCACATTTCCCTTAAAGTCTAAAGTTCACGCCAGCGTCTCCCCCACCTGTGCTATTAACGATAGGTACATGGACTTACGCTTCTCGAGCGCTCATTATTTACTACAACACTAAAGCTGTTTCCATTTAGATTTAAGTTGTTACTACTTATGCTGCGATGTATCCTAGCAGCCTGCTCTGGAAAGCGATTTTTAAGTGCCCAGTATGATCTATAAAAAGCGATAAAATTAATAACATTATTAAATTGATCTCGTAAACGAAGGCAGGGCAGGTATCGTTGGAACTTATCCGGCTGCAAAGAACTACTCACTCTCTATCAAATTTTCGTACTTCCGCGTCAGAATCCTTGATGCCCTTCTTGAGCGCGTCCAGCAATGCATCTATATGGCTCTCTAATATTTGCATAGGCCAGGTCTGCAGGATTAAATTTAGACAGTTCAAGGACGCCTTGCGAATTTTCTTATTTTTGTGTTCTATGCATGATGTAATAATAGGCACATATCGACTGAGTATTTTGAAGGATAAACCGGACTGCTACCGCACCGGATGTCGCCACGACCTACACAGAAAAAAAAAAGAAGTGTCAAATCAACACTCGATCGCAAGAATATATAATCTTGAAATAAGATTATATTGCGTTAAACGAAGAAAATTAGTGTTAAACGAAAAATTATATAGTTGAACCAACGCAATATAATCTTATTACTTACGATCGTCAATGCGACAAGCCAGACTCAACGGTGTCGCGATTTTGCACATCCATTCAGAAGAGTCTGAACAACTGAACCTAGATGAGATACTCGATGAGTTTATAAAGAAAAATGCAGTAAGAAGGAATACATTTGCACTGTCAAACGGGCTTTTTTTCTGGTTCGAATGAATTGTCATGAACACAGTCTCTCGACGCTCAATATTTGCTTAATTTTCTTATATTTTTTTGATAAATAAATTTTTCGGGTTTTCGGGTATGGAGTTTCCATACCCGGAAATGCACGCGTCTGGAGTACTCCATACCCACCAGAAAATAGTCGCTGGCCCTGCTCCGCGCGCGGAAAATCCGCTGATAAGCCTGCCCTGTAGATAACGAGAATAAACCACGGAGTTGCATTAAATGCGGCGGCAGATGGTTATACGACTTCATAGATAAAACGTATCATTCAAGACCACGTGCTCGTGCGTACCGCGTCATCGTGCGTGTACGCATAAATTAAAATGCAAGCGATTCATTAAGCCACTTTGCTAAAAAATGTAGATGTAATTGATAAAAATGATAAAACATTTACGTCCGGATGTAAATTGTAAGTGATAATGATCAATATGTTTATTCCCAATTAACTTGACAATTGTCATGTATACAACAATAGCAACTGAATGAGTAAAGTAGAATCGCGGAATCGATTTCGACGGTGCTCTCTGACATTTCACGTATTCACGCGAAAGCTCGACTTGCTCAACGCACGATTATGCAGTTATAAGTTTTGCATCGCCTGCACCAGCGGGCGAAGGCCGTTTCGCTCGGATTCGATTAATCGCCGACGGGCGTTACCTCGGCCCTGGAATAATTCATGTATCCCCGAGGTGAGCACACCAACGACGCTCCGGCATAGAAAATCGCAAGCGTCGATCTGGCGCCTAGTCATCGAGAAGATGTCAGATCGATCTACTCCGCGATGCATACCAATCAATGCATCCGTTCACGTAGGAAACTCGGACGCGCGCCGCCGGCTTTTGTCTACCTCTATGTTCAATCTTGATCCCTCTCCCGATTTGCATGTCGGGCGAATTAATTTCGAAACTATACGCTAATTTGCTCGCGTTGCGCTCACATCACGCCGAGGAGCGAGTTTCAGTCGTCCGCAGGTAGTAATCAGAGCTGTCTACACGGTAACACAGGTAATACTTTAGAGATATATGCAAGCCCGTGGTAAAACGGGGGATAAGCAGTCACGCACGATTTAATATAGCCAATAAAATTTATTAACATTCTCATAGTTCTCGGGGATTCTTCATTTTTGCTGTATATATACATACACAATGCAGGTGGAAATATTAAACAGTCATTATTTCTTAAATCTTTGCGGCGTATCTTCTACCGATATTTCAGTGGGCCAGTATAATCCGCTTGATTCAGGTATCACATCCTATCCGTATTTTAAAGACGGCCGATATACGTACATACATACACGCATTACATGCCCATATCTGACTAGGATTATCGGTAACGTTATGAACGGACGCGTATCTAATTAGCAAGATGCAGGCCGTCTTTAAAGTACGATTAGGATATATTTGTATCACAGTAACATATATCTCTCTAACACATGTTACGAAGTTTGTACTCCATCTGACATATGACGCTAGCGTATAAAATGCGCTTTATTACATTTACAAATACTCGTCTAGTTGCCGTCATTCGGAACTATTGCTTTATGTACACCGAAGTATGTAAAGTGTCTCTACGAGATCGCATGATGTATCAAATTGCGATGCGCGAGTTACGGCAAGATGACGGATGAGACAATTATGCAATTATATTATTCTGTTTTGTTCGTGTAACGAAAGTTAGCTTTGATCACACTAAAAATCTAACATAACTTAACAGTACTTCCATAGCCGAAGAAAATTAATTTAGGTTAATATAGCTTCTTTTACAGAATATTTTCGTCTTCGATAAAAATCTGTGTCAGTTAAATTGTGACTGCCGTTTCTTTGATGTGTAAAAGACATGTGATACACATCGAGAGACGCGTCGCAGTCGTATAAAAAGTCGCGGATGGAGTCCAATTCCATCCGTGTGAAATTAATCGTAATAGTACCTCTGAATGCTCACCACCGAACGTAACTCTTGTACTCTTCGGTTATACTAACTCTTTTGATAGTTTCGTAACCTAGAATTATCGAGAAACTAAAGCAAGCGGATTGTACGAGCCTCGCGGAGAGTCCTTTGGTAAACATGTGCAGTCCTTCCTCGATCCACAGTATTCTAAACGCACTGAGCATACTGTCTAATCGTTGCACTTGCAACCTCGCCCTCACAATGTCCAAGGGATTCGTGATGATCGTGGTCGTGAAACCCCCTAACGTGCCGGCCATCGCCTGTATACACAAGTGCGAGAACCATGTCGGAAGTAGCCTTATAAGCTCGTCTATCGAGAAGAAGATATGAAAATCATTATCACTCTTTTTTTAATATCCTTGGTACGAAGTTCCAAGTACGATTACCTTGATAAACCGTATACAATCCCCACCAAAGGGCGCTGTTAGGTACATACGCGCACAAAGACGCCATGTACCCTCGATAGAAGCCGCGATAACCATCCCTCTGATAGATCAACCTTATTATTTCCGCGGAGATTTGCGCGCGGGTTTTTCCGGGTTCAAGGGTAACGCCTAAGGGATTCATTCCCATCTGTAAAAGACATTCAGGTGTAGTATCTGAAGCGAATCGAATTAAAGAGAATGTTGTCACTTACCTTATCTACGTACACCGTGCCGTGCTTAGTGTTACTTATCCCGAGAACCATTAGATGTTGACTGAGAACGTCGAAGGGGACGACTATCGTTTGCCCGACTAAACTGGCAGCACCGCCAGCGATCAACGCTTTGACCTTCGAGTCAACCCGTCCTAGGGGTGTGTCTTGCCTGAGCAAGTGGCGTACTCCCTCATAGGTCGATACGTAGAATACTCCAGAGACGATTTGAATGGAGCTTATCCAGAAGCCCCGATAAAGGCCCGGGACGCCTTCCACTTTGTAAATTTTTCTACATGCATCTATCATACCTGCGAGATAAAAGACGTACAAAGATTTATAGGAAGGTTCCCTCTGTAGGCTCAGTAAAATCGATTTACATAGAAATTAATTTGCACTACCATTGTACATGTGATTTTGTCTTTGCACTTGCAAACGAGTCTTGATCACTGTCAGGGGATACAGGCAACATCTGACCGAGAACGAGGACAGCATGCTGAGCGGAAAGAATTTGGTTTTG
Organism: Leptothorax acervorum; assembly: GCA_035220615.1. Lineage (NCBI taxonomy): Eukaryota > Metazoa > Arthropoda > Insecta > Hymenoptera > Formicidae > Leptothorax > Leptothorax acervorum. The sequence goes on along the minus strand of JASTWQ010000046.1, from coordinate 438,012 downwards.
TCCATCATGTCCCACTCGATGGTGCGGATGAACGGCGTTGCCTCTATTGCCTCTACCGCAGACATCTCTCGAACGTGAGTAGATAGTGTAGCTTGTAGCGACAGATGGATCAAGCAGAGAGACTCGCAGGAAGTTTGGTCTATTTTGATGCCGCATATCTCATCGATGTATTATGAGGATTTACGCCAAAAATTCTGCGAGTCTGTAAGTTTGTGATTACTGACAATTTGCGCAAGGTCAATGCAAAATTGGGAGTATAATTAGAAAGTTGAACTTAAGACCAGATTAATTTAACCTCAAAAGTAAGACGTTTTAATTATATATTCGTACAAATTTCCAATATAATTACACATATCTTGTATAATTAAATTTGTATTTTAATACTGTACTTAGATTAAAGATGTTTTTCTGACCTTAGCGCAAATTCATTTTTATTCACAATTTAATCGCGATTACGGAATTACCCGAGATAGAGAGAGAGAGAGTAAAAGCTATGGAAAATTATGGGTCATCCATTCGACAAGGTTGTCGCGCATGCGCACGTATATTTCTTCTTGGTAGCAACATTTCACTCAATGAAAATCTCGGCTGTCACGTGATGTATTTAGCTACGGATGTTCAAAGCGGTAACTTCTATCGATAACAAGTGCTTATTAAATATTTCGATCAGGATTGTATCGTAAATTTAATAAATTTCAAGATTATATCTATAGGTATGGATTATAGATATGAGCAATGTAATTTATTATAATTTGAATAATTGATTGATTTTTTAAACGTATTTTTGCAAACAATCTTACAAAAATAAAAAGTTTTAAACTAGATTAAATTATCTGTATTTTAATTATAATTTATTTATTAATTAACATAAAAGATATATGATATTAATATAGAAACATTATTATTTTATATTCACGCTATTATTTAATTTACGCTGATTTTAAACTTTGAAACGAGAAAAAACAGTATTGTTTAGTAAGTTAGTTTACAGTTGCAGCGTAATATTTATTTTCCTTTTTCATATAGATACGAAATCAAGATATTTAAAATTATTACATGTTAAATACATATAGTATACGTAGATATAGATTATTATATTTTACACAACTCTCGATCTGGCTGAACGTCTAAAGAAAATAAAAGCATATCTTACGGAGACGCCGAAGAAATCTCGAGTTGACAAGACATCGCTGTGAGCAGTATACGAATGATTCTCTTTGAGAGCAGAGAATTTAATAATTTTTATTTAATTTTGAAATTATATTAATTTGGTCGAAGTAAATTCAAATTTTATTACTTTGGAAATAAATCGAGCAACAAAAATTATCGTATGTACCTACGTAGATGCAATCTTGTCTAATGAATTGAGACAAAAGAAAAATTATGGATATGATTTTGCTATTTTGTAAGTGTACATTTTTTAATCAGTTGTATAAGATTTATACCGTGTATAAAATTTATCGGGACACAGGTACAATAATTTTCGCTAAGAATCACGGCTAAATCTGTGATTTCTAAAAACTGCGATGTGCACGCTTTAGGAAAGAGTTAACGTTCGGTTTTAAGTTTCTCGCTTAACGTGGTCAGGAGTTTCTTTAGTTTGGCGACGTCATGGCTGAAGCCCCACATGATACACCGGGTGTGTTCGGCGGTGGGCAAACCTCGGAATTCGGCGTCCGTGTCGTACCATTGAATATGCTTCTCCTTTATGCGATCCACCAGCTCCCGCAGGCGTTCGTTCCTCTTCACGTCCCACGTGACGTCCGACTCCGGAAATCGGACAGACCTGAGTTTCTTGTAGTCACCGTCGACCTCCTCGTAGACCCTATAAAATCAAATACAACGAGAACATCGCGTCAATATATAAACTTTAATTACGCGCGATTCTTCATCTCGTCGCGAATTCTTTTTACTCACTTGAGGAAGCCGTTGTCTTCGATACCGTATCGCTCGGCCAGAGGCTTAAAGGCCCGCACGATGTCGATCGTCAGATAATTGAAGTTCTCCTTCGATCGACCGTTCACGTTGTAGTCGGTGATCCAGTTCTCAAAGACCTCGATAGCTTCCCGTATGTTCTTGATCTTCTGCACGTCCTTCGTGCACGATATCACCCTTTCGGCTCGCTTCACCAGCCCGCTGATCGCGTGGAACTGATACGACACGTCTCTGCCCTCCAAGGACTTGATACTTTGCAAGGCTTTCTCCTTGTCCTTAAAACCCAGCGTGCTCTCCGTCTTTGCGTTCTGCTCCTTCTCTTCAGCTTCTGACGAACGTCTCGCACGTTTTCTCTCCGACTCGCTGTCACTGTCGCTGCTCGACGAGCTATCGTGAGCTCTTTTAGCGACCCTTCGTTCTTCCTCGACGTCCATGTCGTCATCGCTCTCGCCGAATTTTTCGCGCGCCTGTATCGCCAGCTTCTTCAGCTTCGTGGGATCGGGACTGTAACCGAGCGCGATGCATCGCGCGTGCTCCTTCGTCGGCAGTCCCCGAAAATCGCCCACGTCCGTCTCGTACCATTGAACGTGCTCGTCCTTGATACTGCCAATGATCTCCTTTAGGCGCCTGTTTCTCTCGATATCCCATGTGGTGTCTACGTTGGGAACTTTCACGTCGCGCAGGCCTTTGTAGTCGCCCTTCTCGCCCTTGTACGCTCTAACAGAGAGAAAATCGATATTAGCTCGCTGGAAAGCGCCTCGAGCCTTCGCGATGGTAGGATGGTTTTCTCTCACCTGAAGAACTCGTCGTCCCACACGTCGTACTTCTTCGCGAGGCCGCGGAAGGCCCTGATCGTTTCGATCGGTAGATACGCGAGGTTCTCCTTTCCTCGGTTATTCTCCTTGTAATCCGTCAACCAGTCCTCGAAGATCTTCAGAGCGTCGCGAATATTCGCCAGCTTCTCCTCGTCCCGCGTAATCTGGAGAGTTCTTTTCGCGCGACTGACGAAGCTTGTGATTACGTGATACTGATAACTGATGTCGCGGCCGTCCAGGACCTTTAGCGTATCCAGCGCTTTCTGCTTGTCCTTGAAACCCATGCCTCCCTCCTGTTCAGCGGACTTTGTTTTCATCATTTTGACTGAGCGAAAAAGAGAAATCGAGCTAAATTTCAGTTCTTAATTAAGACGACGCGAATATCGCATGGAAAAAATGCAGAAATTAGGAGGATACGCGTTATTCAGCCGGTGACATGAATATTAATCGATTTTGGAGTAACGCGATTACGCGCGTTTACTGCTAATCGCTTCGTCGCTTCCGACTGTCATTGCTGGAACTCAATAAAGACGTGGAAATGATGAATTACGCGTTAGCGGTGTTTGACATCGCTCAAAGTTGGTTTCGGGAAACTGACGATGTGCATGGAGCAATCGATTCAGAGCGGCACAGCCAATCATCAGGAGAGGATGCGCCCGGAGGCGGAGAGACAGTCAATCAGAATGCGAAACGCGTATGTCAGTTTTATCGTTGACGTAGTCCTCGGATTATGAAGGCTATATAGCAAGGATCAATACCGACCGCGGACGATGGTTTAATCGTTATATTTGGCAATCGCCGTTTGTAGACGCGACATTCCGGGCGCGATGTGTGACGCTTGATTTTATTGTTAAAATTCCACGGGGCGAAATTTCTTTTAAACTCGACAATTTTGTTTTGTATATCGCCTCTGTATCCCTATTCTGTAATTCTTCACGACAGTGTCGTTATCGTTATATTGTCATCGTGCAACTTTTTAACTATATATTATACCTGCGCAATAATATAACGATAACACTGTCGTTAAGAGTTAAGAATCAGGGCCCTGATGGATGCTTTAACGACGTTACTTCATCGTCCAGTCAAGGATATATGTTTATATATATGTCCTATATATAAACTATAATAAGATACATAATTGACATTTATGTTGAATAATAAAAGTTAATAAAATACAGATAGAAAAATGAAGATTTGAATGAAATAATAGAGATACACTTACCGAAATTTCAGTGCTGTTGATTAAATAATCGCACAATATTATCGCACAGATTACGCACTAATTAATCAAGATTATCACTTTTACGAATCTCGGATGTTACTTCTAACTCTCAGATGTTACTCTTACTTCGCGAAGTGTCACAAGTGGTTTTTGGATCGCAAGGCTGACGGTGACTACGAGCCGGCTGAAGTCACCGGTTATACTTGTCAGCGAAACTTCGTCGCGTGTTAAGGAAGGACGGCCGGTGAAGTGAGCGAGGGAAAGCGAGAAGTCGATATAAACACGCTTGATTCGAATGTGTCAGAGCCCGAAATACACACGCGCGATCGCGCATCACATGCGTATTATCGAGGACGCGTGGAGAGGATGATCCCATCCTATGACTTAATATTTGTCGATTTTTTCGGGATTGCAAGCTCTCATTTCGCAACGCGCGATATAAATTTCCTCGACTAAACATTCACGCTTTTGACATTTATGCTTTTATTTGCTACCTCTCGCTCTTGATGGATCAGATTTGGGATAATCGTGTTGTGTCGAAGTCAATTCACTTCTAATTCATGCTCGACGAGTTGTCAATGTACACCGAGCTGTGAGTAAAAAGTACGAGTCATATATCGTATTTTTAATAATCGTCCTATTGATAAGATTTATTTAATATTTATAAAATAAATTACAACCGCGATAAACTACTAGAACACGCGCACAGTAACGAACGGAGATAACGTATCGACGCGAATCGAAGAAATTCGCGTTCAAACAAATTTATTAGTCTATCTCCAAGAGGTCTGATAAATCGGCGCGGAAAAATAAGTGTTATTTACAATACCATGTACGTCCAGACGACTCGGAGCCTGGGGTCCGTTTCGAAGGTCGTCAAGCATAAACGATACATCTCCCTTCGAATAATATGCAAACAACAGATTCGATCACATTTATTTAACAGACGCAGCTTCCAACGCCTAAACATGTGTACGGTGCTTGTTCGAGCTTCGAGCTCGCCGCGCTGTCCAGTAACGAGGATTGCGATGGTACGGGTACTGGGGCCGGTAATTGCGATCTCTGCACGCTGTCATAGGGTATTGACTCGGGCTCCCGATCTCTGCTGGTACTCTCCGTTTCCTGGGTATACGAGTCCCTCGGTGGTGGTTCTTGCGCCTTCGAATCGAAAGCGGCCTCGTGCGACGACAGTCGACTGTAGTTCAAGAAGGTCTCCGTGTAGCTCGAAGCCGAATGATGATGATGGTGGTGATTGCTGCCGTACTGATGGGAGTAATGGGGGTGATATCTGCTCGATGGCGTTTTGAAGCCCTCGTTACCGCCGAGGTACTGATGCAAATGATGAAGACTGGAAGGCCCGTATACTGTACGGATAATTTAATTAAAATATTAAAAACAAAAGGAGAATTTGAAATATTAAATTCGAAATATTTAAAATATTAAATTTCTCATAAATGCTTTATGCAATTTTAAATGCAAAATAATTAATACTGATGAAGTCTAATACCTGCGGCGGTATTCGAGTACATGGCGAAAACCGCGTCGCTATACCCCGCGGCGGGATGCTTCATCAAATCTGGAACTTCGTTCCCGCCCGCTCCTTTCCCGGGCACCGCATGGCTCCGTACCATACTACTTGGAACTTCTCCGCTAATCCCCGAAGACGCGCCGGTACCGTACGCCATGTTGAAGAGCGCTTCCGGATCGCAGACGAACTTGTACACATATCGCTCGCCGGCGACCTTCTGCATTATGCCTTTCTCATAGTAGTATCTTAACGAACGACTCAACTTGTCGTAATTCATAGCCGGCCTGTTTTTCTGGACGCCCCATCTTCGTGCCACCTGCCAATAGAAATATATAACAAATATATAACAAAAGATATATAAAGGAAGCTATATTATAATTTTTTATAACATATTTGCAATTATTTAAATTTTAAAAATTGATGAAATTTTTTTTCGAGTGTACTCTACGAACCTCTTCCGGCTCGATTAGCTTAAATTCCATCCCACGTCCGGTCCACGCGATGCAAGGCGCATTCGCGGGGTCATCGAGCAAGGCTACGAGGAACTGCCACAATTGCAGGGAACCACGTCGCTGTTGCTGATAACCGACGGCGACGTCGCTCCAAGCGGACACGCCGGTCGCCGACGACGGCCTCTTGTTGATGTGATCTGGGTTCCAGATCGAAACAGGCGAGCCCTTCTTCTGATAACAGCCGTTCTGCCGATCCCAGGACGAATTCCTGGGATCTAGCTGCGTGCCGAGTTCTGTCCAAGTTGGCGTACCACTTCTCTTCGCATAAGCCTCGGAATTCCAATTCTCCTGTCGCGGCAGAAAGGTCTCGGAGGAAACGGAGAAGGTCGACTGCCATTGGGAAGTTGAAGAAGAAGCGCTGGCCGGACGACTGGACGGCGGCGACGATCCTCTGTGGTCTCTCGTCACGTTCCCGTACTGTTGCTGTTGGCGTTGTGGATAAATTAGGCTGCTTGCTGTAAAAAGATTCAACGTGATCCTATACATATGGAATTGTCTGTGTCGAGATAATTTAATTTTATATTAGCTCGAAGATGTCGGTTCTTTTACGTTCGGTATATTTATAAGCCGATCCTAGCATTTGACAAGTTTTACTTCTACAGTATGTTAAATAAATAAATCTAAAAATAAATTATTAATTAACTGAAGACTCTCAATAATAAAATTAACGAATAACAAGAAAAAATGGGCTTTGAAAGTCAAACTCGGTTAATTGAATGGTCAGTTTCCGTTGTCTTTCTTGGTTTGGTGAGTGGATCTTACGTCTCTTTGCCGGTTAATCTCAATATTTATTTCCAGTCCGAATATTTTGCGGATTATGAATATTAGCAGAATTTTTCTGATATTCTCTCTTGAAAATTATACTATCTTTGTACATTCAATTTTTAAATACTCACCTAATACTCGTCAGAGAGCTTGAGATTATTTATCTATCACCGTGTTGCTCGTTGAAGATATGGCTCAAAGTAGAGTCGAAACGTGCGATTTATAATTTGTGTTAATTATTGTATTAATTAAACTATTAAATTTGTATTAAATTAATTAATTAAATTATTAATTAAAATGTTACATAGCGTTAACTCACGCACAACTAACCGCGTTTGACTCTCAAAGCCCATTTTTCCTTGTTACTCATGAATCTATCATAATCGATATGCAATCAAATCTGCAGAAAGCGAATTTATACTTCAGCATGTAAAAATATTTCAAGCTCCGTACTTCTGTGTGCAATTGCACTCGTAAGACGTAGGCGTCACGACGTAGAGAGATGCGAGAAAAGTATCGAATTATCCGCGGGCGTTTTTTTTCCGCGAGGGAAAGAGATGGAGGAGGCGGACGAGGAGAGGAGCCGAGGAAGAAATTCTCAAGAGGACAAAAACCGCGTTCCGTATTACCGATTGCACTCACGCGCCGGGCCGGTTGAAGCGCTCTCGTCACACAAATATCAGCAGGAAATTGGTGGATATTCAAAGCCCACCGGGGGCTGGAACCCCGCGCGCGATGGTGCCCCCCTGAAATATCGAAAGCCGGCAGCTCGCGCGATATGTATATTAATCGGGCCGCGCTCCTCTCTCTCTCTCTTTCCCTCTCTTACTCTCGGCGGCTGCTGCTGCCGCCGCCAACCCCCGATCGACGTCGCGGTACCGAAAGAGCCATTCTCGGGCCGTAATCCGGTTACGCTCCAAGTCGTGCACGGGGAATATTGAAAAATTGAGAAGCCGCGCGCGCGATCGAGGAGAGCGCGCCGATAAACGTTGCTGCAGCGACGTCGCTAGTCGCTACGCATCCGACGATAGCCATCGAAAACGATGCGCGATGACCCTTTCCGCCGGAAGATGCATCAATGAAAACGCGATTTTCCGAAACTTCTCCTGAGAATGGAAATAAATCGCATGAGTTTAATTCAAATTGTTTAGAAAGAGGAATAAGATGTGTTCGACGATTGCTATAAAGTTTGTTATCGCGGTGTCAAGACTACGAGAAGTCGCGTCGCTATGGATTGATATGAGACACCATGCATCCGGATCATCTACTTTTTTCATTGGCATGATTAATAAGCTTCCGCAAACTTGAACTTGTATATGTAACGAGATGTGTCGGCAGAGAAGCTCGATGGAAGGTCATCCGCGCGTTTCGGCGAACGTAGGACGAATCTCGGACGGGGAATCGGAAGGGAGCCGAAAGCTCTGGGGCCAATCTGGCACTCTCTCGAAAAGCGAGAGAGAAAGGGAGAGAGAGAGCGCGCGGCGCCAGGGGGTGGCGAAAGGGGTTGACCTCAGCCTGCGAGCTGAGCGCGGGCCAGAGGCTTTGCGGGTGGTTTTAGATTAAAATTAATCGCGAGCTGATGAAACCGGTGGCGATGTACCACCACCGAGGGAGGCCGGAGAAGGGTTGAATTCAGGACTGGTCATAGGGACGGCGGAACACGACGGCCGGCGTGGCGGCGCGGCGGGGTGGGCTCGGCTCTACGGAAAAGAGGATGGCTTCCACTCTCGTCCACTCTCAGACGAGGAGAAACGCGCGTTTTGCTCGCTGCTCTTCCACCCTTTTCCCATGCCCGCGCGTTCTCTCTCTCTCTTGCTTTTTCTCCTCTCTTCTGCCTCGCTGATCCTCGAATTCCGGCATAGTGCTCCGTTAATAATGCAAGCTCTATTTTCCACCCACCTGACGAGCGCGGCGAGACCTGACGAGCTCGCCTTGTCCTTTCCCGAGCGCACGGGAAAATGCTCGTTTTGCGTATTCCATCGTCGCGCCTGTACGCTTCTTTTTTTTTCTGCCGGCCAAAATATTTATCGCGACACGTGAATCAAAGATAAAGCCGAACGCGAATGGAAGTTTCGCTCGGCGAATTTTCCGCGAGAGCGGAGTGACTCTGTGCGTGGGCAGAATAGACCGTCGCGATCTGTAATCCACGTAATCCTCTGCTCGTATTAATTAGTGGAACTGTGAAACCAATCGGTATCCATTAACCGGTTATTACTATTCCGCTCTCGTCGTATCGCTCCTCGAATTGTTTGTCCCCTCCTAAATGAGATGATCTCGATTATCTCATATCTTTTTTAAATATTTTTCTGCCGATGCCGCCGTATATTTAACGGATATTTAATGAATTTTTTTGATACGTTTTTACGCGAATAATACAATAAAGCGTACGCCGCTTCGATCGATGAATTCATTTGATATATTTTTACCTACACAGAAAAAACAGTATGGTTGACGCACACATGAATCTGGTTGTGCTAACCTTTATGTGCTAAATATACACAAATCTGGTTGTGCTAACCAGATTTATGTTGAGTCAACCATACTGTTTTTTCCGTGTAAGAATAAAGGATACGGAAGTATTCAATCGTTTTGACGTGATAAAACGAGACGATTTTTCCGTTTGGAAAACAAATTGGGTGATCGTAAGTAGATTGCGGGATATCGATACGGGCGATAGGGAATGTATCCTATTATTAACCTAAACTACGTGTAAATAATTAAAACGGCTTAATGGTAGGGAGAATTACGCGAAGAGAAGCACGAGCATAATCCCAGGTGACTTGGTAGGCGGGTAGTATCGCGTATACAGTGTGTCGAGCCATGGATATGTAGCGTAACCGAGTTCCTAAAGGATTCGGCTCGCGATTCTATGTGTGCGTGAATAAAGGAAGACTAATCGGTCTGATTACAAAGCATGAGCTTGCAACCCCTCACTGACTCTACCTTTTATGGACGGGACGAGTGGCGGCCGGCGGTGGGTGGCGATGCGAATTTTCGCTTTTGCTTCACAGCCTATTAGATAATGAGCCTTTCGATAAAAAAACATGATTATTATTGTCACTGAAATATTACTAGGACGGCCCGTCCTCGTGATTGAAATTTAATAAAACGAGATAACTTACATGAATGATTAATCATGTAGGATTTACTTGTATTAGCGATTGTTACATAAATAATCAATAATGAAAGTTCTTGAAAGATGAAACTTTCTTAATTCTTGCTTTAATGAGTAACAGAAGGATTTCTGGAGGAGCTTAAGCTAGTAGACGTCTAGTTACTAAAGACACTGTTAATCTTGCATCGAAAATCTCTGCACTGCACAGGTCACGAGAGAGAGAGAGAGAGAAAAAGCTTTCGACTTACATTTTCCCCCATGGGATCTCCAGCCTCGCGCTCTTTTCTTTCTTTCGGTAACTTTTGCTGGAATCTACAAGACGCTCGCCATAGCTTTCGACTTGAAAGCATCGTTTAATTATTCAATTACGCATGCTCAGTCACGCGTGAGTCCATTGCATTAGACGTGTGTCCTCGCAACGATCATAGGAAATGTTAGCTCTTATACAAAAGTAGTTGCTTTAGTAACTTTAGTATACTATTTATAAATGTTTCGCAAAATGGCCACATTCACAAAATGGAATATATAATAAATACAAAATAAATTTAATCCCTTCAACGAAGGTTTCTGTACATTCCTCGTTAATTCGCTGGCGGTTTCTTGAACTTTTGTTATTACATGCATTTTAACGATCGCGAAGAATATACGTGAGGAACAATTAACAGCAGCGCGGACCGATCATTATCGATGTAGCCATGGGACCCTCGAAGAGCTAATCGGAAGTCGACTCGATTAATGGACAGCGGTACCCTCGTTGTACCCTCCGATTATTTATGGACTCCATGGGGTGGAAATAGCGCCACGTGGATCCTTTTATGCTGGGATTTGTCACGGCGATGGATTTTCGTACGGAGATAAAAGTCAACGAGTCGCGTTTTTTTTTCCTCCTCCTCGATACACGATACCGATTAAGCGTGCCATCGCCGAATATCTTACCGTTCTCCTGAGAAGTTGCGGATGATATGTTCGTTATGGGAAGCGGCTCCACGTAGCTCCGATCCGTCGGTTCTTCCTTCACGGCGACGTCCTTCGTGATCTTACTAGCCGGCCCGTTTATCTTTCGATTCCTAGGTAACACGCAAGATTTTGCTTTACGCAATTTCGTCGATTCACATTTTACGTGGTCCGCGCAACATTTCTCTCTTATACGCAAGGCACTTACAAGGTTGGTAAGCGCCTTGTAAGTCGTTTTAAGTTCTCTCGAACTTACCCAAAGCAACGATCCGAGCTGATTTCGAGAAAATCGCTGTTTTGACCGTGCGCGACTGATACCGAGGTAGACTGATACTGGGGATGATAATTGCCATTGTCGCCATTTCTCGTGCATGTGCTCGACTCTTGCTTCACGTTCGCACCTAGCGCAAAGCGAAACGACTGATGAGTCGCGAATTACTCGCGATCCATGGATCCTCTCTTGCGTCGTACAATCCTCCTTTTATCGCGACATTAACTCCGCGATTGGGAATCGGGGACTTTTACGACAGGCTCTCGCAGGCTCCTCCCTACGCCGCATATCGTTACTGTTTACCGAGTGCGTGGCGCACGATCGTTTTCTTCGGACGATTCATAGCCGAAAGAACCCCGGCGGGGGGGCGTCAGGACATAACGGCGCGTGTCGTACCGGAAGTAAAGACGCATCGCTGCAACGACACGTGAGAGGGAAGGTGGGGTCTAATGTGGTGCCGACGATTTCGCGAGGGCGAGGGCTGCGCCCCCGATAAATCAAACAGACTCCCGGGCCGTGGGAAGCATAAGTCACAAGCCTCCGGCAATAATTGTATTTGTAAACATTGGAAGTTTACTGATAGGAAGAAGCGCGCCGGTGCGCCAGGGTAGATTGAATTATCTCGGCGTCGTATCGTCCGCCGAAATCTCGATAGATAATAATGATTTTCGATATAGCGAGACTTTTTGCCGTGCAGCTAGACGAATTGTCGAGACTACACGCTCGTACGGTCTTCAGCATTTAATAATTGTAATCTTTATATTCTCTTTAGCTAAAAGAAACATTAATCTCTTTCCAAAGAAGAATACCTCTCTTATCAATATAGACATCGGATTTTTCATGTGCAGATTAGTGGAAAAGAGCAATTAATAACTGAGGCCGGTATTCATATAGTCAGATCTTATATTTAAGATCGTCTTATTAAGCACAATCTTAAGATAAGCCAATCACAGAGCCGTATTACACGGAAAGAACAATTTTACGGCAGTATCTAAAAATTTAGTTACAGATTTAAAAATAATTTTGTTCGACCATCAAAATAATTATGTAGGACACTCAAACTGATTGCTAGAATGTCAACATTTTTTACAGCGTTATCATTATACTTGCACATCCTACTATAATTATTTTGATGGAGTAACAAAATTATTTTCAAATCTGTATCTAACTAAATTTTTAGATGCAGTAAAATCGTTCTTTCCGTGTAGCATCTTAAGACATTACTTAAGACGATCTTGAAATAAGATCCGACTATGAATACCGGCCTAAGATTACGTTATTTATAATATCCAACATATTTATATACCTAATTGCAGTATAAATATGTTGAATATTATAAATAACATAATCTTAGTTATTAATTGCTCTTTTCCACCAATCTGCATACAAGAAATCCGATGTCTACTTATTAAGTTTTCAACATTACTTGTTAGTTGAGAACATGAAGTCTAAACTCGAGAAATTTCGGAGCACCATTGTTTAACTTAAAGATGTCAGATGCTCGCGATGTTTTACATAAAGGCCTATGGCTGCAAGTACATATACGAGCATGTATCTCCTCCTAAATGCGTCGCGAGCTACATATATAATATTACGCGGAAGATACGCGGCCTGGGAATTGCGTGTGCGCGCACGTGTGCGTGTGTATGTGCGCGCGCTCGCATGTGTGCACGTTGGTGCGCATATAGACATTAGCTAGCCCCCGATTCCCTCTGGGTGTTTGCCCGCCCGGTTGAAATGTTCGACGATACGTTTGTTCAACGCTGCTCGACGCTGAATTACACGTATCGTGCGTCGCGAATTTTGCGAATAATGTAAACTGCGGCCCGCGCGCTTCACGTGGGATCGCTTCGAAAGCGCGTCCGGGAATGTGCGGCGGTCCGATTTTCTGTGTCCGCTTATCATAATGGTCCCGCGAAAAAGGCGCGGCGTATCGATAGCGACGTTAATAAGCGCGCGGCGTCGACGGGGGGGGGGGGGGGGGGGGGGGCGGGGGGAAAAAAGAGCGAAAAGAAAGGAAGGAGAAAGACGGAACGAATCGCCGCTGGCTTAATATAAAGTGCTTACTCGCGTAATCCGATATCGATGATCGCCGAGGCGCCCCGTGTTGATTCTTTCCGCTCTCCGTGCTGTACGCTAAAAAGAACTCTGCCCCGCGGGCGTCTTCTCGCTGGTTTTTAATAAAGGACCGATATTGCGCCCCGCCGGGCTGTGATTTAACAGTCGCGATTTACGTAGCGGGGGTAAAAACTCGTCGGATGGTGTTCCCCATATTCGTCGCTGTTCGCGAACGGGCGCGCAAAAAGGCCGCCGCCGAGCAGGGAAAACCGCAACGCGCGTACGGAAAGTGTCGATGACTAATTAAACATGCAACGTGCGGTGTGTAACGTGTCGCTAATTGACTCGCCGGTTACGCAACAGTTGCACGTTAACTCGAGCGGATGAACGGGTCATTCGATTAATTAATTAATACGATTGTTCCTGATTATTCGCAAAAGTTCGCTCTCCTCATTCCGTTTCCACGGACGTTACCGTATGGGTTTCACAATTCTCTGTTCGACTGCGGATCGCTTTATTTTTCGGGTCAGTTTGCCGCGATGTCGGGAGGAGACGCGACCCGGACGACGTGCGTCTTCGAGGAGAGGTCTAGACGGTTCCGGAGAACGCGCTGTAACAGATTTTCCAAATCAATTTCGAGGCCGAGCCGACGCGCGAAACACTTCCGTGCCCTACACACGATTTCAGCGGTGATTTCAGCGGAGATTGACATCCATGAAATCCTGTTCCGCGGATTCCAATCCCGGGATTTATTTATCCGGGCGAATTATCAGACATCCACGCCGTATCCACGCGACGCCGCGCGGCTAATGCGGCGCTATCTTTCCGCAATAATCGATAGGATTAAACTACGGTAGGCAGTAGGTAGCTGACAAAACACGGCTCGTGAGCGCTTATGAACGGAGCGAACAATGAAAATGGTCGCTTACTCGACATCTGGTGGAACTCGGGCACGTATTGCTCGCTGTCCTCGGTTTCGGAGCTGCTACCTGCGCGAAGAGGGGGGAAATTTTCATGTTAGCTCATTTGTGCGACCAATTGAACAGAGATTACATCTGCCGCGGGGATAGGAGCGTACAAAAAGAAAAATTCTGGCTTTAATATCTAACGAAAATATCGAGCTTCCGTCCCGCGGTAAAATCATCCCTCTTTGATCATCCGTTACGTTACGTCCATCGCGTATTACATCGCAGTTGGGCAAGGTAATTAAAATTAATGTTCCCAGCGAATAGTGGCTTCACGTAATTATCCTCGTTGGTGGCTTAGGGCTTTAATTTCATGCTACATCTCTAAAATTCTAAAAATCAATACTGAGATTTCGCGACTTTAATAACATTCCGATTTTTATAGTAAATCTTATTAAATCCGTTTATTGTTGTTATTTTATAGAGTACTGTAATTAACAATGCGAAAAGATATTCAACACTTCAACAGTTTTATTTGACGTTATTTTATATTCTAACTGCTTGATTTGTATCTAAGAAACAAAAGTTTTGTCACACTCATACTTATTAATTGAAATTTAATAATATGCAACAATATCATTTTTGTTACAAACGCTCTTAGAGAAAAAAATAACAAAAAAAAAATAACCGCCCGAACAGGGACTCGAACCCTGGACCCTCAGATTAAAAGTCTGATGCTCTACCGACTGAGCTATCCGGGCTGACAGTTTCGGTAGACTTAAGCGCGTATTCAAGCCGCGTTCATGTAACGTGTAACGGATGATTAAAAAATTATTATGTAATTAATTGAAGCACTGTAAAATATGCTTATGCGAGGGAAGTAAAATTTAAACTGAAGCACTCACCATCTTGCAACCAAGTTTCTTGCCTGTAGCCTTGTGGCATGTACAACTCGCTCCCTGTAAACAGAGTTAATTTTTTTTTTCGAAATAGCACGCATTAATTAATCGCGTTTATTGATCGCGAGATAAAACAAATAGCGCGGGCGGGAGAGGAAATGCAAATACATTTGTTTGTGTATACTGGACGTCGAGCGGTGTTTGGCGTAAATTGACAGGACACGCGGTGCGCTTCCGTTATTTTTGATTAATTATTGGTACGTTCGTGTTTATTCGATACGATTCGATATAACAAAAAAGAGATGGTTCTTTGATACCTAACGCGGTCGGAATATCCGATCTCGACGGAAAGAAACGCGAGACAGTCCGAATCCGAGATCAGCGAGATGATTCGCGAGAGGACAAAAGGAGCCGAGAGTGGCCGCGAATGAATCAGAGGCAAAAACAAACCCTTCCGCGTGAACGGGCGCATAAGAATGCCGCCGCAGAGAACTGGGGTGCGTTTAATGGGCCTCCAGGATTCGCCATGGGTAGCCACTCGGCGGTAACCTCGTTTCGTTCCACGGCAGAATCCAGTCCGGCCCGAATCGAATCTACTTACTTACGCCACAGCTCATTGCTCGGCTGTAACGATATTCTCCTCCGCATAGATACTTCGAGCGTTGTCTTTGGATGTCGCACTAAATCCATGTCATTTGCAACGAATTTACGATCGCAGAGCACTAAATTATGCATGTTATCAATTACGAGCTCTAAATGTTGCAAAAGAATTAGTTTTTATGGCTGTCCCATTTTTTATATAGTAATCTTAACTCATATATTAGACCATTAGTTAACATTAATCTACTTTATTAAAATTCGAAATGCAAGAGAAACGAGATAGAAGTTGACGGAATGCGCGGATAAAGACTCGATATTCGGATCTAATTACATTTTTCGTTATAGAGGTGGAGAAATCGTTACAATGCCGCTTCCAGATATGCGGTATGTGAAAATACGAACGAAAGAGAGAGAGAGAGAGAGAGAGAGAGAGAAAGGGAAAAGGAGAAAAAGCGAGGAGCGATCAGCGGTACTTTCATCCGTCGCGGCGGCGTTTCAATATTTCTGAATCGTCGTGTCGAAAAGTGGATCGAGTCGGTGAGGAGGGGGATGTAACGCGATTATGATAGAGAAATTGCGGCATTATAGGCTGTGATTGAGTTAGACGGAGGTGGTCCATCCCGAGCGAGCGGTGGCTTCACGCCGTGGCATGCCAATGCTAGATATAAAGTGTCAATCACTGCAGCCAGACGCCGGCTGGGGTTGTTCGGCAACTCTCCACGACGAGGATACCAAGGGGGAGGGGGGGGGATGGGGGTTCCACTTGCGAGGACACCCCAGGGAAGGTTTTTGCGGTGATAACACGTCACTTATTGAATCTCGTATCGGGGAATTGACGTCGTCGCGTTTCTGGGTCAAGGCTGGGACACTCCGCCCGGAAGAAGAAACGTCGTCGTGAAAGAGGACGGAATTATCGCGGCGCGAAATTAGTCCGTCGTATCGCGGCGTTGAGAGAACGTTTCGCGACTCGTTCTAAAATTTCTATATCTATATCTCAATTAAAAAAAGGCAACATATATTTATCAGATAAACGCGATGGCTTTTAAAGTAGAAGATATCATCGTCGATACCATTTCGTTGATTGGGGGGGGGGGGGGGGAGATTGAAGAATCAAGATATCGGACTCTGTATAAATTGATGCCCGTATTTGCGCCGATTAAGCTTTCGTATATTTCATTAGAAACGCAGCGCGTCGCACGAAATCTCGACTAGCTCTATAATAGCTATTTGGAAAACGTTTTTGGGCCGAGTAATTGGCGAGAAGTACCCCGGCAGATTGTCCCGGGCGATGTCTCACGATGCAACCGCGTCTCGCCGCGACCTTTGGGAAAATAATGTCGTCGTTGATGCGACTATATAAAGATATCGACTCGACTGCCTGCGAGTGACAGGCTCTCTTCGGGGGGTATAGCTCTCAACCCTCCGCCTCTCTCCTTGCCGCCGCTTCGTTTCGGGGTACACGTCCCCGCACGTGTTCCTAAACGTGCCCCTTCCTATGTGTGCGCTTCTCCTCTCGCGGTCTACACGACGGTCTTCGTGTATCGAAAGCCTCGCCCGATGGAAACGCGACGTCTCCGAGCCGCGACGGTATCAAAGAGCTTCAAAGTCGAACGACGGGGGAATCGAAGAATCGACCCGGTCTCTGCTCCGTTCACCTTTTCCCTTGATTACACCCTCGCAAGTTCGTTAAGAACGTCAAGTTAAAACGTTAAAGTGATTTAGATATTTATCTATATGTATATCTATATGTATTTATCTATATGTATATATCTATATGTTTTTAACGAACTTGCGAGGGTGCACTTTCACTCAGAAAAAGAAAATGTCAAGTGGCACGCATAGAAAATTTACTGCAGGCTCGCGTGAATATTCCTTTTTGCCGGTATGCATTTAAATTGAAAAACACGTCAGGTCGCGATTACCAATTAGCCGAAATCTTTTATTAATGCAAAATTCCACTCACCGGTATGCAGCTTTTCATTGTTCGCGGTTTGAGACACTGGGTAGTTACTGGGGCAATATTCGCCGGCCACCGTCTGAAGCGGCTCGGGCAGTCTGCCGAATCCGTTTCCGGGCTGGAAACACAGGAAAAAGAATCACGGATCAGCGTAAGATAATAGAGATTTGATAATATCCAAATGTCTCCCTCGAGACATGTAATCGCATCGCCAGATGGTCGGTATTTGACACATGTTTTGTTCTGATATTGTGAAATAAATATTAGACAAATGTGAAAAGAGAACGCGAGTAATTTTAGAAAGTGATTGTGAGGCTGCGAGCTCTCTCAATATAGGAGCGCGAAAGACACAGTGAGAAATAGATGGCGAAGGGTAAGAGAGGCGGCAAGAGGAAGACATCCGGTGAACGATTGGACGGTTTCCTCCTTGCGGGGCAATCTAGTGGTAAACTCAGTTACCGGTTTTGGGAATTTCGATAACGTAGACGTTGCCTTTGACTCCGTGAAATTTGACTATAGACTACGGGGACACCACTATCGTCGCGACAAAAAAAATCTTACGCGAAAACTACGTTATTCGAAAAAAAATTCTGTGGGAAATTAAGTTCATGTAAGTGATACAACAATTAAAATGTCGAACTATTCGTATAAAATATTGTATATTATATGTATCGTACAATTTCCCACGTTGGATATATGTCTGATAGAAGGTATATTGATATTAACGAGCATCCGGCGGAGTCACGCTGCTCAAAGTTTCATTATTTGTTCATAATTTCTCCTCGAGATTTTCCTTTGATCGCAATTAATCGTCGTCCGCAATTAGTTGCCGCGACGGCACGGCGCCTGTAATCCGTGCGCTTCAACATAAATTTTAATTACATTCACTAATACCGCCTTAAATGTTTAATACGCCTGTCAATCCATTATGTATATAATATTTACTGACGCAAAAACGATTCGCGAGACACGTAGAGCATTTCAATCGCGCACGACACAAGCGTTAGTATTTTACACACATTAATTTAATGTAAATCAAGCTTCAAAAATACTTGCACTATATAATTAACTAAAAAAATCGCTCCACAATATTTTGAGTGTAATGTTTAATAAATATATGTATCTGTCTACTTAATATTTCAATTATAAAACTAACGCATTGAAATTATACTGCAGGATATTTATAAGTAATTAACGTATGGAAATCCATGGCTGCTTAATCGTTTTTACGATTGAAATAACATTTTGTCAGGCTGATCTTCCAACATCGATGCTTTTTTTTTGGGTCGAACAGGATTTAACAGCGAATTGATCAAGCAATGATGCGTAAGTGGGAAGGCGCAAACACGGGAACGCGTACCATTTGATGTCTCGTGGCCTTTCCCAGCGGATGTCGTTTTAGACGAATGCGCGCGGAACATTCGGCACGCGAGTTTATATATGCGCGCGTTTATGCCTCTCTCGTGAAAACGAGATACCCACGACGGATCGAGGGAACGCCCTGTCGTTCGCGACGGGGTTACCAGGGGTCCTGGCGCTCGGCACCCCAAATCCACGTTCTCCACCCTCGTCGTAATTGTGCACTTCGGTTCGGTTTATAATAAAGTCATCGAGCGGACGACGCGTCGTCAAACTGTATCCCTTTCCGTGATCACCCGACGGACTGGGAAGCGAGATTCTAGAGATGAGGTATTGAGACAATGATAAACGGTTGACAAAAAAATGACTTTCAGAGGGAGAGATTAAAGATAAATTTTGCGATTTTGTGATTCAACTGAAAAACATGCTTAAAGCCTGCCATAGACGACATATAATTCGTTTTGAAATCCAGGATAGAATTCTATTCATTTCTTTGCGAGGGGAATGCGAAAAACATTTTACAGAGTTAGAATCTCGGTCAGAATGCAACACGTACGTAGGTAAAATATATATATATATTAAAATACGCATACACCAAAATACGTTGTACGTTGTGCGTAAGATTACAAATAGAATTCTTATCCTGAAATCTGACGAGAATTAAAAATCTAAAGTATTAGACATTTTCTGCGTTCCACTTTGGCCAGCGGGCAGATAAAAGGCGGCCAGAGTTTCTTCTTCTAATTACGTGTCGATAATGGCAAGGACGGTCAATTTTATCAATCACAGGCGAGAAGTCGTGTTACTTTGCCAAGAAAGTTTCCCTGCCGTCTTCCTACCCTTAGCGACCGCGAAGATAATGACGGCGGTGAACACTGGGAAGACGGACAATGCCCGAGAGGGACAGTATGGAAGAGATCTCGAGATTAAAGAACGCGCGTCGCACTATGTCGAAGTTTATCAGCTAATTGCTTCCCACTACGTGTCGCAGAGATCGCGTTGGAAGGATCAGAATTTTTACTTTCGTTTTCGTACCGTAAGCAACGTCTATTTACATCGATCAAGAGTCGATTTAATTATGAGAGTAGCGCTTGTGGCAAGTATATACGACATATACGTATTGTAAAAATATATCATTTATTATCTTATTGTGAGACGAACAGTATTAATGATTGACATCGGATTTTTTATGCAGATTGGTGAAAAAGAGCAATTAATAACTAAGATTTATGTTATTTATAATATCCAATATATTTATATCGCAACATATGTTATCTTAGTTATTAATTGCTCTTCTCCACCAATTTGCATAAAAAACTTCGATGTCTAATGATGATTGTGTGAGCGTGCGGTACCGTTACCGTTTGGTTTAACACCTTTATTGAGAAGTCAAGTAGATGAACAGCTAGACAATCAGCAGATAAACAAGCCAGCACGGGTATCTTCACACACGCCCAATCCCCGAGAAGGCCACCCCTAATCATGGGAAACTCGAGTGGTGACATATGCTATCTCTCGTGGCAGTCAATTAAACGGCGCCGTGTCGATCCGACGGTGAGGTGGGGACCGCGTGTGGGAATCGGCCGATTTTTAGAGTCAACAAACATAAATCAAGTACTCGCCAAGTCATCCCCTCTCCCGTGTCCCTATATCCATTGACCACCCGCGGGTCCCGCGCATCGTGCCGTCACGGTGATGGCACGCACGCACGCACGCACGCACGCGAGGAATAACGGCGACAATTACGTGTTTAGAGGACACAAAAGGGGTGGCACCCGTGGGACGAGCCATCGGAGCGTGTAGGCGCGTGCCGCGGCAATTCGCCACCCGACCGAGCGATCATCTCTCGAGTGGCCGCATTGTACGCGCGATGACCCTGGACCTCGTGCCGAGGACTCCATTGTGTCAGCCCCGAGGAAGTCGGACACGGATATCCGTATCAAACGGAGCTGCTCTTAATGCGGCGGCGTTTAATGGCTAAACACCTTCGCGACCGACAAGAACTGCATCTTCTTGGATGCTCTTAATTTAGTGCTATATCGTTTTACAAGTTTAAGCTGATAAAAACAAGCATTAACAGCGCAGCCGAATTTACTTGTAACTCAGAAAAATATAATCGATCGTGATCTAACATGTTTTCTTGCGTCCGTTTTATTTCTTTAATAGTCAAACATGAAATAATGTTTCCCAGCTTTTAATTATTTTATTTTATTTAGTTAGTCGAAATTTATGACGCTTTCTTAACGCAATAAAAAATAAGTTTTGTGGGAATAAATCAATAAACAAAAATTATCATTTATACGTTTTCTTCTCTCAGATACGGTCTTATAATCTTCCTATTACCGATTCGAATTAACAAAAATATATAAATATGATTCGACGAAATTATTTTTGAGTACCTATGTTTTTGCTTAATTCAACATCTAAAAGATTTTTTATATAAGTTATCTACTTATTTATCTTATTTACCTTGTTGCATACGAAAGGTAAATTAAATTAATCTGAGATGCTAAAATCTTTGAATAAATTAAAAAGTAGGTACTGTTTTTTTTTATCAATAAAGATCGTAATCAATAAAGATCAACTCATCAATTGCGTATATTAATAACGAGACTTTGTAAGTCCACTGCGAATCCTTTCCTTCAAACGACAGATAAATTTTCAGCTACTTACTAAGCCGGCCAATTCCGTCGTCGCGGCAGGCACCTCCTGATCGGCAAGATTCATCATAACTTCGCGATTCGTCGTTTTGTCCCCGCGATTTATCGCTATCGAACCGAAAATTTCTCACTATAGACACATAAAATCGACGATCCAAAATTGCGAAAAAAAAACGCGCAATCGAATTCGCGCGACGCGAGTCTCGTTGATCGCTGACCGGTGTTACAGCGCGAAGATCGAAGATAGCACTGAATCGGGTGATTTGATCTCGGCGCGAACAGAGGGGTGATGCCACCCTCGCGGCCGGAGCCGGGGGGTTGTGTCTCCGAGCCCCGGTGTACGCCCCCAACGTGACGTAGAATTCAGTCCTGCGCGTATTTCGCCTCCTTGCCGACCACTGCCTAACCGGGCGCTGGGCGGAGCCTGAAACTCATTGGCGACATACGAGCTCGCGATCAACGAGGGATGATGCTGCAGCCGCGGACCTCCACGCGAGAGAGGACCACGGGCTCTCAGCTCGAGCTCCTCCGAGCAAATTCGATATTCGATCGCCATCGAGATATTCGCGCGCGCGACTAGAGATACGTTTTAATGAAACTTTAATGCCAGCCTGGGCATTCCAACGTGAGCATACCAGCAATTCGCCATTCGGACTGACAATGAGATAAGCTCGTTGAAGAACCCGCTCACTAATGTCGCGATTTAATAAACCTTGGATTCCTGCCGGATCGCCGCGTCGATTTGAAAACCGACGTATACGCTTCTGCGATGGCGCGTGCACGTACGTAACAAGAGTGAGAAAGAGGAAATTAAAGAGAGATTATATTATTGTTGCGCATTATTAGGTTTTATTGTATACGTTATACATTTAAATATTTTTTATCATATATAATTGTAGGAGAAATAAGCATGGGGCATCGCTCATTCCGAGGAATTCGTAATACTCCATAGGCAGAGAGTTAAATTAAAAAAAACGTACATTTAATTAATCTATAATTGTAATAAAGAAAAAAATTGTGTGGTCATTATACATATGCACATATAATTTTATATACAGGGTGTTCCAACGAAAAGTGTCCACCCCTTATATTTCGGAAACGGCTCTAAATTATGAAAAATCGCGAAATACGTGTTTAATCATTTCAAGGGGGTACATCGTTTGAAAGGGCATAAAATAAGAAAAATTTTGGCGCAAACTAGAGGTCGATAAGCTCGTTCAGAAGTTATTTAGGGTCAAATTTCGAAAGAGCCAATTTTTGACCCTAAATAACTATCGAACGACAACTTATCGATCTCTGGTTTGCGCCAAAATTTTTCTTATTCAATGCCCTTTTAAACGATGTACCCCCTCGAAATGATTAAACACGTATTTCGTGATTTTTCATAATTTTGAGCCGTTTCCGAAATATAGGGGGTGGACACTTTTCGTTGGAACACCCTGTATACATGCCACAATTTTATATAATTTTATATACATATACAGCCACTGACAAAATTATTAGGCACCCTTTTTCTTCTGAATATCTTGGAACTGAATGAGCGTAATCTTTTTGTTGTTTTCATCCTATTGGCCTTGTAAATAGTTTAAACAATTGAGGTACAAAATTCATTATCTTTTTCAGGGAAACAGCAATATTACTCATTGTCAGAAAACTGTTCACTGTCACAGACAAAAAAAGTCTAGCAATTTCTTGTGAAATGGAAATAATCGCGCCTGTATTAATCAAAGTCGAAATACGAATGTGAACAGTTTTCTGAGTAGGTAATATTGCTGTTTATCTAAGAAAGATCATGGATTTTGTACCTCAACTGTTTGAATCATTTTACAAGATTAATAAAAATGAAATCAACACGTAAACAGAAAACTCATTCGTTTCAAGATATTTAGAAGAGACAAGGGTGCCTAATAATTTTGTCTATGGCTGTATATGTATATAAAATCTTGTGTTTATTTTTTTTGTTGGAAAAGAAAAAGTACAAATGGAAGCTAATTTTATAAATTATTCGAAGCAAATATTAGTCGTTTTTTAGGATATACATTTTCATTTTCTTATAGCCAGCATACTTATATCTATAAAAATTTGTCATATTAAAACTAAATTTCTGTCCTTTACACCAATTTTTATCTAGCTTATCAAAATTTATAACTATTGTACAATCTAAAGTCATATCTCAATGTCACAGACCTTCCTGATTTCGTAATTAGACTAAAAATTAAAACTAAACTTAAAATTAACGCTAAAATTAAGATATCACGTTGACTAAATTTCTAAATTTATTATAAGTTTTAAAAATCTTTAATATAGTAGCGACATACATCGACATTACCACATACTGTGACATTACAGTCAACCCTTGTAGCATTGCGCAGCAATCGATCATAAACCGACCGAGTATATTATCAAGACTTGAATCCGCAGATACGGTGAGTCACAATTCAACCGCGAGATATCGCCGCGACCGGTCAGTGAGTTTTTTGACCGCGGGCTCAATCGATTACTCGTAAGTCGTAACTCGATAGTATCAGTCGCGGTCGCGAGCCGCGAGGGTGAGCCGCGGGTACAGTTTTGAGGTTAGGGTTAGTGACTCGTTGACATCGCGGCGGACGGCGGTGGGCAAGGGCAGAGAGTGCAGACGTCGAGTTTTCGATGCGCGAGGGAGCGAACGCGCCGGACATCGCTCGCTTCGGTCGCGTCGAGTCGAGTGAAGCCAGTTTTCGGTCCGCGAAATATCGTCCGCCGTCGCGAGTGACGATCTGACCGAAGAGACGCGACGCGGCATCGTCGCGATTCCCCGTGACGGGGATATCTGTTTATATCAGTGATCGCGGGACCGCGCGGGTGGCAGCCGTCGCGCGCGCGTCCAGAAATAGAACGGTGGCGGCGGCGCCCGCCGCCTCTCTCTCTCTCGAGAGGAATTCCTCGCCCACGAACGAGAAGTGAAAGGGGAGGATCGCCCTCCCGGAATCCCGGAGACAGGACGCGCCGATGACACGAGGACGGAGCGCGTGACGCGGCAACGTGCCGCGATAGAGGCTCCCGTTCACCTCCCTCGCTCTGCCTCTCGTTCTTCTCGTCAATCCCGTCGAGCGCTTCTCGCGACCGTCGGATCTGTCGTCGACACCCGCGTTCCGCGCACCGCCGCCGACGCGCGCTGGACCATCCGATCGAATGTACGATTTCGCGACCGGCGCGAGTCCGTTCTCCCAGCCCGGTCGGGGAACAGGGTCAGTTGGGGTTGCGACAGCGAGGTGAGTAGAGGATGTCCCGATATCACTGATCATTTGGCGTTCCAATAATCTCGCGCGCGACAGCTGTTCATCCGATCGACGGAAAATCGAGATCGAGCGCCCCGATTTCGAATCTGTTTTCCTAACGAATATAACAGTTTTTGATATCTTGGGCAATAGCTTGTTTTTATTTGTAAGCTCAGAGATAAATCCTGATAAATCTATGAAGAAAAGTTTGTATATAAATATCGTTATAAATATATAAATTTAAGAAGGATTGTTTGTAAATATCGTTTATGTCGAACAGGTGTTGATAAGATTAATTTCTCTTTTTCAGCGTCTCAGCGAGACATCGACCCGTGCGATATTCCCAGTGGTGTGTCCGCGACGACGACGATGCCCCGAGATTTATCGCGCGCGCGGCACGCGTCGTCGCGCGTCGCGGGATAGACGCGCGGGAGAGAGCATCCCAGAGCCCAGCATATCCTCGGTCCACGGCGGGGCGCGCCGCGAATTGACATTCGGCGGTACGCGGGAGGCAAGGTCGGACAAATGAGGCGTCGTCGCGTGGCGAGCGACGACGGCGCGAGGCGATCGGCAGGGACACCGAATCCGATGACCGTACGTTGTTGCGAGACGGCCGCGCGCGGGCCCCAGTGAGAAGATGTCGCAGACCGCGGATGCTGAAAGCGAGACCGGCTCCATTTGCGACGAGGAACGCGTCCGGAAGCTGTTCCAGGCATGCGACGGCGACGGCGACGGCTACATCGACAGGTGAGTGAGAATCATTTCTAAGATCCACGCGGCGGGACGAAGCAGCAGCAACACTGTTAAAGGCTGAAATTTAAACCAATACTACTTAAGTTAAATTAGATTTTGTTATTTTTAACTACCATGTATGTCGAAATTTATTATTTTACCACGAAACAGTATTATTTTAACTTCATTGGTTAGTTAAATTAACATTGTTTTTTGGTTAAATTAACGAAATACTGAGTGACGACCTATAGGAATGATTAAAAATAACTCAAATTGAATATAATTTAACACTAAGAATTTAACAGTGAATAGGGGATGAATAAAATCCCCGCTGTTGAAGCGTCTCGTTTGAAGTAATGCCACTTGCCGGGTGGAGTCTCGGTCGCTATCGATCGCGATAGCCGATTTACGTACTTTTATATTCCCAATTTGTGTATTTATCTTACGCGATAGTCATTGCGACGAGAGGAAACGTCCCGAAAGGAAGAACGTCAAGCCGAATCTCGGGCGTTTTCGAGATCACCGCGGAATTTCGTTGAAATCAATATTTTCTCCCCCTTGCGACGAAAATACTGAGATAACTCTTGGACTATCCCGCCGATGTCCATTTCTATCAATGTAGATTAACTTTAATCTCGATTTAACTTATAGAAAATCTTTTTCTAACTCTTAAGGCCAGTTTTTCAATAGTCGCTTAATTTTAATCTTAGCTTAACTCACTCTTCGTCTCTTTCTAACTATCCCTTTTAAAAAAGACGAAGAGTGAGTTTAGCTAAACTGCAGTTTAAACGATTATTGAAAAACTGACCCTTAGAACTAGAAAAAGATGAAAGGTAAGTTAAACCATGATTAAAATTAATCTGGCGTTGATAGAAATGGCATGAGTCTGATTTTTTCTGAATTGCCCGAGTGCATGCACGTCATACCGTCGCGCTCGGCGCCGTTTCGCGCCACGGGGCCGCCGCGCCGGCCGGATAAATTCCGCTCGGCGAATTCGGCGCGCGAATCCTCGCGCGATTGCACAATTTAACGGTGGCTGGTGCCGCGCGGAATGGAAAGAGCTCGTTGACGAGACCGCGCCTGCCGCTGGCACGTACGTTTTAATTATTTCTTCAATTAATTAGAGCCGTCTCCTCCCTCTCTCTCTCTCTCTTGCTCGCTTTTGCGGCGAGCTCGCCCTGCTGACTCTCGCGGGAATTTAACGAGAGACGACTGGCGTAGCGTATTTCTTTTTACCCAACTTCGGCGGCGAGAGCGCAAACTCGTCGGAATCGCCGTGGCAATAGAGCGAGAGAGAAAGAGAAAGAAAGACCAATAATAAGTTCGCAATAATTTACGAGGACGAGCATCTCCCGCGGAGTAAACGCGGACTCTACACCCACTTTGTAGCTCCTCGTCGTACTGCTTTTTATTTTTTCCGACTTACGAGCCGATCGAGAAAACATCTTCTTTGTTGATTCATCGAGTGGACTCTCTATTTCGTAGGACTAGCAATTTAGAAATAGTTTCTCCGTCTCTTTCTCTCCTCGCTTCGTTCGACAGAGTTACAAAATCCGGAAATACGTGATTTTTGCGAGCGGCTTTTAAATTAGATTTTGCTCTCGAGGACGTTCCGTTCTATCGCTCTGACCATCTTGTTCCTCGCTCGTCGTTTCCGTTATCGATGTCTCGATACGTTCTCTCCCGTTGTTTTTCCTTTTCGCCGGAACGGGTGCCCGATCGGCGATGCCTTCGATATTGCGCTTCCAGCGCGCGACGCACACGTACGTGCTCCTTCGTACGTGGAACTCGCGCTGGGCCGCCTTTTATTTCTTCTCGATGAAGCTAAAGGTGCACTTTTTACCGCGCTCGTCGAGCATTACGGTCTATTTTGTCTCCTCCGCCCACCTCCGCGGCTCGTAACGCAGGTTCCTGCCGTGGGTAAACTTACGATGGTAAAATTACGTCTGCGTGGTCTCTCTCCCCGCGTATTACATGCATGTAATGTTTACACGGACTCCGTCCCACGTACGGCTGTAAGCTGCGCAAACTACATTTATACACGTCGGGAGGCGGGCGAGAACTCGGCGGGTATACTCCTCTTTTAATCGTGCTTTTTCTCCATCCACTCCTCCTTTCTGCAAGTGAAACCGGAGACGATTCTTCATAATCATCTCGAGAAGCTTTCGAAATTTAATTTAGAAATTCTTTAAATTTTGCGAGTCATGTATAGATATGTATATTTTTTTTATGTATATGTATGTGCTGTATCTGTAGAGATGTGCAGGTAACGATACTTACGTAACTTTTTATCTGACGTCTAACAACATACAGGCGCGGTTTTAATCTGACAAGTACCACGAACGATCGACGATAATTATTAGCATTTTTTCGTAGAAAAGAATTTATCTCAGCACTGTTAAATATTAAAGAATGAAATTTAAACCAATGCCGTAAGTTAAATAACCATTTTGTTATTTTTAACTATCATGCGCGTCGAAATTTATTATTTTAACACAAAACAGTATTATTTTAACTCCTTTGGTTTAGTAACATTGTTTTAGTAAAATTTACGACATATTGAGTAGGAGCAGTGGACCTATACACTGTTAAATTCGTAGCATCAAATTATACTCAATTTAAGTCATTTTTAACCATTCTTATAGGCCATCACTGCTTCTATTCAATATATCGTTAATTTAACTGCAATAATGTTAATTTAACTAGATCAATAGAGTTAAAATAATACTTTGAGTTAAACAAATGTCGACACGCATGGTGGTTAATAACAAAATGTTATTTAATACAGGGAATTGGTTTAATTTTTATCCTTGAGGGCCGGTTGTTCCAACCTTTGGTAAACCAACTAATAGTTAAATCATATATGTGTCTTTGTCTTTCTTTCAAATTAGACAAAGATAGACATGTGATTTAGTTGTTAGTTTATAGTTCACCAACAGGTTTGGACAACCGGCCCTTAATATTTGTAGGAATGGTTAAAAATTACTCAAATAATTGAGTATAATTTGGTACTGCAAATTTAACGATCTGCCTAAATCACGACGTGTCGGTGTAGATAGTTTGGCAGAGACGCACTTAGATCCGGCAATTCGTATATCAATTATCGTATATCAATAATCAAGTAATCGAGAATCACGACATATCCATTATCTCAACGTTCCTTCCGAGAATCGCACGTAATTAGGAGAACTCATTAACGCAAAGAAAATCGAATTGAGACGCGCCCTCGAAACAACGTTAGCATATACCGTACGCGCTTTAATCTCGCGGACGAGATTTATCGTCGACGATCTAGTTTTACCGGGGGTACGATAAAACGATCGGATCTTCCGAGAAATCGCCGCGGTGCCCCGGCGCTGTTAACGAATCTCGCGCGATTGTTCCGAGATAAATCCTTCGATTCGAGGTCGCGGGCGCGGCATCTGCGAAATTGGAACGGGGAATGATTTATAATTAACCGCCATTCCCCATAATAATTGCCTTTACGTCGTTAATTATCGCCCGGGGGGGGGGGGGGGAATGGACATCGATTCGTTAACGAGGAATAATTTATTGCACGGCGCGGATGCGTCGTTTGCGGTGTTCTATAAGCGATCACTCGGCTCGAGCGCGATTTTTCGCGTTTATTTGTTATTTCAGTTTTTTTTTTTTTTTTTTAATCTTTGCAAGCCACACGCGATGCATATTAAAGCTCGTCTAGCCTCGCGTACAAGCGCGTTTTTAAGTGAGATTCGCCGAGTACCTGGCGGCCGGAGGGGGCCGGACGGGGTGGAGAGTGCGCGTTCTACAAACAAATTAAGAGAGCAAACCCGGCAGCCATCGTTCCTCCTCGCGTTAAAGAGAAGAACGGGACAATATTTCCCGACTTGTTGGCAATGTTGGTATTCATTACAACGCGCTTTCGTAATCTCGTTATACCCACTCTCGCCGTCGCTGCGCACGTGATGCACATTTTCGGCATCCTGCACGTCGCGCGCGAAGTTGACGTTCGTCTTTCCAACCCGAGCGTACGTAATACTCCGGAATTTTACTCATCTCTCTTCCCCCGGTCTTATCTCCAATGACAGTCTCCCTCGCTAATACGAGATAACGTTTCTTCGATCGGAACGTATATATACGAGAGTTCCTCTCGCAAAGCGGATCTTTCGGGGGGAAAAAAGACAAAACGCTTTGTCGAACGCGCGTGATCATCGCGTTGATATTGAAAACCGGTGACCCAATTTTCCGGGGCACTGTTCGGCGTTTCACGCATTCCGCGAGAGACGATTGTGTGCGTCTTCTCGACGCGGACAACAGTGCAGGATATATAGGAATTGAAGAGAAGCCGGGCGAAGCGCGACGTGGAGGAAGGGTCGATTCCGTCGATGGCAAACCCTCGACGACACCCCGAGGGTTAGTCTCCTGTCGGCGAGGGGGAGAGGCGCGCGTTGTCCCCGCGTTTTATGGCAAGTGAGTCACACCACCACCACCGTGATCGGGTTTTTGTCTCTCTCTTTCTCTCTCTCTCTCTCTCCTCGTTTCTCCCCCGCGTTTGTCGTTTTGGTTGTACGACTGCTCCTTCGCGCAGCGAAGCCGGGTCTCTGCGCTTGCAGACTCGTTTATCGGCATTTCTCTCTCCCTCCACCTCTGATTCTACCTCCGCCTGTGTGCCTCCCCTTTATCTTCTTTTATCTTTCTCTCTCTCTCTCTCTTCTTCACCGCGGTTGATTTTCTTCTACCGCGAAAAATACGACAGTCCGCGGCGAATATCGGTTGCTGCATCCTGTAATGCAACGGATTTCCGTGAATGTGTATAGTCGTAAACGTAAAATTCCGCTCGTCGTTGCTCCGCTGGAATAACGCGGCGGAATAAAGGAGCGAGTGATCGTCGCTCAAGTCGAAACCGCGCGTCCACCGGTAAACTCGACTCCGATATCTTTTCCTCGTTCTCGCCTTCGCTTTTGTCCTCACAGACGATGCCACCTTGCGAAACTTCCTACGATATAATTTTTGAAGGATTATCTAGAGATGGCAATTCTCTCTTCATCGCGGAAGGAAATTGCGGAATAAAATTTTACCTAGCTATTATACAGGAACGAGATGATCCGAAAATTCGCGAAATAGGTATAGCGAAATATAAAATATTGGCGGGAATGCTCGGCAAGTAACGGATCGGGCGCAAGGATCAGCTAGTATTGTTAGCAATAACTGTCCAACTTATTGTTGTACGAAATATTAGATTCATGAATGATTCGCGACGATGCGACGAGATTCCGCCGGCGGACGTTCTCGTTATAATTCCGAGATTCCCTTGACTGCGACGTGGCTGACGGAATAATAGATGCACCGGGCGATTTACCTGGCTGCCGAGGCTCTCCCAGGCTTGTTTGCACGCGATGGAGCGCGTAAGCATAGCGGGAAATTTCTCCCGAAAGAAATACTGCGCGAGAGAGCGGACGGCTCTGTCGTCCGAATCGATATGTCTCGATTCGTGCTCGGGGCTTTGAAAAAAGCGGCCGTCTCGACGGTTGCACAAGAAGCAAAAAGGCTAGTACGAGCCTGAAGGAGGCTATATGCGTAATCACTGGCGGATCCAAATAAAAAAAAATCAATTTTGCTGGATCTGTTCCAAAAATCCAGGAAAAAAAAGGCATTAAAGTAGGATCAGAAGTTTTGCCACATTCTCGTTATTGATCCTGGAGTAAAAGCTAAGCGTGATACTAATAATAAGAAAAATATTAAACGAAATAATTATTCCAATCCCCACACACAAAGAAAGTGTCAATTCAAAACTTATTACTCATATTAACGTGTTCATTGTTTCATATTTGTATACGTAACAATCTATAATCTTATAAGAATTTGATAATCTTAAATTTCAATATTACATTAATTATTTTTCTTAAACTACATAAAATGACTTTATTCAAACAATTTTTCTTCGTTTAACGCAATGTGATTTTATTTCAAGATTGCCACGTTGGAACTAAAAATATTTTCAAATCAAGAATATTCTTTTTTTCTGTGCATTATCAACGTCGGGATCCGCTAGTTTACGTAATAGTGATATACGCGTGATAT
This sequence comes from Leptothorax acervorum, assembly GCA_035220615.1. Lineage (NCBI taxonomy): Eukaryota > Metazoa > Arthropoda > Insecta > Hymenoptera > Formicidae > Leptothorax > Leptothorax acervorum. Next base: position 406,408 of record JASTWQ010000046.1, on the reverse strand, counting down.
ACAATATGTACATACTTTTGTTTTATGGCTTTACATAAGTGTTCGCTATTTCGGTCCGCGGACCTTCCGCTCGTACGTCCTAAAATCTGACCGCCGGTCCTCGAATTGCCGAACGTAAATGCGCGTTTCGCGGCGTTTCGTCGAAACCATCCCACGGGCGGGTTTTTACACGCGGTCCGCACTCGTAATTTTGTTACGCGCGGCCAGCTTGTGCGCCCATCCCTCGCTCTTGCAGCCCCCTGCCCCCTCGCCATTTATTTCGCCTCGGTTCGACTCTCGTCCGCGATAAATCCCGAAATCGTCCCGACCGGTTATCGTTATTTACGCCTTCCCTCCTTCCGGCCGTCGGGGTACACACCCCCTGCCGTTCCCCCCGTTGGAAATTTTCGTTTTGTCGACCCCGTCGTCGATCGTCCGTCTCGCGGATTGCGTCTCACGTGACTTCGCGTGTGGTCTCCTACCTATATTTCTGTTATATATCGTACAGCTACGATCTAAAACTTAATAAAGTATAAATTTTCTCTTGTGACGCTCGACAATAATTGGATTAACACGGCTGACAATCGAAGGACCCTACGTGTAACGAATGATAAGAGCATCTTTCTCTTTTTTTTAAAGTGATAATACCTCACTGCCGTGAATAATTCGTCAACTCGCCCGGTGAATAAAACATCCCTCCGAGAGGCGTCATCGGGAATAGAACGCGGAATGCGCATTTTCGGCGGGGCAGACCTTCGGCGTTAAACGAATTATTTTCGGAGCCAATGCCGTCGCTGTAAATTTGATAAACCCCCCTCGCGATCGATACGCCGATATCGCGCAGCGCGCCGCGCCGGCGACGTCAAGGTCCCGCGCGTCTCTCGTCGCTGCTGCGAATTATTGATAAACCAGTCTGATTCCGAAATCAACCGCATTATCGGCGATCGCGCGCCGTTAAAATTGACAGCCGTGACTTCCAGCGGCGTGTGAGAGAGCGACACTGTCGTTCCCGTCGCGGGGAGATCGTATTTTTATCGGCGATATCTTTGGCGAAGGACCGGCGACGCGTCCGGGGATCCCCGTCGGGGACAGCGGCCCCTCCGCAATCGGAGTAACGTGATTTCTCGCTAATTACCGCGAAATCTAAAACCTCTCGAAAGAGCGCTAACAAAGCGACAGGCGTTAAAAGGGGGAGATGAAGCGCGATGAGTTTGCTGGAGCGCGTGGAGGGCTCTCTTCCCGTTAAAAACCGACCTTTTTAACATCTCTTCCCTTTCCCTCCCCTGCCGCTCCCAGCTCTTCCTCTTCCATCTTCTTTTTTTCCCCCATTTGCCTGTCTCTTTTTCGCGTTTCTCCTCTTTTTGTTTTTAACGGCGCCCGCGGACGATATCCGACGAGAGGCGAGAGCTTTTGCCATTTCGAAAGGGTGGATTAGCCGAACCGACGGTGCACGGTGTAAGATTCTTCCATATAACGGACTTCGATGAGGGGCTGCGTTTCGACGAAATAGAGCGAGACATTTACAATTGAATAGCGATATCATTCTCCGATGTGCACACGCGAGTTCTCTCGAAACCGCCCTCGCTCGCGCGGCCTCCAGGTGCATTTCTTTTTTTGTTTCGGCGCGTTTTTGCGTTGGTATTATACCTTACCTTCTGCATCGCCCGCATTCTCGCTATTCAATAAAAAGATTTTGTTCCCCTTGTTTGGAATCTATTTTATATCCTTTTTATTTTTACCTTATTTTATATCCTTCTATTTTTATCTTATTTTTCTTGTATTTATATAAGGATTTTACTAAATTTGAGAGACAGAATTTAATAAAGATAACTAGACATCGAATTTTTGTATGCAGATTGTTGGAAAAGAGCAATTAATAACTAACCATATAAGATTTAGATTAATAACTAGATTTATTTATATTGTAATACCCAAAATATTTATGCTGCTACATAGGTATATTGCAGTATAAATAATGTTGGATATGTTATAAATGATCTTAGTTATTAATCTTTTCCAACAATCTCTATAAAAAATCCGATGTCTAAAGATAACCATCGAGATCGTGTAACGTAGTGGAGGATCTTAATTTTAAGATCGTGAAAGGCACTTTGAATTCTTCGGAGAGAGATGTCAAAGGGCGGGCGTAAAATAATAGGGAACTAATCGCGTTTCCCGCAGAAATTCCCGTGGAATATAAGGTTGTGTGGAAAGTTTTTCTGCAAATGTCCCACGCCGCAACAATGATCGCGGTATCAGGTACAATCAGGTTCGAGAGGAAACATTTTAACGCGGGAGAAATCTTGGCCATCGCGCGGCAGCGTCGGTTTCACGTTTCCCAACAATGTACGCGCTTATTGGTCCGCCACGGTGCATTGCATGCCAGCTTTTTAAACGCGAGCGTAAGACTCGCTTTCGCCGACGGGAGGTCGGTTTGTCGAGTCTCGCGAAGTTGTATTAATCTAAAAGAATAATGTGCCTCTCTAAAACTCTTTGGGATAGAGCCAGGAATCCGTCATATCCGACAATCTCGAAGCAATTGGGACGCTAAAACGCGTCACGGAGGTGACATTCTCTGCAGTTTCTGTCTATTCGATATTTTTCATTTCCCTGATTTCTTTTGTTCCGGCGCTTTGAGCTCGCTCTGATCGTCTCTCTGTCTCTCTTTGCGCGCGGCGCTGTTTCACGAGCCCTGATTAAAAGCGAAGGCAGAGGAAGAGAATTCCCCGGATCGAAAAACGGGAAAGGGCCGTAATGAGATCACCGCGTTACAGGTCGAGGCACGAAATTGAGTTTTGATCCAATCGCACGTCACGGTCAATATCGACACAAGCGGATGTGTGCCCTCAGAATTTTCTTCGGGGATCCCTCGGAAAGGTCCTCTCTCGACGGCGTCCCTCTCTGATAATTTCAATCCGTAACTGTATGCACGAGGTGTGTGCAGCCTTCGATTTTAGCTCGTCTCCGCGCCGCGTGATTCTTCCGACATCCCGGAATATCTAATTCGTCCAAGTTTTTTTTCTGCAGCTCTTAAGCGCTCAACGTTTAACGAGATGCCAAAGTGCACCGAGAACGACTTGCAGGGTGACTCTGACATTTCGCGCGGACGGATGGTGCGAATGCGAGATTAAACAAGCCGTTAAATTCACTTTTCTCACCGACGAGCGGGCAAGCAGACCGACGCCGATGATAAACCACGTATTGCAACGCGATCGTTTCCCACGTGGTAGCATATTTATCGCGCTCTCTCCGGCGTCGAAGTGCCGTTTAATTGCCGCCGCGTGTAAATATCGCGACGCGCGTGCACCGTGTGCGCACCGCGCCCGGGTTGTCCATTTATTTCGAGATAACGCTCGAATAAATTAATACATTGCGATAGAGAAAACATGGTTCGCGCGTGCGTTCATTAATTATACATTACTCCCACACGTACTTTCCTGTATTATAATTATTTTAATGAGTATTCGAGATATCAACTCGAGCATGAAAAATGGCTCTCTTAATCCTCTTTTCAGGAAAGTTTAAAAGAGAGAGAATAGTAAGCGCGCAATTTTAACCTTCGAGAATCTAAATTTTAATTGGAAAGGACAAAGGACGATTTAAAAGGCGCGAGAGGCTTCTCGACAAAAATACTTGTAATATTTTCTCCCGCCTATTCCGACTCGCCTACAAACGATTTCTTTGCGACACGTAGAAAGGCCATCTGCGAAGATAAAGAGAAAGAGAGAGGGGTGGGAGAGAGAAAGGGATATGCGTGTGCATTTAAAATAAACTCACGTGTCTGGTGTAAAACCGCAAATGCGGCGCCCGCGAACGGGACGGGACGGTACGGGACGGAGCGACACGCATCGCGGTGGATTAAGTTGCGTTCGTTCTTCACGCCGGCAACGAGATATATAGATAGGATAGAGTATTCCTTTTCTCCCATCTCCGCGTTTTTGTTTCACCTCTCGAACCGCAGCGCGGAATGCATTTATCCGCGCGTCGCAGTGGTACTCGACACGCGGTCGGCGTCGCGCGATCCGCTCCGCTCGTAGACGAGATATTCCTTGTAACGTGAAATCTTTCGCGAATGTTAAGAATCCGTCAAAGTTTATTATGATTAAAGCCCGCAAATTATACAAAAAGAAATTTTAAATTAATCCTTAAAAGTATCGAGAGTTGTGTATATTCGTCGTCTGCGTTATCGTTTTCTGTTTTTGTCTCATTGTGTGTCCTAAGCACTCTCAAGATTCCAAAGACTACGTCCTTTGATTAGAAATCCGATAGGTGCTTATTCCGCGTCGATACGCATGTCTCGTCATAGAGCCGCGACTTGTCGTGGGCGACGCGGGTTCAAAGTGAATCGAAAGTGAACGGTCGTCGGTGGCGCGTGCAAGAAGAGGAACTACAAGAAGGAGGAGCGAGGGAGGATGCAGCCGCTTAAACTTTGGGAGACGAGAACTCTGGAGAGACTGTCCCGACATAGACGCGGACGCCGTCGAGTGTCACGATGGTACATACACGGACCCGCCCTAAACTCGCGCTCTCTCTTTCTCTCTTTCTCTTTCTGCCTGTCTGTCTATTAATAAACTCAAACGAATAAACCTGCTGACGAATGATTCTGACGTCGCGTCTTACACGTGTATCTTTAAATGCCTTGCCGAGTGTCGAGTAAAAATCGTGGCGTTCCATCGATAGCACCTAGCATCCCATACTGAGAAAAAAAATATTTGGATCCAAAATATATTTATTACGTGGCTTCTAACAGCTAATTTACTTAATATAATATATAATATTTATTTAAAATTAGATAAAATATTTTAGAATTAGATATTTTATCTAATTCTAAGATAAAATATCTTAGAATTAGATATTTTATCTAATTCTAAATAAATATGTGTATTATATTAAGTAAATATAAGCTGTTAGAAGCCACCTAATAAATATTGTTTTGGATCCAAATATTTTTTCTCAGTGCAGACAGCACGCATGTCCAAAATCGGGACATAAGACACCTTTTAGACGTCTTACGATATGATATCTAAAAGACGTTTTTAAGACGTCTTATGTCCCGATTTTGGACACGGTGCGCTGTCTGGAATCTTTCTTCCAGATATTCCACCGTATGTGTATCCTTCAGAGAAAGAAATAGAAATTGTAACAGTGCGGGGTCTAAAAAACTGTAGAACGTGGAATACGACTCCAGCATCAATTAAACAGTCCGGTTGATGACGTTCGTTAGCGTAATCCGTGTGTCAATTGCGTCGCGGTGGAACGCGCGTAGGACTCGCTCGAGTGCAACGTCCGCGAGTATCGGTCGAGCTTTCGATGAAGCTTTCGTGCGTTACCGGGACAGGCGTCCGCGCCGCCGGAAGCAGGCTCCGCGCCGACGACGACGCGCTATACGTAGTAATCCATTAATATCGCGCGTCGGCTCGCAGAAAGGGACGTGCGGTAATTAATGCGTGACGTTTAATTCGCGACGATCGTGCCTAAACCGGCGACACCATTGTTTCGACGAGATGAGAGATAGACACGAGTACCCTGCCCTCGGAGTCGGCCGTGATAGTCGCGCGCGTGCGCCTCGCGGAAGGGCGTCCGATACCCGCAGAACTGTCCGTGGGAAAAATAAAAGAAAATTAGCCAGCCGCGTGGTGGTCATCCGCGAGGAGTGCGGGAGCTCGGGAGATTCGGTTCGATCGATTTTAACACTAGAACTACCAAGGGAGTCAAAGTGACCCATTTGACATTTTTATATAATTTATTACTCATTTTTAGAACATCTTAATTCCTGAAATTTTCCCTGACTTTTATTGAAATTACATAGATAATTAATTTTATTAATTTGTTTTCTCTCTACCAAGGGGGTTAAAATAACCCATTTGACATTTTGTAATAATTTATTACTCATTTTTAGAACATCTTAATTCCTGAAATTTTCCCTGATTTTTATTGAAGTTACATAGATAATTAATTTTATTAATTTGTTTTCTTTTTTTCTCTTTTCTTTTCTAAGATTTCTTCGGTAGAAATAAATGTAGACTAATCTCCGGTAGTTCTAGTGTTAACGATATTCATACGATACACAATCCTAAAGATTTAGTCGTCGCAATTACAATCTCTGACAGTTGACATCCGATAAACTCTTTACGTACACACGTCACTGATTATATATCCTCTCAAATCGGGATCCAGATAATCTGGATCGTATTGCAAGTAATTGACAATCCCGTGATTTCGCGAATCGCGCGTCGTTAGCGCAACGACCTTCCGCGACGAAATCCGCGGAAGGACGTGGCCGGCTGGTTTAACGATTTTCCGGGGACATCTCCGCGGCGGCAGACGGCTGCAACTGATGCATCTTTAATGCTGTCCTGTCGACCTGGCTCGCCGGAGAATAGCGACGGTGCGGCGTGGCGTGGCGTGGCGCGACGCGGCGCGGGCGGTCCGCCGCGATTCTCAGCCCCGGCGCGGCGTTTGTTCGGCGTGACGCGCGAATCGCTCCTCATCGAGCCGCGGCGTCGCCGTCGCGACCGATAATCAAGAGTGACGGGCCTGCTCTCGTCCTTCCAACCGGTTAGACAATTATTTGAGCATCGTAATGGACGGAGAGAGGAGCCACGACCGTACGGAGATGATATGACAAGCGCCGGCGTCCCGTAGCCGTCCCTTTTAATTAAATGAATCTCGACGGTATATCGTTAAAATGAGAGGCCGCCGTCTTAGAGCTTCGCGGGATAGAGCGATCTCGTTGTAAATCCGTTTGCTGTGTACACGTCGGGACGATCGTCATTGTCGACCGCGGGTCGGCGGGGGGGGGGGGGGGGGGGGGGGGAGTCTCTCCCGCGTTGATCTCATCTCCATAATGGATTATTAAATACTCTCCTTCGGATATGTATTAAGCTATCGATAAGGATTCGGTTCGAAGCTCGAGAGTTCGTCGAGCAGACGAACGCGCCTTTCTACTTTTAACTGTTTCGTGCCTCATCTTCCGCGTTGTGCCTCCGTCTGACGCATGAATTATTCATCGAGATGAATTATTCATAGAAAGAGAGTACTTAGTCGTCATAATACACATTCCGCTTAATATGCGATACGACCGGCGACTTTATTATTTGCGATTTGCGTCAAGTCGTCGCGGGACTCCGCGCCGCGCCGGTCGGCACGAGAAAATTTCTCGCTGACGGATCCGCGGAGTTCGCTTTAAGGTAGTTGTCTCGAAAATCGCAATCCACAAGAAAAATTTGCAAATTTAACTGTATGTTAATAAATGTGAGATCTACACGTTTGTGCAATTTAAAAGTTATTGACCGTCCCGAACCCGAGATTCGGTATCAAAAATTGCATTTTTTACATGTATTGGATACACAAAGCAGGCGGAAATCTCGTATTTTTATTTTTTACATTTAGAACAAACCACAACACAGTGATGAGAAACGAATATATACACTGAGAAGAAGGACACTTTAGGAATACTAGTAAAAAAAAACCGAAATTATTGATCATTTAGATTTAGAAATACAATAATAAATAGACCTCGATTTTCACGATTATTCGACGTAAAGAAGCGACTGGAGGAGAAAAATAATAGAATAGTCTTTCGTTCTGCGTGTGAGGGACAGAACTATCCAAAAGTTTTCAGCCTGTAACCGTAAATAGTCGGATGTTTTTACGTCGATTTAGAGTATAAAATTTTGGATTGTACTGTCGCGAGACAACTACCTTAAACGAAGAAGCGGGATTCGCGATTTCCGGATTAAATCGCGTCCGATTTTCTCGCCTGTATACGTTCGACAAGTTCGATAAAGCGTTTCACTGGCGTCCTAACGGCGTCCTTTCGCCTTTGTAATTTTCAGCCAGGACCTATTGACGGTGTGCCGGGAATTGAACCTCGAGAATTCGGTGGAGGAATTGATGAGGGAATTGGGCGCGGACGAGCAGGGTCGCATTTCCTATCAAGAGTTCCTTAGGCGGCGTCTGGCCCTGCGACCGGAAATCGAAGCGCTCAGGGCCGGCAAACGGCGGAGCAGTCCGCATCACACCCACACGCCGGAGTACCTGCCCACCAGCAGCGACAACAGCCTCGGTAAGAATCGTACAAATCGCTCGAATTTCCGTGTCAGGTCCCTCGTTTTCCGCTCGCGACGATAATTTACCTTGGCCAAGGAGAACGCGAGCCTCGGGCAAGATCGAAATATCGCGTCTCCTTGTTTGCCGATTCTGAAAATATTATAGTTTATTCAACACGAAGAATCGCGGGATATTGTGCGTCGGACGATGCATCGCGATCTAGCGTATTACGTGTGTCGCGTGGAAATAGAGCGCGAGCTACGTTCGCTCGAAATTGATGATTGATGGAACAATGAATGCGGGACGACCGCGGAAATACTGCAGCGGCATCGATCGAGCGGGTCGCATGCAACTGGATATACGATACGTGAGATCGCGATGAACGAATTGGAAATGACGACTTTTGGGATATTGCGCGTTGCCGTATCTCGCCATTCGCCTGTCAACCGTAGATCTTCATTGCACGACAACCAGGCCGTAAGAATAAAACTCACAATTGTTATTTTTCTAATTGTTTTGCGCTATAGTGAACAATTAGCAAAACAGAAAACTTGCGCGCATTTTTTTCCTTGAAATAATTATCACAGAGAATCTTTCATTGAATTTAAATCGCGTTATTCCTCTTCGCTCGATTTTTTATAACGAATGCCTTATTAATACGTTATACTCATAATTTCTATTTCAGGCACTGTATCGGGACGACATGAAAGTTGGGAGTTCGACAGCGGTGCCCGTGATTTGTCGCCGGAACCTCATAGTCTTCAGAAGCTAGTGGAGGCGGCCGCCGGCGGAACAGGAAATATGCTGGACCTCGCGAATAAGGTAAGCCACAACGATCCACCCTTCTCGACGAAACGGCTGTCGATACCGCGACCAGTTCTCTCACGGCATTAGATTCGTTCCGCGTTTCGTGCGCGATTCTCTCGCGTGATCGCTTGGCGAACATCTGTCTTACCGTTATAAACTCCTGATGGAACCTGTCATACTATCGCGTTCGCGCGTACATGCGTGTCGACAGGATGATCCTGCAGACCTCACACTTCCTAAATTTTAGCGCTATCTGTGCGTTTGCGTAATATGTGATAACTAACGCGATGCGTTGCTGAAGAAAGAGGAAAGAAATCGCTGAAAAAAATATGTCTTTTATTATTTGAAATATTCGAAGTTGAAAAAGAGATCGCGTTAGAAACTATCGAGTGACAAGAGTTCTGGAATACACTTCTGCTTGTTAATGCAACATTCGCGCTGATGGAAAGTCAACGAGACGCGCAATTATACCAAGGCAAATTGTCTTTGCATGCCGATAATCCTCGGTTTTCCTTGGCGAGAGCACTCACTTCGCTTAACTCCTTCATCGCTCGCCGTTCATGGCTCTCTATTATTTCCCTCTTCGTATCACGAGTTCGCGCCTGGGAATTTCTTTGTCAGCCGCAATTAACCACGAATACCACCACCGAGGCGCGGTATGGCATCGTGGAAGATAGCAAGACGTGCAATTTCTGCATTCTCTGCTTTTCCCCGTTCGCTCGTCGATCGCCCGCGCCATGCAGGCATCGCCCCGTTATCGAATTACAAAGTGTAGATTAACACTGTCGACATTTTATCGTTTACACAGCGTCTTTCGTAATTTATCCTTAATTGTAAAATATATAATCAGTCGAATTTTTAAAAGACTTCAAATGGATTGTATTAACGAACAATTAAATTATATTTAACAAAATCCTCAAAAAGAGGATTGTCTCTATAAGATAACAAGCAGACACGAAGTGTAAAGTAATTAAAAGCGATTACATTTTAGGTAAATTTTCACGCCGCGAATTTACGTAACGTGTAAGTAGCGTCTTTATTAAATTTTCGTTCTCGATCGGGTTGCTTTTCGACGACGAAATTTCCATCTCCCGGGGCGTTTCGGTTCCGCGGACGATTCGGTTCGCGATCGCGCTCGTAACCGCGTGCTTCCCCGCTCTCGTTTTAAGAGCCACGACAGCTGCAGAGGGAAAAGAGAAATAAAAGCGCCGGCCAAATTCCGAGGTTATCGCGATTTCTCGCGAGAGCCTCCACTCCCCGTGCTTCGAGGAACGAGAACACCGGAGAACAGAAGGAGGATGGTTTCGTGGAAAGAAAAAAGAAGCGCCCGCCGTTTACTGCCTATAAATAACCGTTATTACGCTCTGCATTACGGCATCGAAAAAAAAAAAGCGAGAAGGCCGCGCATGGAGCAGCGAGTTTTGACCGCTCGAGGAGGAACGTCGCGCCCCACGCGCAAGAATTTATTAAGAGGATATAAAAACACAATACTTATACGTACAAAGTAATATCTTCTCTCTTATTACGGACACGTAGCTTCCTTTAGGCATAAGTATCTCGGCGCTCCATGTAACGCGCGTATTTGCGTTTTAAGAGAAACGTCAAGGAACTAACTCATCCCCGTTTTGATGTTTTTCCTTCCTTTTACCACCCTCGCCTGCGAATGTGGAGAAGAGCTTTCGCGCGTCGCATTACGATCCTGACGGCGCGCGGCGTCGACGTAGGACACGTTCGTTTCCCGGGAAAAGCGCAAATATGCCGCGTCTTAGGCCACCCGCTCTCGCCCATACGGCGAGGACGCCATCCTACGTGGAACACGAATTTCCATAGAAATGGAATGGAGAAGTCGCGGAGAGGGAAGGAGGGAGGGAGAGAGAGAGAGAGAGAGAAATAGAGGGAGGGAGAAGGAGAAAACGAGAGATGTCGGGGCAAACATAACAGCAATGTTAATTCCCGTCGTTACTCCGGCACAGAAATTACTATAGAGCTGCCTTACCGTGTAGCGAGATGATATGCTAACGCTAACGCGCGATCGAGATACCTACTCATCGTGTGCAACACCAATTCGTGTATTCGTGTATATCCATTGCCATAACTGTAGAGAAATTGATGCCATACTTCGCGAAAAAATAGAAGTGTGTTTAAAGTTGAATTCGAACCAAGAATGAACGAGCACGGACAAACGCGAATGAACAATCCGCTTTAACTCGGCGTTACTAAGGCGGATTATCATAAATCCCACATACCATAAACATAGTGTTATTTTCGCAACTGCACTGTGTCTAGTTCACAGTAGCTTCTTAGCAAACACAATTATATTATATGTATATTACCTGTCATATCTAAAAAAGATTTATGTATCTGTACTTTAGAGGTAAAGAATCGTATCTCCATTATTATGAATTCGGAGAAAACAAGGTTTATAAAGTTTTAAATAGAGAAATGATATTTTTCTAGATATAAAATAAAAGTAGCGCCTTTGATTTATTAAGATTCTAATAAAGTAATTTAACTGACATGTTTAATAGTACAACTGCCAATAACACGCGCTGTACCTGATTTAAAAATGATTTTCAATACAATTTTTTTCTAAACATTGTATCTTAGGAACAATTAGTAATAATAGACATAAGACGCTTTACCATTATGCAATTTAAGCTTGTTATATTGAAAAATGTATTAACTCCATTTTGACAAAAACTGATGGAGATACGATTCTTTACCTCTAAGGTATACAGATATACTGATGATCTTGTGGCTATACCGTGTGTGCGGTATCCGGAAATGCAATTAATATTCCCTAATTGTGACAAAGCGCCCATAAAAGTGTGGAAGAAAGCGAGACGGCGTCGCGTAGCCGACGGGTTCCGGGGACAGATTGTTATCAGAGCGTGTAAAGAAGGATGCGCGACCCGAAGCGACGCGACGCGACGGCCCCATAAAAAAATGAAGCCAGATAGGTGATAGGCCGCGACGGAGTAATAAAGGCCGCAATAAGATTCCGTAATTCTTCGAACAAATGACCCGTTTGCGAGCCGATTCGAGCGCGTGATAACCCGGCGACGATCGGTCGGCCGTGTGTCTCGCTCCGTCTCGAAAGACGAAGAAATATCCTGACTGGGACGATGTTTTTCTAGGGCGGCCGATCGTTATTTTCCATCGCGACGCCCACATCCTTTCTCCCGAGGATATTTACTTCCGCCCTCTCGTCGTCGGGCCCCCGAGAATTCCATACCTCCTCGTCGTATTCCCAATGAATTCTCATGATACTCTCGCGTGACGCAATAAACGGTACGTCCTGGTGATGATACCGTATGACGCGGTAAAATTGCGCCAACAGGTGCGCGAGACTGAGGTGGAATAAGATCTCGGAAAAATTCATCGGCGCGAGCACGACGGAGACACGTGTTTCGTGTAAATTAATTAGATCCTCGAGAGGAAAGAAGAGAGCAACTTTTGTGCGATCTTCAGTCACTATAAGTTACTCGAGTTAACGCAATCTAGTTATGCCTATTGTCATTCTTACGCCATGCACGAAAATGATAATCGCGATCGTCTTTACGAGACTGTGAAAATAATTGCGGTAACGCAGGAAGCCGCGCTCCTAAGTTCTAATTATGCGAGGCGTCTTGCTTTCCATTCGAGCGGCGGCGTTTCGGATAACACGCTCCGCTTGGCGTGTCGACATTCATAATCGCGTGGCTCGCATAAGTGCGAACAACCGGGAGTTATGTAGATCGGGAGAGATAAAATCGCCGGCGGCAAAGGGGGGAGTTTCCCCGTTTCATGCAAAACGCGAACGTGCCGCGCGACTCGACGGCCGGAAAACTGCCGCCGGAAAAAGCCACCGTTTTTCATCATCGTCCGACCTTCGCCCCTTTTTTCATCTCCCTCCCGCGGGAAGCCGCGCCGTCGCGTTAATCGAGAAATTAGCGGAGTTAATTAAGACACCGCACCCAGAGGCCGTCCCGCCCACATAATTACACTAATACAATCGCTCTCTCTCTCTCGGCCCTGCGGTCGCCCCCCCTCTTTTTCACCCCTCTTGCATTCTTCGTCCTCCGATCCTCTCCTTTCGCCCTCGGTGACGTCGAGGAGGCGGAATCGCGACGACGTTCGATCGCGCGGCGCGTTCATTTCCACGTCATCCTCGTGCACGTCGTCTTCGCGCGATTTTTGTTGTTTATCGCCGAGAAAACTGATGACTTACTGCGGCCGCAGCAAGATTAATGGTTTGTCGCGAGCGTGAGCGACTGGAGTACCCCCACGATATTACCCGTCGTAAGAGCGAAACGCGCGGCCGCGCGCACGATGCCCGCAACGGGACGTTTTTCCGCGGGACGTACATCTTAACGAGTTGGACACGGGATAACTCGAAGGAAGGCGTAGCCATTTGCGGTGATCCTAATAATTTCGTTTAAGTGTCTCGCTATTCGGTTAACCGCTATAGCAATCTTCTTCGCGGCTCGGTGCCGTTAATAGTCACGTATCTCTCCTCCCCTGTGATTATGTCAGCTGCGGGTTCTTCTTGTCGCCTCACCTTAAAGGGCATCCGTTCTCAGGGCCTAATGGATTCGTTTTATCTTAACCGTTCTATCCTCGAGCCTCGCCTTGCCAGGCAAACAAAGCTCCGCGCGGTTTCCCTATTTCTTGGAGCAACGCGCGATCGATGCTCGTGCTTTGCAAGCACGACGTTCGCGCCTAATGGAGAAAAAGACGCGATGGGGAAGGTCAATAAAAGAAATCGGCGAATAATTAATTGACGAATGGTAGCGACGAGCAGTTGCGTTCAATCGATACAAAATGCAGCTATAACTATACGCTGTTAAACCTTGGCCTGTCAAATTATACTCAATTTGAGTCATTTTAATTTCTACAGGTCGCCACTGCTCCTACTCAGTATGTCGTTAATTTAACTAGAACAATGTTAATTAATCATTGGAGTTGAAATAACATTGTTTTATGTGAAAACAATAAATTTCGGCACACATGGTAGTTAAAAGTATAACAAAATGTTATCTAACTCAAGGTATTGGTTTAAATTTTATCCTTCTCTCAATATTGAACAGTGTGTAGGTATGCATAGAAAAAAAAAAGAAGTATCAAATCAACATTGATATACTTGCATATCCGCAAGAATATATAATCTTGAAATATAAGACTATATTGCGTTAAACGAAGAAAACTTGCTTGAATAAGGTCATTTAAATAATTAAACGAAGTTTTATATAGTTCAATCGAGAAAAAAAGTTGAAATAAAAAGTTAGAATTCTTATAAGAACATTGTATATTCTTGCGTACGTAAGGTCGCGGTCAGAGTAGTTGCGACACTTTTATTTTAAATAAATTTAGGAAAATAAGTTAGTTATAGTTTTTTAAAAATAAGTTTAGTTTTTTAATTGTTGCAACTACTCTGACCGCGGCTGTACAAGTATGTATATCAGTGTTGATTTGACACTTCTTTTTTGTGGGAAATTAAATCGCGCCGCGTTTTGTCGAAGATCGCTTTTGTTAGTCGTAAAACATTGGCCGATCTCCGATTTAATTCGGGCTCTCGTGTTAATCGAGATTTGCGCGACGTTTAACGCATTAACGGACAGGTCAGTGGGCTTTGTTATCCACCCTTTCTGCGATACACTTGCGGCGACTACATTACCGTGCCACCCGCAACGTATCGCGCATCGCGGAGCGACCGCGGGGATAGATAACTGCAGGCCGCGGAGGAGAGCTTTCGGTGCAACGAGCCGGATCGGCAGCTCTCGGTGGCGGTCGGTCGCCCTCGGCCGGCGCCTCCTCAAACACCTCTTCGGGGTGTAAGAGCGTCGAACACGGTGGTTCGGTAGTGGGTAGTCCGTCCGGTTCAGTCTGTCACCGAGCGTCTTGGTGTTCACTTGTCGTCGCGTCGCGCCGATTCGCCGGGTTTCTCGCGAGCAGTGATCGTCGATCGTGCGGGTAAATCTTGGAACCGATCGATTCGATCGGCCCCCTCCCCCCCCTGATCACAGGAAGGAGACATCGGTGTGAGACCGGTCCTTTCACGAGACTAAACCGATCTCCGCGAGATCGGCATCTCGATTCGTAGCGCGGAATGTCGATCCAAGTATACGCGATTTACGCGATAGATCGGTGAACGATCGCCTGGGTTTTGCCGAGGGTGTGAGGTGGGAAGAAGCATTAGAGCGAGATTCTGGGCCACGAGAACTGTAGCGTAGTTATGTTACGAGGGGCTGACCTCGTAAGAACAATCGATGCGAAGGCAATTACGGCGCTAACGCGAATCGGTACCGCGGCGTACAGCGATGCGCGCTATCGTTCTTCCCTATTTTACAGATATGTGCGATATAAGGCACGCACGCGGGATCCCGCCGGTTCTTTTATTTCGTATTCGAACTCTCCGTGGCTGGAGTTCTTGTCATCGTACCTTCATAAAGCTCCCAGCTTTTCTTATTACATCAGTTCTCCCATATAAATCGCCCGTGTCTCGTTGTGCTGCTCCCAGCGATATATTTCAGGCTGGATTCCTTCGCGCACCTTCCGCTTCCCGAGGAATGTTTTAAAGGGAAGGGAACAGGAAGCGCGCGTCGCGTCGGGAACTTTTACGACGACCATAATCCCGCGACGTAATCGTAACCCTTTCGATACCCCGCCGCGTACGGAAGGACGAGATTTACGAGCGTGGCGGTCGGACGGGGTCGAGGCGGGGGTGGTGCCGTCGCGCCCGGCGTTGAATAGTCACGTGTAGTCGAGTTTGCCCGTTTAATTAGGTGATAGGAAATCACGATTAATGGCAGCGGCGGCTAATGAAACACACGCGGCCGTTACTCGCCAACTTGCATTAACGGGGCGACGATTTGCGTTAAGTAATTACTTACCAACTCCGCATCCGGCGCGACCCGTCGATCGTATCCCAGTTGCCATCGGACCCCGCTATCGTGACTCCGGGTAATCGATGTAAAAGTTAAGCTGGAACTATTTTCGACGATAATATCGAGCGCGGTATCGTCTACACTCCACCAGGGACGTCTGAGGCAGGTAGCATGACAAAACCGGGGCGCGTGTATAAAAGGCAGTTCGCGGAGCCGTAACGATGCTCGTAATATATATCTCTCGCGTGCGTAAACTTTGGCGTGACGTCCAGTGACGTCAGCCCGATACGTTCCGTTTGAACGTCGTTCCCTTTTTACGGCGCGTGAGCGACGCGTTTAAAGACCGTGCCGCGCGTACCTCCGCGGCGTAATTGAGATTGGCTCGTGGCGGTATTTAAAAAAAAAAAAAGAAAGAAAGAAACTGCCACCACGATGCACCTCGAGACCGATCCTAGCTGTCACAGGCTGATGCATCGTCCGCGTCTCTCGCGTCCGCTTTTCCGCGCCGCGTGCATTTTCCCTTTCGCGCGGAACTCCTGGCTGGCGTGCCGCCAAAGAGCCGGACTTGCGAGAGTCCGGGTGGGGAAGGAGGGAGGAACAATGCGATTCATTTAACTTCCATTAAATCCGCGCGGGTAGACGTCCCGTCGGCGCCGTCCAGTCCGTGCACTCGTCCGACTAGAATAGAGCCCTCGACTACTAGGGGGAAAGAGAGAGAGAGAGAGAGGCCGGTTGCGCGTCGCGAAACATCCCCCGAAACGCTTTCTTCCTTCCTTCTCCGTTCCCGTCATTATTCCGGCATCGATCAGCACTCTCTGGACGCGCATCTGTCTCGCGAACGCGCGCCGGCCGCTTTCAGGCATATTGCGACTGAGAGACTCGTCGGATTCTAAAATCTTGTGTCCACAATACAGTAAGAAATCGCTCCGAGATCACGGACGGAGAAAGAATTATTCGGCCAATCGCATATTGGTCAATTGGCTTCGTTTAAGACTAGAACTACCGGAGATAAATCTGTATTTATTTCTACCGAAGAAATCTTAGGGCCGATTTCACCATCTTCGATTAACGTGATCCTCCGATTAAACTCACTCTTTGTCTCTTCCTAATTGTCCAATTAGAAAGGGACGAAGAGTGAGTTTAATCGGAGGATCACGTTAATCGGAGATAGTGAAATCGGCCCATAGAAAAAAAAAGAAAAGAGAAATGGAGAAAACAAATTAATTATCTATGTAATTTCAATAAAAGTCAGAGAAAATGTTAGAAATTGATATTTTAAAAATGAGTAATAAATTATTAAAAAATGTCAAATGGGTCATTTTTGGTAGTTTTATAGTGTTAAATTAATTGGTCAATTCTTTCTCCGTCCGAGATCTCGGAGCGATTTCTAGCATCGTGGACACAAGGCTTAAAGCCGACGTCTGGCGATCGGGAATCCGTGAGGAAGTAAGTAACGCGCGATATAAACGAGGACGTCTTTTAATATCGTTGGATTATCATTGCACGTTATCGGACGATACTTCCGGCGCGGGCGCGGCGATAATCAGCGTCTTCGCCGTAACGACGTTCTTGGGAGAGAAAAGTATCTTTTATCGCGGTCGCGGGCAATAAAGAGCGATTAGACGTACGTGCACGCGCTCATCGGGCGTACAGATCGTTAGATAGGCGGCCCGGTGCTCTTGTTTTTACCGCACGTTGCCGGGCAATGCGTACGGTGACACATTTACGCCCGCGATGAGCGCTCTATCGCGATAGATCCGCCTCTCTTACGCGGATATAATGGCTCGTACCTACGGTTACGCATCGCCGATCCCCGAGTATCCAATCGCTCCGGTAATAAATTGCTCGTCGTAAACTCACGGCGCTCGCTACGTCGACAACGCGACGCTTCGGAGCGGGAATTCCATCGGTGAAGTGCAGAGAAAGAGAGAGAATCGTTGTAACTGATTACAGCTACGATCTCGAAGAGGAGTTATATGTTATATTATCGTTACACGGAAGTAAATGCACGCTCCTGAGAGTTTCCCGGCGCAGTTTCCTCTCGCGTTCGCGACCCTTTGATCAACGTGCAATCGACTCCATCCTTGTTTGAGGCTTTTCATTGCAGTCCCGCAAATTGCCTTCGTCGGGACACGTGCCTGACGCGTTCCGCGAATTTGTAATAGGTGCACCTTGACCCTGCGACGCTCGGCGCTCATGTGGACGTGATTGCGTCCTCGCCGCTATTAAATTGATCGCACGTGCCGTGAATAATCGGCCGTAAACGCGATTCGTGCTGCACTGCTATAAGGAGGTGGAATTTTTGGACCGACGCGCGCGCGCGAAATCCTTCATTCCTTTTCTCAGGAAAGTAAAAACGTTGTCAGACAGCGATTTCAGGGATCGGTAACGGGTTTAATAAACTAGTCTCCGTGCAAGGCGCCGTCCCTTCCGCGTTCCCCATCCGCGAGAAAGAGAGAGAGGAAAAGAGAAAGAGAGAGAGAGCTCTCTCTTCGTGCTCTTCTTATTCCCTTTGAAAAAAGAAGCTACGAAGGTGCGCCGCGGGAGAGACGGAAATTGAGAGATCCAATGAGACGGTCAGGGAGAGGAGGATGCTCTCTCCTCCTCCTTAACTCTTTGATGGGCTTTTTGCAGCCCGTGCTCCGTTTGGAAAAGAGGCTCCCGGAGGCCACGTCGAGCGCCGCGCAATTAAAGAAAGGCACTCGTTGAGCCCTCGCTCAAGAAAGGGCCACTTAAGCGATACGATAAGCGCACGGACGATGTGTACGCACGCGGCGGTGTACGCTCGTATATTTAAATCGATCACCCTCGTCCCGTGGAGCAGCGACAGCTTTATCCGTCGTGCGCCAGAAGAAAACAGGGAGAAAGAATAATTCGCGTTGCTTTCGTTAAAATCGCGATGCTTCACTGTTAAAAAATAGGATGAAATTTAAACCCAATACCTTGAGTTAAATAACATTTTGTTACTTTTAATTATCATGCGTGTCGAAATTTATTATTTTGACACAAAACAGTATTATTTTAACTCCATTGGTTTAAGACTAAAGATAAGACGTCTAAAGACATCTTTAAGATATCTTTTAGACGTCTTATGTCCCGATTTTGGACATGGCGCAGTCTGGGAAATTAACATTGTTTTAATTAAATTAACGACATATTGAGTACGAGTCGTGGCGACTTACAGAAATTATTAAAAATGACTCAAATTGTTTATAATTTGACTACGAATTTAACAGTGAATTTAAGGACGAATTTAACATTCGTCGGGCAAATCGCGCGTTAATTATGCTATTCGTCTCGTTTATTCGGAATCGCGCGGAAATTATTTTCACAGCTCGGCCGCCCTCGCGTTGCATCGCTCCTTAATTGTGTGCACTTTTTGCGACGGTATTAATAAACGCGCGCCGGACGAATGACGCGCGTTACTCGCGCGGGTGTACGGTGCTTAATTGCCGAACAGCACCCGGCCTCGCGACGCAGTCGTCGGGTCGTCGTCCCGCGACAAATCGCACACGCGGACGGATCCCCGCGTATGCGTTCTCCGAAATGCGTCGCATGCACGCACGCACACACGTACTTGTACACGCGCGTACGCCGTGCACTAATTATTCATGTAATATCCATCCGTCGCCGCCTCCTTTGCCCGACCCTTTGCGACCCACGACCTATGACTCGCGTGCGTGAATCGCGCGACGATTACGCGCGTCTCGCCCCCCCTCCTCTTTCTCCGTTGATTTCCAAGACGTTTTCACCCTCGTTGCACTCTCGGCCTCCGCGAGATCTCGAATCTGTATACGACCTCGGATATAATCAATTTGAGTCATTTTTAATGACTTCTATATATAAGTCGCTACTGCACTGAGAGAGAGAAAAAATTGGTTGAAAAACGCAAAATGTGTTTCCATCTGAATATTTAGTCCGATACGCTCAACTAAACATTACTATCGATGAAACAAAATATTGTTTCCAAATCCCATAATTTGTTACTATTGTAAACAAAACACTTTGAACCAACAAAACACTATTTGAACCAGCCAATTTTAACAACTAAACTTGCGCGTACAAATTTTTTTTCTCAGTGTGCTCCTATTTAATATGTCGTTAATTTAACTAAAACAATGTTAATTTCCCAGACAGCAACATGTTCAAAATCTGGATATGAGACGTCTAAAAGATATCTTAAAGATAGTAGGTTGGAAATTCGTGTACTTGGAAATACACGAAAAGGATTTGAAAAATTTATTAGTTTATAATAAATTTCAAATCTTAAAAACGCGTATATCGTGATTGCCAGTTACGTCGATTAAAATTCTCAATTTGGATATCTTAAAGATGTCTTTAAGACGTCTTATGTCCCGATTTTGGACATGCGTGCTGTCTGGGTTAACTAAACCAATGGAGTTAAAATAATACTGTTATGTGTTAAAGCAGTTAAAATAATAAGAATCAGTGTGTCCCATGAAAATACCGTCATCGAGGATTCTCGTTTAATTTTTTATTCACACACATCCGAGCTCCAATTCTTTTCTAAATTTCGAGGAACTAAACATGTGCACCACTCACCAATCTGCATTTTAAATTAAAGTTGTCTTCTATAGCCAAGTTCTGTTGCAACCTCAGCAGATTAGTGCGTTCACCGTGGGTTTGTTAAAACCATGTTCTATAATATGCACCCTCGCGTCCGCGATACCGTTGATCGCCCGCAATTAGCGTTCGTCCGGCCGGTCGTCGTCGCCGCGCCGCGCCGGTGCGTTCTCCTAAATTCGCGCGGTTCTCCCGACGCGCCATCTCGAGTAATTAACTCGTGTTTAATTAACGGGGTCTGCACGGCTGATAAGAGCGGCGACTCCGCGACTCGTTTACGCGCCGCGGAATTCCGGAATTTCAACGTCGCCGTTACGCGACGATTTTTATTTCCGCGAGCTGCGTTGGAGTTACGATAAGAACGTGTCTGCCGAGGACACGTATCATCCACACTCATCTCTCTCTCTCCTCTCTTATTCCTCCAGAATCTCGATATTCTCGGGAAGAAAATTTTCTCTCGTCGCCTGTCGCTGATCGAAACGTATTTCCTTGTCATTACGCGGTTATATTTACGGGTATTGTTTATCGTAAAACTATCGATATGGCATTTTTTCTCGTTTCTCCTTTCTCGAGTAGTTCAAAATTCATTTTCAGTCTGATTGTTGTGAAGTTCATCGTCCGATTTAATAAGATAGAAGGCAGAACACGCGCAATGCGAATCGCAACACCGAATTAATGGTCGGGAAGTTTCGCTCGTGTTTTTCGGGATGTTGCACACCTTGCGGTTTCCATCGCGCGTAACGTGGGCCTGAATAGTTAAATAATAATTAAAGAGTTTCTAGACCAAGGAGATCCTGGCGGCTACTTAAGGCCAGTGCAAACTCAATTACGCATAACGCTTCGTGAATCTTGGTGGGCGTCGCGAGGACAAACAGCCACCGTGGGTAGCGGATGATTTATTAAATTCTCGTTTCTCTCGTCGGCATTTTTTTTAACGAGATACCATACACCATATATTCGACGCCCACGCCTATCCGAGTTGCATATTTCATTCGCTTTTTTAGCGCGCCTATTTTTCGAATTCAACAGGTCTTTTTTTTAGCGCTAAAACCGCGTTTTACGAGAAAGAGAGAGAGAGAAAACTAAAATAGATCAATTTTTCGAAAGATTTTTAACGTGACTTGGCCGACGCGCTTGATCCAAGAGCAGCGTCGTTTACTAGTTTACCTCATAAGCTAGGAACTCACTCAAGTTTAATGGGCTCGAGCGTGAAGAAGGAGTTAATCGAACCCGCGACGAGTCCCGACACGGCGCGGCGCGCTTCTTGCAGCCGGGATTAAGGGCGGAGTTTCCGTATCTACTTTAGACGGCTTCGGCCGTCGTTAGCCCGAGCGTGCTCGTTATTTAGCCAGTTTTATCGAGCGCCTCGTCCAGCGCCGCGTAATCGCGATCCATCCATGCCACTCGCGAAAAACGGTCGGCGCGGGCGAGAATTTATGCCGATATGCAGATATATATTTTTGCGCCGTCCGGTCCGCCCGGGAGAGATTTACGCAGCGCCCCGCGCCGAGCGGCCGTCGATCGTCCCGAGGAAGTTTCGCGGGAACGCAACGACGCGAAATTGGGTTGCCTCGGGCCGAGCAAGAAGGGGTTGTTTTCGGAAGTTTTCACGTCCGCCCGTCGTCACCACCCCCGGTATCTCCTCGGTGCACGAGGGCAGGAATGTTTTCTCGTTGGCCCAGTATCGCGCGGGGAGGATGTAACATAAACCGGTCACGTCGGCGCGATGGTTAACAAAAGGGGGAAAAAAGTTGGCATCGATCGATCGTCCCCCCCAGTGCGCCCGCTGCAGAAATGCATTCGCGATAGATAAATCGCATTTAAGCTTTAATGGCACGCGATGCGCGGAGCGTTTCAAATGCACTGAATATTTTAGATATTTAGGGCGGAACCCGATGCACACGATCAGTTTACGCAGGCGAATTTTAATCCCCGAAAATATATATAATCCGATCCGCGAAACGACATTTTACAGTTTCGCGGACCGGCTGGTGAATAATTAACGAACGTCGTTACGTCACGGCGTGTTCGTTAACCGTCTTAAAAAAAAAAAAAAAAAAAAAAAAAAGAATTTACGGCGACGCGTCGCGACGTCGAGTGGGAGTTTTCGATGTCGAGAGCGTCGCGCTTAAATCTTTTCCGCAAATTTATACTCTGAAATGAATCTTATTTTCTAATTGCTTATACACGGGAAAAAAATAAATTTACTTCAATTAAACGTCGACGTCACGGGCTGCCACAAACATACTTAAACAGTTAATTCAATTTGATATTATTGGATCCAAATATCTGGATTATTAAAACAACTAAGTATCTGATGTTTTTGTTCATTAAAGTTGATGTTGCATCAATATATTTTATTTCAATTACACTGTTGAAACAATATCGCATTTTTTTCCGTGCACGATCTTTAAAATCCTTAAATCGGGCAAAGAGTTGCACAAGTATCCCAAATAAAAAGAATTCAACTTGCACCTGAATTCGTTAATTGATCAATTCTGTGTTTTTTTTTTTTTTTTTAGCAATGATTCAATCGGCGAATTGTCTATTTGTTGCGCAACCGTGATTTTGGTCAAGATTTTCGGTATTTCGAAAACAGTATATCGATTCGGACGCACAAACGTTGGCTAACGTTGTTATACCATGCGCAAAAGCCGCGTAGCGGGCTAGGAGCGAGCGTGTACGAAAAATATATATGTGGTGTGCGAGTCCCCAAAATAGAAGTCGATCAATACCATGTGCGAAGTGTCTAGCATCGATGTAACCACCGTGGCGATACCGCGTATCTCTCTATCGAATCTCATTAGCGAATCGCGACACTCTCGACGTGATGAACGCAAAATCCCCCTCCACGCGCGCGCTGTCGCGCTTTATTCATAAATCTCCTCCATTCTCTCTGCCTAAGAATATTTTATTTACGCGCATATATTCGCGAATGTAGGATAGACGTGTGGTATATAGCGTGTATATCGCATCACACTTGGATCAGACGTCCGCGCTTGCATTAATCCGCATTAACTCGCGAAGCGAGGCGCATCCAACGGCGCGGCGCGCGCGGATCCGTTACTCCGCCCGCCGGCCTTCTCGCGGTCTCGGCCTTTCATCATCGGATAAACAAAAGCATGTATATTCGTTAAACATACATCGATCATTTCCTCCTCGCGCGTATATCCAAGCCAGCCGGCGAATTCAGCTGCAACTTGATCGCGCGAGGCCGATCGCGCGTGTCGGGCATCTCGCTGCAACAGCCGCTCCGACATAAACCGCGTGATCTCGGATGAGCGGACCAGGCGGAAGGTAATAAGATCGAAAGTAAATTAAACGAAACTCGAAGAGGCGAAGAGGAAGGAGGAGGAGGAGGAGGAGGACAGCCGGCGGCGGCAGTGCGAGCGACTGATCCGCGACGGTGTCTCGATCGCGATCGATCTGAGATTACATCGCGCGGAACGGCGCGGAAGATGCCTTCCTGAGGAGCGTTCTGGGTCGCCAGCAGCTCGAGCAGCTCTCGGAATTCAACGTGGCGGGTTTCGCGGTAGCCGTAAACAATGGCTCGGCGGAGCCGCGCTACTACGTGGATCACCTGCACCGGCAGCACGTGCAGCTGCAGCAGCAGCAGCAACCTCAGTCTCAGCGTCAGCATCAGCAGCAACAATCGCCGCGCTATCCGATGCAGATGCTTTCCGGCCACGTGCCAACCTTGGCCGCGAAGGAGGCCATTCTCGAACCGCCGCTGCGTCGCGATGACCTCGTCTACGTTCACTGCGCGACCACGGAGGACGAGGAAGCCGCCGAGGACGAGGAGGAAGAGTCCAGTGGGCTCACCAGGTCTAGGTCGTGGCTATGCTGTCCCAATGATCGCCGACCCGATAAGACCGTGCCCATACAGGTCGAGGCCAATAAGGACATGCAAAATGCAGTAAGTTTTCCCGGGTCGGCCTTAGGCGATGTAGGTGAAGGAGAGGGCGCAAGGCCGAGAAAAGGAAGAAACACTAGAAATCTAGAATTAAATCTGTGCTTCGACATAGTTAAAGCTCGCGAGGTTTGCAATGTTTTCATCAGGAAATTAATATTCACGCAAAGAAATCCGATAACTCGCCGTACGTTGAATAAGTTTCGGAGCTGCAGAGAGAAAATTTCCTTATGTGAGGCTGAGAGGACATTTAAATGTCTTTGTAAAAATGGCAAAAGAATCGCAAATTATTATCAGAAGGTTCTCGAGGGGAAAAACGACAACTTTAATATCGATCTCGTCCTCGGCCATATTCGTTACCACATCGCTCCTCGGTATCTGTCGCGAGGACCTGACGTGCAGGACTTGGCGGCTGATTTATCGCGCGCGATGCTAACTTTTTCCATTCGCGCTCGCGATATGACGTCGCGTCTTGATATACGCCGTCAGGGAAACCTGTCAACGAGTTCGATACACGACAGGCAGGCAGGAATTGCTCTTTACAGATCTCCGCGGCTTTTGCAGTCGAGCTCGCGCGCGCGCGCGACGATAAATCACGCGCGCTGCCGCCGTCAGTCACACAGACGAAAACACAAAAGAACTTTTACTCGATGAATTGCACGTCAGTCATAATGAGAGAGCGGACGAATCCGACAGCGCTTTGCCTATTCGCGAATAATGAATTCCGCGGCTCTCTTGCCGGGATTGTCCTTGCGTATTAACACCCGCTGGAAAAGCTTCGCGCGTATTTGCGTTCCATATTAATTTCGCTACGCTAAATCGAGATCCTAAAAATTATCGCAAAGATTGAAATTATTTTATTAAACTAATATACTAATAAATTATATTTGTACTTGATGTATTTTCATAAAATTGAACAGTTTGCAAGAATCTATGAAGAGTTATCGCAATCGTATTTATTCAGATAAGCTCTTAAAATTCTTAGAGCTCTAGAAAGCTCTAAAATGATAAGAAAGAATATCTTCGTACGATTTATATGAGAGAGAGACGGTCGGCTTTTACAATTTATCACCTTGTGCAATTTCACCTCGTAATACGGAAGTAGATTAAGCTTTTGTTTCGCACTTCCACGTGCTTCCAATATTTATGACGTGTATCCTAGAGTATTACACACACCCTTCTCTCATCGGTGTCTCCACGGACTCGGTGTCTCCGCGCCTTCAGTTTTTTTCGACAAATTTCTCCCGGGCTAATCTCACGATGGTTACGGCTGACGGAAAACTTTCGTCGTTTCTTTCCCCCCTCGCGGGAGGCGTAACTTTTGCGAAAATTACTTCCGAGTAATATCCGATAAAACGATTCGAGCCAACGCTAGCTGAAACGCGGTAGAGATCTTTTCTCGATGATATATGGGCCGCGTTGAATCGCGCTTGGAAAGTTGGATCATCAAAAGTGTTTTTATAATATTTTATATATGCGAGCAAGTTATTTCTACGTTTTCTCAAATGGCTCCCCGTTACTAATAGAACGTGCCTATTTTATCTTCACGGAGATAAAATTTCCGTCGAGATAAACTTGGCGCCGTGCTTTATATAAACGTTTCTCATTCCAAGATTAGGCGCGATATTTAACCCTTAACTCTGAAAACTACACACTAGAGAATATAAAATCCCAAGGATTCCTGCTTTTAGATATGAAGAAAAAGTGAGATAAAATTAATTACTCTCCATTCTGCATACGCATTTGCTGCTACAGTTTCTTGTGTATTTTTCATTGTTATGTAAATGCGTGCAGAATTAAGTTTTATCTGTTTTTCTAGAATAAAAAGAATTGGTCAAAATTACGACATAAGAGGTGCGTGAAAGTCTTACATTCATTTCTACAAACGTATAGATTAACTTTAATCTTGTTTTAAATTACTTTTCTTATTCTTAGAATTAGAAAAAAGATAAAAAGTAAGTTGAACCGAAGTTAAAGCTAATCTACACTGACAGAAATGAACATTACTATTAGACTTTACATTTAGAGTTGAGGGTTAAAACATGTGGTGCGTAAATGAAGAGAAATACGATCAAACGGATCTACGCGTTAAAGCAAACAAATGGAATGCGAATCGGCGATCGAACGGCGATCCTCGGTGTAAATCGCGATGGGAAAAAGGGCGCGGTGAGAAGTAATCGCGAAACCACCGCGGTTTCCGTACCACGATCGCGGAAACGATTGCACCGTCCTACGGGGATCGCGCCAAATTGCACAACGATGAAGAGTTCGACAATTTCTGTAATGGATCTTCGCTCACGCGTGGCTGGCAAAACACGCGCGAACCGTGAAACCAGCAGACGCTTACCGTTGCATTGCACCGTTGCGTTCCGTGGCGCGCGGAATTGAGGCATTTGCCAGGCACAGGTACATCGCGACCGCCAGCCGGGTCGCATACCGCCGTAAAGTTCAGCCGGAGGGGCCATATCGTTAACGTTTATGAGTTGGTTGACACCGACGAATATGCGACACCACGCGCGGCAAGCCGATAGACGTCGGGCGCAATTTCGCAGTTGCTTATCGGATGCGCTCAAGGATAATTTATGACTGAAAGCCAAGCGAAGGAAAAGCCTCTAAGAAATCCAGAGGAAAAAATCGAGAGGCGAGAAAATACTAGAAATCTTAATCTTAAAGTAGAAAGGAAGTTTACTGTTTTGTAACGCAAGTAGACGTCTCGCGTCATTTTCTCACCGCAAGAGTTAATTTGGTCATAATTTCTACATCATTCGGATTAATACATCGCTGATCAAACCAAAAATGAACTTTACTTTGCCGGTAAATAACTAATAATAATGATTTTTATTTGACCCGACTGGCCACATTTATTAAATATTATTATCACGACGTTTCATTGGTCTAGGTCCGAATTTATAGACGTTTCTCAGTTGTCAAGAATGTCAAGATCAGTTTGTCTCTTTGTCTCGCGTATGATAAAACGGTATACGCGAGACAAAGACAGACTGATCTTGAGAATGAGATCTTTGATGTTCGATCTTTTTTTTACCAATGTAAAATATTTGTCAAGAATAGAATTTTATAACCCTCAGCCCCTGCCCATGTTTTCGATCAACGTAACTTCTGTCCATGGGTCGTTCGCGTCCTGGCTTATTTAAATAACTTTAAAAATGTTTAAAAAATCTGAAAAAAATCATGGAGCATGTTTAAACCTTACAGAATACGAAACAATACAGTATAACTTTAGAACAATAAAAAATTTAAATAACTGTTTAAACAAATAAGCTCGGAAAAGTCGCTCGAGAAAAACGGAAAAATTTCAAAGAAAAAAAATTACGTCGATCTTGTATTATTACAAAAATAGTATTACTCGCATGGCTCATTCGTGTCCGTTCGAGATTTGTAATCTCCAGTACTCGCGGCTGTACTTGCGGAATCTAACCAAATTTTTTCCTGAAGTACCTCTTCACTTGAAGTTTTTTTTCAGCTACTACAGATAGCACCACCTCTGTTGAGTTTCAAGATATTACAGGTAATACAGGTAAATACAGATTTTGGCCGGACACGAATGACCCATAGACAGGGGCTGAGGGTTAATTTTCGCACACAATATCTTGCGCCGGCTCTTATTAGCCCTATATTATTGTTTGCTTGATCTTGAGAACTGAGAAACGTCTATAAATACGGACCTTAGTCCTTCTCAAGATATCGAAACGTCGTGACAATTATATTTAATAAATGCTGCCAGTCGGGTCGGATAAAAATCATTACTGTCACATCGCTATATCTCATTTATATTCCTATAATATTAATCTAACATAGCGTTAACTCATCGCGTTATTGTGCCAGATTTAATTTTCCTCGAAAGGCAGCGCCTTTCCAAAGACGCAAGCACAAAGAGAGCAACTTCGCTTGGCGAAAGCGCAACAATCGCACGATACGATCGTACCTCGGATCAGAAATAGCTTTGAAGCTCGTGCCGTATCAACGAGAAAAAGGTATCGCGCGCCGCTCGGCTCGCTGGACCGCGAAAATATCCAACATCTTCCATTTTTCTGCTCGCCCTCCCCCTTTCTCCGCCTCGCACCCTCCCCGCGTGTCTCATCCACGCGCAGTGAGTATAAGACGCCGTCATTTGTATGCAACCGGCTCTTTTCGATGTAGGTTAATGGTATATGGTCCACAGGGGTCTTTCTGTTGCCCGGCACCTCTGGCTCGTGCGCATTTCTTCTTTTTTTTTTTTTTCACAACAACACGGAAAGTTACTCCATTGAGGAACATCGTGCATGCTCCTTTTCGCACGTTATCCGGCTGCACTCGGAGCGCCTTTTCAAACGCTTAAAAAGAAACTTGAGCAATGCGTGAGACTTTGTCGAGAAACTTTACATTTAAACAGACCGGCAAATATCGATCGTCTTAAGACTCACCGATCGAGAAAAAAGTCGTAAAAAATCTACCTTCTACCGAGTAATTATTATTACTTTTCGCGCGTTTACGTACTTCGCGCTCCCGCGACGCTTCGCGAAAGAAAAGGGTAGGATGAAAATTATATCTAAATTAATTGCGAGAGCGGACGGTCCGACGTGTAAGTACGAAGGCGAGTTGGGTAATCGAATCTCTCGCTCGTGACCTTACTCGCCGATGAAACTGCAAACCGCCGCGCCGCACACGGCCGACCGGCCTTGTAATTGAATCCTTGATTGCTTTTTGTTTGAATTACACTCCGGCCGTCGTGTCCCCCCCCTGTTTGCGCTGGGTCGACACACGCGCGCTCTCGCGCACCCCTGACCTTAACCGTGCGAGAGGAGGATCCTCCGTGAATGGAAACATCGCGAAAATTGCGAGGCACGTGGAGCCTGCCGCGAGACATTCCCTCGCGGAACCTACCGATCGGATTTACATATGCGCGCACAATGATCTTTTTTCGTCAGCAACATGAATATTTTTTATTAATCGTAAGAAGCAACATCGTCAAGATACAACATAGAGAGTTGAAGACACAATGCAACGTGGTCTCCCTTCGGGCTCGTGCGTTTAGGGTCTAGTCCCGCAGGTCGGTACCAGGTCCGGACAAGTGCCAACGTTGCAATGAGGTTTAGCCATCACGCAGGGTCTGTTGTCGGGACAAGACGGCGCATCTTCGCAACTTTTCCCTGGCAGGTGTATGTAGTCGCCCGTCTCGTCCTTCTCGTCCGCCGCGAGTACGACGGCGATGACCATCAGCAGGGCGACAGTTAGCTTCATTTTCTTTCTTGATTAACTTCGGTCACCTGTCATGCGGGAACATGAGACGTGATCTGAATTATCGCGCAGAAGATAACGGTGCGAATTATAAATGTGATAAATATACATATAGTAAAATTAGATCGCGAATCAAAATACCATAGCAATAAAGTTCTGGAAAAAATAAATTTAAAACGTATTTGCCACTTTTCGTTCCGAGCAGTAGTTTGAGATAAAAAAGTTTAAACGTGGCCAATTACAGATTACGATTAAACGGAAACCTGTCCGTGAGTCGCGCGTCAATAGTGTTAGTGACCGCGAACTTCACGCTCACAGGCATTAGACAAAAGATTGTTTGCGTGACGTCCGTATAATACCGCGTGTTGCGTGTAATATTTGTTGCGAATTAGATGATCCTGTTAATAAACAACGTGTGTTTAAGCATAAATTTATCTTATTCATTACGTAATGAATATGATAAATTTATAATTCATCTGAATTATATTGCTACTAATTTGTGTATTACAATATCAATAAAAAAATTCCCGAAAAAATTTTATGTTAAAACATAAAATAAATTTAGAATTAATATTTTGTCTAGACATAATTTTAATTCTGCATTTTCAATTATGTGCTTAATAACTATAGCTTAATAATAATTCGATGAATTATAAGTATGTCTAGACATAATAATAATAATTTCTTTTCTTTGAATATCAATTTAATTTGGTAGAATTTTTACGATGGTATTAAATAGCAAAACGGCATGCCATACATATTGATTTTTAAATCCAATTCTTAGCTTCTTCATGTATAATTAAAAAATAAAACAAAGAATAAAACGAGAATAAAACAAACCCTTAATCCTATATTGCTAAATTAATTTTACATAAATAAAATAAACTAAGTAAACTAAGAGTTTACTACTTTTAAAATCTAACCGTTTAATCTTTTATAATTTAATAATGTAATATCTCTTTCATTAAAAATTAAATTTTATAATTTATGACTTGTTCAATTAACAATTGTTGTTTAAATTTTTAGTACATAATTGCGCCGAAATTCAATCAATTAATTCAAAAGTAAGTCACTAGCTGTAATGACAAATAAAATTATTTTACCTTAAAATTCGCATAGTTATAAATCAGTATGCACATAAGTAGTAATATGTATGTATGAGTAGTAATATCACGTAAGTAATAATGTATTACCGGTACATTTTGAGAGGATGAATGAATGAATGATAAGAAAGAAATAATCAATTAAATGTTTCGATATAATTAAAGACTAAAGAGAATAAAGAAATAGATGTATAAAATTAAAAAGATTAGAATTATTGTAAAGAAATACTGACTCGTATGTATGCCACTTGATTGCAATTATTTAACTCTTATTCATGTTTCTTATTGATATTGTGATACACAAATTAGTAGAGATATAATTCTGATGAATTATAAATTTATCTTATTCATTACGTAATGAATAAGATAAATTTATGCTTAAACACACGTTGTTTATTAACAGCATCATCTAATTCGCAACAAACATTACACGCAACACGCGGTATTATACGGACGTCACGCAAACAATCTTTTGTCTAATGCCTGTGAAAGCGTGAAGTGCGCGGTCACTAACACTATTGACGCGCGACTCACGGACAGGCTTCCGTTTAATCGTAATCTGTAATTGGCCACGTTTAAACCTTTTTATCTCAGAAACTACTGCTTGGAACGAAAAGTGGCAAATACGTTTTAAATTTATTTTTTCGAGAACTTTATTGCTATGGTATTTTGATTCGCGAATTTTGGGACACCCTGTATAGTAAAATTAGATCAGCCAATTAGTAAGAATGCAAATGAGAAACAGTACACATTAAAGTGAAATAAACATAAAAATTGTGTAAAATATTTCCATTGATGCCGCGTGACGTAATCTGCATTATCGCGCAGAAGATATAGCAACGCGAATTATAAATGTGATAAATATAATAAAATTAGATCAGCCAATTAGTAAGAATGCAAATGAGAAACTGAGTACAGATTGAAGTGAAATAAATATAAAAATTGTACAAAATATTTCCATTGGTGCCGCGTGACGTAATCTGCGTTGTCGCGCAGAAGATATAGCAACGCGAATTATAAATGTGATAAATATAATAAAATTAGATCAGCCAATTAGTAAGAATGCAAATGAGAAACTGAGTACAGATTGAAGTGAAATAAATATAAAAATTGTACAAAATATTTCCATTGATGCCGCGTGACGTAAATCTGCGTTGTCGCACGGTAAATAACAACGCGAATTAACAACGTGATAATAAATAAAGCTACTGAATAAATCGGCAATTCAAATGAGAGACTGATATGGAAATCGAAGTAAAACGAAAAAAATACGCAAAATTTCCGCTTGCCGAGGATGACGATCGCGACAGGATCTTTCTCGGTTCGCCAAGCGAACGTTACTTACTTACCTGAGCTTTTCGCGCAGAAAAGTTGAAACTCGTACAAAGTCGATGTGGTACCAACGATATTCCAGAGAGGAGTGTCCTCACCGCGCGACCGGCGTGTTTTTATGCGTTGCTACCTGCCCCTTGCTTCCTCTTCGCGAAAACGCTCGGAAATTGCCGATAATAAAATTGTCGATGATGCCTCGTAACTCGTAACGCCCGACACGGCTAGCTGCATGTGCGAAGGACGCCCGTATTTGAACGCAGTTCTTTTTTTACGCACTTCCCGTGTGAGTAAAAAGAAATCGCAATTGTCCGCGAGAAGAGGAAGCGAATGGGATCCACAATGTGTCCTGATCCGCTTTGGCGATACGCGCCGTTTAATTCCTCTTGTAATAGCCGACAGTTCGCTCGATTCGTGGTAATAATCGCTCGTTAAAATTACATAACCGAATGCAAATGGCCAAACAGACCTGTCTCGCGCTAAGTATCTGCGCGTTATTTTAGTGCTACTTTAAACCTTTCGTAACAATTGCATTTACGATAAGAAAATTTAATCTAACTCAATTAGTTTGATTCACGAGTCACAGGTGGAAAACTTAAAACTCTCGTTTATATTAATTATTATACATCAAATGAAATTAAGCCCGTTTTAGATCTGCAATTAACGTCAGATAATCAAAATACCATTTATATAATTTCAGGATTGCCACAGACTTGAAAAACCGGGAAAACTCATGGAAATTTAAATTGGCCAGGGAAAACCTGGAAAAGTCAGGGAAATATAAAAGAGCTTAGAATTTTGAACTGTGCTCACAATTCCTATAAATGCTCTTATTCTAAAGAGTACCTACTTATCATTTTTTTACATATTATATCTAACATTAATCAAATGCGTTTAAAACTCGCGCAGTTTATATATATATACAAGTTATTTCTTACGTGTTACTACGAGGAGACACTTTTGAGAGACTCTCTTGCGTTAATTTCTTTTCGTCTTTTTCTACTTCTTCTCTTGCGATGTTAATCAACAAGATAATTAAAAATTATCTAAATTACAAAGAACTTAGAGCCGTGACAGGATGTTCGTGTCGATAATAATATTAATATCGACACACTCTGTCACGGCTCTAAGCTCTTCGTTATTTAGATGATTTCTAATTAAATCGTACGAGCTTCCTTGTATTATTATTAAAATAATTAAAATTTATATTTTATTCAGTACTTTTATTCAATCGCCCTTTTCCCTCATAACTGCATTCTTTTTTCCAATACTCATTTATTTTTTGTTGACCTGATTTTTCATTCAGGATTATGTTATGTTACTAAACTTCCAAGTTTATGTTGCTTCTAATAATAGCTTGTTATCTTTTCTGCAAGCCCTGCTTCTAAAACTTAAGATTACGTATTGGTCATGGAAAATTCTTCATTATCGTCCGCAAAACATGGAAAAGTCAGGGAATTTCAAAATTCAATTTCTGTGGCAACTCTAGCGATACATAGTTTTACAAATAGAATTAAATCTTGAATTCTAAAACGAATCAATAATCATCGGTTATATAAAATAGAATTGCCGAGTTTGTCGCAAAAAAAGATATTAGAGCTTTTTATCTCAGAATTCTATATACACCATTAGTATAATAATATATAGTACAATAATTACCATAGAATCTTTTGACTCCAAAAATTCACGCGAGTAAAGAAAGTAATAAAAAAATTTAATTTTTTTAATGAAGAATTCGTATGTACTTTCTATGGTAAATTCAAACCCCTGATACAGACATGCTTACTACGAACGAATTCTCCGATCGTGTAGATTTCTTTTATATGTTTCTTAGCTCTTTTAAACATTCATTATCTTACTGTCTTCGTTAGATCTTATCACTCTCTTTTTCTTTGCTGTAAACTTGTAAAATTGTTATTATCTCTTATTCTTCTTTCAGCATCTTATTCTGCGTCTTTTGCTGATGCTGTAATTATAATTATACTATGTGTACTAAAGGGATCTTTTTTTAAATCCCGTTTATACACAAATACATAAAATAAATTTCTTTTTACAGCTTCACGCGGCCGCGCTCTCCTCCCTGCGGTCCGAGGTGGCCGAGCTGAATTCGCGGCTGGTGGCGGCTACTCGCGCGCGTGAGACGACCGAGACCGCGCTGATGCGGGCGGAGGTCCAGGCGGCCCGCGCCGAGCAGCGTGCGGAACAGCAGGCGGCGCGGCACGAGGAGCGGCTCACCGAGTTGCATTCCGTCATCGCCGAGCTCGGCAGACAGCTGGAGCGGCATCGCGCCACCGTAATTGCCGAGGAGGACGAGTCCGGTAAGGGTCCAGCTCCGCTCGATCCCGCTTCGGCTACGAGCGCACGGGAGAGTATCGCGATTCCGCGTATCGATTTCGCTCCGCGGAGGGCGAGAGAGAGAGAGAGGAAAGAGAACCTTGGCGAACCTTCGAGCAACGAATGCCACGGCCAATTCCCCGTCGGACAATCAGCGAGTCTCTCCAGGCTCCGACAGTAACAATAGCAAATAGCTCTCGGTAGCGCGCGCTCTCGATTCCCCCTGTCTCCCTTCTCAGTACCGAGAAGAAGAGCGATCTCTCAGGGGCTCGCGACGCGCATACCAGCGGCATCACGCGTACTGTCGCGAGAGACGATTGCTGCTTATTCCGATAAATAACCGGGGCTGATGAAGTAGATACGTTTCTCCGAATCGCGATTGCGTGTGTGCGTGTAGAGCGAAGTGCCGAGCGTATTAATCGTCGGTGGCCGCAATTTGAGATGGTATTAATAATGGTCTTAATGTGTAGAAGTCGAGACAAGCAGGGATGCCGAGGGTTCCATCACCAATCCGGTAGAGGAGAGCGAGGGCGGCGGGGACATCCATGGAGATGGCGATCGTACCCTGGGGGACGCCGATTCCAGCTGCTGCGAGGACGAGAATCGACCGACAGAGGTAAAGGAAATCTCTAAAGAAACTCTTGAGGTTTCAATTTTGAACGTAATACACCTAATGTGTGTGTTTGGAGGGTATATATATTTTATATTTAATATCTCTTTAAAAAAACGCATTATTACTTTTAATATAGAATGGTAGGGACAGTCCGGCCGCGTTGCCGACTCCCGAGCCAACGCAGCAAGCGGCGTCGTGCCAGAGCGTCGCCGTCGCGACGCTGCAGGAGGAGATCACGGCGTTACGGGCGGAGATCACGAGTCTGCAGGCGCAACTGGTTCATTTCAAGAGTCAGAGTAGCAATCAGAGGCAAACGGCGAGCAGCGATTCGCCGCGTCGCGAACTCAGAGTGAGCAGAGCAGTCTTCCGGAAATCGCGGTCTCTCATGAACAACGGAACTGATATTTAAAACAAAATTAATATTAATAAAGAGAATTGAAAGAATAAGAAAATAAACGATAAAGGATAAAAATTATAGAAACAAAGAGATGTTAATAAAATTCAATAACTCCCTCGTTTAATGCGTCCCTCGTTTCATGCTTTCAACGTCCCGCCTCTTTTCTCTCCGCAGACAAGGGGCAACACCAGCTCGCCGGAACCTTTGACGGCGCCGTGCTCGCCGCTCTTGCCACCGCTACAGACACCTCCAACAAAGAACGTAACGAGGGAAGAACCGCCGGTTCTCAAAATGGCAGAGAGGGTGAGATTGAGGAGGACGGATGAGAGGCACATTACCGGTCCGGATATCACTAATCTCGGGGTACGAATTTCATTTCATCTTTTTTTTTCCCCTGATTTTCACGACAAACGCATAATCGTATTTCCAACATATTTTTCAGGTGTGCTCCACGATGGTCGCCGAGCACCTCGTGTCGGATCTCCTGGAGCAATCCAACCTGCAGGAGTTGAATGGCTCCGAAAAGCAGTTCGAGGTCGAGACGGAGCGATTGAACAGCAGACTCGAGCACGCGCGGGCGAACAACGCGGTCCTCGCGCTCACGTTGCACGAGAGCAAGGCGCAATGCGATAAGTACGTTCGTCAAAAATGATACGAACGACACGCGTGAAATGATCTTTTTTTTTCTACGCTACAGGTTGAGCTTATTAGTCGGCAAGTACGAGTCGAATGCGACGGCGTTGCGACTCGCACTTTCGTACAGTGATCGCGCGATCGAGGCCTACGACGTTCTGGTCGCTCTGCTGGAGAGCGAAATCGCGCTCTCCACCGAGAGGAACAGCGTGACGATCGATAACAGAAGGGCGGCCGAAAACGTTGCGTATCACGTGTTAAATAGACTCGAGAATGACTGTACTAATACGCTAGGCGCTCCGTGGGAAGACAGCATGGTCCTGTCGGACGAGTAGGTATTTCGCGTCGCGCTTAGGGTGTGCAATTTTTTGGTCACGAATGCCTTTTCGATAGATCGGAAATAACGTGGAGCGTGGAGGACGAGCAGCGACTCAGGAGACACATCGGCAGGCTGAAGGGAGAACGTACGATGGTCAGATCGACGGCGGTCGAGCTGGAGAGCGTGCACGCGGAACCCTTGAACTCAAAGAACACCATCTCTCTGGCGGAGGCCAGGAAACTCGACTTGGAGACTGCTGTGCTCATGCAGGTCGGTATTTAATTAAATTTAAAACCTAAAAAAAAATAATTTTAGATTTTAAAACGAGAGTTCAGCATTCGTAAAATTTATTTCACAAGAATTTAATACTTTTATAGGAATTAATGGCCATGCGAGAAGACAAGGCCGAGTTGCGCGCTAGGGTGTTCCTCCTGGAGAAGGAACGGGCTACGATAGAATTGAAGTTAAACGCACGTGACACGCAGATCGCGGCGCAACACGCCACCATACAGCACCTTCAGGGCCAGCTGAGCGACGCGGAAGCTATGCTTGCGATGGCGACAAACAAGGTATCGCGTATAATCTTCTAGTTGTTCCCTTTCCTCGTCTCGACTAATCGGAAAGCACATTTAGGACCGAGGTTTAAGCGACAACGAGAGCGAGGGAATGGAATCCGAATTGATCGAGGCGCTGGGCAGGGAGGCAAGACTGAAGGAACGCCTGCAGGAATTGATCTCAACCTTGGACGAAGTCAACAAGAATTCCGAACTCAGGCATCAGCAGTCCGCCGAACTCGTCAACGACTTGAAAAGAGCTAACGGGTAATTATCGCGGTAAATTCGCGCTCGCGTTCGTATATATACTCGGAATAAGGATAGAAATGTCCCTCAGAGCGCTGGTTCAGACTCTGGAAAAGTCCAAGAAGAAGTATCAGTCCAGGCTGAAGAAGTTGGAGCAACAGATGCTGGGAATGGTAGAGAGACACGCTGCGCAGGTACGATTAAGTATAGGTGAAGTAGTAATAATAGTAATCACACCCGTTCGTAAAAACAGTAATAATTTATTACACTAGATACATGCTTCTGTGGCACTATTTCTTCTGCAGTTCTTCCCGTCTCTCCCTTAGTCTCTGTTCAACCAGATCGTCCAGATCGCTGAGCGGTTTGTAGATGGTGTGAACGCACTGTGCGCCAGTCAACATTGTGACGAGTGCTGCTGCGCAGAATACAATGTACCGTGACAGGGATATGTTAGACGACATCGCGCGATAGAAAGTCGGCGCAAAGAAATGCCTTCAAGACTGTTCCTGTCTTAATCTTTCCTCCACTAGCTCCTCCACCCTTCGGCGCTTGTATGTCTTGTAGAAGCTAACCTCTCCCACTTGCCAGTGGATCATGGAGTATTCCAAGCCGGCTCCGAGGATGAAGAATAGCGGCAGCAGTCGGTACTCGCCGAGCGATTTTCCCGGCAGTCTACTAATTATCCTCTTCAATTTAGGACTGAACAGTAACATTGAAACGTCCAAATTCCGTTCGCCGAGGCTTACAATCGTTTCCTCTGCTAGTCGGCTGCTGCCATATTGGATTGTTCCTGATAGCACATGCGCGTTGATACATATATGTATATAGAGCGATTTTTAATTAGGATGCAAAGACACTTCAGGGGATAAATCTCATAAAAATATTATATGAGTACAAATCGTTTAGATTTTATTTTATAATCCACGTTGTAATAAATTAAAAAAGAATTTTTGCACTGTGATGATGTAACATATGACGTTGCTGTATTTAAAAACCGAAATTTTTATTAACAAACATCAAATCGCATCAGACGTATATATCAAATGTATATAGCATTATTTTTTAAATTAATTACAGGTGAAAGCATTGAAGCAACGAATAGCCTTACTGGAGGAGGAGTCGATGGGCTATAAGGGAAGCATGGCACTGCAGTCTCAAAGTTCTGGCGCCAGCGAAACGTCCTTATGACAGTTGAGTGATTAAACGGCAAAAAAATGATCCACGGTGTAAGCTTAATAATCCAATAATTACTTTAATGTTTATCCTGTCATTGCGAGAAAATATGATTCAATGCAAAATGAAGATCGAAACTCTTTCTCACACACACACACATACACAACACACACATGATTGAACGCAAAATGGAGATCGACGCTTACTCTCACGCACATACACGCGCACAAACACACACACACACACACGTATTTTTTTACACCGAATAGTCGAAAGTAAAGACGCTTAGCTATTCGCTTTGTAATTATATCATGGTATATATTGCTGCTGTCCTAACAAGAATAAAAAAAAAAACAGGAAACGATTCAACTAGGCCTACGCAATGTGTGCAATTGTGTCGATACACGAACGCAAAAGCAGCCTATATAAAACAGACCCTTCAGCACGTCGTAAATTACAAAATAATTAATTCAGTAGTGTATCGCGCTATCGATAATCGCCGTGTACATATGTATATTGTAAAAGCATAAACCACAAGTGTGATACGTGTAAACTATAATGAAATAAACTGTGCTTTATTATAGATATCCTCCCGACAATGCGTCCGCAAATACTTGATGGATACGAATCCATTGTTGTGCCCGTATAAATTAGTTACTTCTATTATTTACAGACATAAAATTACCAACTAAGCATCCTGATTTTCCTGCTGCTGCATTTGTAATGCCATAGTCTCTGTGGCGTTATTCCCCGGCACATCAGGCCCTTCCTCCGCCGGTACATCATTAATCTCCACCGCCTCCTTGCTCATCATAATTTTCTGCATCTCCTCCTCCAAATGCACGCAAGCCTGCTCGATCTCATAATTTTTGGACACCAAACCGACCCACTGTGCCTCGAGGGCTCTCAGCTTGTCGCCTCCCTGGGTCTGCATCGACTTCCTCTGCCAGTTGACCTCCTGAATCTTCTTCCTCAGCGTCTGCAGCTGCTTCTGCGCCTGACCTACCAGTTGAACCAGTACTTCCAAGTAAGATTTCCACGCTTCACAACCATAATCCATCATCAGTTCCAAATTGCAGATTCTAAAGTTGTGCAAAAGCATAGAGGATAATGCAAAAATCGGAGAAGGCGGATGATATACGCCGGTGAAATCTTTGTCTACCTAGTAGCCTGATGCTCCAATTGCGCGCTGCTGTTTTCCACACTTTCATTCCACGCAGCTAAATCGTTCAGCTTGCCAGACGGAGGCGGTGGCAACTCGTAACGCTTCATGCTGAGCACTTCCATCGGCAAACGATTCTGCATCCTCTCGAACTCGTGCTTCATCACCTCTGTCTCGAAAGCGGTTATGCACAGAGGCTGCAGATGCTCCAGATAATTCTTCGTCGGCCTGTAACGTCGTGTCTCCTCTTCTACCATCGCCAACGCCTGAAATACGGCATTTGTATCACAAATGTTTCGCGAAATGAAAGAAATACGCGATGACTTTTCTTAACATATAACATAACCTATCACATTACTATTATATTTTGTTATATTAGAAATGAATAATTCTTATTCACCGCTTCTCGCACGCCCGGTTCATCGTATCCTTGGTCAATGTATGGCAATGCGTCAACAATCACTTCCCCAGCCATAATTATTAAAGTAGAATCACGTTGGTCTCTATTAATTTTTCGTAAACAGCAGTAAACAAACTGTCAAGCGTTACGTCAAAGACTAAGAAATATAGAGAGAGCAAACTACATGAGGGAATTCGTTCTCATACGGCTGGCGCGAGCCGCGAAGGAGATGTAGGATTGCTGTCTTTGTCATACAGCTTGTATACAAATTTGGAAAATTCTTGGAAATGTAGAAAATTTCTGGAAATTCGTATATTCAATAAAATTCTTGGAATTTTAGATAGCGCGACTTCCTCGTCGATTATGTTCTCTTTGTTAATTTCGAAAGTGGAATTCTTGGAAATGTGGAAAGTGAAATTTTAAATAATACATGTATTATTTAAACTTATTCCTTATGTTTTTTGATATTTTATTAATGAATATATTATTGATACATATATAGGGTGACATTTAAAAAAAGGTCACACATATTTTCAAAGCAGAAAAAAAATGATTATTATGATTCCGATGACTCGTCATCTTAATTAGTAAGTATTAAACATGAATGAAACATTCTGTTAATAAAGCATTAATATATAACTTCTGTCATAAAGCATTAATATATAACTTTAACTGCGCAGTGTTGCATAAAATATCAAATGATATCAAATACAAAAAAGCAGATTAAATATAATGTAGAAGATAAATAATCAATAAAAATACTAATATTTTTTATTTTTGATTATTTTGTTATCCGAACGCAATAATTTTAGAAAATCCTCTCATTAATAACATTTTGCCACTATGACATGCCGCAAGTGCAAATAAATTTGGCTCAATTATTAGAATTTATATATTTATATACGTAAAAAAATTTAATTCTTTATGGTTTTTAATGCATGTGAATGCAGTAAATTGTAATATGCGTCAAATTCTTTACGACGAATATAGGAAAATGTCTAAATTTTATTTTATCAAGTTTTATTTCTGAGGATAAATAATAATTGTTTGAATGCTTTGTTTAAACGTTTATTTTTTTTAGTAACAAGAGTTTTCTACGCTAGAAGTCTATACTTTTGCAGAAAATGCCGAGTAATCGCTGATACTCATTGTATTTATGATTACACCCCGTCGTTTTACATTCTTTCGATCTACCTGCGGATTTCTTGGTAAAAATAAACGTAGCGGCACCACACCATCTTTTCGCACGATCACGTTCTGCACGGATTGTTGACTTGTTGTTTATTCCAAAGCAGCAGGTTATTGTTGAGCTACTTTGTTAAGCACATCGATTTCAACGGATGGAATTGCTGGTATTTTTTTACCGTGCTGTTTCATATTGCTTATTCTGAAATAGCACTTTTTTCACCTAATCTCTTTCACCTAATATTTATATTTTTTAAACGATGATTGAGTTCTCACTTTTATTTCTTTTGGGAATTGTTTTTCTAATAAAAAAAAGACTTTCCAAAACGATAGTAACCACTGATGCTCATGCTTGTGTCTCTGATTACACCCCGTCGTCTCACATTCTTCCGATCGACCGATTTCTTGGCAAGAATAAACGTAGCGGCGCCACATCATTTTTTTCGCGCAATCGCGCTTTGCAGGAATTGTTGTTTATTCCGAGGCAGTGTTGTTGTTGATCTGCTTGGATAAGCACATCGACAGATATGCTGCTGATAGTACTTTCTCGTGCTTTTTCTTCAAATGTCTGCTCAGGGCGCATTTTTGGGTGAACGGTCTCTCGCAGATGAAGCAGCGTAACTGGGGCTTTACACGGCATTCGTATTTGATATGACGCGACAGGCTCCCCTGGGATTCGTACGTCCTCTCGCAAGAATCACACTTCCACTTGCCCTTGGTGTTGCGGGGCTTGCCACAGACGGTCTTGCGATGGCGATCCAGGGTGTATTTGTGGGAAACAGCCTTGCCACAGTCGGGGCATACATACTTCGCGGAGATCTGCGGCCTCGAGATATGCAATTGCATGTCCTGCATTGCAGACACAAGCGTAGGAGTCGTAGGAGATATCGACAGCAGACGGGGCTTGCCACAGACGGTCTTGCGATGGCGATCCAGGGTGTATTCGTGGGAAAAAGCCTTGCCACAGTCGGGGCATACATACATCGCGGAGATCTGCGGCCTCGAGATATGCAATTGCATGTTCTGCATTGCAGACACAAGCGTAGGAGTCGTAGGAGATATCGACAGCAGATGCAGCGGAAGATGATCGGTGACATCGGTGTCGAAATCAATCTGTGTTGAACGATCGGCGGTGGTGAGATCGATTGGTTGTG
The DNA here is from genome assembly GCA_035220615.1 of Leptothorax acervorum. Lineage (NCBI taxonomy): Eukaryota > Metazoa > Arthropoda > Insecta > Hymenoptera > Formicidae > Leptothorax > Leptothorax acervorum. The sequence goes on along the minus strand of JASTWQ010000046.1, from coordinate 364,373 downwards.
TGGCGTTGGGCGACGTCGACATCTTCAGATCTAGGACTTCCGAGAATTTGGCCCAGTCTGAAAATTAAAGTAGCGATATTAAGAGAGGTCGTGATCGATAGGATCGGATTTAGGCAGAGAAGGAAAAAAAAAACTTTTCATGTTTGGAAGGAAATCTTTGAAGACAAACAACGGGACGAATACGGGGAGGGGAAGGGGGAGGGGTCAAAAGATTCAGAAAGTCACGGATTTTGACAAAAGATTCAATATTGATGGCGATTAAACAAGTAGCTGTTAATTTGTTGCGATAAATAAATGAGTACATTGAGTCTCGAGTGAGAATTAACTTATCAAATCGATAATGAGATTGAAAATCGAAAGGATTGACGAAAGATATGTGTATCAAGAAACGTGTGTGAATTATTATAGTTTTCAAAAAGAGAACGATCAAAATCAATGCGCGGATTACCTAACCTTTTCTTCTCAGTTGAGCTGATTCAGCTGATTCCAGCACCGGGTTCGATTGTTCGATATGGCAATAACCACAGGGGTGCGTTCCGTATAAACGTCCGGACGACAACTTTTCGTCCAAAACCGTTCCGTTTACCAAGGTATGACGTCATAACCGCGTTCCGTTTCACAATTTCCAAACGCCCGGGCGACAACTTTTCGTCGTGCTCGGGACTCCGACGAAAAACGTCTGACATGCGCAGAACAGCGTGGTGTCAAGCGCGACGGTCAAATATATGTAGATTTGCGTTGTAGGTTATGTTTTTGTTCTGTTAGTTTTGTGTTTTAACATAAACATAAAGAATATATTATGTTTGAAGTTTTATATCTAAGTTTAATGTTATTTATTTGTAGATAACAATTTTCATTTGCAAAAACGTCCAAGAATCGTTCCGTTTCAAGAGACAACCTCGGTGTGTGACGTCACACTTCGTCCGGATGAACACTCCGGCATACGGAACGCACCCCAGGTTAGGTTAAAATTAAATAACAGGGGTTTAATGAACTATACTGGAATCAAATCAATGGAATGTGAACTCTATTAAAGAAGAAAACGGGACAGATAGGACGCGGCAACGCTAAGGAATAACGCGTGGTTCACGCACAGAACATATAGTTCACGGCGTTCACGGTTCACGCGGTGTCAAAGGCGTTCTGAAACTCACCGAAAGAAAGGTATCACGCCTGCCATCACGGGCCTGTATCACAAATAATAACCTTTATTCGTATGTGTTCGTATGTATGGATGTGTAGGGGATATTGGATAATCGATCTACAGAACGCACAGTGTGTAATGTTTACCAAGCACAGTGAAACGTTATATTCTATGAGATTCCGAGATTCGGTATATTTTTCCTAAATAGAGAAAGCTGCGGCTAATTCGAGTTCCGTCAAACGAGAATCCGGAAGATTTTACAGTTTTATTCGGCTGCGATTTTCAAAGGGCCGTCATTTTATATTCGGACTATCAGCTACATGCTTCCAGGAGCGTCCTGACAACTTTCTTTAGTCTTCCGCGGTTCTTATCGTACGATACGGCTGTGGACCTTTATGTCTTTTACTCCGAATGATCTTATTTCTCCCAGCGATATGATGGACGTAGAGATTTAAGTTCCTGGCAGTCAGATTATTCTTGGTGATCAGTTTTCCCACAACATACAAATTATCAGGTTAGTTTTCTCATCGATTGGATTTAAGATTTTAATTTACTTACCTAAATTGATACATTTTACTTCTCATGAAAGAAGGGTATAATTTTCATTCTATTAAAATGTTGCTGAAATTGTTAAATTGACATTAAACGATCTTTGGTGTAACAGAGGCAGGAATACCTATCAGGGCAAAGGGTGCAATCATGGCTATGCATACCGTACCACCGAAACGAAAAGAAATCTACAAGTACGAGGCACCATGGCCGTTATATAGCATGAACTGGTCGGTGAGACCCGATAAAAGGTTTCGTCTAGCACTGGGAAGCTTTGTGGAGGAGTATAACAATAAAGTACAAATTGTCTCGCTGGACGAGGAAACGTCTGAGTTCAGTGCTAAAAGTACATTTGATCATCCTTATCCAACTACAAAAATTATGTGGATTCCAGACAGCAAAGGTACTCATTTTTTCTTGTATTTTTAATCATTTTGGATTGATATGTGTCAATAATCAATTAAAATTAAACAAATACTTTCCAGGTCAGTTTCCTGATCTTCTTGCAACCTCGGGCGATTACTTGAGGGTCTGGCGTGCTGCGGAGCCTGAGACTCGTCTGGAGTGTGTCCTTAACAACAATAAGAACTCGGATTTCTGCGCGCCGCTCACGTCTTTTGACTGGAATGAGGTGGATCCGAATCTAATCGGGACTTCCAGCATAGACACTACCTGCACCATTTGGGGACTGGAAACGGGACAGGTTCTGGGCAGAGTAAACATGGTCACCGGTCACGTGAAGACGCAGCTGATCGCGCACGACAAGGAAGTGTACGATATCGCGTTTAGCCGTGCCGGCGGTGGCCGCGACATGTTCGCTTCCGTCGGCGCCGACGGATCCGTCAGGATGTTCGATCTACGACACTTGGAGCATTCGACGATAATATATGAGGATCCGCAGCACACTCCGCTGTTACGATTAGCGTGGAACAAGCAGGATCCCAATTATCTCGCTACCGTGGCGATGGACGCGTGCGAAGTTATCATTCTGGACGTTCGTGTGCCGTGCACGCCAGTCGCGAGATTGAACAATCACAGGTCGGTATAAGACATTTCAATATTAATATTTGCAGTCATGATTGTTATTTATAAATACAATTCAATATTAAAAAGGATATTTCATTTGTTATACTTGGTTCTTTTAAGGAATTTCTTGAATTAATTTCTTTTCTTTTGGTTACAGAGCCAGCGTTAATGGAATAGCTTGGGCCCCGCATTCGTCCTGTCACATTTGCACAGCCGGCGATGATCATCAAGCTCTCATCTGGGATATTCAGCAAATGCCACGTGCGATAGAGGATCCTATACTCGCTTATACTGCCGCGGAAGGCGAGGTCAATCAGATTCAATGGGGCGCCACACAGCCTGATTGGATAGCCATTTGTTACAACAAAGCGGCCGAGATTCTTCGAGTATAAATGTCTTCTCTATCGAAACGCGTTTATTTTATCTCGGGATGTTCGAATAGATGCTACTGGAGTAAGTCTCTTTTTTTAATCATTAACGTAAGAGACTTGTGTAGCTTGTCCTGGAAACAATAACGATAAAACGTTTTATTTGATGCGTTCCACAACTGTATATATGTTTATAAAAATATTATAAACCTAATAGTATGAGAAATCGTTTCCCAAGATTACGGATACTTAAATTATATTAATATGTAATTAATTAGGCGTCTCAATCATTTCAGTGTCATGTCATTCTTAAATTAGGTATAGGCAAGGAAACAATTTTATAGTTATTATTATAGATCAGATTGGATCTTTAGATTGTAGCATTAATTAATTCATAGAATGTGATCATGTGATTGCAATTTTTAGTATGTAATGTACAGATTTTTATATAGATGTAAATTTTTGATATATGAAAATATATATTATACAATGACACCGTACGCATATACCATATGTACTCGACGATTATATTGTCATTGATAGGGATATTAAACTCGCAATTTAATTTATATCACCTATCATGTAATATTCATTGACAATTTAAGATGTATTACGTAAATATTCGATTAGGGTTGGTATTTATGGGAAGGTATATCAATAATTAATAAGACTAAAAATTATAAAAAAAGATTACATACTCATATATTGTTATATGAGATATCCTATAATTTACAAATGTTAAGTGAACAGAATGCAGTTATTTACAGTAATGAGTGTGTGTATGAGACCATAAATCACTCAATTAATATAAAATGATTCATTCCTTCATTTTTCATCTATATCGATATCACTGCTACATTTATGTCTATACGATCATTTTTTAGTGTGCAATCTCAATAAATATCATCAACTCTGATACAGAGTAAATGTACTTTTATTGCATCCAATGTAATAACAACGATCTTAAAATCGTGAAGCAATTCGATCTATTCTTGAAAATTTTCTAAGTATTGTTAAGCCACAACTTTCCATCGCAGATAAGATACTTTGATCTAATTATTAATACATTTTTAATGCAAGAGTTTAACTAAGAAACACGCTTCGGCAAGAATTCATGCCTTAAAACTTACAAGATAAAAATTACACGTATATAAAAATATTTTATATATGTTTATCCTAAGTCATACAAATGAATCGATATATTTTCGTACGAGATATATATTATTTACATATAGAAGCATCGACCACTTCGTGTGCCGATGAATAAATTATGTCCACTCAATCTCTTAGACATTCTCACAAATTACATGCACGCGTTTTCCACTACTTTCAGCAATAATTTATACAGCACTACCAACAAATTGTAAGCAGATCATATTTGTGAGAAATGTTAAAACTGGTCTTTTACCTTTGTCTTAGCTTGATTCTTCTGATTGGCTAGTCCAGCTCTGAGGATAAGTCACAGCGTGACTTACATCATGCAAATGTCTATTACAATCATCTGAACGCTTACTCTATTTTAACATAGAGCAAGTTCAGATTAGTAGTACAAGGTACACTAATATACCTCGATATCCTTGAGGTTTAAAATTCAAGGCAGCTGCACTGAAAGACTCGTTATACAGTCTAACTTGTTACAAGTAACTTTAATGGCAGGAAAAATCGCATCTTGCACCATCAGGAGTCAGGTCTGAATATTCCGGTGCATTTAGTCTTCCGTTACCATTGTACGAGACACGTACTAATGTACTACTACTAACGCTTTTTTTCAAAATTATTTTCTAGATTCTCTATTACATCTAGATATGTAACATATCTAAATATTACATCTAGATTATAACTTCTTTTCGAGGACTTCTTTGAGCTCACGAACTAATACGCATGTAAATTTTATGACCGAAAACTAATTGTTCTTACAAAGCACATAATTTACTTGCTATATAATAAAGATGAAGTACCGTGCACGCCATGGTGAGCATGTTCCCCATGGCTATGCACACATGCACTCGGCGAAACGCTCGGTGGATCTTCAAGTAATGCGTACAGTTTTTGAGCGGTCCAGGATTGTGACGGCCAATCTCGTTGCCGACGCCCACCGCGCGTTCGAAGTTATTTTTTTGCACGATCAACTGGAGAAGCGGAGGTGTCAGGTAGAGGCGTATCAGCAGTTCCAAGAAAAAGGCTCCGGACATTGCACCAACCTGCGGCATAACGCAAGTTTCACTTTTACTTCTCTGAGAATCTTTATTAAATTTATTTAAGATTAAATGAAAATTAAGCTGCAGAGAAAATCAAATTATATATCTCACTTTTTTAATATCAAATATGGCAAACTTTTTATCTAAATACCTGAACAGCAATTTCAGCGTCCCATGTATGCGCCGGATGATGCTTGACAAATATAAGGAGCGTGATGAGACTTAGACATGCGTTAATCGTGAAGTATCTTGGAAATAGAACGCGCTGCACTTCACCGAATGCATGCCGTGGCAGTGCAAAGTACAAAGATAGACCTGTAAATAAATCGTGTATTATTTTAGAGAAAATTAATTTAAAAATCAAGAAAGAAATTTAAATCAATTAGAGAACGAAGTAATCTCTTGATTTACTGCGGTTTATTCGAATACATACTCAGTATTTCTTAACTCTCTATACATAGATACATACCTGATACGAAGGTCATCCAAATTTGAGCACCAAAATGTATGACAAAGGATGCGAGATAAATGAAGGACATCATTCTTGAGTAAGAAGTAGAGACTTGTGCTCTTCCCTTGATTGGAAAAAGAACCGATGTAACAAACAAGACCGCGGCGATCGTGATAACGTGTGCCGGTTGCGTCGTGTAAAAGAGGATCCTGCAAAACAACAATTACAGATTTAACAAATCTTGATCTCTCAATTGGGGTAACAATTTTACGGGCATGTCAATTGAAGAAAATTGACATCTTCATAAATAAAGGATTGATAAACTTCTATCACTGTACAATTTAGACTCGATCTACGTCAGATCTCTTCTCATACACTCTTATCGCCGCTGGAAAATTCGCTGATAAACTTAATGAAATTTTTGCGAGATACGCGCGATATCGTCATGCAAGGAAACTGCCGTATTAGGTAATTCGCAGAGTGCCTTGAACCATAGTCATACATGGACTTGTGACACAGCCGCGATATCAACGACCGGTTTAATTTTCATCACGTGCAAGTCTCCGTTAAGTAATCTCCGCGGCGCGTCTCATTTAGCATTGATTCATGCGTGTTCCGTGACATGACGTCAAAGTTGTATAAATTTGCCGCGACTAAAAGCGCCTGGGAGTGCTCTACTCCTTCACTGCCAATATAAGCAATCGTGATTGACACCTATATAGATTCGTCTGCATCTCCGAATCGAACTGATGAATTTCACATGTAAAACATATTGCATCATTGTAATCTTTTACTATACCTAATTATTATATCTATTATCGTTGACTTGATGCGATAAAATGGATAAAGAGATATAAAACTATTTCATAAGAAGATTACATGAGCGATATATCGGGAGAACATAATTATTATTTATATCTAATTATTTATTAGACATCGGAATTTTCATATTCAGATTGGTGGAAAAGAGCAATTAATAACTAAGATCATTTATGATATCCAACATATTTATACTGCAACATATGTTAGGTATAAATATGTTGAATATTATAAAGAACATATAATCTAGTTATTAATTGCTCTTTTCCACCAATCTGCATATGAAAAATCCGATGTCTACCAATTATCATTCATATTCCGTATGACGCGAATGTTAAAAAGACAACGTGAGAAGCTGGACAAGTCGTTATTAAATTTCATCAGGCGGTTCCCGCTGAGACGGGACGTATGCTGCCTGCGGCACATTAAAAACGAAAAAGAAATAATTCCTTCACATGTTACATGAGCATGCACGCGCGTGCGTGACCTTTTCTCAAAATTCTCCGAAGAGATGTAATATATGTCTTGTCTCGCGTGCAGGTTTATGAAGAATTACCGGTCGAACACCCCGAGGTGCCGTCCCCTGTTTCTGGTAACAAGTCGAGAACGCGCAAACGTGCGTTTCCATTCAGTTCAAAATCTTTATATTTTATTAAAAAGCGAAATATTCAAATTAATCTCTATTTTATACGCGAAGCAACTGCTTAATTGTCTCATTGCGAGAATTCACGCGTGACTTATTGTTAATCCAGGTATACAGCCGCACAAAGTTTAGCATGACAAGGCACGAAATTATCGCGCTTGTGACGGCTTAAACGTCTCTGTTTGTTCATCAGTCGTACAACAAACAAATAATTACATGTTTGTATTTTCACGGCAAGGTTTTATTTTTATTCGCCCATCAACGATCGATGGGGGATACTTGCGAAATTTTCCAGGAGCAAATCGTAAGGGAGCTTGATAATGCAACGCGTCGTGGTATAAACAAGTTTGTATAAATTTTGCCGACGTCTAATTTGCGCAATAGAGTCAATATTGTGCGAAGCAAACGCAAGAGATACTCTCGCGCGACGAGAAAAATTACTTTTCTTTCGTTAACCAGATAAGAGAGCCGCCGTTAATCAATATACATATGAACAGATGTTTCATCCTTGGACTAATTTCATATTTGCAAATAAAATCACGAAGGGTGCAGTCGCCGTAAGAAAGAGAGAGAGAGAAATTTATCCTTGCGACAAGCGCAATTTGCTCTCGATTGACTCGATAAGAAACATCTGTGACAATCTGTGACGACGCGCGTGATCGCATTGATCGTCGATCCCCGTCAAGTGTCGATTAATCACCGCGAGGTCAGACAGAAATCGTCGGCACGGACAATTTCGCGCTTGTCAATCTCTCGTGCAGCTGCCTCCTTTTGAGATTACAAAATCGAAATTTCGTCACGAACGGGTGCATGCGAGGCGAAAATTTTTGCCCACCGAGCATTTTGCGTCACGTCTACCCTGTTGGAGTGATTAACACTTCTTAATTTTCTTTCTTGTTTCATCTGCATTCATGCATCGGTCGTGATAATTGCGCACAATAAATGGAAATATACGTTTCGAGACAGACATCGTAATGATATAAAGATTTGATTAATAAGATTAATTAGTAAGATTTATTTGTACAGATTACGCGAAAATTTACAATACACTGCAATGTGTATGTTCCGTATATATCTTATAATCTTCCACGGACTTTGTATTTTTTGTTATTCATCTCTCCTTACAGTATAATCATTAGAATCCCAGATAATTTTTGTCATATACATATACATCTACACACTATATCTTATTCTTTGTCTCTCTTTCTTACTTTACACTAACAATGAGAAAAAAGTTGTTGACTTGTCTAAATATTTTCAACTAAATATTATTTTTTTAATTGAAATATTTAAGTATTTCAGTCAAATTACGACATATTAAATGTAACGTGACGTAATTTGATTCAAATACTTAAATATTTCAATTAAAAAAATAATATTTAGTTGAAAATATTTAGTCAAGAGTTAAAAACTTTTTTTCTCAATGTAGGAAATGCATATTCACTATTTTCGCTGTTATATATATTCGCGATAGATAATTTAATTTTCCATTTTTTTCCAACTCATTTATTAGCTTTTTTCTTTTTTCTCTACTTCCGATTTTCTGATTTTTCCCGCATTTTTAACTTCGTCGACGGGAGGGAAGGAAGAAGCTGTTCCCTCTATTTAAAATACTTTCCGTTCTCGTGCGACAGAGGATCCGCGAAAGGGAGAATCGAGGGTCGGGATCCGGATACACGGCCGTAATTCGACGTGCTGAACGCACCTATGCGTGTGGGAGTATTCACGTGTAGGTGCATTCGAGCCGAGCGTGGTATTATCAAGCGGCACCGGGAAACGTGCGAGAAGGCACGCACGACTCGCCGCGAGCGCTCAGATCGCGGTCGCACATGATCCGCAAAATCAGTCCTCTGATTTTATTAATGACGCGAGGCGATACGCGCGAATCTCTATTGCACGCTTCCGGTCTCTCCGTTTTATCGCTGTTAAACATCGTTGCGTTAATGCCAAGATGTAACTTGATTCTAAACAAGCTTGTCGCAGTTGCCAAGCGCCTGATTTCCCTCTGTAGCTAAATATATATTAAATTAATTATGATCTAACGCAACAAATTGAAGAAACGTCTGAAGTACGGAGAAAAAATGTAAAGCGTTGCCAACTATTAAAAATTTACTGAGGGTATTCAAATTGACCATTAATTAAGGGTTTAATAAATAAATTAATTGCATATATAAATAAATAGAATAAATGATACATAAATGATGGACCAACACAAACCGAGTAGTTAAAAGAATAAAAATATATACCTAAGTATAGGCACCCCGTGATGTTCCTAATGGAAACACCGGCTGCGCGGCATAACGGAACATCGCAAAACGAACAAAAATCATGTGGTCAAGCTTCATTTGCAGATTCTTTGAAGATACGAAAGGTGTGTCCAACTTGGCGAATTACCAAGTCACACGATGTGGCAAATATAGAACACACGATGGACATGTCTTTTGGCAGAAAGAGTATCCTTTTAAACTCGTTTGCTCGTCGCTTAGAGCGAAATTTCTATAAAAAGAAATTCTTGAGATTTGCGGTCGTCTGTCACCGGTTATCGAATGATCAGTTAAATTATTACTAATATACACCGTTAATTAGAACCGTTATGCCGTTATGCCGTTAATTAGAAACGATCGAGAGTGTAAAGAGAAATTCTGACACGGTTTCGTTTTAATCAGTGATTCATGCGTATTCACAGAATCGTATCTTCGTTTTTCGGTAATACAAAATTTATGATGTATCGCAAAATATAAATCTCTCTTCTTTGATCGGCTAATTGCCGTACAACCATTAAAGAAGCATCAGCGTAACGATTTCGCGAAAAGGTAATTATTAGAGATGATTAAACAATTTCGAGGACGCATTTTCGAGACGGTCGAATAATCGATCAACGGACCGGGCCGTTTAATAAAGAACGTCCCGACGAGATAAGCATTCCCTACGCCTTTGTATCACGAACGAGTTTTTGCGGTTGCCGCCCAAGGCACCCGGAGTCTGTAATTATATCTTTTTTATTGGAGTCGTGTTGCCAGGCCCGAGAGAATGCACACGTATGCAATTCCAGAGCGCGCGAGAGGAAGTCCATTATCTTCCATTATGCTTGTGCAAACAAGAATTACCGACGCCTCGCGCGCGAAAAGTGCACGCATTACATATATTGCTTAAAAAGATGATAATCTGCGATATGACGATTAACATAATAAAATACTCGGCAAGAAATTTAATCTGCTACTAAAATGCATTTCGATTGCAGCTGTTGCACAATAGAAATCATATAACTGCGTCCTTGTGCCAAATAATACATATCCTTGTAATAAAATATAATTTAATATTGCAATGAGGCAGCCTAGTTCATCGAGGACTCCATCCAGAAAATCATCGGCCCCGACTGCATCCGTTTTTATGAAAAGAAGAGCATCTTATTGTAAATGTGCACTTCCAGAAATTTAATACTGTAAGGCCCGATTGCACTAACGTCGCATAACTTTAATAACTTTAGCTTAATTCATTCTTCGTCTCTTTCTAAGGGGGACAGTTAGAAAGAGACGAAGAATGAGTTAAGCTAAGATTAAAGTTAAGCGACGTTGGTGCAACCGGGCCTAAGTGATTATTTGGTTAGTGATTAATTACTTATTTTGAGTATTAAGAGCACTGTTAACAGTAATTGATCAGTGGCCAAATAATCACTTACAGTATTAAATTTCTACTAGGGTGCTATTTATAAAGATACAATTCTATCACAGATGCAGGATATAAAAAGAGATATACCTGTAGAATATAAATATCCTAACGACAATGCGAAACGCGAGACGAAAAAGAAGACTGATGAATCTGCAATCGGATGAGATCACAGAGAATGAGTGAAAAAAGCTCGAGTTCACGTTGCGTGCACCGTTCGCGTCCTTTACAAGGCTGCATTGTTCCATTCGTTCGTCTCTATCTCTCGAGAGAACGTATATGATTCCGCGGCACGGACGCAGTCATCGGCCTGTGCTCTCGCACGAGACACGCCGCAGACACTTAGGTAATTCCTTGATCGGCTAATTATGGACGCCTAGTGTTAACGCCCGGGATAATTGCGGCGATCGACAGACGGTTTTACTCGGTCACGCAATTCCTCTCCCTTACACATGGAACTCGCTTAATCGGCAAAAAATAAAGCCTGCGACATTACACGGGGATCATTAAAGCATTACGTTATCGTTGCGTCTATCTTTCTGTCGAGTTAAGCAGACTTGCAAATTTTTTCCATTTCTTTAGAACACGACGTTGAAGCTCAGACAGTTTTAAAAATATCTAGCAAAGAAGAAACGTAAGGATTGACATTGGAAAAAACACTTATTCACGAGACATTAGCGCAAACTTTTGGCAAAAAAAATAATGCGCCATTTGCAATTATTTTTAGATCTTTTGTATAAAAATAGAAATATCTCTAACTACAAATTTTAATTTTTATAAAGACGCACAAGAATATAAAAGGATTCACAGAGAGAATTTTCTCTTAAAATTTACCCTGAAAATATGGTGATCGTGGGACAACATGGTATTTCGAAGATTTTTATGCGTATACGTAAACGTTTATACTAAAGTACATAGTAGAATTAATCAAATATATTTTATATTTTATTGTAATAGATATTAATATTTTTTATTGTGGTAGATATTAATCAGAGAAAATTGCATAAAAATCTTCGAAATACCATGTTGCTACACGATTACCATATTTTCAGGGTAAATTTTAAAAGAATATTCTCAATTGAAACAATTATAATAAAACAATTATAATTTTTTGCAGCAATGTCAAGGCTAATTTGATCTCTTCTTAAAAGATATTATGTCTGGTCTTGTTAGATATAAAAGATACGTCAAATGACGGATGCTTAGATCTTGTTATAGATAACGAAACTTTTTTGCGCGTAGACCATCGATTGAGCACTGCTGTCGTAACAACTTGGAAATAGACCGAAGACTCGTGTCAACTGACGTAGATAAGCCGTGCGAATGGAAAAGAGCTACGAGGTACGATAAATGCGTCATACGTGTGCACATGATTTATCGCGAAAACACGGAAGATTTTCAAACAAAACAGATTGCGCGTCATCAGTCTCTATTGCATCATTCGTTGATTGGTGTTTTATTAAATTACCTGAAATTCAGTTCTGATTAACAACGTTCTGGGATGCACGTGCAATGCACACACATCCTGCACCTTGCACCGGAATGGTGTGATTTTTAGGTACTCTAACGCGATGATCTACTTCGATAAAATAAAAAACATACTCATGCGTTATCACTTAGATGAACCAGAAGCCATTATCGCGCTTCCCAATATCAGAAATAATTAAACCTTATCGTACGCCGCGTATTAAAATGTGTGAGCCGAACATCCGTTATTATTAGAGCGATATAGTTCTATATTTAAATATTTATATATAACTCCCAATATTTAAAAGCTACTTTATGCATCTCGCAGAGAGATACTTGAGGATCGAACTCTCCTTTCTACCTCTGCTTCTGAAAACGAACGTAGGATATATCTATTAGCGATATTATTTTATTTTTTACTCTATTATTTCCTATCTCGTGTCTAAGATTCATAGGAAATTGGAGAACTGACCTTCGGCGTAGAGATAGTCGTGAAAAGAAATTAATTACCAATCGGGAGCCGCGCTTCAATTTTGCTCTGAACCGCGGCGAACCTTTGCTCCTCGAGATACGCGCCAGACGGTCTTTTTATCATTAAAATTTTATACAGCATCGCCGTGAGTTTACTCGATAATTTGATCTAATGTCACGAAGACATCTCGCTCTTGATTATATAGCAAACTTTCCACAAAAACATATACGTTACTTAAGGAGAGAGAATATGTCCAAGGTAATATATGCAATGGAGATTATTTCTATGTATTGCACGTTACGTTACACGTATTGCCCGCGTTCATTGATACCGATATGCGTCTCGAGTAACAAGTAATGTAACGAGAACGCGACGGCGGCTATATGGCGAAACGATTTCAATTTGCAAGAACGTCGCATATGCGAAGACACTTGCGTGTTGAGTTCTTGCAAATTGTGCGTAAAGACCGTACATGGTAATGATGCTTTAATTGTCATGGGAACTTCTCAAGGAACTTCCCGAAAGCAGGTAACAGATGTATATAGGTCTCGTATAGCTTCAAGAACCGTAAATCTGCGAATGATATGAACACACAAGACTTTCGCCTGTGAAATCAGCAAGCGCGAATAATCCGCCGTAGAAAGCTACGTGCGCGAGTGGCGTGTCCTCGCGGGAGTAAGGACCTCGCGCGGATTCCAGGAACTCACGTGCGCGCCTTATAGCTGACTCCATAGAACCCAGATCTGCCGTCGCGGAACCTGCGGTGGAAGAAAGCGAAGCGCAACAGATGAGACGAGAGCCAAAGAGATCTGACGAGAACCTCGTCTTCGTGCAAAGGGTATACACTTTTCCGTTTTTTTCCCCAGGTCAATTTCTACGCTGAAAATCACGGCGGAGGGAACGCTCATACTTACTTGAACGCCTTGGAGCGGCGCACGACCTCGTAGTACGTGGACAGTTTCTTCAGCATCAGACTGTAGTGGTTGGTGCTGGCGACCAGGACGTCGTCGGCAAGATCGGGCAGGTAGAGCGCGTCCTCCGTTTCCGTTTCCCGCCGACGCTGGATCTCCTCCTTCTCCAGCATCTCCTCGTAGAGTCTCATGTACTTCTCCTTGATACGGGACGTCTTGCTGGTCGGCGCGATCGGCTCGCTCATCTCGTTACCCACCAACGTACGAACGCACATTGCGTTCAGATCTGTTTTCGATATCGTCGGGCGACAATCAGCTTATCTTCGCTATCTCTCCACCTCTGCTTTCTCTGGTCCTCGAATGGAGAGCGCGTCGGAGGACGACTGATCTTCGAATTGGAACCAGGACGACGGATCTTAACAACTTGGTGCGTCCGACGATCTCGGTCTCGTAGCGTGAACTGAACGTGCCTGCGACGTGCCGGCTATCGCTATCCTCGCGAGAGTCGCGAGTCGCGAGACGCGAGGGTGGTAATTGCTATAATGAAATGACGTTGAATGACGTTGAATCGCGCGTCGCGCGACGCGGCAGAGGGAGAAAGTGAAGAAAAAAATATATATTCGACGCCCGCTCTCGGCTCTCTTTCTCTCTTCTGGCCGCCGTAGAGTGCGCTACGTCCCGATCCCGCTTCACTTTTATGCCATTCCCTCCGTTCCCTTCCTCGTCGAAGATATACGGAAGGGTGAAGGAACGAGCAGGTTCTCCTTCGAGGAAGAGGAGGGAAGCCTAAAACGGGTCCTCGCTTGGGAACTTTGTTCGCTCGAAATGACATCCCGAAACCGAATCCTGGGAAACATTTGTTAAATATTAATTCGTGACATTCCATTTTTTTCTGTATATACATTATATATTATTAATACACAATGATAACATACTACTATACTAGGTAACAGTTGTAATATTCGAAATACTATTTTTACTTTTATCAGCGTATAACTCTATGTATGTGCACGCGCGTATATTGCTTCGCTCCAAAATGAATCTGAGAAATGTATGTAAATAAACTTACCTTTTTGTTTCAAAGATATTTAGATAAAATATTGAATGAGAATTGCAATACGCGTCTTTCGAAGAGACAATTCAGAGTGAAGTAAATCGCTTTACGTCTCGCAGATCATGCTTCCCAATTTAAGGCGACTTGTGTCCATTTCTTATACAAATGTAAATTAACTTGAATCTCGACTTTAACTTACTTTTTATCTTTCTTTAATTTTAAGAATCAGAAAAAGATAAAAAGCAATTAAATCGAAGTTAAAGTTAATCTGTATTGAGATTAGAAATGGACATTATATTCGATCAAACTCCAATGAGTCAGTGATTAACTTAATCAGTGATTAACTTATGATAATAGCTTAATTATAACCATTTCATAATTTCTATCGATATATCTTCCCTCATTTTCGGTAAAATGATGATATTCAAAGACGATAAATATAATAAAACTCTATTTTCGGTGTGTATTGTTCATTAATGTATTCGGATCCGGCAATTTAAAAAGGAATAAAAATCATTAGGGACCAGGATTCATTAGGAATAGCAATTGAGTGACAGTTTGATATAATTAATTAAATCCTGAAATATAAGTTAGTTATGTTTAATTCAAAGATTAAAGACTGTCTCTCTCTCTCTCTCTCTCTCTTCGATCCGTTTAGAGTTCTTTTATATATAAAATCTTTTTGATACATCTGATATATATAGATATTACCAGAATTCTACATATTAAGATGTTTGAATACGGTATACAAATTGGAAAATAAAAAATGCATTTGAAAAAATTAGATTGGTGTGTACATCACGCATTATATATATATTATATATATAAAATGATAGTCTATATTAAACAAATTTTCATATATTTTAACAATGACTTTGTTCAAAATATATTTTAGTACTTTTATGCTACAAAATCGTTCATATACCAACCGTTGCTTCCTAAATCTTAGTCACATACGCGTTTTGTTTTCGTTGCCTATTCTCTGTATTCCGTCTTGTATATTATATCAAGTAAATAAATTTTATCAAAAAAACGGATAATTTCTCTTTTTATCAAAGTGCCCAACAGATGCACCTAATGTTTGGATATTTTTTGGGTTTTTAGTAATTCAAAAGCGCTCTGATTTTAATATTTTCTAATAATAATTAATAATTTAATTATAATTAAATTATTTTGGTTATTTTGCTATAGTTATAATATATGAACGCAAATAAAGAGAAAATTATAAGGAAAAAGTATATATATATATATAAATATTCATATAATTTTTAAGATAACTTCCAAAATTTGAGAATAAGTAATACATGGCCATAAGCTTACATTGTACACTTCTGTCAAGAGAGAAATTTCATTTTATTTATAGTATCCGAATTCGATAGAGTGTATCTTTTACAATGATGTGTAGACTTTCGCATCTCGTATTCAGGGAAATCCAGAGAACTCCAGTTTAAATATATTGTATTTCAATTACGTGTGCATTGGAATTTCCTATATATATGTATAAGGTTTTATTGATGCCTAATTCGTTCAATTGTAAAGAAGTATATCAATCACATATCAGTATAATCACATATCCAAATTGTATTAATTTTAAAGAAAGTTCAAATAAACTCAACAATATCAAACAGCTTGCAAATATATAGATGTCACAGGAATTTCGTGTAATTCGTTTTTTACAAATTCCCCAAAAAATCCACGAAAAACCAAGATATTGTGGAATAAAAATTATAAATATAAATATAATTTATAAATATAAATTGTAAATATATTTTATTAATTTATATGTATGAATTAATAAAAATCTCACTTCACAATTTCACTAAAAGCCCAAAATTTTGCAAAATTACTGAAATCTAGTAAGATTGTGCAATTTTTATTCATTCCACAATATTTCGTTTTTTTTTTTTTTGTAAATTTCCTACAGATTTTGCAAAAAACGAATTACACGAAATCCCTGCGACATAGATATCTTCAAAAAATAACTTTCAGGTCTCCAAAGTTAATAAAATATAATAATACAATTAAATAAACGAGCAACATATTGTAAAATATATTCTAACATAAATCTGAAATTAAATATATCCATTCTACTTTATAGGTTTATCATATCTTTCAACAGCACAAATATGCTAGTGTAAGATTTAGGAATCTTTGTAGTCTTTTTATTAGGTTAATGAAATATATATGAAAGTTATCAACAAGATGAAGGTATATGCCCGCAGATTTAAAAAGCCAACACCTGCGATGGATTTGTGCAGTCGCCTATTGTCATTCTATGCATTGCCATTTCCGTAATTCCATGGTAATGAACAAAAGCAGCTGCGATTACTAATACATGGAAGATTTGATGACTCTGAAACTATAAAATTAAAAAATTAAAATATATCGATATCGTCAAAATAATCTGAGATCGAGTCGCGATAAATCGACATTTTAATATTGCTTACCCAAATGTCGAATTTTCCTGGGAAAAAACGTTCAGGTACCCTTAAAGCATAAAATAACGCGCCTAATATGTACAAACATCCCATTAGTATTAACCATCCGAGGGATGCTTGGCTAATTGCCTTGAACCAACCTTCGGCGACGGCATAATGTACAGCTGGTATTACCTATAAATATAGAGTTAAGATATAATTAGATATAGAATTAACACGTTAAATTAAAACGTATAAGATATAGATGTAGAATTAAATCATAAGTTTTAATACATGAGTTCTAACCTATAAATGATAAAAAAAAATAATAATAACTTACTCCGCTAAGTCCAAAACCCATAAAAACTCCAGCTCTGAGCGGACGATAGCTTGGCTCGCCAAATCGCTCCCACAATGAAACTACGATACTGGTTATACCAAGGACAACCACCACAGACAGATAGATTAACTTAGGTTGATAGTCGCAATAAAATCCGTAATAAAGCCATGGTACAAAACTACCCATAATAAGCATAGCTATGCCACAATAATCTAGCTTTGAAAATAGCTTTCCCACGCATTCGCTGTGGCAATGAACTGTGTGAAAGGCAAATGACATTCCTAGGCACATTATAGCACCAAGAAAGAAGGTACCAAATACCAATTTTTCCTCCAATTGAATTTCTATAGGAGGTTGCGTTAGAAAAAATATAGCTATACCAATAAAGGCAACGCAGCCTGTAAAGAAAAAAAATATTTTTGAGCAAAATCGATATAACCAAAACTCACAGAATATACCTACTTAAAAGGAATATGGTATGTATATATATGCTTTTCTTTCCAGAAAGTGCACATCGATACATTTACAATTATTGTCACTTAATACCGCTTTAATAGAAAGGAACATACCTAATAAATGTGTCCAGATATTGCCGGTTTCTGTATGAATTCGAAAAATGCTCCTAAAACACGCATAAAACGAGGGTAGTGGCGGCCTATGGCCAGCGTGTAAGAAATCGTTATCTTGCAACCATCTTGGTAGATTTCTAAAGTGACACTGTTTCCATGATGCCTCCCATACCTACAAATAACATTTCCAGCTCTAAATTTGTAATTTGCTGGTCAACAATATCAAATTACAAAGTAGATTAATTCTGGTCCCTATAGCTAGTTTTCTGCTATTATCTATATCGAAAATATATTTTCACTGCAACGCCATCATTATAGATATTATTAGAGATATCTGAGTATCTGTATCTTCTTACCTTTCGAACGAATTCCTCGGCCTGCTCCGCTGCGTTATGCGCTAGTGCACCTAAATCGATTTCATCACTCAGTACTCCCGCCTTCAACACTTCTGTCATCTGTAAATATAAATGATGGATGTTTAACTGTGTGTGTGTGTGTGTGAGATCATTAAATTGTATTTGTATTCTTTTAAGCCTTTAAGGCACACATACCTCACAATCCAGAAGATGATCATCTTCCGGCGTCGAAGGCAACGGACACCCGACTCCATCCTCCTCTTCTGCGAGGCAACTTGCGTCATCGTCCTCTAACAATTCTTTAACTTCATGTATACCAGGTATTTCGCTATTTAGCAATACACGTTCGCTCCATGGGATACGATGTCGCACTCCTAAATCCATTGATAAATTTTCTTCCTTTTCTTTGGCTTCCAGAATGACATCTTCGTATTGCGACATGATTCAGAATAAATATGATTGATCACAAGACTGAAAAAAAAAAAGAATAATATGAGTTCCATATATAAGTTCTTGTTGCAAATCCGTATCTACAAATATCGCTATAAAATTTCAAGTGAAAGATATTATGATATATTCTTTCATCGTGAATTCACAACGTAAATCTATTGTGAAACTCGTTGTGAAACGTATTCCGTTTCTCCCGGTGTAAACACACGTTTGAGAAAAAGAAAAGCAAGTAAACAACTCTGTCAATATTAGATGGCATTCCAAGCCGCGTGCTAAGATGACGAAGAGACTGACAAGTTAATCAGTTAATGAATCGTGAAACGCGAGTCGGATTAATCGCGAATCGTCGCTGACCAAATTCCCTCGCCGACGGGGAAGGAGAACGACCTCGCGCGTTTCGCTCAGCAAAAATTACGCACCGTTACGCAAATATAATTTTTCGTCACGGAAGTACATACGACGTTACGACCGTGTAAACATACGATATATGATCTCATATTACATAAGACGCGATAAAAAGGCGCGCACCGGATGACCGGACCACCGGACGTCGCGAGTCGTGTGCAGACTTTGGACTTCAACCTCGTCGCCCCTCGTCGGAGGATCACAGATCACAGGTTATAAATTTTTTTCTTTCCTTTTACAGCCTGTTGCAGCTCCGTTTCTTTTTCTCACTCTTTCGTCGCACGATCACGCGTCTCGGGTCGCGCGGACCGAACGCATTGTCTCGTCCCGCGTAGGCGCGGTTGCGCTACGAAAGAAAAAAATATGAAAGCGCCGTGAAAGCGCGCAACAGGCGTGAAATTTTAATACAAGGTGACCGACCAGACCGACGGCGACGTGCGTGCCAACGCGAGCGTGTCGAGCCTCCATTCTCCAATACGTACCAGTCGCACGACGTTATTTCCGCAGTATTCACATTTGCGTTGGCAATGTTGGCATGCTTCTGTTAATTCTTTAGGCTCTCTGTAGAATACTGGAACTCTTTAAAAAGATCACGTTCTGTTGCTTCTGTCCGTCTCGTTCAGTGTTCGGTCTCGTTGTAAACGTTCGCAGTGTTCGCACAGTGCACACCTCGTACATACGACGCACGTTTGGTCCGAGCAGCCATATGTTTAAAGGCCCGTGTCAGACTGAGCGACAGCGCCGACAGCGACAGGAAGCGAGATCGAGAATTTTCAACCAATCATATCTGTTTCTGTCAATGTTGTAAGAATAAGAAAAAGATAAAAAATAAGTTAAATCGAGATAAAAGGATTAAAAGGTTATCCTACATTATTCGTAGAAATCAGCCAATCTAATTTTTAGAACTAGAGAAAGATAATTTTAAGTTATATAAAACCGAGATTAAAGTTAATCTACATTAGTAGAAATGGACATTGATTTGTTCCAATTAAATTCTAATCTCCAGTTCGCTATCCTCAATAGTCTGGCTGATAGGAGCTTATTAATTAATTACCACGTGGGGCTGCAAAAGAGAAGGAAAGCGTTGACAGGTTTGCTCTCGCATTCTTTCTTAGGCACGAACGAGGCACGAATAAGGAAAAAAAAAATTAAACGAAGAACAAGAGGAACTACTTTCGATGGTAAACACATGGAATTTTCACTGCGTTTGCAAGAGAAAAAGGACGATCTTCGAGTTCGAGTATGAACCTTTTAACCTCTTTTAATTTAATACGAATTAACTCTGCGTAGGAGGCTTCAGTGTGAATTTATGAATTCACTCATTTACTCTGTATACTAAAGGCTACTATACATGAGATTATTTAATTATGAAGAGTTCGCCATGTTAGACGTACGCACTTGTCCCGTGTCCGTTCCGTGACGTTATCAGTTCTATACATGTGTATTCTATTATTATAAATATATAAATAAATACAGATATTTC
Source organism: Leptothorax acervorum (assembly GCA_035220615.1). Lineage (NCBI taxonomy): Eukaryota > Metazoa > Arthropoda > Insecta > Hymenoptera > Formicidae > Leptothorax > Leptothorax acervorum. Next base: position 343,585 of record JASTWQ010000046.1, on the reverse strand, counting down.
GATTTCTGTTAAAAGTATGGCGGAGTGTATCGTCGAAAAACATACCGAGGGATTGTTAGAACTGGAGGAGAAACAGAGGATAATCGACAGAGCACCTTTCGCTCATCTGAAAATTAGAGATACTAATTGGCTAGGGTTGGTCCAGTTTAGAAGGAAATGCGATTTCTGTGAAAAATCGCGGAAATTCTTCTGCTACACCTGTTACCATCCCGTAATCTCGTGCTCGTACTTTCCACGAGTAAAGGTATAGTGATTGTCGTATAACTGAATTTTCATAGAATTAAACGTTGACTTAATTAAGACGTATACTCTGCATCATTGTTTCAGCTTTATAATTATTATGTATTATCCTTTTCCAGCTGCCAATTAAAATCGACATCATCAAACATTCTCGCGAGATAGATGGCAAGAGCACGGCCGTTCACGCCGCGATACTCGCGCCGGAGGATGTAAAAATCTACACGTATCCGGATTTCCCAGAGATATCGAATAAAGAGGAAGTAAGAAGAAGAGCGACGATCTGTTTTCAAGCCCTGCGATTCTCAAGGATTCGGTTGTTAACCTGACGGGCATTGACTTTCAGACTGTTTTAGTTTTTCCTAGCAAAGATAGTGCGAAGAATATAAGTGTCGATGATCTCTTTACAAGAGAAGAGAGGCAATTTGACGCCTCGGAAGAGAGGACCGAGACTGTATTTCCAATAAAGAGGGCTATTTTCATTGATAGCACGTGGCAGCAAACCAAATCAATATACAAAGATCAAAGATTAAGAGGTATATAAGAAAAGATTTGTTTAGTTTTTATGATTATTACACGTGCAATGCTTTTGCGTTACTGTTGAACACTTACTACTATTTTTATATAATTGACACAGAACTACGTTGCGTGATATTGAAATCGAGGATTTCTCAATTTTGGCGTCATCAAAAGAAGAGTCCAAGATGGTATTTGGCGACAATTGAAGCAATTCATCAATTCCTAGTGGAATTACACACGTGTGCCCTTGGGGTGGACGAAGACTATGATAAATCCGATGGTTCGTTAGAACCAAAAAATTCTGAAGAATTCTCCGACGAGTACTCTGTAACTAATAACGAAGAGTTAATGCAGAAATACAATGGACAGTATGATAATCTTTTATACTTTTTTAAGTACATGTATGAAAAAATTCATTCCATGTACAATCATAACAGATTACAAGCTTACAGAAGACCACTCGCATAACTGCATTTTCTTATATTAATAAATTCTTTTGCATTTCATCAAGTAACGATCATGTTTACGTTATGTTTTGTACAAACTATAATACCTGTTCTAAATTAGGATACTTTATTCTCTTGTAATTATATGAGGAAATCCTGAATTCAATGTAATTTCATAATTTCACAAGACAGTACTGTTTTAAAGTTAACAAAATATTTAGAGATTCTTTTCTAAAAATGTGTGCCAAAACGTATTTCTCTCACATTGGGCCGGGAATGTGTTGTAACCTTTTTTTTTTATAGTTAAACAAAGGCAGCAAAAAATGAATAAAAAATTATTTTTCTAGCAATGCACACTATGGTTTATAGTATCAAGTATATTTTTATTCTCTTATAAAAAAAAAAACTGGAAACTTTTCGTACCTTTATAAATTGTAAACATCAAATGCTGGTACCTACGTAATCGAAATTTTAATATCAACGTGTATACAATTCGGGCAATATATTATCTTGTTTCCTATTAATATTACATATATTTAATAAATCTAACTTATAATATCTGATTATCTATTTTCGCGTTTACTGACTTCTGTAGCTTCAAATGAAAGCGCAATCTATCTGTACGAAAAAGCCAAGGCTGGATGATAACGCAGAAATATATAAATAATAAAGTTTAGACATTTAAAGGGAATACTGTGAGTGAAAAAAAAATAGTTTTTAAACCGCGCGTTCACCATGTGCTATGGCTTTTAAACAGCAGGCAAATTGACCAATCACAGTCGAGAGAATTCTCAAGAACATCACGATAAATTTTTCAAATATATTAATTATTAATAGAATATATAGAGAATTTCGAGATACTCGAAAGACTCTTTTGCATCGATTTCAGTGAAAAACTTGTCGCGCGACAAGCGAAATAACCTCATCATGGTCTCGAGAATGCTTGATTGTGATTGGTGGAATCGCTCACGCGTAGTGTGTATAGCCTTAAAGTCGCCTAGATTTTTCCGTGTGCAACTGCAACGGCCCTGAGCCTGAGTGGAAGACACGTTTGGTTTGAGGTGTTTGCGTGTTTGAGAGCCAGATCGGTGGGGCTGGGGGCATGGGGACGATATCATTGTTATCACTTCGTTTTCGTTACTAATTTGTCACTACGTTTGTCGCATTATAGAAGAGACGAGTGTTTATCTGCCAACTGGTCGTGTGACGACAAATCTTTGACGAGATCACGAGATTTGTACGCAAGAGAAGTCACGGCTTATAAGTACGTTACGAGGTATGTTTTTTTTCCTTCGACGAGTGGGAGGGGAAAGTCTGTATCCTCATACTCCTCATAGACGCAGGTTAAGATCCGATAATAAAAGATTGTTTTGTCACGGGATGATCGTTCGCGGAATCGGGAGAGATGTTGAAAAATAAGATATAGAATTTTTATAGATAATGGAATTTTCAATATAAATCTGTAAGATTGATTCTAATTTCTGTGCGTTATCGATTATCCTGTTGTCTTTATGCAGATTCGTTGGGCAGGAAATTAAAAATAGGTACGTGCAACATGCCAAAAATGCCAATCCGAAAAGCCAAGAGGGTTACTGTGTTGACTAATAAAAGGTCGCAGTGCTTGAGGAATCATTACAAGGAACGATCCTATAGACCACGTGAGAAAATTAGAATTTTCTAGCTTTATCTTGTATTCTCTTTTCGACGTGTTGCCATTGCTGTTTTAATGAAATCATTTCTTCTTAGTGTATGAAAAATTGAAAAATAACAACAATTACTTGGCCAAGGCGCTTTCGAAAGAGAAGCAGAATAATCAGTCACTGTTCACGCAGAATGTAGAGCTTATTGGAGAGATTCAACAGTTACATCTAGTATGCAACACACGAAATGTAAGCATTGTTTATATGACAATATCATTTATATTAATGATTTGGAATTACGAGAGGAGACGATTTCACAGAATGTAAATTTCTTTATATCGATAGTTATATGAAGAAATAAACATAAATGAAGAAATTTACATTTTGCGAAATCATCTTCTCTTGTAATTCCATATGTATATATATTTTTTTAAATCTACATGCTAGTTTTCTTATTTATATCTATTATTTGTTTCAGACTGTAATATCCAATGTTCTGAATAATGCGAAAGAAATACTAAAAATGTTGGTCACAATGACTGGTTATATGACAAACACTATCTCTATGTGTCAAGAGCTTGTTGCTTCCAATACTACTGTGAGACTATCATCTGCTTCAGCTGGAAGTAAGGAATAAGTCGATAATGAAATGTTAAACTCTAAGAATTTCCCATTTTTCTTTTTCTTGGCATGATTCATGTATTGTCTGCGTTATTGTTTTTAATGTCTTTACATTGGAATATATTTTTCAGGGACAGAATCATCCACTAGAATGTCAACAAAATCACCAGCTAAAGGTGTCGTGAAGCCCATGGTAGGTGGGCATACTATTACGAAGCCCACGATTAATTTAAGTCGCGTTAATATGGAAAATATTAATAATATATCGAGACTGAGTGATATACAAGAAGTAGCTACACCTGATAGAAGTCAGGAAATGAATGAGACTAGATCGCCAATAATGCCCTTACCTACCACACCTCTTAGATATGTACGTATACATTTATTTTGTATTATTATTTCTCTTACGTATATATAGCAGTTTTCTGAAAGAACGTCTACTAATTACTTGTAAAACATTTGTATACGTATATATGCTTCTTTCTAAATAACACACAATTGTTTTAGGAAAATGGTCGTCCATGCAGACTGCCAGAAAGACTGACAATTTCTTCGCCCAGAGTTAACGGTATGACATATCACTAGATATCGGATTTTTTTAATGCAGATTGGCGGAAAAGAGGAATTAATAACTAAGATTTATGTTATTTATAATATCCAATATATTTATATTGTAACATATGTTGTAATATAAATATGTTGGATATTATAAATAACATAAATCTTAGTTATTAATTGCTCTTTTCCACCAATCTGCATAAAAAAGTCCGATGTCTACATATCACAAATAGTAATTTAGCATGATACATTGCTCGATGAATTAATATAATCATTAACATTTAAATACATTTACAGTGGCGGACGAACGATTAAGAAGAAGAAGGAGAAGTCACCATTCAAGATTGTCAGTATCTTTTTCGCGACCGCGAAATAGATGGTCCGAAATAGATGAAACTCCAACAAGTACGGGACATATTAATGTAAGTGATACTACAATAAAACTTAAAGATAATATTACTAAATTATTGTAGTATTCTTAAATTTTTAAAAGAGTTGCTTCATCCATGTGATAAAAAAAAGACTATTATAATACTCTTGCCTTATCTTTTAGATATTGCATATATTTGAACTGTTATTGCAATACTATTTCCTTGCAGGTAATTGACACCAGGATTGATATTGAAACTCAGGAGAATAATGATGAAACACCTCCCGATCCATCAGACAGAGTAAACGCAACATCAGAATCGCAGGTGCCTGTTAACTCGAACGAGGAGAATGAAACGCGCGTGGGCACATTGAAAAAAGATCCTGATGTGCAAATAAGTAGTAAGGCTTCTGACAAAGACATTAATAGGAATTCGAGTGTAACGGAAAACTCAAAATTGTTGCAAAGTAGTACTAGAACTTGGGAGGAAGATCCACTGGAAGGCCCGAGCTGGCTGTTCAACGATATAATGCCGTCACGGGATAACGAGCCAGAAGAACTCGATCCTATTGACGTTTCTGACGTTAACAATAATACATCACAAGTAATAGCAGATGATGATTCGAGCGTTACAGAAAGCAACATAGAAGAGATGTCGAACTTAAACGAATCTACGAGCGATACGCAAAATTCAGAGAGAGACGCAGCGCCAATTGCCGACCGTCCCGAGTGCGAGTCGTCTCTACACGAGCAGGATGCGGATGGTGGTATTTGCGAGATACCTCCGGCGGAGACTGTGTCCAGCCGTGAAAGAAGTTTAGACAACGTAGAAAACAGTAACGCGGATGATTCAGTGAAATTCGCCAGTTTCGTGACGCTGAGACGAGGGCACTCCAAGGCGCCAGAAGAGACGGAAGACTTTACGTTAATGTTGCGCCACACAAAATCCACACAAAATATGCAATTTAATATCAACGAGCTGCGACTGCCGGTTTTGGAGGAACGCACGATAAATGATTCCGCTGTCAGTAACGAAAGTGACACCGAAGTCACCGACGCGATACCAAGAGTTACGAATATTCCGATGGCATCTGTGTCGAATCGGAGTTTGAACGATTCCAGTTATAACCATATCACGATAAAACTGCCATTAATTGTAATTGAAGATCACAGCAGAACGTCGATGCAGCAAAAGACGAAGCATTCCAATAAAAAACCTAGGACGCCGAACACCCCGAAAGACCGAACAAGTCATACTAAAAATTCTTCGACAATTAAGAATAAAGTGAAGCCGAGAAACAAATCGGAGAACAATCGAGATCCGAGCGCAGCAAAAGTAGTTTTGGAGAAGCTCAATGAGTCCCACGTTAAGCCTAGGGTATCATCGGCCAACGATACCCAAAATGCTAATAACGTTGCGTATGTATAATTATTACAAGTCATTATGAGATTTTTCTCTTGCAAGTCGTGAATCGAATGTTTTGTATCCTGGATTTGCAGGAAAGACATCACGTCTGATGAAGAGGAAAATCCACGAGACTCAGAAAATACCTACGCTTCAAATCGCCCTCGACGAAGAAAGGCGCCGGTAAACTTGAAAGAACCTAAGTTGAATAAGTAAGTAAAAATTCTGTTTAAATCGGATAAAATATGTCCAGAATTTAATCTAACTGAAATATTTGAATATGAATAAATATCGTATGTGACAAATTTGTGTTTTTTTTTTTTTTTGCAGGAAACTGAGACGAACCTAATAAGAAGAACTGATACGTATAAGCAAGATTTAATGAAGAAAATTGTTACATTATCGATATTAATAATACGATACTGCTGAATGCCGTTTCTTTTTCCGTATTTATCGAGTTTTGACAGAATGATGTAAACGGGTCTGTATTACGTGTGAACTATCTGAGTAGCTGTTAAGTTTAAAAATCAATGGTATTTATTTGTTTATTAATTGATACTTTGGGAGATACGATTGATTAACTAACTGTCCCAATAATCGCGCGGGAATGTCATATTCCCAATACATTACTTCTTCCGCTGATATGTTGCACATATAATTGGCCTTTATATCGCTATTTTGTTTTAAGCATTGATACGTACAAAACATACATGCCCATATATCTTCCGTTTACAATACTATTGGTATTCTTTTGTATGTCACCAGAATTATTTTAATAAACATAGCTAAGGGGATGTATAAATTGCAAGTAAATTATTTTTCTCTATCCTCTTTTAATAATTAGTTCACGATTACAATATTCGTTGTTTTTTTACACTTTCAAGCGTTTCAATTTTTTTTAAATTTCTACCAAGCCGATGAATTTTCATTATAATATTGTTGCATTACCAATTACACAGACAATTAGGTATGTGTATTAAAATGTTCAATATTTGTTATTATCGTGTGAAAATAATCAGAGATAGAGCCCCCCAGTGGACAAATCTATTTTTAATCCTTCTACTATTAATCCTTTCAAGTCAAGTCGCAAATATTATAATTTTATATGCAACTCAACGGCAGATTTCAAATCCTACATCGCGTTATCCATTTCGTAACGCTTTAGAAATGAGTCTAATAACCGAAGTGTCAACAGTAATTAATATCTACAGATTCTCATCTTCCATTCTCGATTTTTAATGTTATCTGATTAGAACGCCTAAGTGTACGGACACATGGAGCGGAACAGATTACGCAGAAAATCGCGGAACGAGAGCCTTGACCAATCACGAGCGTTCCGCTATTTTTGTTGCGCGAATTCACAATCCCTACGTTCACATGAAGCGTAACGAAAGCAACGCGGATTGCGCGCAACCAATCACAAGTCTTCATTTCAAATTTGTTAAAATTATTTTAATATTTTAAGCATTAAGTTAAATATTTCTAACAGAAAACCCATTAAATGTAACATTTATGAACATGATAATAATAATTACTTGTAAATAGAATGGTTAAAAAGTAATTATTGAGACACACTAGTCGTTACGCTTTGCTCATTCCGCTCCATGTGAATGTAGGACTATAATTTCGCGTAAAGAATTGTTGCAGATGTGTCATCGCTAACCTCCAAACAGCTGGAATAAATTGTTAAATAATAATAATAACTGCCAGGTAATAAATAGAATTAGTAGGTGTTATTTTCTTGTCCATGTTGTCTCTTCATTAACGAAATATATGTTCTAAATGCACAATTGCGCAATTCCGCAAAGTCTGTCCGCTGAAAACCGCGGAAAGTCGCTGAAAATCACGGAACGCTCGTGATTGGTCACGGCTCTCGTTCCGCGATTTTCTGCGTACGCTGTTCCGCTCCATGTGTTCACACCCTCAATGTTCTCGCAACGAAGAGGCTCCGTGGAAGTCTCGAAATTAAGCGCGAGGTGAAACTGTTTCGCCGTGCTCGCGCGAAATGATTGATCGCCGTCGGAAACGGCCGGCAGCTTTCGTGCGCAAATAAAAAGGCTTGGCCTCCGTGTACTCGAGTAGCGTTATGTGTATATGTAAATGGATTTAACCTTCCGCGCGAGAGCGCGAACGAGCGCGGGCGCGCGGGGGCGGAAATTAATTATGTTTGTTTAATTTCGAGATGAAAAAAGCAGCTGGCAACTGCCTCGCCCATGCGGCGTTTGCCTCTAATCCGGGAAAGAAAAAAAAAAAGAAAACAACGAAGACAGAAAAAGAGTCGTTGCTGAAATTTCTCTAACGTGTAAAGACGCTAAAAAAACACCAACTGTGAAAATTTGATTAAATTTTAAGGTAGGCCAACAATTAATGTGTTTCGATTTTTACGAGGAAGACTTCGACAAAATAAGGATACCTGCATGCGATGTGCATGCTCAATCAGTATACGACAGTAAAATGCACGTCGGATCTGGAAGAAATTTAAAACTCGAAAAACTAAATGTTTAAAAGTTTATACATATAAACTTTGATATATATTATAATATTATATGTATATATTTTTATTATTATATATCTATATATATGTATATATAATATAATATAATCTTATATATTAAAGTTCATGTAATAGTCCTCTTTGATTCTCGAATAACTCCGCATTTTTGCATCGGAGCTGCTTGGTCGCTCCAAGTTTAAAGGCCGACATCTCGGCCTAAGGATGAGGACGCAGCTGCCTTACGACGCTACGTTTATATCGGTTCGTTAAGTCGCTCGTTAAAAAGGAAAAGTAACGCGATACACCGCGGAAGGATATATTCGTTCGCGACATGATTGTTACATGAACGCCGGTGTGCAACGTGAACCGATGTATCGGCATGCCATCGGTCCCATCGTCGCGAACGTCGCGTGCTTGTCGCTCTCATTGGATTGCCGGATATCGACGATTCGCGCATTTCTCCGTGCACACCGCAAAATCACGGACGAGACCCAGGACGGATGTCTCTATTAACTAACGTCGCGTTACAACGTTGTCCACCTCGAGAGACACGCGATTATCTCCTTGCAAGTCTCCACTTTCGCGAGAGCACGCACGCGCCTATCTTATGAGATGAGCGAGCGAGAATCGCGTAATTAAATTTGCGAGATCGCACGCGAATGTCACCTGCTTTTTCTCACTTTTTCTCAATCATATATGATGCTTGAACTAACGATGCACACGCACGATATACTTTGCTAACAAAAAGAAAATTTTCAAACGATTCGATTTCTTAATTTAATATAAAAATTAATAAATTTAGGATTCTCGGTAATGAAATCAATAAAGTGGGTTTACAATTTGGGCAATTGAGAACGCGGTTATTGGGATGCGTAAACTTATGTTATAGTTATAATATACTTCACAGTTTACAAAGTGAATTTATATGAGACGGACGTTTTGACTCCATTTTAAGCGACTTCAGCTGGTGGTTAGAACATTAATAAAAATAAATAAATAAAAATTTTATTGCGTTCTTTGTTGCCCAAATCAACGGTGAGTTGCTTAATTTAGTTTCTTAATTTAATCACACGTCGATTGTAATTCAGAAGTCTGGTATCCGATTGTTTCCGGTGATAAGAATAATAATTCGGTAATAATATTGCAAGAGGAAAAGAGAGCGCAAGGAAGTTTTTAATTTTTTAATTAGACATTAAGTGTTATTGTACTTTGGAATATAGAATGCAGTTTAAATTTGATGACATTTATGTCTCTTTCGCTTTTCTCTAAACAACCGAATCGGATAACGACCAAGCAAATAGCGCGTTTAACGCGATTTTCCTGGAAAAGATTCGGGTGAAACGATCAAAGGAGCTTTCCCGGGAAAGCGCATGCCGTCGGAATGCAGTAAAACGCGAATTTGCTCGAAAATACCCCCGGTAAACGAGCACAGCGTTCTTATTGAATTTAACTCTTACAATTAGATTGTTGTCGCGAGAGAAGTAAATATAAATGATAAAGATGGATACTAAAAAGTTTTCATGAATTACAAAAAATACTGGATAGCGATAAAAATAAATTACTAATTAAAAGAAACGTTATTTCTAACGAGATTTCTGTAAATCATAAAAATATTAATCGAACAGTCAAACTTAAAACAAGCATCTAAAAAAATTCACGCTTGTCGTTTCGAAAAATTTGCTGGACGCATTCTCGTTCGAATTTCTCGTAACACAGGTGATAAATAACATTTAACGGTATACAAAAACTTGTGACAAACGAGTGACCTGAAGCGTTGATTTATCTTGAAGTCGATACGTCAAGCTTGCACAGTTCGACTGCACTAAGCGAGAACGATAATGACGAACGTTTCAGTCGTCCTAAAAGTCGTTTGGTGCATCGAGACACAATTGCATAAGATGCAAACGGTCGGTTACGGACATCATGCGGCGAGAGGATACAATTGAGATTAAAGCTTACTGATATATTTTTATGCAAACGATACTGACGTGAGTCGTGACAAGTGGAATAGTCAATAATTAACTTTTGCCCGTAGTTATTATACTCTCATTAGGAAAGTGTATTTTTTGCTCGAAGGAAATTTCATGGTATCAACAATTGATTGTCACTCTCCAACATTTCAACAATATCAACAATTAACAGTAGAACTACCGGAGATTAATCTATATTTATTTCTATCGAAGAAATCTTAAAAAAACAAAAGAGAAAAAGGGAAAGCAATTAATTAATAAAATTAATCATCTATAATCTATATAATTTTAATAAAAGTTAGGGAAAATTTCAGAAATTAGGATGTTTTAAAAATGGTTATAAATAATTAAAAAATGTTAAACGGGTCATTTTGATCCCCTTGGTAGTTCTATAAGTGTTAATCGTCAATCTCTAACATATTTTTAATATCGTCAATTAATCATCAATCTCCAACATTTCAACAATATCAACAATTACTTGTCAATCTCCAACATTTTATAAGAGACACAAGTGAAAATGTCTTTTAAGTTCGATATCGTGATATCGTGATATCGAAACTTTCTGTCGATTCTGTTTCATTAGCGTTTTCTAGGAAAAGATTTTGCCACTTTCAAGACCTTTTGAAGATACGCGAAACTTGATACACACGTTTTGCAACTTTTTATTTTTTTATTATGAACTTCTTGAAAACTGTTCGATTTCGGCAAAGCGTAGAAACTCGTTTGCCTGCTCAAAGCGGTGAAGGGAGACGATAGATCTGTAGATGGTCGCGTGGAAGCGGGATAGCGAACATAAAGCGTCATTCCCACCTATCCCAGCTGATCCTCCGAACAATGCTGTGAAAAGAAACTTATTGGTTCGCGAAATCAGTTCTATCGGTATCATCCGCGCCGTAGATCAATCCTGAGACGATTCTTACATCTTTGACATTTAATGACAGCACGCGTCTTCAGCTGTTCCGGAACGTCTGTTGACGTCTGTCAGGTGGATGTGGCACCTTAACTCTGTTGCCGGCGTTTCGATGCCCCCCCCCCCCTTTCCTCCTACTGACTCCCCACTATCATCAGACGTCCAAGGGGGGTACGCATGCGTCTGTCATTTCCCAGTAACTCCGATCGGCCAGCCAATCGGGCACGCTGGATGTCGACATCGTCAGCCAACCGGTGCCGCGATCGGTGACGGCGGTGCTATTTTTGGCCGGCGTGACTCACGGGATATAAGCGAGTAACGTTTAGTTGGGTGTTCACAAGTTGTCGGGCCACCGTGGCGCACAGGGTGATCCCGCGTTCGCGCAAACAACTACACGCTCGTCGCGATCCCGTCCCGTCGCGCTGCGTACAGTTTCCGTGGAGCAGAAAGACGGCACACGCGCAACCACGTAGCGTGCCGTGAGTCATTGTTGTGTTGACAGTCGAGGCGGGCGAGCAGAGGCAGGATCCGTGAGCAGGCGGAGCAGCGGACAGGGCCAGACAAGCAGGTTGCCGCGCTCCTCTGCGGGACCGGCGGCTATCGGTTGCGCGTCGCACGTAGTAACCGCCGGACGTGCGTCAAATATCGGCTGTCTTCTGCGCCGAACTCGGTTCGACTTGCTTGCTTGTCGACCGGTGCCGCGCCGCGCCGGTGGTTGGTGCCGCGATACACCGAGTGACGTGACCCCGAGTCCTGTGAAACGGATGGACGGTCGTAGGTGCGGCGTAAGGAGTAAGGAGAAACGCGACGCGGTCGTACCGCGCGAGTGAATTTTTTGCGTACAGTCGCGCGCGGCTGTTATGTAATCACCGTAGCGCGGAGCAAAGTGTTTGCGCGTTGACGTAGGCGAGGAGGAAGCTAGAGAGAGATAGAGAGAGGGAGAGAGAGAAGGAAAACGAAGGAACGTCGCAGAACTGGTTGACGTGTTGAAACTCCAGGAAAGTCCGTCGTGTTGCCTTCAGCTCTTCGGGCCGGATAAGCGAGTCGCGCGACTCCGGGGGGAACGACCGTTTTCCCGTCCGGAGGCGAGAGAGAGAAAGAGAGAGAGCGAGAGGCCAAAAGAGAAGTCGAGGGTGAAACCTCGGTTGTGTTTCTAATCGAGGCGAGGTTGATCAGCATCGGCGGCATCGATGGTGCGCAGCCTGACGATGGAGCAGACGTTCTACGAGGACGCGAGCGTCTACAGCGCGATGAACGGTCGCGAGAACAGCATGGGCCAGCTGAAGCGAAATCTCACGCTGGATCTGAACGGCTGCCAGAGGCCCGGCCCGCAGGCGAAGAGGCCGCGGCTGGGCCCGTTGCCGCCCGCGCTCAACAACGTCACGCCGATTCTGAGCTCGCCGGATCTGAACATGCTGAAACTGGCCTCGCCGGAGCTCGAGAAGCTGATCATGACGCAACCGGACGGTCTGGTCACCAGTCTACCAACCCCGACCACGCAGATCCTCTTCCCCAAAGCGGTCACCGAGGCTCAGGAGATGTACGCGCGCGGTTTCGTCGACGCGCTCAACGAGCTTCATCACTCCGACAGCTCGCAGGAACCCGGCAGCATGCACGGCGCCACGTACACGACACTGGAGCCGCCCGGTAGCGTGCAGAGCACCGAGTCCACCATGAGCAATCCCGGATTGGTGCACGTGAAGGACGAGCCGCAGACGGTGCCGAGCGTGTCGAGCACGCCGCCGATGTCGCCGATCGACATGGAGAATCAGGAGAAGATCAAGCTGGAGAGAAAACGACAGAGGAACCGCGTGGCAGCGTCCAAGTGCCGACGGCGCAAGCTCGAGCGCATCTCCAGGCTCGAGGACAAGGTCAAGCTGCTCAAGGGCGAGAACACCGAGCTCAGCGGTATCGTGCACAAGCTCAAGGAGCACGTGTGCCGGCTCAAGGAGCAGGTCATGGACCACGTGCACGCCGGCTGTCAGATCATGGCCGTCGGCAACCAGTTTTGAAGCGCGCTCCCCCATATCGTCCTCCCTCTCTGGTAGAGGATGCTAACGAACGCTAACCCTCGCCCTCCCTCCCTCGACCTCGCGGGTTCGCGCTGTCACCCGGTGGCTCGCTACCTTTCTTCGCCCCATCGCGGTGGTTCCCGCGAAAAGAAACGAACAGTGGAACACCTTGTCGCTACAGCCGGTGCCTAGCCGTTTTGGATCCCCCCTCTTCTACGGATTGCGATCGAGAGGAAAGATCTCTGGCCACGTGAACACGAGCCAGATCGTTCGGAAATACCGTTCAACCCTTCTTATCGCGACCTCAACGAATTCCGGAGTGGATTCCTTCGTTTTTCCACGTAGATCGACGGCAAGGAGAGGCAAAGTTCGATCCTCGTCTTTCGATATCCGCCAGAAAGAGTTTTGGGAACAGAGGAGAGGCGGTCTTCGAGAAGCGAAAGATAATCCAGTTGCCAGCCTGAAAGAGGATCTTCACAAAGTGGGGGAGGGATAAAAGGAGTCCATCATCCGCACCACGCACGCGGTTTTCTCTCTCTTTCTCTCGGTTCGTTTTGTGACACGATCGGGGAGGAGACGATCGCACGACGACGGCAAGAACAGTATGCGGCAGGCGGAGCAGGAGGAAGAGGAGGAGGAGGTGACGGTCGAGGTGGAGAAGGAGGAAGGAGTGCCTTCGTACAGCGTGAAAAACGTAAAGGATGCTTTTGGGAGAGTGGCGGGCGTGCGCGCGTGCGTGTTGCGCGCATGCGAGAGACTTTACACGCACGAGCACGCTCGGCGACGGGCAAATGCGTGTGCCGTATGTATGAGTGAGAGAGAGAGAGAGAGAGAGAGAGAGAGAGAACGGAAGAGAGAGAATGTGTATGACAAGGAAAGAGAGAGAGAGAGAAAGAGGGAGATCGCGCGCGAAGTAGCACGAGGGGGGAGTACCGCGGCGGCCATTTTGGAGAACGCGAGAGAGCCAGCGGGAGATTCGAAGCTACCGGAAACTCAGGCTCTTCTCGTTTCTCCACCCTACTTCCCTTTGTCGTCGAGTATACGCGATCGTCGTCCCCAGCGAATTCGCCTCGTTTCGTTTTCATCACGATATGCTCGATCGTTGCAAATCTTTTCCGCGCTGACGATCTTGCCGGTTAGATCGTAGAAAGCGAAGAAGGGCTCCCCCCCCCCCTTTCTTTCTATCTCGACAGTGAACGGCAGCGCCGATTTTCTTCTCTACGCGTAAACTCGCGTACCCGATTTCGCTTGTACAACCAATTCGATACGGGGCGTTCGCTTTGCAAGTGACGTAAATCAAGTTTCGAAAATTTTGTTCCCTTGACACAGATAAACACCCCTAGATACACGCGAGGTGGTTTTTGCGCTCCGTGATTCCTGGAGTCGTGCGGCGTTCGAATAAAATTTATAACGCCTCGCGCCAATTTGCGAGGATCGTTATACGTCCGAATATCGACCGATCCCCCGCGTTCATCGCCCCGGCTCTTTTTTCGCGAACGAGAGAGACGATTGTGTATTTTTTTTTTTTTTTTTGCGGATCAATCAAAACGGGAGATTCTCATCTTTTCGGCGCGATCACGCCGGAAGCAACCGCACGATCGACTTACATGTGATAAAAGCGCAATCAAACCGGGAGATCACGTTTGCCTTTTACCGAATGCACTTTCGCGAGAGAGACTCGAGCAGCATTCCGCTAGTTTTGGAAACTTCTACACTTTGGTGCGTACGAAATATTGACAAATTAATTAATTCTTAAGGAATACATTACGGTGCTGTACTGTATAGCCGCGCAGAAAACATGCATTAGGGCAGTCTGTTACAATGACGCGTAATTCTAACGTACCAGACGACAGAATCGATCGACGACTGTTAAAGCGTCGTAACGAGCTTGATTTATTGAGTAGCGTGTGTCTCGCGTAACAATTTTTTTAATTAAAATGACATAGTTTCAAATCTTTATGATATACTTGCCTATAGTACGAAAAGATCGAATCTTTGGCAATTAATGTCAAAGTTGAAAGATAAAAATTAAAGTATTTTTCTAATTGTGATTGGTGAAATGCAATTGTATATGTAGATATAAAGAGGGCGCAATCCCTTGCGCCGAGTGTATAGGTAAAAATTTTTAATTGTTAAAATTTGTAAAAATATGTACAGATTGTTTCTGTATCTTCCATATACGTACTTTGAATCGATTGATTGAAGGATTATTTCAATAAAGAGATATACATATTCTAATATTTATATTGTGTTGAAAGCTATCGGCAGGAGACACGTTCGCTACAAGTCGTATGCCTCGCCCGTGCGTGCATCGCGATTAAACATTGTTCGATATTTCTTCTAAGAGCATCGATATTTTTCTCCGACGTGCCTCGACGTCGCTTCGCCTGCAACGCGTTGGTCGGACGGTACCGAAGTAGCCTCGGTTTTAATCCCGCTTTTTGGAGAGGAACCAGCGCAATTAAGTCTGTACAAATAGATTAGTGTTTCGGGAGCAATCGTGCGTGTTGAACCTGTCAAAGAATCGTCATCCTGGGGCGAGAACGACGGACGCGGTGTGCGAAACGGCCCTGTAATCGCCTAACGCGTGCCGATTAATCCAGATTACGCCTGATTATCGATTTACTAATTATACGATCGATCGGCCGGATCACGCTTATCACCACAGGATATTTGAAAAATTAATTCTAACCAGTCTATTCCGTCCGTCCATCATCTTTCACAGAAGATAATTTGTCACAAATAGTTTTTGTTGTTAAAAAATTCGAGATTATGATGAACTTTCTGTAAATTGGAACGGCGGATGACGTACTTAAAAGAAAAAAACGAAAAAAGAAGATTAAAATAGCCTCGTATCCACGTGGATTGGCACCATTAGAAAAAATTACCTTTTAAAATAAAAAGGTAAAAAAAGCCGCCACGTGCACGCGTCAATATGAAAAACTGTTATATATTGTTAAAATAGCCTTTTATCCGCGTGGATTGGTACACTGCGTCCGTTCGCGCGTTACCCCAGGAAGCCCCGAATCTTTTTCCCTTAGCTCTTAAGCCGGAGACGGTCAGCGAGTCACGTTCTCCTTGGTTCTTCTGCGCGTTCCACGGCGCGTGGAACTCCATTTCGTCATATGTGCATCTAGTCTTGTCCAGTATGCCCTTGTAAGTTGCGCGCGACGCGTATGCGTGAGCCGCATACCGCATACATATACACACTCATACATATACACACTCATATATTTACACACACGATATTACACACACGTGCAGATCCGGGATGCACGTACACGCAACACGGTGGTCCGTCGCGACCGCGTTCAACCACGTGTTTCGCAAGCTGCACGGCGCGGCGCGGCGCCGCGGCGTCGGGTGGCGTCGCGACGTCGTCGGTCATCTGCGATATATCGTATATTCGCCATACCGGACCGGGGCAGACGCTCCACATCGCTGGGATACACACTCGTTTCTCTTACGACACACAGTACCGACGCACATTCGTTGCCGTCATGTCCCCGTACTTCACGCACACGAGGACCGTTCGATAGATTTTGATATGAAAATCGCGAATAGGCGAAGATGCTCGTGAGTTATTGTGGTCACGACGATATCGGCAATAAGCAAACCTCCCCGTCTCTTCGCGAGAAATTGTCCCCGGATGTCCAGCTTAATCTCTCCATTCGATTATTCGTAATGTTTTTTGAAATTGAAATTGAATTTGAGAATTTGTCTCGATCAGCGATTTAAGACGAATTTACAAAATAAAGATTGTTAATACGTCCCTCGTCGCGTTCTCTTCGAGGTGAATCTTGAAGAACTCGGATGTAATCGAATGGAAAGATCGGAATGGGACACCTTGTAGGGGGAAGCGAGCTGCATCGGAGCTGCAATAACAAAACAATCTTACCTCCGTTTTGCGCATTATATCTGATACGAGATGGATCGCGCGCGTGATCGCGAAGAAAAATACTTCACGAGCGGATGAGGAAAAATCGCGATTACGCGCCGTTATGCAATCTTTCGCTAATAATGTTCTCGTACCCGTAACTTCGTCCGAGAATTTTCGAGTCTCTCGGACGAATATTCGTTGTAATCAGGTCAGCGTCGAAAAGTCTTTTCATGAAGGTGACTATCATGTTATTAAAAAACGAGCGATTTCTTATTGTTATGTGGAATATTTTTAGATTGTGTGAAAAAAATCGATTTGATTACAGCGAAGAATTAAGCGTGAGCTTTTTAAGATCTGTCGCTCGCGACAAAATGCACGCGTCTTCTTCACATTGCATAACGCCGCGAAATCTAACGGGTGTGCCCGGCGCGAGCAGGACGGACCACACCTATCGATTTATTCGCGACTCGTATCTTCTTACAAGGAAAATATATTTTACCGAGAATGCTTCTTTGGACGGACAAAAGGCAATGTTTCGCTCGGAAACGAGCGGTGTTTCTATAAAATGGGCTAAAAACTCCTTTTTCTGCGCGACGCTCGATTCGTGTTTCAGACGACTTTTGGATGCGACAATGGAGCTTCAAATCAAATTAATTAAGCGCGCTAAAAACGATAGGCGAATCAACCCTCTTCGCGACGAAGGTTGCGATTGATTTTTCTACACCTTTACGAGTTACGCACATTTTATCGAGTCGAGAAGGAGGAGGACGCCGAAAGTGCATGCTTGCGTGAACTTGCGCGCTTGTCTTGACTTTTGCGATTATCCGTTGGCCTCGTTCTCCCTCTCTCTGTACTTTCTTTTTTTAACATTGACACCGAGAATGTTAAGATATATTTATTTCTTAAGATTAACTCCCACCGATACTCGCAACGATCGTTATGATAATCTGTACTTTACGAAAAAAAAAATAGAATAACAGTGAACAATTGTCAGAGATTTCATGCATGAAACGTTACTTCTCATTATGACATATAAAGCAGCTCCGGGAGAGATTTTTAATACGAAAAAAGTCGGATTACTGTAAGTCTAAGTGATGATTACGTAACGATATTGCGGCGAGTATCGCGGTGGACCAAGTTGCGCGCTGTTCCCTCTCGCTTGGATATTCATACTCTTAATTGTATTTATTCATCGCGATGATGTGCGACCGAGAGACGCTTCGTGCTCTCGATCGCAGAATCTCGGACTCGTCGTGCCTGAGCGATCCGGAAGACACTTGAGGGCGAGGCAGAAGCGGAACCGCGGAATCGCTTCGCCTCGCTCGTCCGCACATTCTGACGTTTAACCCTTTGCGATCGCATCGACGAAGAGATTTTATTTTAAGGGGGGAAGGGTCGTTCGGGGCGTGCTATCTCGGAGGAATTTCAAAAGCGTGTAAGATATGTACAGTATCGATGTAGGACGCGTCTCGATATAGGACCGCAAAGGGCTAGAACCAAAGGAAACTTCTCTCGTCTGTATTCTCTCGCCGCGCATTCGACACGTCAGATGTGTGCCCGACTTGGATCTTTAATGTGATGAAATATAAAAAACGAGGGAATACGCGGAAGCGGGCTCGCGCGAGTACGAAACAGACGTATTCACATGCCTTCGCGGCGTGCCTTCTTCTTCTCGAGTTTAATGATAAATCGCGCGGGCGACATTCTTTAGGGGCACGCGCCTTTTTCTGGGCGCGCTGGCCCCCGAGCGAGGAGAGCGGTGGCGCAAGATGTATGAAAGTAACGGAAACCACATGTGATTTAGTCAGTAAGAGCGAGATAAACCCCCCATTAGAGTATAATATTTGCGTGGCGAGGTGTTGTGCGGTGGTTAACGACGCCCGTGAAAGAGAGAGATATATAAGAACACACACATAACACACACACACGCGCGCGCCGTAGAGAGTTATGTATAACATTATACATGAGAGTAAATATTGCTATTATAAAATGTAATAATATTATATATATACACATATATATATGTTATATATTGTCTACCGACAGAGAGCGAAGAAATCTTTTTTTACGAATAATTTTATTTTTGAATGAAATACGACGAAAATAAAATTTCAATATATTAAAATTAAACGCAAGCAAGTTGTGCAACTTTCTTTTCTAATCCCTGATATAATCCTAATAATAATGATAATATTATAATATATTTCGCCCAGCCTTCCGTAATTTTTCACATAACTACGAGGACTTTAATCCTCGAATGCATTTTGATCGCGGCAATCTATTTTTCTATTGTATTTCTGACAGGAGAATCGTCTTCGATTAATGAGATTTACAGCATTTCCGTTCTAGAGAGCAAAAGGCGATAGAATCATTGAGGAGCAAAAGAGAACGAAACTGAATTCCAGCATAGAGCAGCTAAATCTCCCCCTTCGACCGCGTTAATTATCGCAATTGACTAATTGGCTCAATTGGGAAAGTTCTCGGTACTAATTAAAATCGGGCGAGCGCGGTTTTAAAAATGCTCTATAGTTATTAGAACGACCTTTTATTCTGAGAATCTCTTTTTAACGAACGCTAATCTAGGTTTTATTTTCCTTCGTTAAGGCAACGCTTCAAATTAATAATAAAATGGAGATATCAAAATGAAATCACTAATAAATGATCGCCTTAATTTAATCGTATAATAAATTAAGGACTACGATACTCTGTGTCCTTGTATATAAAAATGTATTTTAGCATCACATGGTATTACGTAGTTTTTTATTAAATAAAATAGATAAAATAATTCTCTTAATAATAATAAATGTACATTAGAGAATACCATCTTTTTATAATATTCAAAATACTGCAATAATACTTGCAATTCTTGTTCAATCTTATGCCTTCATTAATTCTTTCATTTTTGCCTGTTTGTTACGTTCCTATCGAATCGTAGGCAAAGGTGACACATTATTCGAATTTATTCTCACATTAACAGTCCATTAATAAAAGATTCTATTTTTAATTATTGTTATTCTATTCAAGGTACAATTACTTTCTTGAAAACAAGCGAACGATTTTACAGCGAACAACCGAATAGCAATATAAAATTTTTATTTATATTCAAGGCAACGATTGGTTTCGTACGCAAAACTAAATAAAAAAAAAAAAAGATCCTTACAATTGCAGAATAAAGAGAAATATCGTGAAGATCATTATTTATGCATAATACAATTTTTTAATTATATTATAATTGAATATTTTCGAGCTCGCGCGCGTTTAGCCTCGCGTAGGGGATAAATCTACAATATTTTAGAGAAAAAACAGTGGAAAACAGAGAGAGTCACGTTTATTAGGATTAAAATGTCACACGAGGAATGTCGTATACCGCTCGAGAATTATTCACGGCTTTTGGAATCCGCGGTGTAAGGAGACACGTGTGCGATCGCGATAGTCGCGCGATTATCGCGCCTAAAATTACGGCTTTAATTACATCCGACGGACTTGAGCCGTTAATAATTTTTCGCGTTATTTTTAGCCGGAAGGACATTCAAAACAAAGCCGCGAGCTCTTTAAATCCGGCCGTCGCGTCGCGGGGGAAAGGTGAGATGATCGTAGGAAGCGCATTCATGGCCGCGGATGAGTCGATAAGGCATAAATTCCGCCGAGCATGGAATGCACACGGCGAAATGCCACTCTCACGAATGCAATTGCGGCGATATGTGCGAATAACGCGTGAATTATCGTCGAAGGAAACAGGAAGACGCGGGAGAAAGAGAAACACCTGACATTAATTTGGAAAATTATGAAATGGGAATCAAGATGGTTTATACTTTAACCCGGGAACGATCACTTGGGATGATTTTTACACCCCAGTGTCGAGAAAATGAAGCTCACGTCACGTCACAGTAATTTTAATATGCTTCTTTTGTTTTTTAAATATTTTTTTTTGTTTCTCCTTACTCTTTTCAGAAAACATTGAATTTTATATACATATTATACTGTCCTTAAATATACTAATAAATTATAGAACAATGAAAAATATGCAATATGTAATTAATAACAATAACTTTTAATTGGAGTGTACAAATCACCCTAGGTGATCGTATAATACAACAAAAAAAGAAAGAAAATAAGATGACCGTTCCCGGGTTAATCCACAGACTGTTTCAGACTGTTCTGCATTAATAATAATCTATAACATTTAATTTAATAGACTATTATTTTACTTCTCTTGCAAAATTGTCTCCCGCTGTGGGATCGTTTCCTGTTATCGATTACAATGCTAATATTGTTCGATCGTCGTAAAAACTGGCGGCCTCACAGGTCGGGGAAAATTATAAATTGCGACTCGCACAGTCTCGTCGCGTTTTTAATGCGCGGTCTAAACCGGAGATAAAAATTCAGAGGACGCCGTCGCTTCGGCTCGCGTGCGAGCGGGAGATATCACCGCGTTATCGACGACGGCGTTATCGCGGCCGTTATCGGCGCGCGCGCTTCGGTCCGTTTAGCTATTGAATGCGTGCTTATCGCAAAGGGGGAAGAGCAAACAGCGTTCCCGCCGATCTGCCCGGCCGGTTGCGGTTTCGCAAGCGTGGTCGTCGTCGCTTCGGCGCTAGGTGATTCCAAATAAAATAAAAAGGCTCGATCAGAGCTTGACAGAACTGAAGGTTCGATGAAAGAGTCTTGCAGATCTGTGCTATTCCGCACATATATAATAGTAATAAAACCAGCTACGCTACGCGAACAATATCTCAAGGCGATATCGCCCTCGTGCACCTACGATACGTGGCCGATGCGATTCTCCGAGGTCGGCTGATCTCTTCCTTGGAAATGTAATCGATCTCTAACGCGAAATCTGTTCGCAATCGCGGGTATAATATCGCGGCGATTACATCGACCGGATGAAAAAAAAACGCATGCGGAGTAGGGAGACCGAAACCTTGATGCCAGGTTGGGGATGATCGCCAGCGAGGAGGAGGACGCGAGAGTCGAGACGTTTTCTTTTCTGCTTCTCTCTTTTCCTCCTTTTTTCCTCCTCTTTTCCTACTGTTTACCTTGGCTTTGGAATGTAAGAGATAAGTGGCTGCGTACACGTGTACGCGCGAATCTCGAGGAGAGACTGGCTTATTCGGACAGGAGAAGAAGATATATGCTGACGCGACAGTGCTGCGTTGCTGGGCCAATAGCGACGTCTGCGTTATTTATCTTTATTTTTAGCGCTATGGATTTCATTACATTTTTTGTGGATAAATTTATTATAAAAGGATTACTAAAACTGAGAAATGCACAAGATTTTATTGTTATAAAAAAATAATAAATATAAAAGAATAATATAACCAATACAACGACAGTAATATTATACCGAGAATAATGATACGATACCGAGAATAATTTTGTCGAAAATTGAAACCGATAAATTCTGAAAAGTTGCTAAATTAAATTATAGATTTTGCGATGAGCAAGATCGGCAAGTGTAATATCATTCAAACTTTAAGTCTCGTTATTTAATGCTTTAATAATCAATATATTACCGAGAAATGTCAAGATGAGAAGAAGGATACGCGAAAATAGGTTGCGCGAAATATGGGCGTGTAAATGGATGAAGATTTTAAATATTAAATCGGCACGAGCACTTTTTTATTGCTGATTTGCTGCTGAACGTCGGATATATTTCACGAGGTTGACCTTCGATCGCTGCTCGATGGTGTCGATTATTGGAATGATTGATTAATTGCGCAATTAACTTTGTACTGCGAATGTAATTTATGCGCGTAAAGAAATGTCAGCGTTATCTTTCGGGAACTTGAAGTCGACGACTTGTACACAAAAAGACAAATTTTTACTCAAAACGTCGACTATGAATAATCAGCTATTTCTGTATGAGAAACAGCTGATCATTATCATAGTTGATCGATGATAATTTAAAAAAAGCATGTTTCATGTTTATTGTGTTTATCTTCAATTAATTGGAGAGAAACGTCTGTTTATTATAGACATTATTATATTAATCATCGATTGTTAATCTGATAATATCATTAACTGTAATTTTCGCCGTAAAATCAAACTGTTTTTTAAACGTCCGAGATAATGACGGCGTTTTATCGCCAAGAATTTTAATTAGAGTCCGGAAACGGTGTATTTTGAACTTAGTTCTCTCTTGCGTGACTGTGCCTTAGATATTAACCAGGTGGATTTTGCGCAAGTCAAATTAGAAGCGGCATCGCATAATTCATCGATCGGAGAATCGAGGGCTCGGAACAGCGAGGCGAAGTCTCTCCGTGCACGTTTGTGCGTGTACGAACACGACGACGAGATAAGACTGTAAATTGCTTCTCGTATCTTCGTCGCATCGTCGTACAGGACGTTTCAGAAAGTACCGGAAATTCTCCCTCGGGAAATCATCTTTCTCGACGCGTCGTTGTTAAACGCTTCCGTGAACGAATCTCGAATTATAAGATTCCGGAAAAGTGAAACTCACTGAAATTCAAACGAACCGAATGGGATTCCGTTATCCGATCGATCGGTACTTTCGGGAACACCCTGTACGTCAGGCGTCTCGTTCCTCACCTTCGTGGCATCCGCGCTTGATTCTAAAACCTTGTTTATCACGAAAACATTGAAGGTGCGTTTCACGCAACAGATATTTATAGATTCTTCCGTTTAATTGTGATTAATTCCGCGCAGGACGATACGTATATCGTGACGAGCAATCGTTCACGTTGCGATCGTGAACCGGCCGACCGTTATCACTTTCCTGAAAGAACGCACATAGAGACCTGCGACGTGCGGTATGTGGAACGGATTTCGCTTTATCGCCGAGAATTCCTGGAGCGATGGCACGACGACGGAGCCTTTCGCTCGGCTTCACGGCGGAAGCGACAAGTTGAGATTGGCGTGGAATATAAGGGACTTGAAACTTAAAAGACATCTTAAAGAGATGATTGAATATAACGATGATTAAAGATATCTTACAGACAAAACTTAAAATATTAAACAGACAGATGCAGAATGTTAAAACATAGTTTTTCTTTTTTTTCTTACAAGTGAACAAGTTCGTTTAAGATGGAATGCTTGCATGACGAACCCCATTTAGCGTTCATGGGGGGTTCGAGACAAAAGTGCGCTAACGGAGAATTCGATTGGACGCGCTAGTGCGCACTGGTGCATACTGCATACTAAAGGCCGACGCAGGCAGAATATGTGCGTATAAAAGCATATGGGTAACATATGCGGAATTGAATATTCAGTTTCGCGGAATTTATACGTTACAGCGCCCGGGGCACGTTATTATGCAATATGCATCTTCGTAAATCTATGCACGCGGCACACGAAACGTGCGCCAGTGTACATTAGCGCTCAATGTTAATTGGCGTGGACACGAAATCTCGAGGATTTGTAGGGTTTGATTGTCAGCTACTGGGGAGTACTATGGGGAATCATCACGCATTACGATTTAACGATGATGAAATCGAGTGTCGCTTCGACGTGGTGGATAAAACGAAAAAAACGAATCCTGGCGAATAAAGCTAATTGCGCCGGACTGCCGGAGGCAAACATTCGCTGCCGCGAATATATCGAAGCGCAATTCCGCGAGCGCGATTCCGCGAAATCCACTGAAAATGGATGGCACCAGGCGAAGGTCGCGCCGCGAGACTCGCGAGTGCCGCCTCCGAAGGCCTAAGTAGCTCTCCGCGCATCTAGATCTCCTTAAGAGAGCGATTCGACGCAGTGATGGAGAAAAATGCGAGGTCGCGCGCGATCGCGTCGGTATATCCGTATAGAGTTATACGAACAAGCGCTCTATCGCGCGCGCGCGCGCGCGCGCGTTTAACCCGCGGCGAACGCGGTGATTATCGCGAATTCCGCACTGGCGGTCTCTCATTATAGCGTGTATCCTTGAATTGATCGTAGCTCTCCCGCGCTATGTGTGCTATTGCGCGCGCGAGCGCGCGTGTTTTATTCACCTAATTGCTCTCGCGCGAATTATCGTCCAATTAACGGCGGCCCGATGATCCCGTCGCCGATGCGCGATGGTGCGGCGAATCTCCCACTCTGTTCAAATCGCGTTGCATAAATAATCGGCTTCGTCAACGATCCCTAATTATTTTGATCACCAAATGTTACTTAGTGAACTTACATTTTTTTCGAGTTATCCAGCTATCACACCTGCAAGGATGTTTTTTGATTACATACACATATATGTCTTTATACGTTAAACTATTCTTAATTATTCGTTCTAAGTTTACTCATTACAATATATTATTTAGCATCTTTTCCACTCTATTTATTAATTTTTTAACAATTTATGAAGTACAGACGATGTTTAGGCGATGATGTTTACCTATCCACGAGTGTTGAATTTATGCGTAGCGGCTATTACGCAATCATATAAAAGTTGTACCGTGTTCCGGTATTATCTTGATTTTTGTATTTTAACCGGCTTATCGCGATGTGCCGGCTCCGAGCTCTCTGTGCTATTAAGCGACGACGCGTGGGATAATAGATCTCATCTGTTTACCCTTCGCACAATGGCCGCCGATGAGAGATCTGCACTCTTTTCCAGCCAGATCCCCACCGCCGATAGAGAAGTATACCGATTCACGCGAAAATGTTTAAAGCATTACGGTGATTTTTCCGTGCAATTTATGCGAGAGTGCCAGAAATTATCGCGAAGGAGATCATAGAAGTGGTTCACCAATCGATCCAGGAAGATTTTAATGTTGCAAACACAAATGGATTCGAATTACAATATTCTCTAGCGATATTCGAAATTAGAATGTTGACGCTTTTCTTCCTTTCCTTCGTTATCGTGGAAGATAAAACGATTGTTGTTTAATTTACAATTTTTCCTTCCTCATGTTTTTATCTCGTAAACACGCTTTATTCTTTATCAATTTACCTCGAAATTTAATTTTACCTTTTCCGAGGAACATTGAGCACGTAGATCAATCGCGATATTAAATCAGAGCGATCACCTCATTGCACAAAATCAAATTATCGTTCGTTTTAATGGCATTTCGAGTGTCGCGAGTAGTTTCAGGCGAAATTTTACCGTATCTTTCGTTCCTGGACATTGCTATCTCGATAATGTGTCATTACTTCGGTTGTCGGGCGGGGAAACGCGCCGGGATAAGTAGGCCAAACTAAAGCGGCGACGATGCTTTGTGATGCAGATAAGCTGCCGCGGAGCGGCGAATGCAACGGCGGGCACGACACGGCCGTACGCCTGACGGACCCGCGGAATGCGCGCGTAAACAAAGAGCACGCGTGCACGCGCGGGACAAAGGGAGTCCGCGCTCGATCGCATCCTCGTGCCAGACATCGCATCGGTGCCAACCCATTATGATGCTGCTGCTCGATAGATCCTCGACGGATTATGTATGTGCTGCCTCCTTAGATCTCGCGTCACGACTCGATGACTCGAATAATGTAAACTTGTGAATAATTGTGTTATGCATTTTCTTAAAATAATCTAGATGTAGATATTTTATTTAAAAGAATATTACAAGGAATATTATGAATATATTATGTATGTGTACATATGTTATGGAGAATAAAATTTTTTATCATTGTATTATGAATAAAATATAAATTATTTTTGTTGATACTTATCAATTTTGAAATTTATTGCTTTATATTTTTGTTGATACTTATCAATTTTGAAATTTATTGCTTTATATAAAAACGTCCTGTTTTATATTTTCTTGAGCGATTGATTTATAGCGGCTAATAACATCGAATTTACGTAGTACAATTGTAATATTTTTTATGATTTCCGGCTAGACTGCATTTTCTAGTCACACAATCGCTTGACGCCAGTCTGTGATTCATGTCGTTTGTCCACCGCCGCCGCTTTATTCGTAACGTGTGTTAGTATAGGTCGGATCGCAATTGGCAGACGGCCCAGAGACTCGTCAAATATTGCGCAAGATCAATGGCGATGACGTGCGCGAAGACGTTTTCGCGATCCGCCAATTTGTGACTCCGGCTCTCCGCGACTTCGCGGAAAGCCGGAAATCGAATTATCGATAAGACAAGCTTTTACGCGAAACATCTAATCGCCCACTTTGCATAATACAGCGTTTTGCAAATTCTAGCGCGCGAAAAATGACACGATTATTACAAACGTGCGAATGATGAGTTATTTGTATTTTCGTTCTTCAGTCATCAAACGATGATAAGTGACGAAATCGCACTTTCGCATTAATTATACGGCTTCATTTGCGTTTAGGAAATAATAATAGAACACAGGACCGATGAAGTGCTTTACTAAAGATCTGACAAGAATCTTTCGAAACGTGTGTCGCGTGGATTGAAAAGAAAATTGAACGCCTACTTTTGTATTTTTCGGCAGCGAGTGGTTTGCGTCGGCGTACAGGCGACAACATTATGCAGTCGGGTCGCATTTACATCGGAATGATGTTTTCTCCGGTCGAATAAGTCTCCACGTGGCCGGATGCGCCTTTTAAATGCGTATACACAAGAAAGCCGTCGCCCGTTGTTTTCTCGATTCCGGATTCGTCGGTCGTTTTAACAGCCACCGCGACGACCGGGAATTTGTTGCGACGGCTGTTTATCTCTCGAACATATTCGGTTGCAGATAGGCAACGATATCGATCGACGGGTTTTTGAGCGAGACGTAACGCGTGTAAATATGTATCGCGAGGCAATAATTTCAAGAGAAAAATTTCATTAATTGAGCAAACTTGAAGAAACTCGGACATCCTACTTTTTGAAAAATTTAATTGCTATAAATTTAAAAAAATTTCTAATAATTTAATTTTTGAATACTTAATGGAGTATTGAGTAAAAATCTTACGAAACATTTCAGAAAAAAATCCGGAAATAGTCGCAAGATCGAGGAAATCGTCTAACAGTACATTTTTATCGTAATCGTTAGTCTTTGAGATATAGGTAATAGAACAGATAAATCTATTGGTAAACACGGATAATGATGTAGGTACTTCATAGTAGTGATATATTATATATAGTGATATACATATATATATATAATGATATAGAAAGAAGAACCATAAGAAGCAGGAGTTAAGACCCTTACCCTTAAATCGGACGTCACTCTTGTACCAGACGACCAAGATAGCGGAATCGTTGGAATGAGGTGGATGAATATATCGCATGGCAACTCGACCGTTCCACCGAGGACCGCTCTTGCAGACAATGGCGGCCCTAGAACACGAAATATACTAATCGAATAATTGCCACCTGCATCTTCCGTCGATTCTACGACCGGAAGAATTTTACGGGATAGATATCTTTTAACTCTTTACTGTTAGCGACAGTTGTTTAAAACAATCGCTTTTGTAAACACGTATATTATTTATTAATGCATTCGTTAACGCATTTCTCAAACCTTTGTTCTCTGTATATCTATACTATATGTATAATGCAATGTAAATAATAATAATAATATAATCGGTGCGATAGGATTATGATGAAACAAATATATATTACTACCTTTTTTCTAGGGGTTAGGGGTTTCATTTTGTAAAGCAGTAAAGACGCGATGAACAATGTAAACTTTCACGGATGCGTTGACATTCTCTCAATGATCTTAACTGAACGGTACTAAAGAAAGAATCCATGAAAAGGAGATGAACAAAGAATGCGAGTGTTACCAGTTGGGAGAGCCTAGAACGAGGAAGTGGCTCCAACAGGATATTTGGCGGTTTCGTTTCTCTTTTTTCTTTTTTTTTATCACTCACATTCTTGGGAAGCCTAAGAACTTCAGAGACCCAAAAGGGTCCGAGTGACCTCGTCGACTTCCTCGAATCCCTTTCCTTGGCACGCGTGGAGGCCTCGCGTCGAGACCATCGGTGTGTTTCAATAAATAGGTAAGCTATTTTAAGGAGACCGTATTTTAGACAAATGTCTGTGATTAGGGAAATCTTAATCTTTATCTATTGAATTTTCACAACAATTGTATCTTCGCATTTAATCAGTTTGATTTGTCTAAGATTGTCGTTAGATAATCGGCTTCTATTATAAGAATTACAGTAAAAATAAGTTCAAACATTGATTCTTTTCGACTGTTGTTCAAATTTATTGGATTCAAATGCATGAGTTGCATTTCATTCAGATGCAACTCATTAACAACTTAATATTCAGCTTATCCGAGAAACCGAGCGAGACTGACGTTTCTTTTTTTCCTCTTTGCATCACTTTTCTTCTATTTTGTATTTAAACGTCCGGCGTATCTGGCCGCGGCCTTCGCGAATTATACCCTTATCACAATTCTTAGTGCCAGCCTCATGTAATCTGGATCTTTGTCAGCGATTCTAAACAAAGCGCTCGAGAGCTCCGTTTGTTCAGCAAGCACGCAACTCCTTATCTAACGTAAACTTTGATTTTCTTTGTCGCCACGGAGAGAAAAGGAGAGAGAACGAGAGAACGAAAGAAAGAGAAAGAAAAAAAGAGAGAAAGAGAAGAATGAGAGAGAAAGAAAGCGTCAGTGTGCAAAGCTCGGCCTGAAATGGACATCGCGGTCTTTCCTGTTTCCACTCAGGGTTAATGTGGTTTTTTTGTACCGAGAATTAACATTGTGGTCCAACTAATGCGTAACATTATCGACAGTGTCTCTCAACCGCGGAATGAGTAATTCGGGTTACAAACGACCGAATATATACGATCAATGTAGACGAGAACGAAAATCTTGAGACGTGTCTTCCCGCCACAGTGAAAAGAAGCAAATTCGCGGTCGCGCATAGAGATCCCCAGAGACTTCGTCCTCATCATCGATTCGCCGAAGGTTTACTTACGCCTTGATTCGGAAGCGATCTCCCCGATTTCGCCTTGCGGCTAATTTCTCCGCGCGTGGCGCGTTCTACGCAGCGGCGCTTAACCCAGAATGTTGGCGAGCGAGCGATATTACGGTGCAAGTTCGTTGTCCCCTTCCTCTAACTGGCGGTGTTGCTGCCCTCCGCGTTATGCGTATTAATCCAAGGGCTATACAAACGCTGGAACCAGTCGGGTATTTTCATGCATAAAAATGCATATTTTTCGACGACCGTTTTATTGAGAAATATACCAGACGCACATATACGTAGAGTATCACTATAAAATGAAAATTTAAACCTTGTTAAATTGCAAAATGCAAACGCTTAAACAAGGAGAATTCGCCAAGAACGCCAGCGACTTGAAATTTTTGTCAGATCTCGCAGATCCATGTGCTTAGTCTTAAGATTAATTATCCCACGGTGCTCCGCCTCGAGTTTATCTTGAAGATACGCGCGGAAGGAATTCTTCCTTGCAACCACCTTGTGTCAGTCTTTAGAGTTCGCTTCTTCCTCCTCCCCGTCCCGGAGATCTCACTATCCGCTTCTTGCTTTCTTTTTTCTTTTTTTTCTTTTGCCTCTTTGCGCGGGTTTCTTCCTTTTTCTTCTCCATCGCCTACTCCATCGCCCTTGCGAGAGCGGTGCTTAATTCAAAAGCCGCTGTTTATTTTGACATTTTAACTGGAAAGTCCTCCGCTGCAATGCGCACAATACCGCGAACGACCCTATAAGAGTATTCCGAGAGTCTTCTGTGGAGATATTTGGGGTGCATTTGCGCGCGCGTGCGTCATAAGTGGAGGATGTTTTTTTTTTTGTACGAGGCTGGTTGATTAATGGCACGCTGCGATTTCATCCTTTGTTGGAGAATACTCGTTGTTTCAGTGTTATATAATTTAATCGCAATATCTAACCCTCACATTTCTTTTACAACGAGAAAAACAACCTTATTATTATATTGTATTACATTATCAAGTATTCGGAAATATAGAAATTGCGAATTATTTTCAATGCGAGTCTGTCGATATACCGCGATCTCATTAACTGTATATTACGTCTGATTTTCTAATAATATAATAATCTTGAAAGGCTCAAATGATTAAAAATCAAACAATTAATTAAAAGGGCAAAGAGCCGTAACAAGATGTTCGTGTAAAATCATTTAATAAAAAAGCAATTTACATAATGTAATCCTGTTACGGCTCTTTACCCTTTTAATTAATTGTTTGACCAATAATATAATTTCTTTTATTTATATTAATAAAATAATTTCGTGATTATGATGAATTGCGACGAATAGATTACGGTCATGCATGTAAAAAACGTAGCGATGAAGTAATTAGAAATGTAAGGATTCTTGAAGACTTGATGCGTGTCACTCTCCCTTTTATCTCTCATCGTCCATGTCCTATGTCAACCTCAGAAGAATAAGTATAGAAAGACCGCGAGATCGCGACTTGAAGATCCTAAGCAAGCGTAAGCAACGAGTTAGTCCGAAATTACCCGACGTACATATTTCAACGTTTAAACCTTCCTCCCTTCCTCTCCGATGCTCCTCTCGATTCGCTTTCGGGCATTGTGTGCAGTTGACCTAGGCACACCCGCCAGTCCCGCCACGTGCCCGTTTCTCCCCCCTTGTTTGCCCGTAGTTCGCCGAGCATATCTCCGTCTCTGTCTGACCAGTCTTCTCCCGCTCGCTCTCGTTTCTCTTATCTTCCACCGAGATTAGCTCGCTGCGCAGTTTAAACGTACGGCGTTTCTTCTCGCGTACATCGCCAAGCAGCACGAACAAAGGACGAAAGCGCGAGGAAAGCACGTGGCGAGCGATCATTTGCTTCGCACAAAAAATATTGCTTTAATTTTTTTTTTACAGCGTTCTCACGTATTATACATATACAATTAAATTTAACTGTCGTCACGCTGGAACGATGTGCATCTTGTTTTATAAATTTTTAGAAATAGAATTAGAAGTCAAGAGTTTTAAGTAATTTCCAGAGAAATTTTTCTATTGTTACTGGATAAAACATCTGGTTGATCACCGCATTCGCAGAATCGCATTTTTCATATCATTATCTGCCTGAAGTGCCAACTCGCCCAGGAACACGCATGTTCGTTAAATTATAGTGATGAGCGTTTCAAGGTTCAACCCGTGTGCCTTGAAATGCGACGCGTTAAAAATCAGTGACGCCTGTCCTTTATTATGAAACATGGTCGAGAGGCTTTTTCAAAATTCAAGGTGGTTCACAATGCATCCTGCGCCCAGAAATATACCCGCCAATGTACTTCTCTGCCGTAACGTGTTCCCGTAGCGGTGGCATCCTACCGGTATTACGTGTCTTTCGATATTATTTATTCGCTCGGTCCACGATGTATTTTCGATTGCGCGAGCACAAGTTGGTACCAGAACGAAACGGGACGTCGAAACCTGCTTGGCTGGTAGTCACGACGTCGAACGTGACCTGGGTACATATCGAACGAACGTTCTCGCGGCTCGGTATATCCACTGAAACTAACCCGGGTTCCCGGGTAGGTAAGTTCTTCGTCGATCCTGGGATTATTGGGATTGTCGAAAGTCGTGTCGCTATTTTATAAGTTTCGCGACAATCCTGAAACATTTAAATGTGCGAGCTAAAATATTTAGATCTTCCTTAGAGGCGCAATAATGTTACGACCGATGATATATGTGTTTCGAATACTCCATAATTTTAAATTTAATTTCAAAAGTTCTTCTTTCCCCGGCGATGAAGAAATTTAGTATCTTGGCTGATGCTGCATTCGCAAGATTCGCTCGTAACACGATCTTTTTTTTGACTGGTTTCGAGAATCCGAGACACTTTATTGAATTACAGGTACCACGTGCGGAACCATTTCGTAATCTAGTGCGACAAGACAGATTTATTTTTTATATAAAATAAGCCTACGGGAGGAACAGGATTATTTTTAAGCTCGCGTGTTACTTTATAGAGGTCCAAAGTCGCGTTGAAATATTTGAAGAAAGAATTCGTAAATTTTTACAGAAGGCCACGGTGGCATGTGTTTTAGTTTGCATGTTTCGAATGAAACTTCTTTTCTAAAATTGTAAATTTCTGCGAGAAAGAGAAATATACGTTTTTTTTTTCAATGCAAAAGCTTCATTATGGATACAAGCTATTTTAACACACAATTAAGAATCCTGCATAGGTAGAGGAATAACTATTAAGCGGCAATAAATTGCAACGAATTGCAGCGCATTAAAGGAGCTAATGAAGCATCTCCATGTTTTGACAGACATTACCTCGACGATTAAATTAAGCTAATTGTAAGACGCTTGCCGGCTCCTATTAATCTGATGTACGCGTGACAATCAAGGTCGCGGGAACTTCTATCGACTTTTAATAGCGTCACGTGTAGACGATCAAGGTTGACGATGCAATCGTTTTTTTTTTTATATTGCGTCTAAAGTGCAAATATATCAGGATTAGGAGAATCGCACATCTGTGATCGATCACACACACGCAAACATTTTAGTTTTGCGACAGCTATTGCAACAAAATAGTACCTATAAATTGAGCGCTTTCAAATATAATGAAAAGTGCTACATAACTTTTTTTTAAATTATTAAATATATCTCAGTATTTTATAAATATTTATAAAAAAGATAACATGGGAAAAATATAACATATAATGGAAAGATTCGTTCATTAACGTGTTAAAAGTGTCCGAAAATTGCACTCGAGTATTTTTTGAAGCCACCACTTGCCACCATTTTGTCACGAGGCGCATAATGAGCCGATGAAAAATATCGTTTCTTGGAATACCATGTGCTCTCTTTTTTTCTCTCTCTCTTTTTCTCGAGTAAAGTGAAGAATATCGAGCCGCCATGCGCGTTATGCCGCGTGTGTAATAAATCGGTAGCGCCGCAAGATTTATGCCCGTGACGTGACAGCACGCTAAGTACTGCGAGGCTATCGAGAAATAGATGGTCGAAAAGTAGGATGAGAGCACGCTCGTCGAATCATATATCCGAGAACAGATGTACTCAGGGACAAAATCATTTTTTTTTTCTTCATGTGAACCGCTTCGTTATCAAGTTCTGTTACGTCATTTATATTCAAAGTTTCTGATTTTACTATGGTTCATGCATGCTGTCACACGACTTTTACATTACAAGTACTATAATTATGATAGAAAGAGAATCTACAGAATATTTATTTGTATATAGTGCATAGTTAATTACATCTAATTACTTTTTAATAAGTTTACAGCGTTACACTTTGAATGTTGCTCTTTCTTTCACCGTCCATAGAAATGCTTTAATAAATATCTAGCTCAATAGACATTTTCTACACTTCCTGCATGTATTTTGTACATGAAAGATACTTTTTAAAATAAAGTTCAACTATTATCTTTCTCTTATTGTGCAGATTCGAGTTCAATTTATGCGTGTTCTATTTAAAGTCACCGAACTTCCTACTCCCTTCACGCTATTTCCTCCCGAGTCAACATTGCTGCAATATTGATAATACCGTACGTACCACCAACACCGCTTTAACGATCGCTCGTAATTCCTGCCCGGCGGGACGAGCGTTTTGGCAGCCGAGACGAGGGCGCGCGAATTTGTTCCATCGTAATTTTGCAAGGCGAATTCGCAGAAGCGAACCGGCGACCGACCGGCCGACCGACCGACCGACCGACCGCGAGATATCGGGCCGGCATAATCGCCGACATTCTTTCGTACGCACGTGGTGCGTTGGCAGTTCTTGCACGTGTACGCACTTAAGCGCGGAAGGATCCAGAATCCGATAGACATGTGTAAGCGTATGCGTGTGCATCTGTATCCCCGCCCCGCGTGTACGCGCCACGATCGTTATATACGCAACGCGTAACCCCTCGGGGTCAAATAGCTCGTCGAACACGGTCCCTCTTCGGCCTCCTTGCCGCTGACATCGTTTTTATACCCTGTGTCGCTTCGATACACGAGTAGGAGCGCGATTGCCCGGCGAGACCAGGCTCCTGGCTCGTTCAAGAGAAACGCCCCAGACTCCAGAGCATTCGTATTCCGCGAGCGTGCTTCAGACGCTTTATGCGAAATTTTCAACTCTTGGAGTTTGAAATATTGTTTGCGCGTAAAAATACCGGCACGTTAACTTTACTCGATGGCTCCTACATATATGCGAATTTTTCTCGGGCCTTGGAAGCAACTTGGTAAAGAGATCGGTGTGATTTCTAGATCCTAATCGCGAATCGCGGGTGTTACGCAAGTCGGAAAAATCACGTTCACCACTCGCGTTTTCGATCTCCCCGCCGCGGCCGCGCCGTGAAACGCGTGCGCTAGAAAGCGAGCGCGCGGCGTAACGTCTGCCCGTTAATCGCGCGTTGGAAGAAACGAAATCCAGGTCAGAGACGTGTTGCCTACTCCCGCGTTAATCAGCCGCGCGCGACAATCCCCGAGTGGTTTCTTATCGTTCTCGTCGTTCGTTTTAAAGATTTAAGCCCGTTCCATATAGATATAGAGGATCACAGAAAATGGAAGAGCACGAAAAAATTTTTATAATCACTACTTTAGTTTGCCGTTGATTGATCCTAAAAACTTTCGATCGAGTTTATATAAAATTCGGACTTTGATCATAATTTTTTTTATTCCTCATTGCGGACTGTTGTCACTCTAGTTGTCTTCTCGGTCTAATCTTTCCTAATTTCGATTGCAGTGAGGAATGAGAAATCGCTTGTAAATTAATTAAAATTATTTGAAAAGCATATTGGCGAGGCCAATAGTCATTGTAGAACGGTCTTTATGCTGGCCTACGCTCGTTTCCCGCGCGACGTTGTTTGCACGCGTCCGCAGTCAGGATTTCCTCGCGATAAATCCGCGGGCATCACGAGTCTTGGACGACGGCCAAGCATCACCGAACGACTTCTCTCCGCGTCGTCGTCGCCGTCGGCGTCGTCGCCGTGATCGTCGCTGGACCAGTTTCTTTATCCGGTACGGCGCGGCGCGGCGCGGTGGCGGATTTCGAAACGACCGGTTCTCCTTCCACGAATCCGCGGTCGGTTTTCGGGACGACCGAAATAAAGCCGAGCCGCGTTCGCGATATCCTTGCGGGGTTTACGATCCTGTCTACTGGCTGCGATGCGGGTTTGTAAAAGTGGCACGGCGGGCATCCGAAAATGCGCGACGTCGGACACGGTAACTTAGAAAGCCGGGCGACGAGGCTTCGGCGAACGAGCGAAAGTCATTGGAAATCACACTGGAAATTTTTAATAACGTCACGTATGCGATTTTGGACACTCGATGGACATTTGCAATACATTTAGGGGAACTCTGCGAGATACGAATAAGGTTTAATAACGATAACGGCACATTTTACCGTTGATAATAAAAAAAGAAACAAAATATTTTATAAAAAAAATTTTAAGCGAAATAATATCTTTAAATTATTGTACAAGCTGTATTGGAACTATACCTTACTATCCTTATCAAATAACTGTGCTAGATACGAACAAGGTTTAAGACGGAAATACGATAACGTCACGTTTTACCGCTGATAATAAAAACAAAACATTTTACGAAAAAAAAATATTCGAGCGAAATAATATTTTTAAATTATTGTACAAGCTATATTAAAGCTAATATTTTAATCTTTCTCTCTTTCTCTCTTTATCTCTTTATCTTTATCAAATATATCGCCATAATATGTTGTCTATTTTTATATGATATTTTGCACTGTTTAGGAAAAAAAGCTTACGATTCTAAAATCGATTAGATTTATTTTTTTCACAGGAAACGTGTATTTTTTTACATGCAGGATTCACGAGGTGCTTGCGGAAAGGGAGCGAGGAAAAGGGTGGCGCGTGGGATTTCTCTCTTCTTCGGATTCTCCTCTCTGTGTCCCCGGGTTCTCGCGCTCTTGGCACTCGTCGGCCAGTCGTTAATCTTAACGAGCGAAGCGGCGAAGGCGGGGACTCAGTCACTCGCCTCGCGCACGCCATTATTTAGGCCGAGGGGGGGAAAAAAAAAGAAGAGAAGAAATGAAAACCGTTTGTGTTCCCCGTACTTGCTGGCGCACTCGTGCACTCCGTCATTACGATCGCGCGCGTGCACGTTTGCCGCGCTGATTAGTAATTAGCGAGTTAGCGCGCGTACATATATATCTTACCGCGTACGAACGGGGTACAAGCGGTTTAGCGCCCGCTCAGCTGATATCGCGAATCCTCTCGTTGTCTCACGATTATCGCACGCGGATATATTATCGAGTTTCTAAAAGACATATAGAGGCAAGCGTTAAAATTGTGAAACGTTGGAATCCGAAGTCCGGAAACGCGAGGCCGCCGGGCAACCGCAGAGATTCGGTGAAGTCCAAAGTCTCGCGAACGGGGACGTCGCGCGCGGTAGTCTCGCGACTGATTCTCAGGAGTTCCATATAGCATCGAGAAAGATACACGAGACGCACGGACATCGGACTTTTGTCACGATTAGTCACGGCATCGGGATAGGGCCGTATCTCGGGCAGGAAAAGGCGGTCGACGCGGATTTCGTGCGGGAGTGCTGCGCTTGCCAGCGACCGAGAGGAAACGTGAGCGACGAAGGATGGAAGAGGGAGAATGTGTGATAGAGAGAAAAAGCGACCGTGACGTATCAGGGATTTCCCCTTTTCTCTTGCGGCGGTACTTTGCTGTTTAATCCTCTTAACACGAAGAATGTACACACCTATATGCGCATTAGCATATAGTCGACATAAAAAATAAAATGTATATAACAATTATAATAATTATTGAATGATATAAAATTTTGTAATTATTTTACTAAATTATAAATTGGTAATAGTTTCGTAATAAAGAAAATGTAGTACACAAACTAGTAAGTAATTCGATTTACTAGTAACTAGATTAATCAAGGAAAATGTTTGCGTTTCTAAGATCAATCCCCCTTTTCACGCGTGCGACGTGGGAAGAAGTTAACGAGAGGACGGATTTAACTCGGCGGAATCTCGCGAGATTTCGCGGACCTCGGCCCCGCGGCTCGATCTCGCTCGTTTCGAAGATGCGTACGAGGTGGCTCTATTCGTGGCATATACGACGGCGATCATGCCGCGGCGGTGTCTTCGCGTTGGCACGGTACGAGCGTTGTTTTCCTTGGAATTCGAGACGCGGGAGCGTTGTCGGGTGTGCGCCAACGCCGCGAGCGGGTGCGATACGAGTGTTGCGACGCGACGAGAGCGTGCGTTTCGCGACAAAGATCTCCCCGGCTGCTGCCGCAGGTGGTCAGCCAGAGCGAGGCGGACACGTGGCCGGTGCATGTGCTTGTGTGTACCTCGCGCGGCCTGCCAGATCGAATTAAACTCGCGTAAGCTCGATTCCCGAGTACGACGATACCTAGCGGACTGTTAGCCCGCGTCGATTCGTCGCACGCTGTCGACGCGGACGTCCCGAAATACTCACGTAAACAGAAAATTTGTGCGTCGGTCACGCGAAAATTGTCGAAGAAGGTACCTCAAATGCAGTCAAAAATTTTTTAAATTTTTTAAAAAGAAAAAGGTTTGAAAAATTGCGTATATTAATTATTTATAGGATTTTAATATTATATTAAATTAATTTATGTTAGGATTTTTTTTAAAATACTTAATAAATTTTTTAAATAAACAGCTGATATGCGAGATAAGTAGGTACAGATAATTGCATTCTAATTGCGAGCGTCACGCATGACTGGCGTCGACCTCTTTTGATTTGTCGTCATCTCGTGCCGTCCGGTATCCGTCGGCAGTGATATTGCTGCACGTCGCATCCTGGATGACGGAGTTTCGGGCATCCCCCGACTTAATTTTAGCTCCGTATCTCTATCGTCTGGACGGATGCGTTTCAGATGTATGTATCATTAACGCGCGATTATAAATCACGATCGTCTACATTGTACGCGGATCCGGTCGAGCCGTGCCAAGAATCGCGCGCCTGCCAAATTACCACGAGAATTAGCACGACGAGGTTCCGTCGTGTCGTTTTTCCGGCGTTTATGTATCGCATCTTGTTGCGTCGAAGATATGACGTTTAGATCTGTCGGAGGAGTCGGAGGCATCAAAGAGCCGCGGGAAACGAGTACGTGACGAGAATATATAGACAGAACTGGTAACGAGCGTGATTTTCAACACTGAATCGGCTGTTCGTGCATCTCAGGATTATTAATACCTTAAGCTAGAACAGTTAAAACCGTCCTTTAAGAGCAACACGTCAACTCTTTTGAAGGACAACTGAATTAATTGAAATTAATTCGAACACGAAACGAATGTTCTCCACTTAAATCTCACTCGGATAGACTTTGCCTTTAGCAGAAATTTTATTTCGGAACGTTAATGTCACTGCTAAGAGAGATTAATCTCGTGCGCGGAGTCCCTTATCGCTGTTCGAGCGGCGCGCCGGCGGTACTTATCTGCATCCGATGGATTTCCTAGAATAACTTCTAATCCCTGGTTATATTCTCGCGCTAATGAATTTTTTGTCGTTCGGTGTGCTCAAGCGCAGCTGCGAGCCTCATAAAAAAGTTAATAATGGCGAGGCAGTGGCATCAAGTGGATTAAACGGGAGACTATTGTTGGCTCAGGTGGTCGTTGCTCTGCGCACGTCTGCTTTCTTTTTCTCGCCTCTTTGTGTTCACTCTCGTAATTCCACGCCGTGCTGCTTCTCTTTCTTCCGCAAAACCGCGCCTTTCTTCTTCGCCCTCTTATTCGCTTTATTTTCTTGCACAAAGGTGAGACAATCGAATCATCGCGATCGGTCAAAGGACACTCCGGATTACTGGAATATGTAGCGCGTGACCGAGTGACGTAAGTGAATCGCACACGTGGTTGTCACACTTGACTTATTGATATTAATTTAATAGCACGAAATGAGTCGAATAAAACTTGTAGCCCAAGCCCCAAGACATTGACGGTATAAATGGTAAGGAAATCAATATGTAATAAAATATTCATAAATAAGGGAATATTTATAATTAGTTTTTCATGTCTGCGTAAAAGATAGTTCTTATCATCGTGGAATTATCTATGCTGCAATTTAAGTTAAATTAATACAAAATAATATGAAGAATTTGGGATTCTAGAGAGCTATAAAGGTGTCACGCTGGTATCGTCCGTGCGTGCGTCTATCGTACCGCCGCGCACGCGTGAGTTATTACGCGCCCGCGTTAATTCGCATCAATCGCTTCGCCTGATCCGACCCGTTCGATGCGCTGCGCTAATCGATCGTCCTACAAATAATGTTAATTCTAATTGATCTGCGTACTCGTGCTCGTGCAAACGCATATCTAAATAAGGATGAGAAACCGGCGAGCTAAGGATAATTTTCTCTGTGAGCACGCCGCGGGTAGCTAAACGACACACAACACCGAATCGTGCCAAAATGTATTAATTGTATCTAATAGCGAATTCGGTTGGATGCACCAGTGCGCACTCAGTGCACATTAAAGTCGTCGTACACAAATCAACGTAAAGTGTATGTTTAATATAAACGGATTAAGTCACAAAATATCAAGTCCTTAATATTTTTTATTGTACTATTTGGTAAAATATGTATTGGACATTTTATCAGTCGAAATATTTGCATTTTACTTTATAAATATTAGAGATTAAATCAGTGTACAACGGCTTTAATGTGCACTGAGTGCGCACTAGTGCGTCCAATCGAATTCGCTATAAGAGGCACAAAATCACATGCAATTAGAGCGCGGGATGCGACGTGTGCCAGGTAGCGTCTCGTCCCGTCGCTATCGATCATCGAAGATCACCCGAAGACAAGGCATGCGAGGCAAAGGATCGCGGTTATGCAAGATAAAAAGATAGGTATCCTTTAATAGATGTGTCGAGACGGCAGTGAATGCGCGAAGTAAGAACTATCTCCTCGAAATCCATTCGCGCAGTGGCCTTTATCGCCGGTCCGATAATGGATTTTTAATGACACCCGGGGACCTTCGGACTGCCGCGCGTTCCCACGCCTACACACGCGCGCCGTTACACTACTTTTTAGCCACTTATAAACTAATAACGGTCCTTTCAGGGTCGAGAAGTATTTTATAGAGTCGACGCAAAGAAGTTGACGCGAAAGATTGAGATCAGAACAATGCTACTGCATTCTACGTTTTTTCGAACGAAATCCGGTCGTTTTTGCTGCTAAAATATATGCCTTACGAGATATAAATAGTATATAAGATACGCTAATTACGGTATTTCGCCAAGCACCAACGACCGCCAGGAGACTTCGGCCAGTTTGGCTGTACTTATCGAATAGCGGTATTTAGCGAATACGCAGCTGAGAGTAAAGCCAACGCACCACACTTAGCACCGGCGCGGCAGTGCGGCACCGAACGCAGGTGAGAATATTGGTTGAGCAAAGAAATTTCGCGACCTCGGCACGATTCGGTGTTTGTGTGTCGTTTAGCTACCCGCGGCGTGCTCACAGAGAAAATTAACCGTGGCTCGCCGGTTTCCCTTATCCTTATTTACAGCGCGTTTGCACGAGCACGAGTACGCAGATTAATTAGAATTAACATTATTTGTAGGACGATCGATTAGTGTAGCGCATCGAACGGTCGGATCAGGCGAGGCGATTGATGCGAATTAACGCGAGCGCGTAACTCACGCGTGCGGTACGATAGACGCACGCACGGACGCACGCATACACGTACTGTGGTCGCTTTCACGCGGGTACATCAGGGCTTATCCCATTTGGATATCTGCCAATGCGCCGACGGTCTAACTCTCGTCAGATGCGCCTAAAATAACGAATCGATCAAACCCTAACGCGCGCAACTTTCAACGTTCGGCCAACTTAGAGGCAATGAACGAATCGCGGAATCTTTAACATTCGATATAAGAGATTAAATCTTCTCCCAGGATCAATATTGAAGAAGGGTTATTATGTCGTTCAAAGTGACTTCGTAACTTTCAACGTTGAATTTTCCGATAAGACAACATGTATTTAAAATCTCGGTGAAAATAAAATTTACCCCGAAGACTTCAGGCGTCTGTTTCGTTTTTCACATTATGCAAGCCTAATTTATTAATAAATATATCTTTAATATCAAATTGTTCTTTTTTTTTCTCTTCCAAGAGGCAGTATAAAGAATTTATTACTTCACAAAGAGAGTCGATTTTTATTAATGTTTCTTCGTTTGCCTATTTTTACAGGGACCACATATCGTTGAATTAACACTAGACAGTGACGCACGATCACGTTATTAGCGAGGTAAGCTTTTTGCTTAGAGATGAGACGTCCACGCGACTTTCGCGAGATGCGATTCGGAGCGAAGTAGCCGATAGATTGTTTTCCTGCGCCCAGAAAATGGGACGTCGAGCTGTTTTCGACGGGGGATGTAAATGTTTATCGGTTGATTGCCAATAAAAACAGCAGTACCGGTGGCATGCTTTCAGGGACTTCCTGCTGGCCACCATCCGAAGCGAGCGCGCATTGGGAACCGAGCTGTGGTTCTACCGTCCCGGCGAAAATCAGAAGTTAATATACGTGACAGAGAGGCAGAAAGACCGACAAATCTGTTTCCTCTGAACGTGTAACGTTCGACCGTCATTCGTTACGTCATACGACAGTCAATCACAGTCAATTATATCTAAAAATTAGTGACGAGAAATATATATCACCATTCTTCACTTTTTTTAAAAATCGTGACTTTAAATCGTCGTTATTGAAAAAGAAATGTTTAATTTTCTTTTGAGTTATTTTATTGATCGTATATATATATATTATAGAGTTTTCTTATTTTCGCTAGGTTACTTTCCGGCTTTTTAAAATCGGAGCGAGTTGCGTTACGCGAATGCTGGAAGTAATAACGAATGGAAAAAGAACGAGCTCGCGAAAAGATCGACTTCTCGCCATATTTCTCGTGTCAGAGGCCTACAAATGACACGCGTTGCGCGGTTTATTTCGTGACGCGTGATTCACTTGGCGGCGCCAAGCAAGACTCGTTGCCCGTCGCTTCTTTTCGTCACTTTCCTTCCTTCCTTCCCTTCGCGCTTCTTTCGCTTCTACAAAATTATTAACTATCACGGTTTGCTGATGACGAATGCGTGTGCTTGTGACACACGCAAGAGATTATATGATAACGATTAATTTATAACACGATGAGAAACCATAAAACCCTCCATTCGTCCTGAATGCATATTATTATATTATATGTTAATTATAACCGACTTTTTGACAATACGTAGATATAAATAATTCATTAGTAAACGACGTGAGCGATTTAAAAAGCCTTAGCGTTGAATGGCTTTAGATTTCGTGACTTCATTTCGTTGTTCTTCATTCGGACAACCGTCTCTGCGCTCTTTGTTCGCTTTCTCAGAAAGAAATCAAACTCTCACTTTTTTAAAGCTCGCATTCTTACGAACCAGCTGTCAGTCAAAGTCGTTTCACACTCTTTGCACGGTATTAAGAGCGACTTGAAGGGGTGAAAATATAGACGGCGCCTGCATGGTAGAGCGAGGGACATTCACTATAATCTGGCAATCACCTTTCGGTTAATCCGTCCCTTCAACCCTTGGCATGCTCCTCGCGTGTTCTTCGTCTTCAGGCTTCTTCCCTTTAAAAGCCCTGTCATCGTCAGGAAATAAAACGGTAGGCGAATTCGCCTACCATTATAGACTCCGCAAAAATTAATGCGTTGACATGACTGGCTCTTGAGAGATAATTTTGAAGCTAATTGAAGACTCATTTTTAATTATCTATATTAGACCTATAATCTTTTTAATAAGAATGACTCCATTATCACTTATTGTTAATTAATAACTTAATAATATTATTACGAAAGTATTAGGGTACTTTAAATATATAATGAAATTTTGATGGAAAATATTTTATAATGTGTCTCGTATTGCGTTTGATTAAAGAATAGAAACAAAAATGTCACAGTTTTAACAAGTTAATGTTTATCATTTATGTATATAATTATATGATATTGTGCTAATATATTAAATAAAATATATTATGCGTACGTAAATAATTTCAAAGTTCGCCGTAAACGAGGGCTTCCAAGAGGGGTGTAAGTAAAAAAACTCCATTAAAAAAAAAGATTTTTAACAGTAACTGCCAAGTTACTAAAATAAAAAGTTGTGTTATAAAATTTGTTTCGGTTCTTTCTGAAGCTTACATAAATTTGTAATAAATAAAAATATTTATTTCAATATGTTACCGTAAAAAGTGTAAGAAAAACACATTTTGTTTAATGATGCATCCTTATTGCGTGACAACAGTAGTTTTGGAGAAAAAATGGAAATACATCATTATTTATGTCACTTCAAAATAAAAATTTAATATGAAAAGCCAATTGTGTGTAATATAAATATTATCTAAATATCCAGATCAGAGTTGTCATTGTATCAGCATCTTTATGGGCTTCTTCAAGCCCATATAGAACTGTCAGTTTCTTTTGGAGACGTATCATAAGAGTTTTCTTACATCCCTCTTTTGATATTTTACTTGGCTCCAGCTTACAGTGCCCCAACTGTGAAACAGTTTTTTTAGCCCGCTTCGTCCGGGCTTTTTGAATACGCTTTTTGTCCATCAAACCTGTAAGGTTGTAAGTTTACTTATCTCCCTTTTTCTTTACAACAAAAAAGAGATGTAAATCGACTTATATCTCTCTTGTGCATGGAAGTCCTCAATTTTCTAACTTCTTTTCACCTGTTGTCGCCAGAATTCTTTCGAAACAGAATGGCTCACAAACCATTGGAGATTACAATAGTATTTCTCGTCGCAGGTACTTGGAGAGAAAATAGGGGATGCTATCTCGTCGTCATAATTCACAACAAAAAGCGTACCGCTTCCGAGACGCGACGTACTGTTTCCAAATAGACCGACAGCCCTCTTCTCTTTCTCGCGCGATAGCCATCACGAATTTACGCGCATGGGGGCGACCGATTTATCGCTCGCGACGAAAATGATATCGTAAGCGTGATAGCGAGGGTGAAATTTTGATCGGCATGTTCTTGTTCTTATAGTTGTATGTACGACGCTGGAAAGTGCAGGGGACGAGGGAGTACGAACGAGGGGGCGACGCGTATTTCCACGGCCATTGTGTTGCCAGGCCGATTCAGTGACCCCCCGCGGATATTGCCCGTCGCCGAGGGTGAATGAAAAGAGAGGATACCAACCCC
The DNA here is from genome assembly GCA_035220615.1 of Leptothorax acervorum. Lineage (NCBI taxonomy): Eukaryota > Metazoa > Arthropoda > Insecta > Hymenoptera > Formicidae > Leptothorax > Leptothorax acervorum. Next base: position 298,622 of record JASTWQ010000046.1, on the reverse strand, counting down.
CGAACCGCGGAATAAATATCGTTCGCGGGGGACTCGCCCACATAAGAATTCCTAATTCAGAGGGGTGAGAGACAGAGAGAAAGAGAGAGAAAGAGAGAGAGAGGAAGAGGGAGGCACGCCTTGTGTGCACGCGTGAAACCCTCGAACTTTATCGATCTCATCGCTCTCCCCGTAGGGCCAAAGGAAATAGACCCCCGCGCAAATCCAGCCCAAAATCTAAAGGTGCTCATTCCTTTGTTTCCGGTATGCATTATCGTACGGTACGTAATTGGCATATTTATTTGGGGGAGAAAGGGGTAACGCGTTTACTTTGCGTTTTCGTATTCGTATGCTCCACAATACATGCAGCTTGATTAATTTATGATGTGTGCACCTTAAAGATATATTAACAATAAAATTCCGGCTACCCGAATTAAGAAGTAAGAATAATTTGATCTCCAAGAACATAATGCAAAATATTTTTAAAAGAAGATATCTCTCTCTAACAATTATGTACCTATATACGCTTTGATTATCGTATTACTCAGAAGAAAACAAAGCGAGAACAAAGTCTAGTTTCCTTTCGACGAGAGAAACGAGTAATTTTGAATGTTTTTCGCGCTTTACGATCTCAAAGGCGAGAGGGTGCACTACTTCGACGTGATGTAGAAAATCAGCTGAAACTTTATCGGGTCGCGAACACACACACACATAATCCGACTGCAGCACTCCTGTTTTCACGGTCAACGTGCGTGCGGCCCCGGCCAGTCTGGGCGTCGGGACGCCCGGCGCCACGTCTGCCATATCCCCGCACCACCGCGGCGTCCCGGGGGGCTCATAAATTTTCTGGAACGTGAGTTCTCCCGTTTCGTTTACCTTATCGGCGCCGGGGGCGAAACGATAATTTTACACTTTTTCGCGTACTTGACTGTTTTCTCGGACGCTTCCAACGATGCGAGATCGATACCCTCTCGGCGAGGCGTAAACAAGATGACCGACGACCAATTGGAATTTATTTAAACCAATACCTACAACGACTGGGGGAATCTGTCAAATCTGAATGCTGCAGATGCAGAGAAACGATCTTCAAGTTTATTCGGCTTCTGCATCAACGCGGACCGCGGCTATTCATATAATTATAATACGTTAAGTACTTTTTTGTACGCATTATGTAAATGTGAACACTATATATGCAAATTTCAATTTGGGCGAGATAAAGCAGGCAAAAGATAATTTTTGTTTCATAAGACATCAAATCTATAAAAATATTGGATTTAAAAAGTCAGTCATAACGTTATTTTAAATGTTATTTTTTCAAATCTCACTATGAAATTAACATTTAACGATATTTATTTTCTTTTTATACCAAAAGCATATTTTTTGATTTAAGTTTTATGTCAGGTATTTTACATCATATGCATAATCATTCTGCGCACATTTTGTATGTATTTATTCCGAATAAATCTCATTGATTCATAAATGCAGACTTTGTGTACGTAGCAATCTTAATTAATTGCAAATACATAATGGATAGAAACAATAACAAAGTTTCCAGTAAATGCAAATTTCGTAACGCCCCCTTAAACGGCGCGCAAACTGATCTTACGAAACTGTGCCGAGCCGCAAGAAAATGTATCGCGTATGCATATAACGCTGACCTTTCATGGATATTTATTTATTAGCGCGCGCTCTTTTATTGCATTCCTCGTTGCATAATACTCACAGTAAAGCTCAACGGCGGAGATCCGTATCTTATGGGCGCTTCGCATAATTCCCTGCTTTTGCTGTGTATATCAACTCGGAGGGTGTCCTTCGAAGATATCAATCGCGGCGGAGGAGCCGAAATTCGTGCCCGAGCGCATTTTTCGGCACCGCGCCGGCAACGGGAGAGCGGCGCTTCTCGCACGGGCGGCAGTTTTTTGTTTTCGCGCGTGTGAAGGCTCGAGAGATTAAATCGCGATTCACAGTCGCGGCTGCACGTTGCTCCGAAGGCAGGATGGACATGTCGTCTCGTCTCGCGAAACAACGCTCGGAGAATCGGGACCTTCGAGGACGAAGACGCACAAGTGCGCACGCAGGAATTACATTCTGTAATTATGCCAGCGTCTAGCCTTTATCCTGATAGAAATGCGTTTTGTATAATACGTAGCGAACTGCGCGCGACATACAGAATCGTGTACCTCGCATCTGATTATCATAAAATCATAACAATTGTAACTGAGCGAATGTGATTTTTCTGAATAAATTGTGCAAGTGAAATAAATGTAAGTGAGAATGATTATATAAATATAACTTTCGTACAAGCACCCAGGTATAAATAGCAGGAGAACAGGATGTCTCAAAATTCCCGAAATTTAAATGTATAGTGTTTTTAATTCAAACTAAAATTTCGATGAGATCAAGTTTATCAGATAATTTACTTAGGCCAACGCGAGATTTTGCTCGAACGATAGACTAACTTTGCAGAGCTGAAATCGGACTAACGAATGACGATAATTTTCTATTTCTGGTCTCGCTCTCTTGCACGTCGTTTTCAACAACTATAACGTCTTGTTGACCACCGGAGTGGCGCGCAAGAGTTCTCCGACTAAAATGGTCAGAGCCTGGAGAGCGAGTAGGTTAAAGTGCTAATGCCGTATGATTGCCGACGACCAGCACGACCAGCGACCAGCAGTATAAGCAGCTTCGCCGCGTTAAACCGTGCTGTGGTCTACCGGGTGTTCGGAGAAGCTCAAGAATTTCGTAGAATACAGAACTCTTTCTGAAACCACGATTTAGGGCCGGTTGTTTCAACCTGTTGGTAAAATAACTAATAGTTAAATCATATGTAAAGCGGAGTCTACAATGAGAATTTAAGGCGTGAAATTTAAGCTTTAAGCCTTAAGCCGTAAGAAATTGACAAATCACAGTCAAATATTCTTCTCACATTCGACTGTGACTTGTCAATTTCTTACGGTTTAAGACTTAAATCTTAAATTTTACGCCTTAAATTCTCATTGTAGACTCCGCTTATGTCTTTGTTTTCCCTTCGAATTAGACAAAGATAGACATATGATTTAACTATTAGTTAGTTTACCAACAGGTTAGAATATTAGAACCGGCCGGAGTCTTACAACCGGCCCTTAGTTTACAAAAGATAGGCGATTTTACAACAGAAACATGTGTGTAAGGTATTAAAAAGATAAGATTACTTTTGACAGAAGACTTAAGATGTATAAGAATAAATAGAGAAAGATCCGAGAAAGATCCAATGACTTTTATATTAACCTTAGATTTCCGAAAATTAAGGAATTATGATATTGCCAACGAAATTTGTTAAGAAAATGGAGAAATGAAATAATAATATAATAGATGTATAGGGCAATTCATTCTCGATATCGTTACCATGCAATGCTAAAACGTATGAAAAAATTAAAGTATATGTTTACTCAAGTTTATAAATTTCCTCGTAAAATCTATAGAGAGCACATAAAACTTATAAAAGATAAACGTTCTTAAAATTGATTCTCTAAGATTATTGAAAATCTATAGGTGGGAGGGTTATTGGCAGATTTAACAGTGATAACAAATATCGATTACCTTCGTTTGCCATCTTTCGGTTATCTATTTATTCTAGTTGCTGATTAATTAACGCGTTATTTTTAATAACGCCGCAGTCAAATCGAAAGATCGAGCTTGCGTTAACACGATTTAATCTTTCTCGAAACCGAGATATACGAATTTATTTTCCTATCTTCACCTAAAAAAGTTATTTTCCTGCTATATGTTCGAAAAGATTTAAAAAATATACCTAACTAGAGATCAGTCATTAGTGGGATCGATAATGACTTTTAACGTTATGGATTGTCCGTAAGAGATCAATTAATTCTAATCGATAAATTAATTTTAATTCTAAGTACATTTGAAGTTTACGAGTAGATATTTATGTAGGGAATTATAGAAAAAGTCTTTATTTTTCCGTAATTTTTTTCTCGTACAAGATAATAATGATTTTATTAATTACGAGCTGCAAAGATTAAAGAGCAATCTTTCAAGTTACTGTTATTTTCATTTTTTTTGGTATTTAAATTTTTTTCTTCAAATAATTTTAATTATTTTAAGACATTAAAGTTGTATAATGGTATATTATACATAATAGTGGAGAAACTAAAGAGCTCGTAAAAATGCTCAAGGACAGTATGTGTAGATCGTGCGTGAGACGCGTAAAAACGGTTTTATGTATGATGGCGCAATTAACACGGTATGAGGGCAGACGACATCGTCGTCGTTGACAAAGGGCGGTCGTGGCTTTCGGCGTCTGGCGGCGTCTCGCCGGTTTTGAATGTTATTAAACGTAATTTAATATCTGGCTCCGACCGTTCGTAAACTTGGGTCGACCCTTCCGGAATTCACGATGGATGCGGTGGTGCGATTCCTATTAAAGTCCACGAACGGCAATGCGTGTTTTCCGCGTCGCGTAGGCGACATCCGTCCTGCTTTCGAGAAAGCAGGAAGATCTCGCAAATTGCAAAACTTGACCGTTCTCATTCCGTTTTTCACATTAATTTGAGATGAATAAATTGAGAAGTTAATTGATGCTCTTTGAAACAAGGTTTTTATGTTATGATATAGCCTCGGATACAGCACTTGTGAAAACAGAAAAACATTTCTGTTTTCACAAGTGCTATATCATAACATAAAAATCTTGTTTCAAAAAGCATCAATTAATTAATCAATTTTATATATTTGGTAAATTAAAGAATATACCTAATGTTGATTAGTTAATTAGGAAAAGATTTTAGTAATGCAGCAATCGATCGCAATAAACCCGACCACTTAACGTCTGGTAATCTGTCGATTCGTCGAAAGAAATGGAGGACAATCGAGGAACGGGCAGCAACGAGATTTCCCGGCAGCAATAAATTTCCTCTCCATCTATCTCCCCTTCCTCTTTCCCGCCTCCGCGCCGTATCTCTTATAAGTGCGGCTAAGTTTATTAGAGCAATTTCCAACACCGAACGACGCACGGCCCGTCCGACGATCCTGGAGGGGCTCGAAAAAGTTGCGCTCCGGCGACGGGGTTTCCATGACTACCCGTTATATGGGGAGCACGTAATTGCCACGTCCAGTCGCCGCAGCGATGATAATTATTACTTGCGGTTTTTAGCGATCGCGCGAATTTCAAGCTAAACTAAACTCGCTCCTTCATGAGACGTCGCACTTTTTTGCTCTCTTTGTACTGCTTTTTTATGGCCTCTCGCACATCAACAGTATTCAGCAGTTTGCCCAGCTGCACAATAATTCCTAATAATTAATAATAATATTAACATTTAGCGATAAAAACTGTAAATACCATCATTGCAGTAAGCAATGAGATTTTATTATTTTATACCTTTTACTCTAATTAAGAAATTGAGATTATATATGTGATTGTATTTTGCTAAATTAAATTTTCCATGTAATAAACATTATAAAATATATAATTACATTTTATCACGTATAAATAAATGCAGAGAGATTATTTTAGTATGCCGAAAATATTAAGACGAATTTCAATGAGTTTTAATTCTCGTTTCAACCAGACGTCATTCTTTAGATTTATGGAAAAACTATGGAAATGGAAATAAACTTTGAGCGCGTGGTATTTTTCGTTTACTCGTATAATTTTTCGTTTAAAAGCTGCTTATATATAGAATTCATTTAAAACTAAACGCACACGAGATTATCCGTCACGGTTCGTGACATCGGTTGTAAATAACCTTGTATATACTCGAGGAAACATATGTGGACCGCAGGAATCTCTATATAATACGTGGCATGTTTCTTATGAATTCTTTCACGGAGACTCCGAGGGGTAGGAAGAGGAGGACGAGGCTCGAGAACCCGCAGGAGCGTAACAACGGGCGGCTGTTTCGTAAATTATTTTCTGCGGGCTGAAGGCGGCGCGGGCGGCCGGTCTCTTTCGCTCATATCGGCGACGGTGGGGAGCGAGAGGACGGGTGTTAAAAAGAAGGCGAAAATCGGGGTACAAACAGAATCAGCGAGAAAGGATGGCGAGCACGAGGAGGTGGAGGAGGAAGAGCGGGGTCGGGGGACATTGCGACTGTTTAGCCTTGACATTCGCCTCCCACATCCTGCCGAGCTGTCAGTGGCACTCAACCGGCGAATTTTTCGGTCGCCATCAGTGATTTCTGCTCAAGGACTGAAACCCGTTATTATTCAGCTGGATTCAGATTTGGATGCTTTATAGACACGCTAAAACGTACGTTCGTACAATGGAAACGCGACAATGGAACGCAAGGTTCTTGCTTTTAATTGAGATTGCTATGCTAATTTCAGTTTCTGTTTCCGCCGCAATTTTTATCCTTGCCCCGTGCGTTGCGTATAAAAATGAAACTCCAATTACTAGCGAATCGATACAGATCGATTTCTAAAATAAATTCAATTCCGCAAAGTGATTCACAATCTTGCAAGCATACAATGGATCTGCACGGTTTCAAAAATTAATAATACAAAAAATATAATTTTGTAATATATGCTTCCGTTTTGAATTTGTTGTGTGTAAATTAATGTTTACGTTGCTTATAAATTCATAAGATATGATTAAAAACGTTTCTGAGAAACACGTCATATTTTCAATAAAAAGGACGGAGTTGCTGCAACGGTAAAAATATTGCTTCAAAATCCGAGTAAAAGTAACCAGCATAGTAACGTAATTGTCTATCGTGTAAATTTCCTATTGATCTCGATTTCTAGAGAGCTAATTCCTCGCTATATAGAGACGAATGATGAAATTTGCAAGTCTTCGCGGAACTGATAATTGTTCGCTCGATAAGAAATCGCTTCTGCAGCCGACCTTTAGACTTCATTAGTTTCGTTCGATATTCGATTGTTATCGCATCGGTGATGCTAATCGGTCCGTTGGAACGTAATTTCGCGATTTCACGCGAAAGGCGCGTATAAGATCTCTCGAATATATAGCGCGAGATAGCGCGGGTGAGCGAAAAGTCGCATGTATGCGGCGTTCCGCTTGAGACTATCGGTTGCTTGTGGACATCGATTTGCATATCTGCATAATGCGCGCGATTCGTTTGATAAAAAATGTGCAACGTGCATTCTAGTTCCGCGAATTCGTAGGAGAACGGCGCGAACGGCGCTCGTACTCCTCGAGGCGGACCTTAATCGGTTGGTCCTTAAAAGAAAACGTGCCAAGGCCGACAATGATCTCAATAGCGAGCGCGACGAGCACAATTGCACGTATTATTAATTTGCACCGCGATTCACGAGCCGCGGGCGCCATCCAGATGGATTCTGCAGCCTCATATGGTCCTTATCTTCTTCTACCATCTCTGGTCATTTATTATATGAAACGCGATATTTTGAATAATAATAAATTTGACTTAATTGATTATTCCGCTCGTTATTATCATGCGAATATAATGATTTTTTATAAAATTAATTTTATCAAGAAGGTAAAACATTTATGCGGAAGATAAAAATGGCGATAATAAAAAAAACTATAAAGTATAAAAAATCTATCAACTAAAATAGAACTGTTTCGTTTTATTAGAAAACACATATTTAATATATTGTTATAATACGTAATTAAATATATTTTATTTATTTATACTCTCTCGTGTGACACTTTTGTATTATCTGATCAATTTATTCGAGTAATTTCAATAAGATTTTTGTATCAAAAACTTTTGATTTTACCGTACTTTAAGGCTGCCATACTCGTGTCCTGATTATATAAACTCTGGTATAGTTGATTAATCATCCGGGGGTTATTGCTCTCTGCAGAATGAGAATCAGAGTCTACTAAATTGTTCTCCGTTCAGGTTGAATTGCACAACGTTCCGAACTTTTCCACGAACAAGCCGATAAAACAACTTTTATTTTTATTCGACGTGGATGTTGCGACACGCTTGGAACATCCACCGCGCATCGTGCGCCGAAAGAGCGCCCATGGAGAGTTATGCAATTCGTTACAACGGATGAACGTGATTTCGCAAAGTATTTTCGACGGGACCAAATTTGGTGAGCGAGGAAAAAGTTAAAGTTAAAACAAAAGGAAGTTAAAATAAAATGTTAATAACGCCAATTTCACGCATCGCAGATAAAGGAATGTAAGTTGCGCGCTCGTCAAGGAAAAGTTAATTTCTTACTACGTTTCATCATATTAAGTGTTAAAATAAAGTAAAATCCTTTTCTTCGCCAGTGAATAATAATGAGAAATCGTTATTTTTGACCAAAACTGGCAACATTTATTCATCAGTTAACAATTAACATTTATTCATCGTGTTAACTGATGAATAAATGTTGCCAGTTTTGGTCAAAAATAACGATTTCTCATTAAGTGTTAAAGATAAGAGTAATGCGAGTAGTGATGAAAACTTTTTATAATTCGTGTCATCGCGCTCAACAATCGTCGTGATGGTACGAAGAAAATGCATTGATCAGTGTCGGTCTTCCGTTCCGCACTCTTTGAATAATGACTAACAAAATGTCAACAAAAAAAAAAACATCTCAAATATGCGATTATTTTATTTTTGGAAAATGGAGCACGTGCCGAACAACAAAGCGAAGCATTTTATGTACCCGTCGCATTGTATTAACATCCTCTATTTTTACTGTGTTAGACTGACTGCCGCTACTTCATCGCGTCTTATGAAAACAATACCACATGGTTATTCGTTCGTATAATGGTTATTTGCCAGTGCTGATTCAATGGAGAGGAATGCGCGACTGATCGCGAAGGGTGCGTAATGATCGATGTAAGACGTAAGATCGATGTACCTGACGGGGCGATTTGCATCAATGAGCAACGCCCAGAAATCAAGATCGTCGATGACGACTATTTTGAACCCGCGATTGACTCACCCGTTATGAATCGTAGTTTTTTAATAATGTTTATAAAAAATTATAATGTTAAATATATTATAATTTATTTCTTTTCTTAATTAATTATTTTTGTAATGTTTATAAATAGATATCTAATATTAAATATGTATAATAAATTATATTATTCAATTTGGGTATTGGCCATTTTCAAATTTTATTTGTAATGTAACCAGATATTTTTAAAATTTTCATATTTTTTTTGTTTAAATCGGTTACAAATCGGGTTTTAAGTCTTAGCAATCTATTTTCTTTTTTTTTCTAAATTACACAATATGCTATATCCATTTTTTGAAATGTTATGCATTAGTTCTGCTTTTGCATTTCATATTTTTATAAGTGTGAAAGAGATTTATCATATATATATGAAAAGTGAGCTCAAGATGATCAGATGATGAATTGATTTTTAAGAAAATACGCGGAGGGATTGTCGCGAAGAGAAACGCCTGCGGCGATTATTACTTCAAGATTGACGGGCGATCTTATCGCGCGATTTGCATAAAGTCCGCTTGCCTCGAAATCGACGATGACGAGTGTCTATTCGACTCACCGTTCAGGTGTCCCTGAGCGCTAAATGATTTCTCAGATCAATCCTGGAATCGTTTATCCTCGATACTAACATCTGCCGCGTTTTGCATTATCCGCGATTTATTGTGACGTCGCTCGCGACGCAGTAATCTTACGACGATCTAACGAGGATCGGATCGTCCTTACAGTACACGTTCAATTAATCAGTAACAAGCAATCGCAGGGCGCACGATATTTCATGTCCTGTGTGTTATTTTTTTACCAGATTGAGATCAGTAAATTATTATTCAATTTCGGGGAACATGAATGATTTGAATGTCGCAATGTTTCCGAGACCCCCATCGAGCGGCGAAATGATTTCATAGCCAAGCCACTTTGCATACCGTGCGCTATTTAATGCTCCAGAAGGTGCGCCAGTCAAGTCGACGGCACAGAGGAGGAAGGATGCGAGAGGGGGACACGAGAAATATAGTGTAATTATTGTCTCTCGATGCACATTGCATTGTTATTAGTAGTCAGATGGTAGAAAGCCGACACGAGCGATCGGCGTTCAAATGACGTCAGTTTATCTCACCTAGGATCGTGAAAATAGATGTGAAATAACGTCGATTAGATCGCAAGGCGATCTGTTGATCGCGCCTTCGTGTATCCTGAAGGCTATAGGTCCTCCTTCGCATCCTCGCTTCCGCTAGTGAATTTATAGCTTGTTTAGATGTCCCGATACGTGGGATTATGAGATACGTGGAAGATATCACGCAAAGGCGATAGCTTGCGAAGAATAGTAGTATGGTCCAGCACTCAAAGAGAAATGAAAAAGTCGTTTAAAAATTAGAAAAGTAATATTTCACAAAGAGAAAAGTGCGTATCGCGATTTCAAAGATCCTATTATGCGTATAGTTTTAATTTTCTACAATTTATTGATAAATATCTTGTCATTCAATTTAGTTGGGATTTGCATAAAATTTCTCATACATTCTCTACATATGTTTTATAGTTAATATTTAATAAAAATTAAACTAACGTAACATTTAGAAAGTGGGAAAAGGTAATCCTATATACAGAAAATTGATATAAACCTGATTTTTTCAACTTTAAGATTAATCAGAAGAGAGCACACGGATCACCGTTGCCCTGAGAGTTTCTATTTGTGCTTCAGAAAACCGAAAGTCAGACAAAGTACAAATCGCGTACAAGGGATTTAAGTAAGTACACGCTTGAGATGTAAGATACAATTGCCAGACAGATTATGTATTTCCGACGTAATTAAAGACTCGCTTGCCGTGCAAGATCGTCGTTACGACGCGGCGTAATCGTCTTATGTCATTCGTCTGATTAATACGCGCGCTCGCGTGGAACGCGCGGGGTCCGTCGAACCCGCTAGATAAAAATGCAAGGCGCCTTCGAATCCGCTTCCTCGCGCACTTAGCGCGTCCAAAACGGTACGCGGCCTTCGGTACACGTCGTCTGCGTGCCGAATTAATCGCGTCACGTGGGCTTGTTTGCGTACACGCGTAAAAGGCAACGAGGAGTAGGCGGACGCGGACTCCGTGCGATGTACGGGACGTACCGTAAATTTCGCCACCCGGGAACCGACCATCTTCAACGTTTCCTTTCGAACCGTCGTTCAGCCTCCGGATAAGCTTCGCGTCGGCTTTGCTGTAACGTTACCTCAATTTACATCTCGCTCAAAATGCGTTTCTTATCTATTTCCTCTTTCGCGAGAATACCGCGCGTTTGCGTTGCCACGGTGAAGATAGTCTGTGGATTTTAATTCTTTACGCTGTCAATATTGCATGTAGAATAATGCGGACGAACGAACATAAAGCAAATTGAATTTTGAATTAAAAACATCTAAACTTAAAATTATATTATAAATACGGAATATTAGCATGTATAGTATTAATAAGAATTCGAAAAGATTTATGAAGCAATGAATCAAATCTAAATGGAACTACATTAGATTTGGTCTTCGTACGCGCTAGTACATAATCGGGATATTAATAGAGCGCATTTTAATGAATGTGACCTAAATAAGCCTAAGACATCCCTAAATCTTGTTGCGTTATGAACGGATGCTACGATTTCACGCTTTCAGCCATAACAAAGTCTTCGAGCAACGCGGGACCTGTGCACATTTGTTTCTGCCACGTATAGCGCTAGCACGTCGTCTTTTCCCCATAAATTTATTCAGACGTCTGTCGAATAGCTCGTTGTACGTATACGACTCGTGAATAGGTAAAGGTCGATGCTTAAGAAGCCAGATATGACACCCTTCCTCCTCCCAATTGATCGAGCGCTTCGTCGAAAAGGTGGGCGCACGATTCATATTGTAATTTCAACAAGCAGGATCCATTTGTCTTGCCCGGGAGCAGTTTTACAGTAAATTCGTTATCCTCAGAATAGCGCTAGAGAGAAGGATAAAGATAGAAAGAGAGAGGAGATGAGAAAAGAGAGACAGAACCTCGCTCGCCGTGTCGTGATGACAATGAATCGTTTCCGCAGCAATAAAACAAAGCATTGTTTAATGCACACAGTCTATCTCGTTATGGAGACTCTTTGTCCTTCTCGGCATAATCACATGCGAGTTTTGATTGGAGTCCAAAAGAGCTGTCCTTGAGGAAGAGAGATCGTTGATCACTCCAAACTGGAGCATCGATCATTTTTGTCGTAAATATGTATCGTAAGTCAATTTGATTTGTGAATTATTTTTACTTTTATAGAAAATTTACAAACAATAACATTTCTTTGAACATCTGCCAAGAAAAAAATTAATCTTATAATTTAATTTTTAATTCGCAAGTAAATTTCTCTCTAAAATATTTTTTTGGTTGTCCGGGATGTATTGTATATCTTGTATTTGTTTCATTATTATTTCATTACATCGTTATGCGTTTATTATCGTTTATTAAAATATTTCTAAAAATATCATGATTTCTCAGCAGTTAGAAAAATATGGAGATTATATTGGCTACATCGTTTAACGTCTGCGAAAATATTGAATGTCTACGCTTGCTTTGGGATAATGGATGTTTGCCAATTGGCGAAAAAATCGCATAAAGAGCGAAAATTTTTCTAAACGATCCAGACGTCTGTATTAGCGACTTTTCGTTTTACTGCTAGGCGAATCTCATCATCGATGTCGGTTTATTTAGTGAGGGAATCGTCGTGATAAAACAGTCGCTGCCATCTGGGCAGCCTAAATATTTATGCTATGCATCTGTATTGGAGATCAATAGCCATAAGGAAAATATTAATATTAATATTAACGAATGCGTTTACTTACATAACTTTAAACGCAACTCAAAAACGATATTCATTTCAAATAAATATCCAAAATAAACTTTTCTTGCATGCATTCCACGATATAATTTTTCATGATTTGTAAATAATTTACATACAGTTCCAAAAATAAATAAAGATTACATATTTTAGCGATTTGTCTAAAAAATAATACCGACTAATGTAAGAGCGAATTAAACTGTTCCTTTCGAGTGTTTATGTTGAATATTAATATGTCTCATTTATTGAAGAATGCAGATTAAAAAGCTAAATTTCGACAATCGTATAAATAGATCGTAGAGTTTTTTTTAGAACGACGCTTCTAAAACGAATGTTAGAGTTGTACTGGTCTTTGAAAGCGGGATCACTGATGTGAACAGCCGGGAGGGTCATGGCTAGCACCCACGCCAGACCAGGTGTTTAAGATTAATAGAGACAGATCGATCGGCTGCCGAGGGAAAGGAGTACGGCGATAAAATCGTCGCGATCGATATTATTACCCGTTACCCCCCTCGGTAATCTCTCCCTCAACAAACACACCTTTCTTCTACTCGTAATAAGTGTTACGTAAACGCAATTCTATCTGGATAGAATTGTTATCTTGGAATTGTGTTATCTTGGATATATTTAGTCGTAGTAATACAATTACGAATAATTTATTTACGTCGTATATTTCCGGTTTTATAACTTGGAAATATCCTGGCAGTTTGTTCTTATTTTTCAATAAAATGTTACTTGGTATAATGATAAAGATTAGGTATTTATTTGGTCGAGGAGTTTTAGGTATCTTGTAAGTGGCGAATGAGTAAAAATTCGAAACGAGATTTTCATAGTTATGCGGCGGTATCGCGCGTTGATCGACTAGACTCAGTTTCACTTCGCGTTAATAGTTGATTTCCTCTCGTCTAACCAGGTCCAATCGATCATCGGTTCCGATTACTTCGAAAGTCACCCGCGCGCGCGGCGGGTGTTGCATTACGCAAGCTTCTCGCGTTTTTAGATATGAAAGCGTTTTAATATTCGATCTTACAGCGAGTATAAAGCAGCGAACGACGGGACACGGTGTTTTGGCGCTTTTTCAACGGGAGAAGAAGAAGAAGAAGAAGAAGAAGAAGAAGAAGAGAAGAAAACAGATGGTGAATCGCGACGGACAGCAACGTTGTTGTTGACGCTCGGGGTGGCAATTCCCACGAGGCAGGTGGTGCGCGATTGGCGGTGCTAAATTTGTGCCCCGGCTCCGATTGGCCGTGTACGCGGCGAAGCTTAGTCACCGTTCTGCTTTTGGAAAATTGGCGCTGTGCCGAATTTCTGAAACCCTCGCCCGAAGGGTTTCGCCTGATGGCTTCCCTCTTCTTTTTCTGCTGTCACCTCTTTCCCTCCCCTTTCGTTGAAGGAATCATTGATCCATAGCGAACGCGTGATTTTTGACTAATTGACAGATGGTATCTGAATATAAAATTAAATCCTTGACTCCGTTATTCAAGAGATCTATTATTTCACATTTGAAGATTCTAATCTAAAGAGAGGAGTGATGTCTTTAGCTGAAGACATAATAAACGATCGAAGAAGATCTGAAGATTTGCAGAAAGATCTGAAGATTTAAAAGACAATATTTTTATTTGATTAACGTAATCCCGAATTTTTAAAAGTCAAATGACAAAAATTAAATAATATTAATATTTGATATATAAAATCTAAAAGTTATAAAAATTTGTTTATTTGAACTGAAAAGCTTGATGCTTCCATATTTTTTTAAGGAAATATCGATTTTATATGGAAAAATATCAGTGAATAAAATCAATAATCTTTATGATGGCGCCTACACAATAATGGATGTTTAAATAAACTGATGATAACGAAGATATAATCTGTCGCGGCAACTATTATCCCACCGACTTATACGTCTATTTTTAATCGTTTTTTAGTCGCGCTAGCCGTCGCGTCTCGCCTAACGCGGTGGATAAAGAAAGAAAGGGACGAGTAGCCGTGAGGCTGCCATCGCGATTGCAACATCGAGTCCAGTGTTTACGAGAGGCACGATGCGAAGGCTCTCCGGCTAAAAGGGTCAGTGAGCCAGGGTCACCGTTTCGTATCCACACGGCGCGGCGTGCCGCTCGTGTGAACGTTATTCCTATTGCGAGTACGCATTGTGCGAAGGCCACTCGTTACACGTCGCGTGAAGGTATCCTCGACTCACAAAGGGAGAACGATTTAGCCTAAGATGCCAGTTGGAAACACATTTTTTGATATTACTCAGCTCTTTCGAGAATTATTACGTAATTTCTACGATTGACTAGCATGAAAATAAGCTGACGACAAGTGCAATTAGGGAATTTTCTATTTCCACTATTTAGAAGTTAAAAGATTTGAAATTTTAACGATCTCTAATTTTCTTTTTTAAGAACTTGAAGAAATAATCTTAAAGCTAAGGAAATTTTAACCTAAATGTTTAGATCAATTTACTTAAAGTTTTTGATTTTCCTTAAAGTTATATGTATTTTATCACGTACAATAATATATAAATAAAAAATTATTATGTAATTTATTATATCGTAATTTATATTGCATAAATATTACGAATATTTGATAAGAATTTAACCAATTATATCTATTAAGTCGTATATATAAGACTTCCATTTTCGGCTATTCATTAATGATTTCGAAACCGGGCCCCATTGACTTCAAGACGTTAAGTACTGTCGAAAGAAGCTTGAAAAGGCGTATATTTGTGCAACGGCGAACATGATAATGTCGAGTCGGGACAATGGTGAAAGTGGTTCGTTGTTGCGCCTCTCGAATCCTTCGTTTCGCTATTAATACTGTCGTTAAGGGGCGCGTAGGAGGACACGCCATTATTCACAAAATTGCTTTCAATTCATTCGGAAGACGAATATTGTTGTATTCACGAAGTTCGCGAAGAAACTAACGTTATTTAAGGCTTTCGCATTATCGTTTGCCTAAGCATTGCATAAGCGCTATATATGGAACTGAGAGACCCTCGTATTTATAGTTGTTACTTGAATCTCATCTCAAAAAACCGAATAAAACATTCATTTATATAATGTGAAAGATCCGAAAGAAGTAATGGGTATTTCATAAATAACAGTCCCGCTTCTCAACTGACCATTTAAATTATTTAAACAATTATTTCTCGAATTATTCCCGGAGAATTTTGAGTGATACATAATTTTTTCTGACTCGATATACTCAATTGAGATTCGAAAACTATTAATACAGATATACTTATACCTCATAGTTGTAATCGCGATTACAAATATGACGTTACGAGTATTAAATTGACTCAAGATTCATTTATCAAATTGTATCACGTTTCAAGTCTGGTTGTAGTTGAGTTCTTCAGCATAAATGCGACTATAAATACAGGCCTACAAATTACGACATTGAATAGTCACTTCATCTCCACTAATCTGCGACGTATATCGCAGTTTTCAATCGATCATTTTAGTCATCGTCTGAATTGCGATTGCTAAGAACAGGTGAATACGTAATTGCGCATTACACTTCGCGAGAAGTAAATTAATATTACGGCGCAATAACAAAATGAGGCGCAATAAATTTCCATTGTCACCATAAGTATAAGTCTTGCTTTCTGCGCTGCTCTTGTATATGTTCAAACAAGTTCCTCGTATTCGTCATATATGTATAAGAAAAATAACTTCAATAATTTTCTATAATACATCATTTGTACATATTTTTTTATCCTAATGGATAATTAATTTTGTGACAGACTGGACAGACATTCGCATCGACGAAGAATGACTTCGCGAGATGTTTTTCTACGAATAGCGCTCGGGCAGCATCTGGACGAAAGTTCGCGAGGCGTTACCGATTTTATGGTTCACAGGCATAGACAGGCAGAAGAAGCTGAGAACCCCTCGTGTGGGCGATTCTCATGCGGTCCTCAGTTTTCTTCTTTCGTTTCTGGTCGTTCGCCAACGATCTCGCTTTTTCTCGCCTTCTTCCCGATTCTCGCGGGACTAGTTTCGTCTTTCGATTTCACTGTGGATCGACGGCGATCTCTCTCCTCAACCTTCGGAGAGAATTGTATTTACAGACTGTAGACACGACACGACTTTATCAATTTTTCTGTAATATTCTATAATATTTTGTAATATTTCATATTTTTTAATTTTTAGATTTATTATGTTTCTTATTTATTATTTTGTAACGTTTAAATAGATTTGTCAATAAGTGAAAACTTCCTGATCGTTTCTTGGCGTTAGCTTTTCGAAGAATCATAACATTCGCAGTGGCGTTAATGTCTGGCCCGTGCGAGATCGCGAATTGCATAATGTTGTGTCATTAGACTTTCCTCGAAAAGCGACGCGTCTATAATAAATCCCTAGCTGTTGACACTGCGGAACCGTGTAGCAAGACTTTTAGACTTATTCATCGGTTTATTTTTAAGTGGTTCCACGTCCTTCTGTATAACACATGAATTGCATAAGAAGTATGCATTTGAAGGGTAAAATCACCCTATGATGGGATGACTTTTGTACGTAGATATGCGAATGTCCAAAAATAATAAAGATTAAAGTAATGTTTATGCTATTTTGTGTCTTTTACTTTTATTTTTAAAAGATGCAATATTTCTTAAATTAAATTTTATATAAATGTAAATTTTATTCACATTATCTTCTAGCAACTATCATAGCGCGGGTATTTTTCTTATTTTATTTTGCCTTATCAATTTATAATACTGGGATCGAGCTAATAAACGAGGCGAAATTGCCAGGTTTGCAATACGCAAAAATCTACATGTATTCCTAGAAGGCCTTTCATTTAGCTATTAGCCATTACCGTGGTCACCGGATTTCGTGCTTAACGATAATAAAAGCGCAAGGCCGACCACAAGAAGGGTCAACCTTGTCATCGTCGGATAACCAATTACATCCTTTGAAAATAGCGCCGATACAGCATCACGTGTGGCTATTAATAATGCCGTAACGCACGAGACTTGAATCGCTATTCGATATCAACCCTGTCTGCGTTGCAGAGATTTATGCTAATTATTTATTGAAAATGCAACGGAGCAGATTTCGTTGCATTGCAATTTGAATAAACAATCAGCATAAATCTTAAAAATTATCAATACGATATATAAATCTTGATAATCTATGTTAAAATATATGATATTATTAATATAGAATGATATATCTTTGTCGGTGAAGAGTTCTAAGTTTATCGCAGTAAAAGTGTTAGTTAAATCCATCAGCGAATCGTGATTTTTAAATAAAACCTGAAAATCACGTATATCTTTTAATCGGACAATATAAAGTTTTTAATTTCGTCGATGATTTAGAAGAGCTAAAAAAATTTCAAGTCAAGCGTCGAAAAGACTGACAATGAGAGCTTTAAAGTACATTGACCTCGCCGCCATGGTGCCCTCATTAAGCAGCCTCACCCCTACCGTCAGTCTTTTTTCATGGTGCCCGGTGTAACCCCTATTGGAGAGACAGCTGGTCGCGTGCTGACCCCCATGGCGGTGCCTACTACAAGTAAGATCTGTCCGAGCCCGGCTTCGGCATCTATAGGGTGACGGAAAAATCAATACTAACTACGAGCCATCAAGCCGATAATCGATAAACCTTGTTGTTTCATGAGGATCCCTTCCACAGCTTTGTTAAACAGCATATGCCTTTTACTTTATACATATATATATGTATATATAGTAAACTCATACAGCTGGAGCTCTTCTAAAAGCGTCTGGTATTCGCGCGATTTTCCCTGCAAACCTACGAAAACGGAATGGCACGAGCTAATAAACGCTAGTGCGCGTTGCGAGAGAAAAATAATCACGACAATTATAGATCTTCCTACGCGATCGGTCAGTTTACTCGTCGTGAAGCGAAGGCCGTTGTTTGACGTACCTAGAGGGGAGAGAGAGAGAGAGAAAGAGAAACGTTGCAAGAACGCCCCGGTATATTTTCTTCTTTTCTCCTCCTCCCGCATCGAGACCTGCAACAAAGGATTCGGGTCGAGACGGGGATCCCTATATGCTATCAGCATCATTAATATATGTACATCAATTTCGGGCCCGACGCCCACGTGTGAGAAGCGTGGTTAAGAATTTCAATGCGCGCCATATATCCTCGATCCTTCCTTCCCTGCGATCTATCTTAAATATACCGCGTCGTAACTACAATCAATCTTGATCCTTTCCTGCTCGGCAAACTAGAAAGAAAGCTAAAGGCATTTCCTGATTCAAACATCTTGTTAATCCTCTAATGATTTTCTGTAAATGGTAAAAGAATAAAAAAAGAAAATATAGTTAATTATTTCCAAATAAGAGAAATTCTGATTCAAAGATTGTATACCATCATTCTTCTCTCTAAATCCATAGACATATTCAATATTTAATTATATATCTACAATAAGTAAGTTAGGGATCAAAATGCATAAAATTAAATCCGGAAGTTTTATAGCTAATTCTTAGTCTTTCTCGCGTAGAATAGAATGGAGATAAACACTTCTCTCGGATCCTCTCGCTCACTTTTTATGGTACATTCGTGAATACAAAATTAAGAGATCGTTCATACGCAAATTCGAAACCGGTTATTCGACACGCTCGACTCCTCTCGCACGACGGAATTAATAACAGAACAGAAGATGGAACGAAGGTCGATCGAGAGAGGCCCAAGGAACACGCGAAGAACCGTCGCGTCGCGTCGCGCCGAACGACACTCCTATTCCTCCGCGGATACAAAGTGCAGAGGCAGAGCACGCGCGTTATCGGATAACGAGTCGCGGAGCACGTTTCATGCAATAAAAAGCGCTGCACGACTTTGAAATAATGGTCGATGCCGCGAGATCGGGCGCACGTGCGGAATATCAAACAATCGACGATTCGCGATCGACGGTGAATTTCGTGTATTTTTCTTTTTCTAGAGCTATACCTTCGAACATTTGGCTATTTATGACTCGATGTACATTGCAAACACGCAGGACGAGCGAGTTGATTGCATTTTGGCACAGAAGACTAAATATCTGTTCTCTTAATAGTAAAAGGATTGCAATTTATCTTACAATGTATACTCTTCTATGAATATAAATAAAATAAAAATCAATTATGTAATAAATATAAAAATAATGTAATAAAATAAATGTAAATAAAATAAAGTAAGATTGCGTTAGCGAAACTATTACAACTTGTTATTAGAACAGCAATGAATGTAATTAAGACCAAATATAAGTGGACATTTTTTTACACGGGATTGAACTTTGTGCGTGAGCTATGCGCGGTGCAGGACGACGATATAGAGTGCAAAACGATACACAAACCGTTCTGTCCTTTTTTTTCTATTCAGCAGGCGTGCACGAGCGGGAATAACGCGGCATCGCGCAGAATATTAACGAGCGTGTCGGTCGTTTCTGCATAGTCCCCGGCATACAATTTATTCGCTCGCGTTTTTTATCTTTACTATATGTATTTCGCGAATGTTTTTTTTTAACACACCATTGATATATTTATCACATCTAATTTATACGCGCTTATTAATACGTGTTTTCCTGTTTTCTTTTCTTTTTTTCGTCTCATGTTCCTATATTTTCATATTTTTATTCGGATAATATTTTATTTTAAAGATAAAAGTTTCGACGATATTATATTCGTTGGTATATTTTACGCTTACATATTTCAATGAATATTTTAGGATCAAGGAAAATTAGATTCCAAATGTCAGTTTTTCATGAAGTATGCAATTTGTTGCTGACAAAACGAGGCAAAGAGTGTGCACCATCACGTAGATACCGACAAGCTCTCTGACAAATTGCGCACATAGTACGCACCTATACCTTAAACGTTTTATTCCGTCGGCATGTTGCGAGCATGTGCGCGAAATATTAATCGCGGATCGCTAGATCGCCGCCGCGGGCATCTTTGCGACCGTACGCATCAAAACACAATATGCGCGTGGCATTGAATTTCCATAAAATCTGTATTTTTACATATTCAATCATTTATTTCCAGAATATATCGCACTTCGACATCGTCACGGACGGCAGAAAAAAAACTTGTTTTCTTTAAAGAATTATAAAAATACCGAGCTCCCTTTTTCTTTTGCGTGCGATTAAGTATCTGGTTTCTGTCGATAATCTCGCAAAAATTTGACATTATAGTCTACACTGCGCAAAAAATATATTTTTACGTGATATTGCCTCTCTTTAAAATACGAATCGTTTCTCAGCCACATTTTTTTTTCATGCGAGCCGAAATGTCAGTGAAGGGGCGCCGCACGAGTTATCCAACGGGGGGGCCACGCTTCGCCGACTCGTCCCCCGAAGGTACTTCCCAGGTCCGTAACTGCCTAACAGCCACCCTCGATGTTTCGCCCTAGAACGGCATTAATAATTCGGTATCGTCTTTCGTTGGAGTTCGTGCGATATTTCGGTAGAGTCGTAACGCCGGTTTACTGCGACTCGCGCATATAACTCGCGATAATAATTTTCTATTCCCTCTGTCCCCCCGTTTTCCCTCTCGATTCGGTCCGGTGATTTTATTTACCGTGATCTATTTTATTTTCCGTGATCTTTACGATACGTGCCGTTGTATCGCGTGCTCCCGTAAGTTCGAAAATTATTTTCGATTACTAGGAAATTTTCGAGAAAAAACGTTCCGTCGGAATTACACTTCATTGATTTATAATAATTTCATATTATTCTGTATTCAATTTTTTCCCTCTATTAACATATTAACTCGTTAAAATAGAATTATATATTTTATGCATGGAAAATCCCAAAGTTTATCATTGATTTTGAATACTTAAAGTAATTCGATATATCTATATTAATTACAGAAATCTTCTCTTAACGCATTACGTGCGTGTTCTGATTATTCGTCGACACGTTCCTGACATGGATGCACTTACAGCCGGGAAACCCTCGCCCCGTACTTTACAGGAGCGACCAACGGGGGGTCTCGTGGCACGTATTGATTTTCGTCATCCACCCCTCGATACGGGGGCCATTCGCTGACTTCGGCGAATTAGTCGTCCGAAAGAATTGCATTACGAGATTACGCGATTTGAGTGCCGAAACATTCTGTCGCGTTATATATATGTAAATGTAAATGCGATGTTGGATCGACGCGAAGCACTTTACGCGAGGAGGAAGGTTTACCTCGCAACGTCATAAGCACATTTATCGAGATAATCGAAGATAATCGTGCACCATTTACGTTATAAACAAGTTTGCAACTAGAAGATAATTCGATTCGATGGCCTCTTCCCAGGTAGCATTCGGATGACCTTTTGTCTAAAAGACATCATTAAGATGTCTTTAAGATGCCAGAAATCTTAAAGATGTCTTTATGATGTCTTCTAGACATCAATTGCTACCTGGGTTCATTGGTTCGGCGAAATCTCTTCAAAGATTACGGTATCATAATTTTCGCATAACTATCTTGAACAATATCGGACCTTTCTTGAGAGATAATGTCTAAATTATTTGAGCGATAGTGTCTGTGCAAACACATATCGAGTGTCTTAGGGGCGGGTTTGGAAAATTTCCAAACGCGACAGCCATCAAAATTATGTTAAGTAGCTCCGCCCTTTTGTACCGCGACTCGCGAGGAATAAAGCTCTTCTCTTTACATCGCTTTGGGTGTACATGCCAATTTTATAAGCGGCAATTGATGTACATTCTTGTAACAGCTTCTGCAAAAACGATGGATACGTACTTATCGTATTTACATCGGCTGCCGCAACAAAAACACCGCGAAGCTGTTCATTATCCGGATACTTTATACGGGTAAAGTAGCGATCTCGCGAATCGGCACGACGCGACGGCCACGATAAAACCTGCACGTGTCGTCGTAATTGCTTCCTGGGTTCAGAGTCGAACGCGGGGCACGACACGCGAACCCGTATATCGTCTTTCCTCGATGTAAACAAAACAAAATCGTACAATCGCCGTGAGCTCTGCGAGCCGTGTTTTACGTAAGACATCCGGTTTGATAGATTTACAAATGCCGCTGACAAATCGCACGGTGGCGATTACACCGCCAGTTACGGTGCACCTAAGAGCGAAAACTTGTCGAGGAAATGATTCCATTGTGCAACCAGACCTTCGGAACCTCTCGACGGAATAAAGTAGTTCGGTCGTTCTTAATAGCGAGGCAAATTGCGATCAGTCTTGTTACGCAAAGATGGAATAAATAAAGAAGTGATTTCGAAAGAACTTTCTACAGCATTGCATTCAAGTTAAAATATGATTAAAATAAAATTTAAATACGGTGAAATTTAATTGTATCCTTCTAATTACCTCGTTAAGCTTCAAAGAATTCGCAGAAGAGGACAGATAGTCGAAAATATGACAGTACAATGATTTTTATAATTAAAAAAAATAAATAATATCATTGTTATTAAAAACAAATGAATAGTATCGCTCGGAATTATGCCGGGCGTATTTCGTGGTAATAAACCTCGTTGATCCTACGCCCTACGGACCTGGCGAAACGGAACAGAAGGAGATCCCGTTGGCACGACTATTATGTAGGCCGGGATTTAGCGCCAGCACCTCTGAGAATTTTCTCGTCCCGCCTGCCAAAGGGATCGCATTCTACGAACGCTATAAATCGGCTCATGTAGCCGCGCCACCGACACAGATATTATCCCGAACCGAAGTACCCGTCCGCCATCTTCGTTCCGTGAAATCTCTGCTCTTCTAGATCACGCTTCTAGATCAGCTCCAAATCGAGCGCGACGTCTCGGTCCGTTGCACAATTGGACGTTGCATCGATCGAGTAACGATCAAACTCGGAGCGGCTTTGAATATATCACGTCTCGCCGTAATATAGTCGACAAATCGATTCAAGATGCTTGACCGCTTCTTTCGACTTCCATTAATTCAACATATTTCATTCGACTTTCTTAGCGTTGAATTTAAATTTATGTAATAAACTGCACATAAAATATTTGTACTGCATACCATTCCGAGACCGCATTCTTCCTTTCAAAAGCTTGAAGGCGAAACATTTTTACATATAAATTTCGTAGCGTAAAAAAAGTGTGGCATAAAAAAATAATTCTTGTAACTTTGATATATTAAAGATTTGTCAAAAATAAAATACTAATTGTAAATCTTTTTTATGGACTACAGTGACAAAATAAATTTAACTTTAAAGTTACCGAGTTTTTATTTATCGTTCTTTGAGCTCTTCATAATTGATGATACGAGTGCATACGGTTTTCTCCATCATAAAAATGTAGTTCAAAGAACGATATAGCTTATTTATTCAGAAAGCAATGTAACTCTCTTTCTCTCCTCTCCGCTCTTTCTCTCTTCCTTAAACTGACAGCTGCTATCTTCATTAGATTAAACGATCGACACGTTTCAAGGGTCGTAGGCGTCCGATCGTCGAGTAGGTATATGGAAACTCGAAATGTTGAACTTGGTCGATACCAGTTCGCCCACGTGGCGGATCGCGGATCTCGCCGACCAAATTCGACTCGTGTTTGCTCGTCGCGAGTGATTTCCGTGTGCCAAGAAACCCACGAAACCGTGCTCCTTTTCGCCGCGAAATTTATCGTTATTTTACGTTACGCTCTCCCGACAAGCGCATTATCACGAGATTTCCTGGTACTGCCACCGTGTCACACACACACACATCTCGGTCCTCCTACACGAGAGCGCGACTTCGCGCGACTTTGCGACCGCGCGATCCCACGTATTTGTATTTTCTCACCGTATTACACGCCCACCTGCCTCCTGGGAAACGAACGATTCGAGGAATTGTATGCGCAGTAACTTTATTTGTTAAACATTTATATTAACGTTTAATTCTATTCATATATTAGGGATTATTTAACGGGGCTGAAAGTCACGCGAGGGTCTAGTAAACCCCAGTATGCAATTAATCACTCGGTATGTAGTTAATCCCCGCGAGCAATGCGAATTTTTAGGGATGAAACGTTCGCGAGCTGAACTGCGCATGCAACTTTGACGTTCAAAGTGCAAAATAAATGCATTTCATCAGTTGCAATCGTTACTCCGCGGATATGTGGACGTCTTTAAAGCTATACCGTCGCAATGCCGAAGCGATGCGATTTTAATGAGACGCCTTACATCATTGCGATCATTGCGACTTGATCGCGTATATATCGCGCCGCTCGCGCTCGTGGTTTTCCATCGGGACGGACGTGCCTTGTGCGATCGTTAAGCGCATTACGTAACCGCGAGGCGTTTGCGGTTACATTACGCGTTGCAGCGACCGCGGAAGCTGACGATGAGCTGCCACCAGAACTGAATCATCCGATCGATATCGCACGCAGCCCCTGCGACGCTGCGTGCATCGCGCTCCTGTTAATTAACAGCTCATTAGCCCCACCCACGCAATTAGAAACGTGCATGCCCATATCCGCCTACTCCCGCCGCAATCGCTGCCTCTCCTTTCGCCTTATTGCCCTCATCTTTCTCTTTCGCTCTGAGGAAGGAAGACGTCACGAACGACATGGAAACCTACATGACGTCACGGTCGTGACGCTGTAATTCACGTGTAACACGTTGCCGTCTACAAGGTGTCCAAAAATCCACGAGCTTTAACCAACTGTCGAAATAATGTGTCTCTTGATTTTAAAAAATATATATTCCATCCAGTTTATTTTTCTCACAAACAAGTTTTTTGTAAAGACGCTTAAAATTGAAGGCTTGATGTGAGTATTTTTCCTTAAATGGCACCACTTTTTTAGGCAATAAAAACGGGTTTAATGACATATGGCACATATATCCCCAAGGCCGCGCGAGATAAAAAATAAAATTAATATACTTATCTCGGAAAGGCATAAATTTTACAAGACATGTAATTTGAACTATTCCCTGGAACAGCGATTTCCAATCTTTTTAGACTCGCAAATTTCAAAAAAGATATTTTTATTGCAGTACTAAAAGTTTTAAAGCTCGCGGTATAAATGTAGTACTTATTATTGTAATACGTAAATACGTAAATTGAAATAGATGTCGTTACATAATGTTTAATGCACATTCAATGTTCTCAAATATCCTTCGATATACGCAAGAGACACCACAAAGTAGAAAATATATATTAATTTCTCTACATATTTTTCTTTGTGATATAAAACTTTTTAATGTTCTATAAAGAATTTTTCTTTTACTTCGTAAAACATAATTAATTGTCATTATAAGTAAGGATGATACAATAGTAAATGTATTAATTTTCTTTTATTAAGTATTGTCATTTTTATCTTCTATAGTAGGCTCTAAAATTACTCCAGTATCAAGGCGACTTTTCCATCTTGTATATCGCATGATACACACATTACGTTGATCACACGTTCTCGCGGTTGAGTCACTCGACTCAGCAAGAGGAGACGCGATGACGTACCCGTTGATACGTTGCACCACTCGTAGATGCACGTAATATCGGGAGAAAGAGAAGAAAATGCAAGCTGGCGAAAGGGTAGGGGAGACCCAGGACGAGGGGAGAGCGTAAAAAGGAGCAAAACGCGACGCGAAACCTGCTGGGCGTTGCAGGGCGATGACGCCGCACTCTGTTTACGGCAGTGACGTAGATCAGTTATACGCCACGTACGGGCGAAACGCTGTTCGTCATTACGCAATGCGAGAACCTACCTACCGTGACGGAATTCCATGACCGGCTGATCGGGCGTTTTGTCGTACCGCTAACTAGAAATGTTTGTTTCTCTTGTGACAGTCTTGCAAAAATAGCTAAGAACTGATAGCAATGCGTTCGCGAAATCGTGATTACCAGATCTTTGAATAGAAGAAACATTTTTTAATTTTTGGAGAGAGAGAGAGAGAGATTGTAATTTTTAAAAATCTTTAAACATTTATAACTGGGAATATATTACTTTCTGATTCCAACAGGTATATCTAATTTAATTTAATTTTGAAAAGATAAATTCTATTGTAATTAATCTTTTTTATTTAAATCAAATTATTTCATAATTAAAAATAAAAGATCTATTATAAAAATATTATAATTATATAATTCCCTATCTTTTGATAGGAATGATGATGTATATTATACAACATAAATAAGAGATAGAAAGAGGAGGCTCGCTCGAAACTCAAAATCAAACTCAATCATGCCATGGTTATGACGTAGCTATATTTACCGCGATAACGTATTGCCGTTATCCATTTATTACATAATGCAGGCATGACAAATGCACCGTGGAAGACGTTCGAAACATATGATTAACACGCCACAACGAATTACCTGTGATCTTGAACAATTCCACTCCTAGACTTTTAATTTCTTAATGCGAATTAATGAATAAAACATTATTTGATTGATAGAATAACTCATGACATTTTCAGGTAACATCAGCATTTGCAATCTTGTCAATGTAAGAGAACAGAAATAACAACTTTCGCGGGAACGTGCAAGGTCGAAGAGCGCGCGATAACGATTAACAGGAAAAACATTTGATATCGATGAAATCCATTATTTTATCTCTGCTAAAGATACGGTATCTTCGGAATAATGAAATTTTATCACGGCGCATTATAGGTACGTGAAAGAACTTAATCGCTCGTTATCTCGATTCCGGTATAAACTACGTCACATTATTCGAATTCATTAGAATTTTTCTTTTTAGTGGTACGTGGAGAAAACTCGTAGATTTCGTTCCTTTCGCATGAGCAAAGTAATTAATCGCACGCGAAGAATGATAAACGCGGACGGATGACTGGCAGTTCGTTTCTTATCGGAGTGTCAGCTGTAGAGCGTCGCTTATAATCACTGTTAATGTGTTAAAAAAGATGGAGCAGGTGCGCGTCGATGGTATGCACGCGCGATACTTGCCATTTGATATCGTTTAAACATTGTCCAAAACATTCGCAGGTATTTGTTTGTACGATCGTCACATGGTGACTCACTCTATCTGCGCACTCGCGCTCGCTAGACACGCATCGCTCGAAGAAAATGCACATTTCGCGAAATTATCACAAAACAGTAACGAATAACAGACGTCATTCAGATTAATCTTAATTAATTCGCGTAAAAATTTTATTTAACTACTAATGCCACGTTTTTGCAGCTTGTTTGTTTGACACGTGAATGTAATTTAGAACCGAGAGAGCGAATAGTGAAGCTTTACACGATATTATTGCCAATAAAATTATGCTAATTCTCAGGCAATCGTTAAATCATCGTTGATTACCATTTACCATCATACGTCAATATCGAGTCAAGTATTAATTAAATTAAAATTTTATTGGGCATGTGAAATCGAGAATAATCGTTGCCGCTTCGCTAAAAATTAATTAACGGTGCAGTCTCGACGTCCTTTTACATATCTCTAAATTGAATGACGTCGGTTCTGTTCGTTCCAAGGCTTTCATCCGGCGAAAGTCAGATCATTTCGGCACGGAGATTCGGGTTACGTAAATCAAACGTGTGATTTTGATTTGCAAAAGATCTCCTTCGATAAGACGTTGTACGAGCGTTTCCTGGAAGATCGATCTCTCAAACACGTCGCACCGTGAATCATCACTGGAAACCGGAACTAGCCACGTTACCGGTCTACCGTAGATTGCGAACAGATTCTGAATGAAATTTTCTCAGAAGCAACGACAAGTAATGATTCGTAAAGTATACTACGCTCACGGTTCATTCATTCGTCTTGACTTCCACGAAAATCATTGATCACACGAAAGAGAGCGCTAGCTATCAATGGACTGATTGATTTTCGATCGCAGCTTACGTTCGAAAACGAAAAACCCAGAAAAACTCACTATCTTCATCTTTCTTGTAATTAACGTTGAAGAAAGTATCATTGCTAAATAATGTGCTCTACACAAATTATCCAAACCTTTTTATTTAAAAAACTGGTATAGAAACTTTAGTTTTATTATGTAATTCTTGAAACGATATTTGAAATAATACGCGATATGTTAGAAGATTACATTCGCGTGCGTTTAAGTACACACTGTGCTTTTATGCTATGTTATTCTACTGCCAATATGTCGCAGTTACACGATTTCATCGATTGGCCATTTTCCCTTATAGCTGACCATTGGAGTTTCCACCGAGTATCAATCAATACAAAGCCTTGCATGTAACTATCATTTAAGTGTGTTCGATTGCTTCTGTCGTGAGACACTTCGTCTTGAATAAACGATATGCAGATTTTCGTATAATTCCGCGCGCCATTCGCTACAAAATTAACAATAAACTGGAAGACTTGTGGAAAAATTAAATTTTGAAAGAAAAAAGGTTCACAGTGCAGTTCTCATAAAGTTACATAAATATTTTTTATCTAAATAGATATCTATTATTACTTGATACTTTGGCGAACAACTGGCTTTATGTGGATTACACTTCTCTTTAGTCAAGGTTTATTTTCCTAGAAGTGTTCACGATCACACGACTGAAGAAAACGCCGGTTGTGAATGTCGCATTCCAAAAGATACAAAAGAATGTCCAGGCTTTAGCTGGCGAGTGTCGGATGTTTTAAATAGGTAGAGAGATCGATTGGGGGGTTTTCCATTGAAAACGAGTGACGTGTGAGTCCCTATGGTCCCTAGCGAGGGAGAGATCCGACGATCTTGAATGAACGGAGGCTCGAAAAAGAAGTGGGTAGGTCCGCGTGTTTTCTCGGGCGGTAAGAAACGCGCGCGAGATTATACGTTCGTTGTGTGTGCGTATATGTCGACTGGTATGTGAGTCATCCAGGTAAAGACGGCGGGGATTGCGAGGAGCGATCAACATTCTCGGAGCAACCCCATGAGTCACCGGGTCGCCGCCATCCCCCCGTTATTGCCTACCTGCCACCACCTGTTGCTGCATTCGGTTTCTGGGTCGCCTTTAAGTTTTAACCTGCGCTTTACTCCACCTGAATCAACCTGCATATCATCCTCACATGTGCATCAGAAGAGAATAGAAAATAAATTCACCATTCGATGACATAAAGCGTTATATATTACTCAAGGAATGACGATGATATGAAGATAACTCTGTGGGAATATAACTAATGAAAAAAGTCATTGAATTTGAGTAGCAAAACAAAAAAAAAACTAAAATAATAGTTAAAGAATTGAAAAAATATCGTGAGAAAAATTTTAATTTTGATTCATAATTTTATTAAAAATTGGAATGTTAATTTTGAGCAATATTATATTATGTATAACACGCATGTCTCTCACACATGTGTGAGGAACCAACATGTAATTGGATGAAAGTCTCCGCGGAAATTTCACGGAAATTCTCAACTTTTTCACCGTCCGCTTTTTCGACGACGAAAGAGAGAGAGACGTCCACGCGACGGCGACGGCGCGTTCTGTGGGCGGATCGATGACCTTGAATCTCGTAACAGTGTCGCTATGAGTCACGTTACGAATCGCGACTTTCAGAGCAGAGAGACGGCGATCAATGCCGGAGGAGGACCGAGCAGAGTTTCCGGAAGAGGAGCTTTCCCCACTCGTAAATTATCGTGAGTCATCCCCCGGTTTACATGCACGGAAATCCGCGAGAAGTTCAGCGAGAGTTAGTCTCTTCTTCGCCAATTACGCAATACAGAATATAGCGGCAAAGTTCAGAGATAGTGGGGACCGCTCCTAGCAAATCGCTTCTCGTCGATCGAGCGAGATTGCACAAAGTTTTTCCCTGAATCGTTTGTTTTTGTCTCCGAGATAAGTTAAATCCGACTCAGGAATTTTATCTAACTCGCGTACGTGTGCGGCATGAAGTTATCAAACGTACGACGTTCGTAATTTATATTTACGATATTAACATATCGATTGATAATTCTTACGATATCGCATTATGTATTTTATTCAACATTATTATTTCTGAGAATTGCATTAAGCAACCTATTCTTATATTCTGATATGAATTCTACATCGTTGCCTTGTCTAATATAACTAATAACATAACTAATAATATAACTAATATTATTATTCTTAAATATGTCTTCTCTATTTTTAGGAATTCTTTAATCTTTAGGAAATAATATGAAGTCGGTTACAGCCATCTACTTTTATCAAATACGTCTAACAGAAAAACCTTGACTACACTTTAATTGTTTTTGAAATCACTTCCTTAAATGTCGTTCTCAGGGCAGCTACTTCGATACATCCGTAGTAGGAATTTCCTCTTTTACAAGAAAGGAATAAAAAATTTATCATATAAATTATTCACAGATACTTAAATAGACTAATGACATTCGATTGCGCATTAGCCGCGAATGAAAGAAAGAAACGCACGACCCAATGCGAATAGCAGATAACGCACGTGGCTGTTCAAGTATTATCGCGTATCGTTCGGCATGCACACATAGTAAACGGAGTCGAGTCGAAGAAAATAATCGTTAAAGCGAACATTAAAGCCGATCGAAGTCTTTCCATCCAACAGAGCGTGAACGTCGCACTCGCTTTAGGCGTTCGTTTCCCTATCGCCGCGCCGGTTTAAAGTCGATTGTTTGCTTTCAAGATAAGAACGCGCCACAAGCGGGTGGACAATTCAAGACCAGTTCTGTCGCGTTCGGTACCGATCCTGTAGAATGCTTTTGTGTCGAATGTATGTACAAAGTGCAATTGCGACATTGCGACAAACACAAAATGCGGTGACCTATTCACTTGCCTGTCAACCGTGAACTTTGCGCTAATCATTTGTTGCTACATTTTTTTTATAGTTGTATTACTTAATCGCATTCATTAAGTAGATAATCCACGATTAAAATGTACAAAATGGTTTACAAGATTTATTAATACCATATATGGAATTCTGTGCAAGAGATACCCTGATATTGTTTACAAATTTTGAATTTCGTACGAATAGAAATCAACAGATAGAAATTACATGATGCAATATTGTTTTGCAACTTAAACGTAGAAAATTCTTATATTACATAATAATTGCGTATATGTATGTACCTATAGGTAAATGTTATTTCCTAAATAAAAAATAAAGATTAAAATTGTTATAGGAAATAAAAAATGAGCTTTTATTATCCTACTCCATCCATATCAACAAGTGTGAGAGAGAGTTTAGTTCTTATTCTTCCTGTTATTCTTAAATTGATTAGATTGTATCTTGCTTCTCCGCAAATATTATCGCATTATCACTCACAAAAAAGTGTGTGTGTATAATGTGTAAATGTATATGAGTGTATTGAGCTCAGGTTCGTAGATTCGCTAATCCTAAATAACTACGCAGATTAGTCACCTCGACAAAAAAATACAACAGTTTTTTTTTCTTAATGAGTATGAAAAATATTAAAAAAGCACATACACGCATACACATTGGAAAGATGTTGGTAAAGTGGCTGTGTCAGACTCATTGCACCATCTAACGTTGTGAGTGCCAACTTTGTGATGCAGCTACAGTTTCCTGCAGTATCTTAATTATCGAGATTTTTTAACATTTAAGGTCGAGTTTCACAAACATCGGTTAACTGTTAACCGTAGGTTAACTCATTCTCCGTCTCTTTCTAAGGGAGAGGTTAGAAAGTGACGGAGAGTGAGTTAACCCACGGTTAAAAGTTAACCGATGTTTGTGAAACTCGACCTAAATAGAAAATTAAAAAATGAGAAAATTTTCATAATTATTACTTTCGTAAAGTCTGGATTTAATAAAAATATTCCAATAAATAAAATTGTGATATTTTTGTCTTATAAGTTACGTTTTTAAATTTGCCTTTTAAAATTTTTATTGTATGCTTTATTCTTTGTAACTTAATAATAAAATATTTCTATAATTTTCTAGAAACGTTTCTTAAATTATTGTAGTGATCATTAAACTATAGGTAAAAGAATTCAAAAGCACCGATATAAAATGTCGGAAGTTTAAGCAATGGTTGCTTATTTATTGGTCTCTTTACAACTTTGCTTTTCCTTTTAGTACCTCAGTAGAAAAGATTCGCATTTTTTGGTGAAGCGTTAAGTTAATCTAGGTGATAATTGGACTGTTCCTCTCGAGAAAAAAAACGAGCAAGCGAGAAAAAGAGAGAGAAAGAGAGGGAAAGGAAGAGAGAGAGCAACATAAATAATTAAACTTCTTAACACATATGTTAGGATTCTTCTTGTTACATTCCGCACTGTAAATGCAGCAAAAAGATGAATTATTTTACGGTGCACAACTATTAGTCTTTTTTAGGTATTCGCATTATTGAACAGGAATGTGAATTGTATTCGTATCTGAGTTAACTGCTTTTGACTTATTTATGCAATGCACCTATATTGTAAAGTAGAGTATATTACTTAATTTTTACTATTTTCTAAATTCTTTATTATTTTTCTGAAATTATTTTGAGAAGCAATGTTATATGTAGGTATATCTATTTTTTATAAAATCATATTTTTATCTTTTCAAACCTAAATTTTATTATAACTTATTTTTTACATAAAAATAACGTCTTTTGTACAAATATTTCATAAAAATTTGATATTTTTGGCAGAAGGATTGTATATACAAGATGTCACAATTATCCATTTCTTTTTGTCAAAAGGACAAATTTTAAAGAGAATTTTACAATAAATCTCAGCGTTCTGTTATCTATTATAAAATTATTATTTTTAAATTCGCTTTTTATTTAAAAAATTGTTTAAAAAAATAAAGCTATTAAAAATCTTTTAAATTTTATACATATATATATGTATATTACTTTTTTTCGAAAGTTAATGCCAATCAAGATTTCTTTTTCTACGCCATAAGTGTCCGAATCGCATCTCGAAGGGGTATTTTTTATGCCAGCTGTACATCGAAAACTGGCACGGGTCAAGAAGGTGGGTCCGATAGAAAGTCGTCCACACATAAAGTTCAAAAATAGAATGGCTTGCGAAACTGCTCCCGAGATGATTACAAAAATAAGGGAACATAAACAATATTGCGAATACACACGAGTTAATCCTAGTACCTAATGCTATGCAGAATAAATCAAAACAATAATTATTATATTCCTAACAGAGAATTGGCTACGTGAATCTATATCTTTTCACATTGAGAGACTGTACGTAAATTATACTCTATACAAGTTAAATGAATAGATAAATAAATGAACTACACACAAAATGAATTATATTAAATAAGTTATACAGTATGCCACAAAGAAAATCTTTTTCAAATAGCTCAAAGAATTTGTAAATAAAAAAATACCGAAGATAAAAATTCTTACGAATATAAGCTTTTGTAAAGGCAAGATAATAGAGATGCGCCCGTTAAATACATCACGTTTTGCCAAGCCCTTCGATCACGACGAATCGTAAGAAATACGGAACCGCGTCAATTACTTTGATCCACCGCGTACGTGCGATGTTATCGCCTAACGATTGTAACGACGAGCATATCGCTGATACGATCGTGACGACGTAATAACAGATTTCCACATCCAAGGCAGAACCGAGGAGAGTCCTTTCCCCCATTCTCTAAACGCCGTAATCTTTACCCAATTTGTTCTCACGAACTGTTATTCGTGTGCAGGCTATTTAGATACGATCCGCAAGACGCGCTCCGCCACACGCGGAAGAACGTATAGATGCGCGGCTGATATTTTCACGACACGTTCACGGACGTCGACAAGAACTCATTACACCTGTGCTAATTGCGTCTCTCAAGGATCGTCTAATCAACGAGCGAGAGTAGAAAGTACGGATCGTCACTCGTAAAACGATGACAAAAGTACTTTAAAATAATTAAAACAGTAATTTTACGAAAAAAAGCACGATAACAAACTCTGAAATCCTCTTGACAAAAATGATATATATATTTCGGGAGGCAGAATTATTCTTATAGTAATTTTACGAAAAAAGAAACGCACTATAACGAGTTCTCTCTGTAGTCCTCTTGACAAAAATAATATTTCGGGAGGTAAAATTATTTTTATATTATCTCCTTTTTTGCTTGTACAAAAGGAATATCAAATTATTTTCATAAAAGATTTGATTCTATTACAAAATATCGATACGTAATATTGCCTCACAAGATAATTTCAAAACTTAATGATGATCTCAGCTGAATGTCTAATGAATGCATCAAATTTTATTTAATTATTAAAGACCGCGCATACCGCGTCAGTTACTCCGTTCAATACAGATGTAATTAGAAGCAAATGATTTTGAACCAGATCGCTATTAGTTCGCCTGGCTTCGCGACTATGTGATGAGCGCTTTCACAAGAGAACGGAAATTACGAAATTTGCGTTAACTTATGGCAAACGCAACGAGGCTTCGGCGGGGAAAAGTCTTGGACGTAATGGTATCGATAATTATCGTATCACGCGAAATTGGCTGATGGATCATTACACGTGCGTCTCGATTCATCGCAACTCGTTACGATACTTACGCACCGTGAATGCATCTACTCGATCATAATCTGTACAAATATTCAGCTCTCGCAAGATTGCTCGAATTTCGTTGAATCTCACTTTTTTTCGTAATGACCATGATAATTTATTCAGGATGACTGCGTAGGAAAATCACTACCGAATGCTCACACTTATATGTGGATATGGAAAGTAGTTAAACTTTATTTCTTTAAAAAACAAATTTAAAAAGTAATTTTCACTATTGTTTTATGAATAGAAATTAATGCAAAATAATCCATGGTTTTAAATCATTAGTTAAGCAACATTATTTTAATTTTGGTTTCGTTATTAGCTTTAAACATTATAACCCCCAATTGACGCCCAAAAATTTATGCCATTTCTTAATAACAACAATAATAATAATATGCAAAATAATATTTCTTAACATCAGTGCGGGATCGAAATGCAAAAGTGAAGTTGCATGCTCGAGATGATATTTTGCTTTCGGTTTACTTACGATTTCTCAGCGAAGAAAGTCCCCACAGCGTGCAACTTCCCTTTCATACTGCATCCACATATACGCGAGTTGCAAACAGGGTCATGCCGATGAAAGTCAATAATAATACTTGCGCGCGCGAGCAAATACCGGCGTCTTTCTGATTTGCATAAGCAAACGCTATTTCGCGGACGCTACCGAACGTTAATAAATTTCATCTTCGACGAGCTCAGGCGGCCGACCGTCATCCTTGATGACGACAGGATTTTTTTCCTTGCCTTTCGCTGCCACATGGTTATATGATTATTTTACAGAATAAGAGAGAAAGAAAACCGTGTCTTTCATAAAGATATTTTAATGTCTTCTGTTTCCCGCGGCTTAGCTCGTCGGGTATTATACACGGCTACCTCGTCATATTCGACCTCGTCGATTGCAATTCCGTTAATGTCACGGCACAATATCCTGCGTGATCTATATATATCCTTGTATGGACTTTTCTCGGCTGAACAAAAGACTCGGAAGAATACATGAATGGATCGGGCCTTTCTAATGCCTTTTTTTCCTTCCCGCAACAAGTTTGTTCGATTTGCAACTCATGACGATAACAATGACAACGTTTAAACAAGCTCGAATATACCCACATTTAACTCAAATATTAAATTCGAATAATTAAACTAATTTTAATTTTAAGGCGAGTACTTCTCTATCATTTTAAGTGTACCAATGTATATTACAAAATAATATTCGTACAGAATATTTATACTGAAAGTGAGCAGATATTACACAAACGTAAGACTATCAAACTTTCTTTTGCGGTCAAAGTTTTCTTAAGACGTCTTGCGGAAAAAATCGCGAGACTCCTCGAGGAGAGGCAAGTTAGCGCTTTGTGGACGACTGCGTTTCGAATGCTATCACGAATAATGCGTAGAACCGCGAGAACGTGACGCAAGATAAGCCTTTTTGCCGATCGTCGTTCGCCATTAGAGCGAACGAAACCCGCGCAAACGGTACCGTTCTGCATGAAAGCGCGGTAAAACGGCGCGGCGTCGTAAATGGTTGCGCTTGCCGTTGTTACAAGTCACCCGGCGAAGATGAGAAGCAGCGAAAGGGACGAGAGCGAGCGCGAGCATCACCGTCCGCTCGCTCCAGCAGCATCCCGCCGCTGTTACGTGAGAATGCAATGCGTACCCACTGACCGGCTTCACGTAACGTTCCGCGGCAGGCACGGATTCACGCTTTATTACGATTCACGCATCACATTCGACATAAACCTAATCGAAACGAAATTAACTAGAATATTATCTTTATCTTATCAATTATTTTATCGTACACGTAATTCTATAACAAATTCAAGAATAAATAAAAAATAATAAGCCAGTAATATCTAATTTAAAAGTACCTACATGCACAATGAGTGATAAAAGTATAATTTATATATATGTGATATTATTTTTAAAAATAAGTTTTAAATATTTTCCTTAAACGCGTCTGGTTTCCTTAAATGCTCCAAATCTGTCATTAACATCAAAGTTCTGGGACACCCTGTGTACCTCGTATACATCTGTCAGATTCCCCGCGATATCTTATTACACGTAATATTTCGCGCACGTCGACGCGAAAGTAAGCTCTAATTTTAATGTAATAGCCTGCGGTTTGCCACGCAAGCGCCCCTCCCTGCTGCCATAAAAAAAATTTAATTAAACAAAAAATTTCGCTCCGGGGGGGCCACGTGAGTGCTCGCTCTTAATTAAGATACCGATCGCTGACCCGTTGTAACGCTCGTACAACGTAATCGAGCGAGAGGCGATCCGCGGCCTCGAAAAATCGCACGCACCAGGTAAAAATGGCGTATGACTTACTGCAGCTGGTCACTCCGCGCTGAGAGGAAAGTCGTAGGTGGGAGAGCGACGTGATCGCCGGTTATGCAAAAGGCGAAAACGGTCACGTGTGCGCGCCGCGAACCGAGGCAATGTCATCGAACTTATATAATGTGTCGCCTTGCTTCGATTACACGTAGCCCTCCGCGCGTATCGGATTTAAATTAATCCCTCATGGATAGATCACGGTTTATGACGTCGCTTTCTACGTCTCGAGAACCGACGACTTCAATATTCTTCGAGCCGTAAGATAACGAGGATTATCTACATTTGCATATTACCTACAATTTTGAATAATGGACGAGCAATTATTTGCTCATGTGAGTGCCGAAACACTCGTCTAGTAAATGCTCTCTGACAAACTCTCGGCTAATAACAACGGATAACAAAACGGTCCACGTTAAAATCTCTAGATGCATTTAATTAGCTTCAGATACTCGACTATCTGGCAACCGAGAAAATCTGTTCTGCACCGATCGGGATTATCAACTCATCTGTCCTCTGAACGGAGGAGCGAGAGCGAGGATGCTGGATCCTCCGCGCACGGAAAGATTCCGGCGAGAGGCGCGACCCGCGCGGAATTCCTCCTCACGCGAGGGATGGCCCGGCCGCTCGTAGATAGGCGCAGGTGAGAGGGCCCCGCGAGAAGAAAGGTAAGAGGTCCCACGATCAGGGGATCCCTACCGCGCCGGCCGGCGAGGAGACGCGGCGACGGACGGGCCCCGGCCGAGAGGAAGAGCCCGTCGAGAGCTGAGTCGAGTCGAGTCGAGGTGATCGCGTCGAAGGTGCGCAGTGCATCCGCCGCCGCTTTTCACGGTGGACGAGCGTAATCGGAGCCCCGTCCGCCGCAAACCGCCCATGCGACACCGGACAAAATGCCGAAAATTACTCTGCGTATTCTGTGTAAGTGTCCGCACGCGTGTCGAGGCCGGGCCCGCCGCGTGTGGGAACCTGGAGTCGAATAACGTGTTCCCCGTGCCCCGCGATCCGGCTATCATGTGTCGATCACACGAGTGATAGTGTTCAAATATCTCGCGCCTCTCGCCTCTCGTTTATTTTGATCACGTGTTAATATATATATCGCCGCAGGCAGGTAAGACAACCGGGTTCTGTATGTTAATCGACGCATTCGGGCTTTCATCTCGATCAGGATTGAATAATTTTTTTTAACGACATGTCGATCACAGCGGACAGCAACAGTGATATAACGAAAAACGTGCGGCGGAGATCGTGAGTCAATTATCTCGATGGGAACTCGACGACTCGATCCGGCGATGGGAGGAATTCGTAAAAATTTACGACGATCGCAGGTCGCGTGATATGAAATTGTGACATAACATTTTTATTCATTGTATGATATTTTTATATGTGCATATTCACGAAATATATTGGTTAATTTTTATAGACAAAAGTGATCATTTAATAATAAAAAAAATCCTGAGAATACCTGATACCGATGTAATTCATTAAATACTTTATCAACCGGCAACGTTACGTTCTAATTCTTAAACATAGTTAATTGCATTTCATACGCTCATTATTAGAAGATATATAAATTAATGATTTCGATCAATGCGGATTAGATTTTCTCTGTTGCCAGATAATTGAGCGTATTAATTAGACTAATTAGAGTTGTGGGCACTAACCTCTCGGGTCGCGCCTCTCGCCGGAATCTTTCCGTGCGTGGAGAATCCAGCATCCTCGCTTCTCCGTTCAGAGGACAGATGAGTTGATGGTTCCCGTCGGTGCGGATCAGATTTTCTCGGTTGCCAGATAGTTGAGTATCTGAAAACAATAAGTATGAATATCTAAAGACCTTTGAATTAAGGAAAAAGTCACAAGATAAGAAAAATTGTTTGAATAAAAGATTGTTTCTGGCAATTTCTTTAAAGTAATAGACTTAAATGAGCCATCGATATCAAAGATTTCCACGTTATTTCAGTTCGCAACTCCTAAAACTTTAAAATTATAGTAATATGCAACGGTATATGCATTCAATGAGAAAATATTGCTATAGGTATAGTTGCCGCAAATCGATTTTATCGGGCGTTATGACCGAAGGCTAATCGTGAGAGAAAACTGAAGTCATAAAGTATTTATGGTACGATTGAAGAAATTAATTTATGAAGATCTTTGCTCTTCTCTTCCCTCTCTATCTATTACACTCGCGGACGTTACGCAACGAGAGATCTCTCAGCCATCTTCGTATCTCGGTAGCGAGTTTAATCAATCACGATTAAGCAGGTCGTCCGCGATCCAGTTATAATTAAGAAAATACCACTTATCCACGTTTCGCAGCGACGCGACGGTCC
Source organism: Leptothorax acervorum (assembly GCA_035220615.1). Classification (NCBI taxonomy): domain Eukaryota; kingdom Metazoa; phylum Arthropoda; class Insecta; order Hymenoptera; family Formicidae; genus Leptothorax; species Leptothorax acervorum. The sequence goes on along the minus strand of JASTWQ010000046.1, from coordinate 259,027 downwards.
ATTCATGCAAGATGACGTTCACGTAATGTTATGGAAGAACATCGAAGCAACACGCTCATAAATTAAATCTCTCCGCGACACCGAAGTATTACGCACATCAGAATTATTACGGTTTTGTCATTATTTCGACAATCTGACGCGTTTATGTGTAATTTACAAATGCGCCGTGTAAATTGCAGCAATTGCCGTGAAGAATTTTATTGCTCATGTGCTGAAATACGTCGGCGCTTTGATTTAATGTTGGCGGACGTGTAGCTCGTGATGGATGTTAATAATATTACATATGGATGTGTTGACTGCTTAATGAAACTTGTCCATCTCGAATTTATGGAAATCTCCTGATTCCGAATACTCCTTTTAAAAAATGCAAAATTATATTGCAATTCCGCTACGAGAACATCGATATAATTAAATTTAATTTATCTTAAATCGTATATCTATATTTTTGCTTAATATTTGAATAGGATTATTCATCCAAAATTGCAATAATAGATTTATTAAAATTAATATATTAAAAATATTTTATCTTAAAAAATTTCTTCAATGTTCGCGATCGTATAATAATAAAGATGAATTAAGATGCAAAGATATAAATAAGTAATAGAAATTAATTTTTGCTTAAAGCTATATTGTACGCGATAAAAAATAATTAATTTTCAAAGTAGGTTCAAATATACAGAATTATAAAAGTGCAATAGAAAAATTGACTACATTAAGAAAATTGTTGTTGTTTTTTTATATCTATTCTGAAGTATCCAACACCTAAATCTCTAAATCTTATATGATATCTTTGCGAGTGCTCAACGCAAAAATCATCAGTAGTCAGCGGAATTGACTTGAACAATCGTTTCAAGCAGTACCGTGAAATCCGATTCGTCTTGGATCTCAGCGACTATATTAAAAGAGCGTTGTGTTCGCGAGGACACTTTCGCCGCTGGAAATTGGCGCCGCTAATTACTCGTTTCGTCTCGCCGCAATCGCAAGTTACTCGACATTTTCTCTCGGGGGTCGCGCCGTTCTGCGTGCATTATCTTTTGAATCATCTGATCATTAATTTCGCGATAATCGTCAGGCGGAAAATAATTCACGGACAATTTCTCGCGGATCGAGCGATTTGTAACACCGAATAAGAGCTCGCTCTATCACGACCACCGGTCTTTGTGCTCATTCCTCGTGGCCTTTGCGTCCTTTTAATGCCATTGAAAATGGCAACCACAATGAGAGAGAGCACGTGCGTTTAAGAACATCACTCTATAAAGTGGATATATTGTCGGCCTGTCGGTCTTTCGAAAGATTTCACGTGTTGCTGACTACGGATAATGACAACGAAATTACGGAGGACATCGAGCTCCGACAGCTTTACATGGCAGACATGTATAATAATACATTATTAAACTACGCGTTGCAACTAATATCTTAACTCTTCTAAATCGCAAACTTTTTTGGTAAAGAAAGACTTTATTATATGATCGCGAACATTGAAGAAATTTTTTAAGATAAAACATTTTTAATATATTAATTTTAATAAATCTAATATTGCAATTTTGCGTGAATAATCCTATTCACGCAAAATAATAAGGCAATTAACGTTTCAATCTTTTCACTATTGAGTTCTTATAGGTATGTTAAGAGAAATGTCGAGAGACTTAAGAGAAAAGACAGAGTTGCACATTGTAGTCAGAGAAACGTGACTTTATTGGCGTCATCTAAACCTAAACGATCAGCAAGAGCCCTCGAATCATATTATCGTGTTATATTGCGTAATATTAAATTATGTATTGTATAATTATATAACTATACGTTATATAATGCGATGATAATTATCTCGCGCGAGCTACGTTTTTCGAAATGCCACAGAAAGTCTACCGAGTCGGCGTTTCAAGGCGAACAATCTTGTTTACTTGTTTATTCGCAATAAACGTCGTGATAATACTAAGAATGCATGCAGCATCGATCATCAGCGCATCATCTAAGCGTGAATATGAATTATGAGAGAGGATAGATACTCTTTCGCCGCGATAAATCAAGCGGAGAGACGTAAAACTCGCGTTATCCTCATGGAAGACTCGGACTTCTCGGGATCAACTGCCGAGTCGTGATGACGACGATCGTTCATGGTCGATCGTGAATTAAGAGCTACCTTGCCTAACCGATTGTAGAGCGCGGGTTAGATTTTAGCGTGGCCTCAAAAGTACAACGAAGATGTTCTATCCCGAGCGACCTTTCACGCCACGCTCGCCCGATTACGAAATCGAAATCGAACGATATTCACTGATCGCGGCGCGACTACGACGCTTCGCGGTGAATCGAAGAGTTGGAATTCATTGTTTGAATACAAGAAACACCGGGATATTTATGCACCGTGTGTCTTGCTTATTAATGAGGAAATTTAATTTGGATTTAATCAAAACCTAGATTATATTATCGTCCATAAATATAGTTTATATATTATTTTATATAGTATTATATAGTTTATATAGTATTATTATATTATCGTCCATAAATATATATTATACAGTATATTATAATCAATATTTGCTGGATTTGTAATATTATTTAAATTATAGACAACAATAAGTGACAATCATTCTGGCATGAAAGAATCTTCAATTTTATATTATAATATTTTAATCAAATCTAGTATGCCATTTATTCAGGAATTATTTTCGAATTAACGAGCTATGTAGAAACAATCTATCTTCACGATCTATATATAATTGTTAAAAGAGCTGTATAATTTGCACAATTTTGACGAACGTTTTTTGATTTTTAAATTTCTTATAAATTAATGTATTACATTTTTAAAAAAAGTTCTTTGGTCGTCGCATAATCATATAATATTCGTTCAAGCACTTTTCGCGAGTAATCTATATAGATTCTCTCCTTCGTATATAGGTCTCGTGACGGCGGTCTTGTGCATCGTTCAGCGGAGTCTTGAACATGGAATTCCTAGGAGGAGCTTCCTGTCACGCAGGGCGATCGATGGAACTAGAGGAAGGTTTGTTCTCGCTAAGCGGCTTCTTCCGCGCGCGAATTCGATTAACCGATTTAATTAAACCCGCTCGCCTTTGCAGGAAGTACTTCGATCCGAACGAGGACGGTGCATTCGACAGCTATGGATCCGCGGGCGGTCAGTACGATCCGTACGATCATATAACGGGTAAGTTATTAACTTTCTAAACTTTAAGAACCTTAAAAATCTATAACAATTTCCTAAGACATCAACTTTTATATATATTTCTTTCCTTATATCTCTTAAAATATTGTAACTTCTAAAGTGAGACTTCTACATGCATTCTTATTATTGAATGCCTTTCTTTTGTGACTGTATTTTAATAGTTTCACACTTTCGATTAAGGTGGATGCCGCCTTACTCATTTTTACATTGCGTAATTATTTTCCCCTGACGACGTGCGGAATTCTTGTGGGGCAGTTATCTTTCAATTAATCCTACGCGCAGCGACGAATGGAGGCGGCGATAATTACAAGAAGCTTGTCGATGTCGCGGTTGACAATTTTATGAAAATAATAACTCGAAACTTCAGTCAATTTTTTGCTACCGTAAAGTTATTCACGTTACTCAGAAGGACATTGGAAATGTCTCGTTAACTGCCGCTGTAAATGCGGATAAATGTGCGCGAATAACTATTAATTCGCGTTTAACTCCGACGAGGCGAGCGGATCGTCATTCGTGTGAAAGGTACCGCGATGTGTTTATATAAAAAACGCGTCGCGGATAGGTCATGAAAAACTTTACTGATTATATGGATGCGGCAAATTGCGAGACGTTATCTGTCTGAGCACGAGCGATAACTGCAGCGAAATCTTAAATATCACCGACGATAGCGCGATCATCGCGGCCTATTTTCCGCGACCTTGATTAGCGATTAACGATCAAGCTCGGTGCACGTGCTTAATGACATTTTTTTTACTTCTTTTTCCCTTTTAATTGAGCGATGGCAGTATTATTATTCTCTAAATAAGCGTTACATTAATTACCGATCTTGTACCATTTGATTCTAAATATGATGATTACTGAACTGATATTAATTTTTCCCTGCTGACTTTATATGCAGCTTTTTTAAAAATTTAATATATTAATTGATAAGAAATTTAAAAATCAAGAAAGGTTCGTCAAAATTGTGCAAATTATACGGTTTTTTTAATAATTATGGATCGTGAAGATAGCTCATCGTTTCTACATAGATCGTTAATTCGAAAATAATTCCTAAATGGCATACTTGATTTGCCGTAGGGTAATGAATCTTGCTACCTCTCACTCTTTCTTTCTCTTTCAGATCTATCCGACATCAGAAAAAATGTGCCGGGTGAGCCGGGAATCGATTATCCCGCCTACACGACATTACCTCAGACAGGATTCACGTGCGAAGGACGTTCACGTGGTAAATATACGTGAATAAATTATATAGTCGACTCGTCATATGCCATTTCGCTTATTATTATGCGTTATGACATATCTATAGTTTTGCTAAATGCAACATTTCTATTCTACCTGCATGAAATCATCGTTCCTTTCTTTAATTAGAAAATGCAAAACATTTTTAACTCGCATTACACAATATGTGTACATATCAATATATTTCTTTAAAATTAAAGTAAATTTCAATAAAAGTGATTGATAAAAAAATAATAAATAACATGATAACTTAAATGCAATAAGAAAAATAACTTTACATAGATGGCTGATTGAGATCACTGATCAATAATATATCTAGACCTTTTGGAATATTATGGACGAATATTAAAATTTTTTAATTTTGAAGAATTTAGAATATGCATTTATTTTACGATAGAGAGATGTGTGGCTTTTACAATATTTAAAGAAACATTTTTCAAAAGTTAAGTATATTTTATGCAAAAATAATTAGAAAATAAAATAATCAGATTCACATCGATTTTGGTTTTGACGATGTTTTCATGCAACAGCAATGATATATAATCGACTCCAGCATTATTTAACAATGGATCCATAAAAATTTATTTCAGTTTTTAATATTTTAAATATGATAATGACCACAGAAATTACAGATAATGTATTCAGATTCCGAAAATACAGATAATGTATTCAGACATTCAAAAAGGTTATAAGACTTATAAGAATAAATCAATAAATAATATAGAATATCTTTCATTGCTTCACTTGTCATTATTGCAGTTTTAAATATTGTTTATTAATAATTTTTGAAAAGATATTTAATTCTTCACGGTTCTTTTCTAGTATTCTATACTTTCTATTTTGTGTACATAACTGATATAATTTTTATAGGATATCCATTATTATAAGATTAACATAAAAAAATAATTAAAACTCACCGGCACCATGCGTAGCAGCGAAGTTGTATGATGTTAATCTGTAAAATACAAATATATCCCCAAATTAAGTCTGTGTTCAAAATAATTAAGACGGTAAAAAATAATTATAGGTATGTAGCGCGGATTAAATTTTCGATTTTTTAAACAAATATTTGATTAAAAAATTAAAATGATAAAATACGAATAAACTTTTATAAGGTCTAATAAGAAAGTCTAGTTCTCGTACAAATAATTGAAATAATAAATATATTTAATATTACATATTTAATTATTTAATTATGTAAATATTCTATTTGCCTCTCTATTGAAATATCGAGAAAATACCAAACATATCATATACATATATTAAACATTTTTTAAATAAATATCTCTAAATAATCCGAAATACTTTATGCGAACATAGCGAACCATGTTACGCAAGAACGCAAAATACCACACAGCATAAATGCGATTGTCGCGAGAATAAATGATTTACTTCGCAATAATATAAGAAAATAATATAGTAATGAATTCCGCGATAATGATATAAATGAAGTAATTAATGAAATGATATTTACCCGTGGTTGCACCGCCCGGCGCCCGATGCCATCCCAGGCCTCTCCTCCTCCTCTCAGATCTCCTTGTCGTTGCTCCGTCCCGTCGTGGGCACACACACTCACACCACTCGCGCAACACGGTTAAGTTACGGTCACATGGATCAATCATTAGAACGATCGCGCGTTAATCACCGGTACGAACATGTGGCTACTTTGCATCGGCATTTCCGCACGTTTACCGTACGCGACGCGCGCTCTGTTGCATCACGACAGACGTGTAACGTGAGAAACGCACGTAATCGCACGAAGCCACGATCCGCGACGTCGTCCCGTCCCACCGATTAACGCGACGGAAAAGTCTAAGTAACATGGCGGTGGCGGAGGGAGTTCGTAAATCGCCGTGGCCACCTTCACGCTTCACGCGGACGCGCCACCCGCCGCGACGACGCTACGCACCCGCCGCCGTGTTACGTACTAACCTAATTTCCTCATTTCCCTGCGCTTTTCGCGCTCGCGGCATAATACAAATATCGCTCACGTTCTGTTTCAGCACGATTACTGTCGCGTATTTGGAACTCGACTCGAATGCATAAATACGTGAGCTGAATCGAGATAAATTGTCCGCGGAACGCGACATTTGAGAGAACGATACCAATCGTTGCCTCGCGACCTCGTGTCGTCCGCGGTGGCGAATTCCGAGCATGAATCTAATTACGAAATACACGCTCCAACGAGTTACCAATATGTACACGCTAAATTCACGTTACAGAATCGCTAATTATCGAGATACGACGCTGATTACGATTTTACTTACTGTTAAACGTCGTCGCGACGCGGCTGTTCGACTCTGAGCGCTCGGTGTCCTGTACTCCTGCCGTATTCACGGCGGCAACTTCATTGCGATGCGATACGATGCGACGCGATTGGATGTGCGTCGATTTAATGACTGATCAAGACGCGACGAATTGCCCAAAAAATGTTTAAAATTATTGAATTAAATTGAATTATCGAACTGTCGATGTAATTTACAGTTTTCTAGATTCCGATCAAAATTATTTCGTTTTTCCTAGAAAACACAATAGAAATTCTAAGTAATAACTAATTCCGATCTGCAATCTATTCCGAAAAGTACTACACTACATGCTCTGAAGAAGAAGTAATAGCCGCCTGTAAACGCGTATATACTTCGTAATTAAATTTGTGTATTTCGCAATTAGATTTATGCTCGGAATTCGCCACCGCGGACGTCGCGAGGGCGACGATTACTCTCTCAAATGTCGGATATATACTTTACAATTCCCGTCCCTTGTAGCTCCGACTTACGTTTCGCGCGAATAAAATGCGCGAGATACTTACTTCGACGAACGCTGATCGTCTCGAAATTCTCGAGAGGTCTTTACGAATCGCTTATGGCGAAGCGGATCAACCGTGCCGGCCGATATTCCCTAATTAATCTAATTATTCGCAGAGAGTCGCGCTCGCGTCTCACCGCGACCGTGTCCCGAGGGGTAATGCGACGCTGCGTGGCAGTGGCGTGACCGCGACTCGGCCACTCGGCCACTCGGCTGGCTGACTCGGCTCGCATCGTCACCCCGGTCACCCCACCCCGCCCCTAATTGCCCAGCGCTGCCCGAGTTCGGAGCGCGGAGGAATGTAAACAACGTGCTACCGTATCTCGCAAAATAAACGCTCGAGCCGTTGCTGTAATATATTTGAAATATTTGATGTATCAAAAATCATATAAGCTGAATATTTCATTTCCAGCACTTAAAATCGCGATTTCTGAGAATGAGATATCGGTTGCACGTTCCGCTTCGCTTTGTAAACTCGTCATGTAAGCGTTTGAAGAAACGATCACTTTTTCATACTTTTCTCTCCATTAATTGAAAATTTTCGTTGAAAATAAAATTAAACAACTTACATGTAAGAGCTAAGATTTGCTGTTAATCATTGATTTGTTAATATTAATTGGTTGCTGCAATATACTTTCGATAAAAAAGATTAGATAATTTGAATATAACAAATATTTGTTATATTATACGTGTGTATGAAACTTTAATTGTTACATGCAAATCATGTAATTATTATTTTTAAACAAATGTTTGATCAATTAATTAATCCTGTTTCAAAAGACATTTAAATATATAATGTTCATTTAATGGATGAAATTTCCTTCTTTTTATTTGAAGAAAAGTGGGCATATTAAACGTTTATATTTAAGGGAAATAAAATTGTATTATTTTAATAAATCAAACATTATGATTCTACTCAAGAAAATTAGATTATTTTAGTAAGAAATCATATTTTTTCTTTGTAATCATGTATATAGCTCCATGTCACTCTCCCGGATTTTATAATCATCCATCACTGTACATAATTTGTAATTTATATATAATCATATTAACTGCATGATGAATGATTTCACGAATAACGCGTCATATACAGAACTGAAATTGAAACCAAATAAAATCATTAACGTAATTCTATCTTGTCCGACAAGATGTTTAGCCTGAAATAAGATTTCTAAGATTAAAAAAAAGACACGCTCAGTGTCAGACTTCCTACTACCGGTTTTCTCAATAAATCGAGCAAATGCACCAAGGAAACTACCATCCGATTATTGGTAAAAGCATGCGTTGTATATACAGTTTCATTTAATTTTCCGCGATATTGCTGCTGAAACTTGATGTTCCAACTACGCTGACCGCAGATGTTAGATAATCCGGTGAGAGAAAGATGAAGTGCACAAAGGAACATCGCGAACGTTGACGAGACTACGTACAATTACATAAACGAGATCTACGTATTTATTATAGCATACATAACGAATTTCTAATCCTTGTGAGCATTCATTTATATTCTTATCGCGCAATCATAGTCTAATTACCATAAGTATGCTTAATATTCATTTTCAAATTAATTTTAATGTTAAAACGAGAGATTAAATATCTGTTTTACTTATTTAATTAGGGAAGGGAGAGGTAATTTCTAATGTTCCAACAATAGCTGTGTTTTAAGTCCGACAAATAATCGGCGCGCAGTTTAATATGTTGGAAAATACGCGTATTAAATATATATTGAAAATAATATTGAGCTGCCTAAGATCCAAGCTTGGACCGTATGGCTATTTCCTCTGAATTGATTTATATCTTAACGGTCTTAACATATATTGTTTTACTTATATTTAACGTTCGCAAACAAACTTCCGATTTTATAATTATACCCTGCAAAAGTAATTTTGTTTAATATTTATTTTATATTAAATATAAGTTTCACACAAAATGTTACAAAAATAATATTATCTAATACAAATTTCATTATCGCGAGATTTACAATCTTCAATTTTAGGAAATCATATTATAATTATACATATTAAACAAAAGTAATTTTGTTTAATATTTATTTTATATTAAAAATAAGTTTTACACACAATGTTACAGAAATAATGTTAATACAAATTTTATTTTATCGCGAGATTTACAATCTCCAATTTTGGGAAATCATATTATAATTATATTCATAATATAATTTTTAGTGAAATGTATTCTCTGATAAATTCTAAGGAGGGTAGGGGGGGGGGGGGGGGGGTACGTGAATAAAAATCATAATTTGAAGATCCGCTTGTGTACGATTGCTCAACAGGTTACTACGCCGACGAAGCGGCCGGCTGTCAGGTCTTCCACGTGTGCCACGACGTGCTGGTGTCCTCCTTCCTGTGCCCGATCGGCTCGACTTTCAGCCAGAAGCTATTGACCTGCGACTGGTGGACCAAGGTCGACTGTTCCTCCACCAGGCGATATCTCGAGATTAATCGCGATAGCTATCAGATTGATGACGACGAGATGATTCGCAACGCTTACGCGATGATCAGTCTGCAGGCCTCCGCGGAGGCTGTCACCAAGGACGGTCTGGTGGATCCCGACAGCGGTGCCAGGATCATCGACTATTCCACGCTCGGCGGCAGGTCTGTGATGGGCTACACGCCCGGATTTCGCAGGATCACGGATTACGCGGCGGTCGAGGCGACCGGAAACGATCTGCCGAGCGGATTCGAGGACTATCCTCAGCAGGACGCGCGGCAAATTCTCAATTACGATCATCGTTATCAGCAGAAGAAGGCGAATACTGTGTATCAAGGCAAGCCCGACTTTATGGAAAACAAAGGACGCTCGCCCTATCACGCGTCTGCGATCATTCAACACGATTATCAGGATCGATCCGGCGATAACGAGTTTCAGGACGACTATCGTAGACCCGACGGCTTCACCAATCAACTACAGACGTCCTACGCGCCTACCGTTCCCACTGTTACCACCACCACTAGAAGATTATATTCGCCCACGGTCCCGACGACCTATCGACCTTCCACGTTGGCCTACAGCAAGCTGGATCTGATGGTGGACAGCTCCGATCATCTTTATGCGCAGAGCAAGAGCCCGGTGACCCCTCCCACGATTACTCATCAGAATGACGACACGGGAAAGATTGATTTGAGAGAGAGTGAAACGAGACACGACGATCTGAAGAAATCGGAGAACGCCTCGTCATCGAGGACGAATAAAGGCGACGATGTTCGCTCCAAGAATGACGAAGTGCGTCTCGCTTTCGAGGAGACGTCGGAGACGAGTTTCAGGATCAACGTGACCGACGCGATTGACGAAGACGAAGTATTTAGGCAGCAGAATGACAGGCCGGTAATCCAGATTGATAGCGAGGATAGCTTGGAAGATATCGAGACGAGAGACAGCATCGGGATCGCTCGGGCGCTGAATAATCCACTTGGCAGGAGACTTATACAGAATCAAAATCCCATGTACCAAGTGTCGAAAGACGAAGGAAAAAGTGCGACCACTCTTATTCCAGGGCAGACAGTTTTAAATCCTTCATCGGGATCTTACGAGAAAGCGGACGATGTGAATTCGTCAGATACCCTAAAGAAGTCGGATGTCTTCAACGAAACGAGCAACGATCGATCGACGGAAGATCACGAGGATATCTCAAGCTCGACGGCGAGGAGTTTCGGCGACAGAACGACTCCGCTGCTGAAACATCGGGAACAGAAAGACGTTGACGTCGTGAAAGCATCAACCGTGCCGATGACCGCGATAAATACGACTGAGAGAAGCGTCGATGAGATTAATGGCGAAATCGCTGCTCGCTCTTCGTCTAATGACAGCAGCGTAGCCGAGGACCAGAGCTCGTCGCCGACCGGATCGATCTCCAACTTTGACGACGAGTCCGTGCACAAAATAAACCTTAGCTTTGAGGTTCCTCAACCGTCGCAGTTCTTGAATCCTCCGGTGGAACGTTTTCTTATTAATGTTCCTGATGAAACGCGCTATACGACGATTGATGAGAACTCCAAGACTTCTTGGAGTTCTGAGACCACGGAGACACCACGATTTTCTAGCACACTCGCCGGAAACAACGACGATCAATCGCCGATATACGACGAGGAGCTGATTGATTACACAGATGAGAGTTTTGCGGAGACGCCTAATCCAGGAGTTCATTCGACTGCTCAAGTGATCACCGAAGTGTCCACGTCCATTCCATGGCTCGTTTCTACATGGCACGGTCGATCGATCGTCGATGTTCCCGTGACCGATATCGTTCCGCCGATCGTTGACTACAACGATGGCTTCGGTGACTTTGTCCCGCCAAACGAACGCTCGTACACAGAGCAATTTGATCACACGGAACCCGCGGATTCGCGAAGAATGCAGAATTCTCCGACGACCTCGAAGAAGAACGCGAGCGAAGCGGATATCCTGGCCCGATACAATACAGGATTCCAATTCACCATTAGAGACGCTGTCAAGGCTCAGAAAGAGTCGAAAACAAGTTCCAGATGCTCTTCAATCTCTGACAAGCAAGGAGAACGTTGCGAGACGAGTTCTGTCACTCCTAAAATTGCGGTTTCCACGCCGAGTGTGAAAGAGAGGACAGTTTCGATTGGAACGAAAGCGACTACGAGAATTCCGGAACAACTAAGTTTTTCGAGTAGCACAGAGAAATTAAAAATGCCTGAAGAATCAGTGACATCTGCTCCTGATGAATCTTCGACATTTGCGAATACCGCGAAATCTTCGATTAACAGTGACATTGATATGGAAGACTCAAATTTGAAAACGGTTACACCGAGAGGCATAGTAGAGATTAATGCGCCTGAAGAGGAAACAGAACAGACAGTAACCACGACAGCGAGTAGTCTGTTACACTCGATCCGTCCGGGATCCTTAAAACAGATCGAGGAGGCGATTGATAAGCATGATTCTCCATACGAAGTATCACTCTCTGTCAAGAAGAACGGGGATCTGGAGACGACTGCTGACGATTTTATCAGTCGACTCATCGCTCAGCACCAGCGACCGGTTTCCGTCGTGAGGGATGAACTGGATGACTACGAGATTATCAGGTCCGTAGAATCGGGAACGGAGATCGCTAGCATTTTACAGACGCCGAAACTTCCTGACACAAGTAACGCCACTCCGGGCAACGCGAACAACAATAGTTTTTACATTGCTGAAAATGATACAGCCAGTGAATTTAAACAAGCGGATTCAAATATGAGCATGGTGAGTCTTCTTCAAATAATGGCAGAATTGTTGAAATTAGATCGACTGCCACGACCATTCTCGGCGAAGGACTTGGGTAACATAGAACTAAGGGATTCGTCTAACTTCGATGAATCATCGTACGACACAGCGAGTCCACTATTGGATCCGCAAACCAGAACGACGTACGAAAACGCGAATTCTAAGGCATCTACTTTCGACACACCGACACCAGCTACTAAGCTTGCTGAATCGAACCTGCCACGGAATCTACAAATCAATAAAGCATCATTCGTCACAGCAATTCCACGATCGGATCACTCACAAGCCAAAACGCTGTTCGGAAATGCAGATTCCAAGATATCTTTCTCGGACGATACTTTAAAGGCACCTGTTAACGTTGATCTCAAGCCGCCTCTTGATGTTCCTTCGAGAGTCAGCCCTAAGAATGCCACGGAACAGAAGACGGAGCGATCGAAACCAGAAAGCAGAATCGCACGACCACGTCAAAAAGAGAAAATCCTAGAACAATTGACAGAAAACTTCGGTCAGCCTCTTTATCGCGGTGATTCGATTCGTAAATCACTCGTCTTCGATCTGCCGCATGTGCAGAGGAGTTTGGATTTCGAGACCGGTTTACCGATAGAAGAGAGCAAGCATGCAACTAGCGAAACCGAAGAGGAAACTGAAGAGAAAATTGAAGAGAAAAGTTCAATACCTACGACAACGCCGATGACAACGACACAGGGAACGACTACAACGACGGAATCTGTGAAGACTACCGTCGAGACCGAGTTCGTTCCTTCTCTGGGATTCTCCTTAGATACAAACGAAGGTCGCGAAGAATACGTTCAAGCAGTCCTTGGAGGATTGATCGACCAGCACACCGGCGAAAGCGGTAGAAATGAATCCAGCATCGCGCAAGACGAAGCTCCAAAAAATGAAACTTTAGAAGCCGAGCAATAAGAGAATTCAAAAGACGTTTAGAAGAGTATGAAAAATTAAGAACGTTTAGAGGTACCGGGGATGCCTTTGACGATCAATTTCATCAACGTCGATCAAATTGGTCTTTGATTTTTTCTAGAATTACAATTTAAAAAATTAATGAAACAAAGACGGTGAACTTGACCATTAATATTTATATTATTCGAAAAAAGATATAATAACAATTTTCTTAATCGATAAAGCTTCATTTTATTTTATAGAAAGATAAAAAATTTATAGAATATAAAACTACTTTTATATATTTAAATATTGAGTAAATATGAATATTATGTTACTTTTCAAGTAAATAGTGAGATGTGCATTGAAATTATATTAACCTCGTCCGTATTAATCACAAGATTAAAGTTAATATATAATAAAAATTATGATATATTTACGCATGTTTAGATTCATGCACATAATTACTTTTTGTACGCCAAAATGTAATATGTATTTCTTAATGTGACCATATAGATAAGACTCATTAGACGTTGCAAAATAAATTTTATTGCTGATTTATTTGCAATAATGGGCTTCGATAAACATTCGTAACGTTTTATAAAACGGTGTCTTGCTCATGTATAAGAGAACAGTATGTATGTGTAACAATGTGTGCATCCGAGAGATATGTGAGTGCGAGAGAACACACGTAACACTGCGAATTGATTATTTTGTATCTCATTTAACCCCATGGTTCTGTATTAATTTTTTAAAACTAAATCTCGTTATACGAATTTTACTGTGTAATCAATAAACACTCCCTCTTACCTTGTATATACTACTACATGGAAAGATCGTTTATTCACCATGACAACGACGATGGCGTCGAAGTTTCTCACCGTGTAATATTCTTCGAAGACGATTTAATCAAGTCAAGAAGCATTAAACACTGCAGAACAGTTATTTACAGTAACGATTTCTCCAATCAGTTGTAAATAAAATCGTGTCAATCTTTTCAAAATAAGCTTTAAGGAAATACAATGACATATTGCCTTCATGTATTGCCTGTATAAAACATGGAAAAACTAAATAGTGTGAAGTATGATCCTATTATTCTGTAGTGAAACAGTAAAGGTCAAGCATTCCAATATTATTTATATTTAATTAATTTTTAATTAATTAAAAAAAATTAATTTTAGATATAATAAAGAATTTTTTGAATCTATCAATGATATATACATATAAATATGGAGAAAAACGTTAATGAAAAAGAGGAAAAGAAGGAAGAAGAGGAGCAGAAAAGTTTAAGCGACAAAGATGACTATGATAAATCATCTATCTCAATCATGGACTATCGGTATGTATAATATTTGTTAATAAAATTGTATTAACATCTACATAATTATTCATAGAGTTTGTGTTATTCTCGAAATTTATTAAACGGCTTTATTTTATTAAAACAGAATAAGATGGATTCGCGATCGAGTTTTGAAGTTTCTCGGGCTGACGGATCAAGAACACCTTTTCGACAAACTTATTAACGTAATTTATTTTTCTCGACACATAATTCAAAGATTATTAATTAAAATTAATGTCTCTCGTCTTTAATTATTAGGCGAATAATCGATATTTTGAGGACAAGTTACTCAACTTTCTTATATTAGACTTGTACGGAGTGACAGATCTAGAAAAGAAGCTGATTTTCTTCTACAAAACTTACGTCAGGGAGGTATTTCAGGAGGAGGTCCCAGTATGGGAGGAAAGTAAGACAAAATACATTTTTATGAAGAGAGTTGATAAATCTTCTAATTCTTAAAATTTCTCTACATCTGTGAGAAATCGTACTTTATACACAATATTTTTTAGCCAAATTTTTAAACGTTATATTAATATAAATAATGCTAAAATTAAGCAGTAGATTAATAATCGACAAAACGGTTTGTTTTATTATGCTTAAGAATAATAATTGGATTTTGGATAAAAATCATAAATTATTTTTATGCATGAACACATCTTGTTACAACATTCGTAATAAAAACGTGCGGTATTTTATTATATTCTTGTTTAAAAATGTAATTTTTTTACCCCATTTTTCTTACTTTCATATAAATCATAAGACGCAAATAGAGTCTTAAAATTAATATACCTTTCGCGATACTTTTTATGAATTATTTAGTCAGACAAAAGGACAGTCTTGTATATAACAACGGTTTTTAATAATATTAGGAAAAGTGGAGAAACGCGATGATGACGAGAAGAAAAAAGATAAAAGATTCGCAAAGAAGGGTAAGAGGGGTAAAGCTAAAGGCAGCAAAGCAGATACCAGTTCAGTTGCTAGTCGCACAGCAATGAGCACCAGCACATTGCATACTTCCAGTATACAAGACTCCAGCGAGGAGGAAGAGGAAGAGGAGGAAGATGGCGGAGAGCAGAATGGCAGTGGCGATTTTCCCACTTATTCTAAAAGAAAGGGAGATTTGAAAAGCACATCTATTGGTCAGCTACGTTTTACAATTTTATGTAGATTTTATTTGTTTTGAACATATATAGTGGCATATAAATAATCAATTAATTTCTGTAGACAGCTCCGCTGTTGCACCACCGCTTGGAGAAGAGGACAAATACGTTTTGACTAAGGTTAATTAAAAGCTGAATAATGCGTGAATTATCATAACCACATCTATTTCATTAATTTATTATCGTTTTAAACAGTTAATTCTGTACATGACAAAAAAGCAACCTTCTGCTAAAAAAAGGAATACCCAATCATGACCGATCGTTAATTTCGATTTCATCAGTGGCAGTTAATTTTAGCTTAACCAATTTGTTGTCTCCTTCTTCAGTTCTAATTTCAGAAGGAGACAATACAGTAATCGATTTAAACCGCAGTTATAGCGCACCGGCATTGAGTAACCGATCGTAAACTACGCGATCTATGGCTATTGCAGAAAATGGTGGAGAAAGTCCGTCAGGTACCAGTGCTTCACATGATATGCGGCCAGGTAGACGGCAATAGAACCGACCTGCAGGACGTCACGTTCTTCTATTTTATGCGCACCAGCGACGAGGGTATACCTTCCTTCGATACTTATGAAGAGTGCTTGAACGAGATCACGAATTACTTGGTGGTTGGCTCGCTTGATAGGAAATTCTTGTCCTCTTTGAACAGAATACTAGTCAACGTAAGCACTGTCTGATATCATTGCAATCGATTCTGTTAACAATAAGTTTCACTGGTCGATTATATTAGTTATTACTTCTTTTTACAACTACAATCTATGTATCTCAATAAATTATGAACTATAGCACTGCACATTTAAACAGTTACCGTTCTTTTTGTATATAAATTTTAAAATTTTTACATACATATTGATTGTGGAATCATGATTTAAAATTCACAAATTTAGGAAAAAAATATATTGCATTGGATGAACAATATGAACATATTGAAATATTTGAAGTTAAGATAATTCAATAATGTGCAAAAAATGAAATGCTAGGTATTTAAACCATTGGTGGAAAATCAATTCAGAACGCCCGATATTCGCGAGCGGCAAATGAAGAGCGCGGACGATGGAAAACGGAAAAAGATAGATGTAGAAGCTGTAAGTATCATGAAAGTAACATTTGCGTTAACGAGAGTTTTAAATACTATTTATAATAAATTTTGATAAAATATTATTTATTTTAAAAGACAGTAAAGAATCCATATAGGTATCCATAATTATAACTTAGCACGATGCCTTCTAATTGTAAGATATTACAAATCTCTCTCTCTTTCTCTTCTACATATATAAATATAGCTGATTTTTATCTCTCTTGTATATCACACAGTATTAATTCAGATCATTAATAAAAATAAAAACTATCGGTAATAAATAATTTCAAGCTTTTTATCTTTTATTAAAGCAATCAATGTTGCGAAGACCATCCCACTTCGTAACAGCGTCCAGTATAGTATCCCGACAGAATCTAGACGTAAAAAGAAAGAGAGACGATGAAGGAACCGCCACAATCTCCGTTGCCACCTTGCAGGATGAGATTCCAAGGAGTCGGAAACAGAAGTCAAGTTTAAGAGGATTCGATAAAAGATCCGAATCGTCCGTTTCGGAGTCCAAGTCCAGTAAATCAATTAGTTCAAAGGAAATAAAAAACCAGCCAGTGGGCGAGCAAATCAAGAAGGATATTTTAAATTATCTTGATAACTTAATTGAGAAGACGGAATGGTTAGCCTTATTGTTTTATAACAAAAATTGATAAATATTACACCCATCTTTTAATAGCAAATTTTTTTCTTCTATATACTAACAGCTTCGTGATTTTCATTTTAATGATATAGGACATTGGAGCATGTCGAAGGAGATATCTTACTGACGATGCCGAAGATTTCAGAGTTGAACGATCCTGCGATAACAGACGACATGTTACTGAAGAATAAGGATATTGTTGAACAAATGGAAGAAGTGGTTATGTCGTGGGAGAAACATATACAGAAGGCAAATATAAATTTAGTATCTTTCTCTTTTGTGTACTTTTTGTGTAATTTGTTTATGATTTTGGATTATTTGCAATGCACGCAGCGTTCTAAATTGTCGATCTTAAAAACATGGATAAAGATGATATATGTCAGTATTGATGTATCGTAAAATTATGTGTAATAATACAAAAAGGCATGATTAGAAATTACCTAAATAACAAAAAGCTTAAAATAATTTGCTTATAAATAATCAAAAGTTAGATCTTAATAATAACCACGTATTACTGTATTTTATTTTATTATCGTTCAGGTAATGGAGTCGTACGAGAGTAAAGTACTTCCGGGGAAAGGACCAATAGCGGAGCATCAATACTGGCAGGATTGTGAGACTGGGTTAACAATGTTGGTTGAACAGTTAAAAATGCCTATTGTTAAGAGGATTCTCGCTCTTCTGGAACAAGCACTCTCACCAATCGCCTCCAGCTTCCACTATTATCGGACCGAACTCTGGAAGCACTATGTCGAAGCCAGGGACAACAATAAATTTGTTCAGACGCTGTTGAGATATTTTAAGGTAATCGTAAAGATTTTAATAATTATTTATTTTAACTAGACTAGAATAACAAATATTAGATATTATTAAACTGCTGATTGTGAGAGACAGAGACTTTTGGATATATTCTTAAATCAATTTGGAATATTTTGAAAAATGTTTAGCTTTAAATATTCATCGCTTTTGAACTGCAAATATTCAGAAGTAAAAAGTTTTTCGTGAATTGTAATTCAAAGATAAAATAACTAACACAGTTTTATTCTTAAAATATTAATTGAGCAATTGTAAAATGTGACAAATAAAAATAATGTTTACTGAGAAAAGCAAAATTAATTAAAGAATACGCTTTTAAAGAATTCATGCAAATATTTTAATAATAACATTGATTATTTATTAATATCGCAGTTGATCACCGAATCGGATTCGTTCGAATCTATATCGGAATGCATCCCGTCGCTGATAGAGGGGTTGCGAATGCTCTGGGTGTTGTCAAGTTATTACTGTCGTGAAGAAAAAATAATATTATTGATGGATCGAATATCGTGGCAGCTCTGCGAGAATGTCAAACAGAATTTAGCGATCGTCCTGCTGTTTAAGAAACCTTTGGAAGAGATTCTGGAGAAGACGAGCATGGCCAGCGCGATGCTGAGACAATGGAAGCGATCGTACCTGAAGACCAGACTGGACATCGAACTGTCGGGGAAGGGGGCTCGCTGGGAATTTGATCAGAAGCGTCTCTTCCAGGACACGGAGTACATCGCCGAGGTGTGCAGTGACCTTTACAAAATCGCCGGTGTCCTGCAAGACTTCTATAACATCTTCGGGCCTGATCTGAAGTCTATCATAAACGATCCGGCGCAGATCGACGCTGTGGTGAAACGAGTAGACGCGCTAGTAGTGCCGATCGAAGAGGCCGACTTCGACGTCTTCAACGTGTTCAACAAGGAAAACTGGGAGGCACTGACCACGTGGTTTTACGAGCAAGTAACGTTTCTGGAGGATCAGGCAAAGTTCTACATCGACGAGTGCTTCATGGTGCTGATCAGCGCTGAGAATTCGCTGGAGATGTTGCTCAAGTTCAAGAACATGAAGACCCGGGCCGCTATTCAGCGCCAGTTGCTCCGAAAGTTCGACGTCATCATGCAGCAGTTCAGCAAGGAGGTCAACATTGTGGAGAGCATATTTCATCGTGGAAAATGGCACCCGCCGTTGCTGACGTATCATCCACCGATGGCGGGGGCGATCTTCTGGGTGAAACAACTGTTCCATAGGCTACGCAGGCCGGTGTTGATTTTTCAGGAAGTACGCGAGCTGAAGCATAGCGACCTGAAATTGCTCGCGTTCAGCCAATACCTCGATCTCGCGAAGCAGCTGAAGGATTTCGAAGAAGCGAGATTCAATATGTGGCTCGATAAGGCACTGTTGACGGTGACTACCATTATGAAGAAGAGCGTGTTAAGGATAATACGCGTAGAAAGGGATCATCCAACCACTTTAACTTTCCCGGACGAAGAGCGAGCCACGAAGAACCTTCAACTGATTCACGTGGCGTCGAGAGCGAAGGGCAAGGATGTGGGTTCCATCCTGTCAACTCCACGTGAATCCCTGCTGAAGCTGGACGGCGTGATGTCAAAGCCCAGCGCGGAGATCGAAAGTGCTCCAGGCTCTAGAATTATTTCTATGACGCAACCACGTCCGGAAGTGAAGGCTGATGCTAGAGGATCCTCGTTGAAGGACGGCAAAACCTCAACCGTGTCCTTCGACAAGCACGACGCTCGCGCGAAGATCGCCTGGCCGGAATTCATGAGCGGCGCCATTCTGGTGGAGTGTCAGCTGCGCTTTCAGGTCAACTTCGACTGGGAGGTGTTCGAGGTCATCAGAGAGGCGGAACTAATGGAGCATTTGGGTTTTCAATTGCCCGCAACTATCAGAGACGTTGGCATTCAGAAGAATCGACTGAGAGTAGATATCGACGCCACCACGAAGATGATCAGTCAGTATAACAGCATCCTGGATACGTTGGACAGAGCAGATATACAACTTTTAAAGCAGACTCTGCAGGACGTCGAGAAGCACATTCAGCCTGGAGTAACGCGGTTCAATTGGAATTCCCTGAGCATCTCAGATTATGCAGCCACTTGTAGTAGGATACTGAAGAACTTAAATTCCATCGTCGAACAAGTCAATCAGATAAAGAAAGAGCTCGATAATCGAATAGAATCTGAATTGCAATCGTACCATCTGTTTTCTACGAAGAAGGAAGTCGCCGAATCAGAAGTTCTTTTACCGTGCAAGGTATTATATTAATTTCATTATACATTTTCTTTTTTTTATAATATAATTGAGGACTGTAAATCTAAATCAAGACGTATCGACAAAACAATATTTTCTCCAAAAATAAAATTAAACGTTTAATATGTTTCTTTCCAGTTAATTTTTAAATGTAGCAATAAAATATATTGAGTTACACAGTAACGATAAAAATTAGATATATATTTATGATACAATTTACATATAATATTTAGGAAAATTTAATTTTTATAAATAACGAATGTTCTTTTATTGTAAACATTGTTTAACGAAATGAAATTGTTTTGTTGTTAAATATGATATCTAATTCTTTCTTATAGGGTTATTTTACGGAAATAAAAAATCGACGATCTGAGCTAGTGTCGTCGATGTTAAAGACTTATCAGTCGATCAGTCCAATGCTTGTGAAGCTGGAAAGCTTAGTGTTGGGTACTTCCACTGGAACAAGTCCAGCCATGCAGCTCTTATACGAAAAATATGAAAAGAAAATCTTCGCTGCCTTTATAATGTATATATCTTTTTTATTAGTAAAAATGATAACTACATTAAAATCAGTTTTTTATTTCACAAAATATCGTTCGGTCTACCTTCTAGATGTATGGTAAGAAACATGGAAGTCCTAAACAAAATATTAAACAACACTAAGCCGATCTTCCAAGTAGACGCATTATTAATAACATCCGAGGTAATATTACGTCCGTCGCCCAACGAGATCTATAGCACCATTTGTCACAATGTGCGAGATCTGCTCGAAAGAGTGAAAAAATTTTCCAGATGGATGAATGGAACTTGTTTGGAGTGCAAACCGCAGAGAAGGGAGCTTTCGGAGGATGTAGTCGCTTTCAGTTTCTTCGAAGACGTGATGAGTGTTCGAGTTGAGTAAAGTTTATCGATTTAAATGCTAAATTTTATGATAATTTAATAATAAGTGTGTTTAAGCAAATTTATCAGCAATGCAATTTAAGATTCAAAACTACTACAGGTAATTAACGAGCTTGTGAGAGTGGTTCACGACACGGCGTATAGAATTTCGACGGAATGCTCGCGATATCTATATAGATGGAAGAAGTACAGTAACTTGTGGTCATTTGACAAAAATCTGGCTTGTGAGAAATTCGCATCGACGAAACCTACACTTTTACAATACGACGAGAAGTTTACGTTTTACGAAGGTATTCTGGAAGAACTCGAAGATATGTCGTCCTATTTCGACATAAATAGTGTACGGTAAAGTGACATCGACAATTAATATCTTAATTCTATGTAAATATAAAATCTCTAATATTTTTTAATAAGAATAATATTAACAAAAGTCCAAAATATAATATATGTATATATATATTATATTTATAACATCCAAACAGAGTTGAATTTTTATTATATTAATCGTGAGATATAAGTAACACAACTGAAGTGCACAATTAATGTCTTTCTCCTCAAAGACAGAAACCATAAGCCAGTTCTCCGCACGAGAGGTTTCCTCTCATAAATGTCTCGTGCGGGGGGTGCAGTTTATAAAAATTCTTTATATACATAATATATACAATGTACATAATACTTTATATACATAATATATACAATATATATATATATATATATATATATATATATATAAAATATTACATTATATATATATATTTTAGATTTTATCTGTCTATGATCTTTCAATTCTGTCGCACGATTCCGATTCACGCTTTTTTCTTTCCAAAGGCTCAACCTAAAACCACTTTTATCAGGCATCGAGCGTCAAGCGAAGGAATGGAAGCAGGTTTTAGGAAATTATCTTTTGTCTGACACCGTGTTAGCTATGAGTCAACTGAAAACTCAAATCGACACTTTTCGCGGCGAGATCGAACTGGTGATCACCGGACTGGACCGTTTTGTGTCGATCATGCAGGCGATCGCCGACGTGAAAAATACGGCGATCCAAGCCGAGGTGCAATTTCTTTGTTATCAGGAGTGCTTTCAAACTATGCGCGCCCACGGTATTGCTTTCCCCTCATCGGATGAAGCGATGGCGTACGAATTGCAACACGACTGGGAGTCATTGTATCTCGGAGCTCTCTATAGAGCTTCGACTTTAGAAAGCACCAGCGACAAATTTGCGGAGCTGACTCGAGAGCAGATCCAGCAGTTCTTGGTCGAAACCGAGATGTTCGCTGAAGATTTTGAGGCAAACGGTCCCGGAAGCATCGGGGACGATCTGGAGCTCGGACTGAAAAAAATGGACGTACGTAAAATTTAAAAAAGATATTTAGGTATTAACAATAATTATATATATATATATATAACGTCTTGACGATTGATTCGAAAAGTGCTGTGTTGAATCTGACAAACCAAGTCGGCTCACAGTTTTTCAATGTTTATATCGGAAAGATGTTAAATATTGCCAGTTACGGTCGGTTTAAAAATAATTTAATTTTATATACACACGTATGTATATATATATATATACATTGCACAAGGAACAGGAGAGAAAGACAAGATATATACCTATGTCAAATCATAAAAATTAGCCGCTCAGGCCATCTTATTAGTACGAGAATCTGCCCGAATAATATTGCACCTTCGGTAAGAACAAAGTCACAAATTAAGAGACTTCTTCATTCTTATCTGTAGGAATATGGCAAGCTAATCAATAACTATGAGGAAAGGCGGCTGAGTCTGATAAAGTTAGAAAACTTATTCGACTTACCGTCCACCGACTACTCAACTCTCCTCAAGATCAAGACGGAATACGAGGGCATGGAGGTGCTGTACAATCTCTACAAGGAGCAGAGAAGCGCGCGAGAGGTCTGGGCGAAGACTCTGTGGGTGAACTTGAATCCCCAGCAGCTCATCGAGGGTATGGAACACTTTATAAGAGAATTCCGACGGCTACCGAAATTCATCAGGGCTACGAATGTCGGCCACGCATTGGAGACCAACATGAGGAACTTCAAGAACTCGGTGCCGCTCTTCATCGAGTTGAAGAACGAGGCTATGCGCGAGAGACACTGGCAAGAGTTGATGAGAAGGACAGGACAATATTTCGATATGGACCCAGATAGGTGTGCGGATGATGAATAATTAAACGATTGCTAATTATGCGTGCGAATAAATAGATAACCCGGTAGAAATTGTATAGTTGCGAAAAAAATAATATAAATATAATGTATAAGATAATATAGGAAGATGATTATTAAGTTATTATTGTGTAGGAATTGCGACAATTGCTATCATTTTTCTATCTTTTATTACATCTAAATATTGTTTTAATTCGTATTATTTTTATTTACGCAGTATAATCACATTAATGTGCGATATTTATGAATTTAGAGTGTATACGCGTATCTGTATTTTTTAATATTTGCGTACCTATAAGTAAATGTTGACGTTGTAAGGTATGAATTACCTTCTAGAATAATAACTGTATGGAATATGTGTATAATTTTTCAGTTAAATTAACAAGTATGTATATTGTACATTATTTTTTATTTTTTTCATTACACGAGTCTGTTTTTATAGATCGTGACAAGAGACATAATCGATCGTTAATAGCCAGTACAAACTCACTCAAATGCATATAGTTTAATATCTGTCTTGTAAAAATATAATTAATTACATAGACACTTTTTAAGTTATATAAACATGGCGCAAGGAAAATCTTTTACCATAGAAGGGTAAGCTTCAAGCCATGTAATTGCTCATTTTAAGTACGTTAATATTATAGAAATGAATATTGAATAATTAAATACCATTTCAGATTTACTTTAGAAAATATGTTTGCTATGGAGCTGGGAAAGTATCAAGACATTGCGCAAGACATTGTGATGTATGCCGTAAAGGAGCTTGCGATAGAAAGAGGCGTGAAGGAATTAGCGGAAGTATGGAAATCCATGGAATTTAACTTAGTGAAACATTATAAAGGTATTCATGAAAAGCCTAAATTTAATTATGCTGCGAAAAAAATTAATAAGTGCGAGTAGATAAACCTTGAATTCAATTAAATTGATATTAATAAAAGAATACTTTTGCTAGTCACAAAAATCAAGAATTAATTACGAGGAAGACGCACAGTTATATGTATACGATTATTGATTGTATTTCTCAGGTACGGAAGACCGTGGCTTTATTCTTGGACCACTCGACGAATTGAATCTGGTACTCGAAGACAACATGTTGACCGTGCACAGCATGGCAGCCTCGCAATTCATCGGACCGTTCCTCAACGTCGTTCAAAAATGGGAACGCACGATGCATACGATCTCCGAAGTTCTGGAAGTGTGGGTGGACCTTCAGCGAAAGTGGCTGTATCTCGAGGGTATTTTCGTGGGCGGCGACATTCGCTTTCAGTTACCGGACGAAACGAAAAGATTCGATGATATCGATCAAGCCTACCGAAAAGTTATGACTGACACGTCGAAGCGACTCAACGTCTTAGAATGTTGCACGATTTATGGTATTCAAGCGAAATCAATCTATATCTTAATTATTGAAACTACATAAATTTTTAAAAATATATACAGATTATACGTAAAGGATAAAATAAATTAGAAAAATTCGAACAATTAATTAATTACAAGTTTTAAACAATTATTTACTTGTTGAATACTCAGGACGAAAGGATGAGTTTGAAGCCATGATAGCGGCCCTCGAAAAATGCCAAAAATCTTTAACGGAATACTTGCGCAACAAACGCATTATATTCCCGAGATTCAATTTCATTAGCGACGACGAACTGCTGAGCATTCTCGGCAGTGGCAATCCTATGGCAATTCAGGAACACGTAGGAAAGATGTTCGATAATCTCGATAAGTTCGCACTGGTGCCAGACAACATGGATAGATTGATGGCTACGGCTCTCATATCTTGCGAAAGAGAAGTTATGGATTTCAGAAATCCCGTGTCCACGGAAGATCAGATCGAAATTTGGATGGGCTTGGCTCTTGAAGAGATGAAAAGATCGAATCGATATCTAACAAAGAAAGCGATCTACAATTACGGCAAGGTTTATATCAAATTATTACATATATTACTTCCATTCCTTCGCAAATAAAATTTTCCAAAACAAAACATCTCTTTTTTATTCTCTGCTAATCTTTAATGTATTGCTTAGAGATAATTAAACTAAGAGATTAAAATTTTATATTATTTCTTGTAAATTGCATGTTATAATTTTCACAACTTATATAACAAAAGCAGTAAAGCTACAGTTATAAACGTAGGTGCGAAGACCGAGAACGCAATGGATACTCGAGTTTCAAGGAATGATGATTCTTGTAGCCAATCAGATATGGTGGACCGCAGAAGTCGAGAATGTCTTCGACAAGATATCCCAGGGGAATAAACGCGCAATGAAAGAGGTAATGCACACAAATTGTGAATATAACTTGTGTCATGTCTAAATAAAAAATTATTTCTTTCTTATATTTATATAGTATTTACAACAACTTAACACTCAACTGGACGAAGTGGTGACACTGATGGGTACCGGCACGCTTACAAATAATGACAGAAAGAAAATTGACATGGTTTTGACCATCGACGTCCACATTCGCGATATTATCGAGGGTTTTGTCAGAGACAGCATCGTGGATCCCACAGAATTTGAATGGGAAAGCCAATTGAGGTGATTTTTGTTTGCAAATCTATAGCTTTTGGCTAGATAATTTTAATGATTATGATAATTTTATATAAAAAAAATATTAATAAATATTCTTTATAAAAGTATTAAATTATATTATACTTTTACAATTATTATCTATGAATTATTTTTGTACACGTAGATTTTACTGGGTTCACGACCTGGATAATGTATGGATGAACCAATGCACAGGCACTTTCGAATACGGTTACGAGTATATGGGTCTTAATGGCAGATTGGTCATTACGCCTCTGACGGACAGGATATATCTTACCATTACACAAGCTCTCTCGATGCACTTGGGCGGTGCACCGGCGGGTATGTGAAGCAATATGCACGTGGTAGAATTGCAAATTTCTCGAGTATGAGTCAAGTATAATAGCTTCTCATCGATCTTAAATTTGGACAAGCCACAAAAATAAAACATATTTAGATACTATACTGCAATTATAAATGCAGAGATATATTGAAAAAAAGTGAAATATTATACAGGATTTGAAGATATCAGCGCAAAATTAATACTTTTAATTGGTTTAGTAGTCCAGGAAACTACATCTTCTTAATTTTTAATACTAAGGTCCTGCTGGAACCGGGAAGACCGAGACGGTCAAAGATTTAGCGAAAGCTCTGGGGCTCTTATGTATCGTAACTAATTGCGGCGAGGGAATGGACTATATCACGATCGGGAAGACTTTAGGTGGTCTTGCTCAGTGCGGGGCGTGGGGCTGCTTCGACGAGTTTAATCGTATCGACAGCTCTGTTCTCTCTGTTATTTCAACCCAGTTACAAACTATACGCTCAGCACTGCAAGTTGAGGCTCAAAGATTCACGGTATATATTCCATTAAAACTGGAAAACCCGAAGTACTATAAATAATACGAATTATTTATAGTCACAGTGAATTCATAAAATAATTTTAACAAAAGATAGAACGTTCTGTAAAGCAGTTCTATAATTATACGTGTATAATATTATGGAGATTGTGAAGATAATCAAAGTTGTATATTTAATACAACAGTTCAGATTTTCTTTTTTACTTTCTTCTAAAATTTTATTCTTCCAATTTAAGCTTACATTATTCTCTTCTTAAAATATATGGTTGTCGAATGTGGTTATATTAATTTTTCCGTTATTTTATACATAATAAATAAATTTCTATTACATATAAATTCCTGTACAATAACAAAAATGTTCTCCAAAAGTTTGAGGACCAAGATATCGTGTTGGACTCGAAGGTGGGAATCTTCATCACCATGAATCCAGGATACGCCGGTCGCACGGAGTTACCGGAGTCCGTTAAAGCCCTCTTTAGACCAGTGGTCTGCATAGTGCCGGATAACGAGCTAATCTGCCAGATCAAACTTTTCAGCGCCGGTTTTCTGACGGCGAAGTTGCTCGCGAAGAAGATGACCGTTCTCTATAAACTGGCAAGCGAGCAGCTCAGCAAGCAAACGCATTATGACTTCGGCTTGAGAGCCCTTAAGTCTGTGCTTAATATGGCCGGCCAGGTGAAGAGGACCTCCAATGATTTGCCCGAGAATGTCGTGCTGATGAGAGCCCTCAGAGACATGAACTTACCTAAGTTTATATACGACGATGTGCCGCTCTTCCTGGGTCTGATTAGAGATCTCTTTCCCGACTTAGATTGTCCCAGAGTGCGCTATCCAGATTTTAACGACGCTGTTGAGGCGGTATTGGGAAAACATGGCTACATTGTTTTACCTGATCAAGTAAATAGCCTTCTCCAAATTTCTAACCCATTGCATACGCGTATCTAATTATTATATGTAGTAGATTTTGAATTAAAATAGGAGCGAATAAAAAAATAATAATGCAATTGCTATCCACAGATTGATAAAGTCATTCAATTATACGAAGTGATGATGACCAGGCATTCGACGATGGTTATCGGTCCCACCGGCGGCGGTAAGACGGTGGTCATCGAAACGCTTTGCAGGGCACAGGCGCACCTCGGTAAACCCACGAAACTGCACATCCTGAACCCTAAGGTGAATAATAAAATAATAATAGTAGCATTGTTAATTTTTGTTGTAGCTTTTTTTTCAAATCATCATGTTTCTTGATTCGATCAAGGCTTGCACCGTCATTGAATTGTACGGAACGCTAGAACCTACGACACGCGATTGGACGGACGGCCTCCTGAGCAGTATTTTTCGCGAAATTAATCGACCACTGGATCCCGGCAAAGATGAACGAAGATACATACTTCTCGACGGAGATGTCGATGCGCTGTGGATCGAAAACATGAACTCGGTAATGGATGACAACAAGCTGTTGACTCTGGCCAATCACGAGAGGATCAAATTGCAGAATCATTGCAGTCTACTTTTCGAGGTAGCTTAATGCGGATAATATCGACTGTTGTGAGAGGCATTTTAAGTTTTAGATAAATTAATCTAATATTTGAAACAGCATTGTTTGCAATTAATTTTACCGCCGCTCTTTATATACAAATTATAGCACAAATAATTTGACTGTGATTTAGTAATAAATTAATAATAATTTTAAAATAAATCATGAAGATAAAATTATAAAGATAACAAATTTAATAATAAAGAAAGCTCCAGACATGTTTAAATAATAAGTTGTTTCTTATACTGAAGGTAGGTGACTTGCAGTACGCCTCACCTGCAACGGTTTCAAGAGCAGGTATGGTCTATGTAGACCCGAAGAACTTGGGCTACCAGCCGTACATGGACAAGTGGATACAAGCCCAAAGCAAGGCCGATCAAGATTTTCTTCGAGGAATGTGCGAGAAATACGTACATGGCTCACTTAGGCTCATTACCGAAGGAATGTTAGGCCTTCAAGCGGTCGAACCGCTTCGGACGATTATCCCACAAACTGGACTTAATATGGTAACCGCTAGATTGACTGTCGATTTGCCGGCAATCATGATTGTAATGACGATTAAATTTATTCTGCTACATTTGCAAAAGATGAGAAAAGAACGAAAGTTGTCTCTTAATTAAAATTTTTAAAACTCATTAATTCGCTTTTTCTATTTTATTGATAATTTCCGTGACTTTTGCGTGACTTCTCAAGGTAACACAATTCTGCTACGTATTTGATGGCTTGCTGTCGTCGTTGAAAGATGAATTGGCGAGAAAGAAATCGGAAGTCGATCGGGAGGAAGAGGACAGTTTGTTGGTGGCGAAAGAAGAGCTCTGGGAGGCAATGTACATTCAAGCGTGCTATTGGTCGTTCGGCGCATCTATTGTGGATAAAGCACGGTCCAAATTCGATGAGTATATAAAGAAAATATGTGGACTTATATTAGTGCAAGACACACCCGCTAAACCGGCGACCGCTAGTAAGTTTAATAGAAAAAAATAAATTAATAAATACAAAAGATATAAATTAAACATCAAGATCTGATTAATGCAAATTTCCCTATCATTATTAACTGAAAAAATAAATATGCCCGTTTGCTCAGGATATATACCCGTGTCTTTTCCAACCATCTACGATTACATATTGGATATTAAGAGAAAAGTTTGGATAGCATGGAAATGGTTGGTACCGACGTATCTTCACGACAGACAGAAAAATTTCTCGGACATTTTAGTACAGACGATTGATACTCTGCGTACCACATGGTTCATAAATCTCATGAAGGATCTGCAGAGACCAGTACTGTTGGTCGGAGAAACTGGCACATCGAAGACGGCCATTATTCATGAGTTTCTAAGGAACTTGAATCCCGATAAATACGTGAGTGGAAAAGCAATATCGAAAAGATTAATTTAACAACTACTAATTACTTTCTATTAATCCCAATAATATTTTCCAATAACTTAATATAATATACGCGCATAAGATACAAAAATTTTACATCTATTAACAATTTATTGTGACATCGAATAGGAACAACTCTTAATTAATTTCTCCTCGAGAACCACCTCGATGGATGTACAGAGGAATCTCGAATCGGCGGTGGAGAAAAGATCGAGAGAGATATTCGGAGCACCGCCCGGGAAGAAATTAATAGTCTTCATGGACGACATGAACATGCCGATTGTGGATATTTACGGGACCCAGCAGCCTATCGCGTTTCTTAAGCTGTTGTTTGAGAGAGGCGGTTTTTACGATCGCGGGCGTGATCTAAGTTGGAAGTATTTGAAAGACATTTGTGAGTATCGTACGCAGAATGTTCCGAAAGTAACACTGTTTCTTTTTTTTTTTCTTTTTTTTCCAGAAACGTGCAGCTAATTTTTTAGCAACAATTTTATCAAATTTTCTATACAATTTTATCGAGTTTTTATCTATTTATTGACATCAAAAATTTAATATATGTTTACAATATACCTATCTGGTTAGAAAATTTTAATCGTATTGATGTCTTACAAATGCACTTTCTATTTAGATTATTTAGCAGCTATGGGAGAACCCGGTGGCAGCAGGAACGAAGTCGATCCGCGGTTTATCTCGATGTTCTCGGTTTATAACGTAACTTTTCCAACGAGCGAGACTCTCAATTACATTTACACAAGTATCTTATCCGGACATCTGCAAACCTTTTCGGAGGCAGTTCAATCTATCGCGAATGGACTCGTGCAATTAATGTTGGAACTTTATGAGGTAATTCCGCCACATTATAATATTACTTTTTCAAATGAGATATCAACAACGTAATGCTTTTCAGACAGTTAGGAAGGAAATGCTGCCGACACCGTCCAAATTCCATTACATTTTCAACATGCGGGATCTCTCGAGAATCACGGCTGGATTGCTTCAGAGCCATCCTGACTTCTTTCCAGGCGTAAAGCAGTTTGTTAGGCTCTGGAGAAACGAGGTCACCAGAGTCATGTGCGATCGTCTCGTTAGCGTGCAAGTAATGTGTCTTTTCTCTTCTTATTTTTTTTGTTTATTAAAGCTTTATTTTTAAACAGTTTCGCTATTCTAGGACGAGAATTTGGTCGTCGAGCAACTAAACGAAAAAATACGGAATCATTGGGAGCTAGAACCCGAAGTGATTCAATACAGTTTAAGAGACCCGATACTATACGGCGATTTCAGGAATGCCTGCAACGAGGATGAGCCTAGGTTTTACGAGGATCTGTTGGATTACGAGGCGGTTTACAGCTTGTTTCTAGAGGTCGAGCTTTTTCTTTAAATAAATCTTTTTTCTATATTAATTCGATCTAATATTATTTTATTATTTATTTTTTCTATATTAATTCGATCTATTTTTATTCTATATTATTTATTTTCTATGTTAATTCGATCTACAGTGCTATTCGAGCAATCTCGCTGTAATGTTCAAGATGTTGAAAAATATACAGAAAACCTCTTTATGCTATTCACAGATTTTCGAAGAATACAACGAGAGGAACAGAACTAAGCTGCACATGGTTCTCTTCAATGACGCGCTTGAGCACCTGACCAGAGTGCACCGTGCACTTCGGATGCATCGCGGTAACGTGCTGGTTATCGGTACGGGTGGCTGCGGCAAGAAATCCGTGATAAAGTTAGCATCCTTCGCCGCCGGTTACCAGCACTTCCAGATCGTCCTGAGTCGCGGATACAACGAATCGTTCTTCCGCGAGGACATGAAAAATCTGTACAACATAGTTGGCCTGGAGAACAAAAAGGTCGTGTTCATGTTCACGTCCGCCCACATCAAGGACGAGGGTTTTCTCGAGTTGGTGAACAGCATGCTGACGGCGGGCTTCGTGCCGGCTCTCTTCAATGACGAGGAGAAAGACACGATCGTCACTTCTTGCAGAGATGCAGCAGTTAAAGCAGGCTTTGATGTCTCAAAGTGAGCCGACATCCGATTTTGTACTTGAATTCTTTGTCCAAATTATTCTTGAAATACATGTTTAATGTAAAATATTCTTGACTCCAGGAAGAGCGTCTGGTCGTACTTCGGCAAGACGTGCACCGCGAATTTGCGGATAGCGCTGGCGATGAGTCCATCGGGCGACGCTTTGCGAACGCGATGTCGCAATTATCCCGGCTTGATCAACGACACCACCATAGATTGGATGTTCCCGTGGCCGCAGCAGGCTCTGGTAGCGGTGGCGAATGTTCTTCTCAGAGACGTAAGCGAAGATAGAACGACGAGAGAAAGTTCAAGCAAAAAATGAGAGATCCTTTTCTTTCAGAATCCGATCGTGCCACAGGAATACAAGGAAGTGATCGTTAGTCACATCGTTTACGTACATACATCCGTATTGCATTATACGCTGGACTTCGCGACGAAGCTGAGACGACGAAATTAT
Organism: Leptothorax acervorum; assembly: GCA_035220615.1. Lineage (NCBI taxonomy): Eukaryota > Metazoa > Arthropoda > Insecta > Hymenoptera > Formicidae > Leptothorax > Leptothorax acervorum. Next base: position 226,462 of record JASTWQ010000046.1, on the reverse strand, counting down.
GTCACGCCGAGACATTTCCTCGACTTTATCAACACTTATTTGAAACTGTTGATAGAGAAGAAGAACTTCATAAATTCGCGCTGCGCGCGTCTTTCCGGAGGTAGCCGCAAAGTCTTTTTACGAACCATCTTATCTTTTATTATATTTCTTTTTTAATAATGTAACAATAAGTTTTTTTTATCAATATTTTAAAATTTTTTATCTTTTGCATCTCGCCTTTTATTTCTACTCTAAAGAAATTGTAATTATATCTTTCGATAAAAGAGAAAGTTTTCTATTTTTGTAATACAATAAATATTTTTTATAGGTCTGCAGAAGATCATGGAAGCTTCGGTGACTCTGACGGAACTAAATAAAGTCTTGGCCGTGCAAAGAATTAAAGTGGGTGATAAAACGAAAAGCTGCGAACAGTTGCTCGCATCTATCGGTGAGAGCACAGACGTCGCGATGGAGAAGAAGAATCTGAGCGAAGAGAAAAGAAAAGAGATTGAAGACAAGAAGAAAATGATTGCCAAGGAGGAAGCTGAAGCCAGGCAGGCCTTAGCTGAGGCCCAACCGGCTCTCGACGCGGCCAAACTTGCATTGGGCGAACTCGAAAAAGCGGATATCACCGAGATAAGGTTCACTATTCTGAATCAATTAATGTGCTTTTCTCTATTTATAGATTTGATGATTGTGTAGAATTTATCTGTACAAATTTCTAAGCTGCATTTATCAGATATTCAGTACTAAATTTAGAAAATTTGAAGAGAAAGGCTTAGCAGAATTTTAACCAGAAGACATTAAACTTTAAACTCGCTAAAGAATCAATAATGTCAATTCAGATCCTTCGCCACTCCACCCGAACCGGTGCAAATTGTTTCGGAATGTGTCGCGATACTTCGGGGCGTCAAAGACGTGTCGTGGAAAGGAGCGAAAGGCATGATGAGCGATCCTTATTTCTTGAGGCACTTGCAGGAGATGAACTGCGATCAGATCACTCTGCGGCAACAGCAAGCGGTACGGGCGCATTTGAAGAAGACGGATAAGCTGGATCAGATGCAAGTCATCAGCAAAGCGGGATACGGCTTATACAAATTCGTGCTTGCCGTTTTGGATTATTGCGCTGTTTATAGAGAGGTATATTTATGATTTCGATAATTTATCTGTTAACTTTCGCCTAAAATCTGGCCTGAAAATCTTATATAATCTCTATCTTTCTTCTTCTGATTTTTGTCTTCAACGTTTAAAGATTTATCCCTTATCATAGTCCAGTTTCTTACCATGTAGAAATCTTATGCAAAATTAATTATACCTATATGCTAATAATTTACTTTTGATCCGCCATTTTAGGTGAAGCCGAAGATTGATAGAGTTCAGGCGCTCGAAGCGGAGTCCGAAAAAGCCAGGCGCGCGTTAGAAAAGGAAGAACGGGAATTAAAACGATTGGAAGAAACAATCCAGAAATTGAACGCGAAATACGATGTCGCAATGACCGAGCGACAGAATCTTCAGGATGAGACAGATTTGTTACAACGACGTCTTTTGGCCGCCGATAAGCTCATCTCCGGATTGTCCTCTGAGAATGAACGGTGGCGGAAGGATCTCGAGGTTCTTCAAGACGACATGGAGAAGATCACGGGAAATTGCTTGCTCGGAGCGTCTTTTTTGGCTTACAGCGGTCCCTTCTCCTACGAATTCAGGAATGAAATGTACAGCGATTGGGAGAGGAGCATCTTAGAGAAAGAGCTACCCTTATCAAAGCCATTCAAGCTCGAAACGCAAATGAGCGACGACGTTGAAATTAGCAAGTAAGTGAGACTGCTACACTTGACTATAAAAAAATAGAAAATATATATCTATAAATCACCACGCAATTAATATCACTAAATAATTAAATATTATATATAATTTTTTTGTTTTATATATGGATTAAAATTAAAATTTTGAAAACGCCCCTAAACTTCTAAAAATTAGAAATAAAAGAAGAACGCTGTACAATTTTAATAATTATTCGCAGATAAATTTTAAATTTTAAATTTGCTTTAATAATTTTTTTCTAGCAAATATATTCATACAACTTAGTGATAAACTGCCCGCTGCGCCTCTAATATTTAACAATATTTGCAGATGGAACTCGGAAGGTCTGCCACCGGACGAATTATCCGTGCAAAACGGCATACTGACCATGAAAGCGTCCAGATTTCCGTTTTGCATTGATCCCCAGCAACAAGCGTTAAATTGGATAAAGAAGAGGGAGCAGAAGAAGGACCTGAAGGTCCTCTCCTTTACGGACGCGGATTTTTTGAAACAAGTCGAATTGGCTATCAAATATGGTCTGCCCGTGCTTGTCCAAGATGCCGACGAGGTTGATCCCATCTTGGATAACGTCTTATCGCGAAATATCCAGAGTAAGCTATGAAATTCAAATAAATTCATGGATCAATATAATTGCACTGCGCGAAAACTTAGAAATTGTTCTAATTACATCGATTTGTTTTCTGTAGCTGCTGCAGGACGAACTTTCGTCATTTTCGGCGACAAGGAAATAGATTATGATCCACGATTCCGAATATATTTGACAACGAAGATGACCAATCCGATACTAGACCCTGCCTTATATGCCAAGGCGGTCGTTATTAATTACATGGTCACTACAGCGGTGAGTTAACTTTATGATAGAGCTACAATTATGAATTGTAATTTTCTAAGTCATAATTATGTTATAATTATTATCATATTAGTATTTTGTGTTTTATTCAAGGAAACATTTATTTTTCTTTAACTTAAAAGACTATAAAGTTCTAAATTCAAGTTTTGCATGATAAATTCTCGAGAGACGCTTCTCCTCAGGGTTTGGAGAACCAACTTCTGTCGGTGGTGGTAAGAACTGAAAGACCAGACATTGAGGAGCAACGTGAGACGTTAATTTTGGAGACTAGCGAGAACAAAAATCTACTACAACAATTGGAAGACAGTCTTCTGCGCGAGATTGCTGGGGACCAAGGCACTATGGTGGACAACATTGAGCTTATCGAGACCTTGGAGAACATCAAGTCCAGCGCGAATGACGTGATGAAGAAGCTGTTGCTCGCGGAAGTTACTTCGGCCGACATAAACAAACTTCGCGAAAACTATCGTCCGGTGGCGGAACGGGGCGCAATTCTGTTCTCCGTGCTGGCCGACATGGCCACCGTAAACGCTATGTATCAATACTCTCTGATCAGCTACGTTGAGGTGTTCATTCACTCGTTGAAGAGATCGTTACCGGATCCGGTGGTCACCAAACGATTGAAGAACGTTATTCCGATGCTGACGAAGAACGTTTACGATTACGGCTGCACTGGCATTTTCGCGAGGCACAAGTTGCTCTTTTCCTTGCAAACTTGCGTGAAGATACAGCAGAATCTGGGCAATGTTAGCCAGAAACAGCTGGATTTCTTCGCCAAGGGCAGCATGGTTCTGGAGAAATCACCAAGATCGAATCCTACCAGATGGCTGCCGTTATCTGGTTGGGAGGATATTCTCAAACTGGCGAGCGATTTTCCGGAAAAGTTTGAACAGCTTCCGGAAGAGCTACGCGACTGCGAGGATGAGTGGAAGAAGGTAAAAATTTAAAACGGTGATTATTCGAATAAATGTAACAATTTAACTTATTCCACGAACGTTTTTAAAATTGCACGCGCATATGCTTTGCTTAAAACTTTCCTTAAAAAAGTTCAAATAATCTTTGAATTGAGTCATGCTATTCTGTGAGGAACGAGGATTATCTTAAAACTTGGATAATTAATAAATTAGACAATTAATTATCCGTTTAAGTGGTATGATTCGGATACGCCCGAGTTGGAGGAACTTCCTTGCGACTATAGCGCGCGATTGACATTATTCGAGAAGTTGATGCTGATACGCTGTTTCCGCATGGATCGTGTCTATCGCGGCATAATTAATTACATTATCGAGATCATGGGCGAGCAATATATCACGCCGCCTCACGTGAGCTTCGACATGATTTTCGAGGAAAGCACACCGACCATGCCTGTAGTCTTCATTCTAAGCCCGGGTTCAGATCCCACTTCAGAGCTGATGAAATTAGCGGATCGGTACGGCTGCGGCGGAGGAAAGTTCAGATATCTCTCGCTCGGTCAGAGTCAAGACAAGGTGAGATAAAAAAGTAACATGATCCAAATTGTAAAATTCACATCTACATCTACCACGATGATTGGCTCAAAAGTAGAATTAACAAATAATTTAATAATTTAATTAACGCATTTTAACGTTGCGTCAATACATCGCGTTTAACTTCCTACATTTTTACGAAGTTGCGTCTAACTTTCTAAAATTTATTTACACAATAGATCGCGATGGAATTACTAAAAACGGCGATAACGAGAGGTCAATGGCTGATGCTACAGAATTGCCATTTGCTGCTCTCCTTCACGAAGAATTTGGAAAAGACCGTGGAGAACTTGGAAAAGCCTCATCCCGACTTTCGCTTGTGGCTCACCACGGAACCCACCCCTAATTTTCCAATCGGAATACTTCAACAATCTCTGAAAGGTATATACAATAAAAATGTATGGTAGTTATACTTCGTATTGCTTAATAAAATTTTTATTTGCAGTGGTGACGGAACCGCCGAGTGGATTGAGGCAAAACTTGCAAAACACGTACTTCAACATGCGACCGCAGCTCTTGGAAAGTTGCCCTCATCCTCTTTACAAGCACTTAATTTACGTGCTAGCGTTTTATCACGCAGTTATCCAGGCAAGCAAATATTTAACATAATCGCGCACATTTGGTCCTCGGTGCAATTTTAATAAAGTGCTCTTAACAACGCAGGAGAGAAGAAAGTACGATAAAATTGGATGGAACATAAAGTACGATTTCAACGAGTCAGATTTTAATGTGTGTACCGCTATCTTGGACACTTATCTGACGAAGGCACTGACAACGAAGGAGTCTAGAGTACCGTGGAATAGTCTCAAATACTTAATTGGCGAAGTACGTTCAATTTCTGCGATCTAAATCTTTTTTTTTTTTTAATGAACACAATTTAATTAATACATCCAACTGTTTTATCATTATTCTCTGAGTTTCTTTTTTACGTAAGTTTTGAACGCAACATTATGTTTATTTTCGAAAATAACCAGGTGATGTACGGCGGAAGAGTGATAGACAGCTACGATCGTCGCGTCTCTTACACATACATGGACGAGTATTTCGGCGATTTTCTCTTCGACGAGTTCCAACCGTTTCACTTTTACAAGGACGACTTCGTCGACTACGTGATACCGCCGGAAGGGGATCGCGACGATTATTTGCGATTCATCGACGAGCTTCCGCTGGTTAGTGGCCCGGAGGTGTTCGGGCTGCATCCAAACGCCGAGATTGGATACTTTACGCAGGCAATTAAAAGAATATGGAGGCATCTCATAGAACTTCAGCCGCAAACCGGTGCGAATATATTACATATTTTTCTCGCTCTACCAAGCACTGTTTCTATCAAGGTTTCTATAATATTGATCGTAACATAGTATAGCGCAGTTATGACGCAACTTAAATTAAATGCGCCAACAATGAGATGTTTTTTAACCTTGAGTTCCCAAGATGAGGGCACTCAAAGTAGATTTAATTAAATTAAATATTAAATGACTTTATATTAACGGCGAGTTACCTACTTTTATTGCTATTATTTTGTCCTTGAAAGAAATATTTTGTACCCGTTATTTTCAAATACACCGTAATTCTTAATTTTATAATTAAATAATGATTTGTAGCCCGCTTGGATACAAAGAGTAAGTCGCATTATAGAGTTTATCACATTTTCCGATAAATTATAATGACATCATATAAAATAATGTTAAATTCTTAGCCGTGAGCGTCACTGGTGTCAGCAAAGATGAATTCATCAATAACGTAGCGAAGGAAATCCTGACCAAGATACCCGCGCCATACGATATCAGTAAGGTCAAGAGAAATTTTGGCGTGGCCGTGACACCGACGGCGATTGTTCTATTTCAAGAATTGGAGAGGTTCAACAAATTAATAGAAACGATTACGAGGACGTTAAATCAACTGAGAAAGGTTAATAAACTTTCAAGATTTAAAACTTTTAATCTGTCATGCACATAGATTTAATTTAATTACTTTATATTTATAATTAACTTATACTTTATACTAATTATACTTAATAATTCTTTAATTAATTATGTATCCATCCTGTACAAGACGCATTTTTTTATTCGTATATTCTACTTTACGCAATTATTTTATCTTCTATATATGTGCATTAAAAAGGAAGAGAAAAACCTCGAACTTTTCGTAATATATTTGTAAAATTTATGTTTCTTTTCTGTATACTTTATTTATACAGTTTTAAATCCTTCTATAATTCTAAGTTTATCATCAATTAAAATGCGGCTAATATTTCAAATAAAATGAAATAATATTAATTGTAGGCCATTGCCGGCGAGATTGGGATGGACGCAGTGCTGGAGAATATTTCCGTGGCGCTTTATAACGGTATCTTGCCCAAAGAATGGGCCAGATTTGCGCCAGACACGCGAAAGAACCTTGCCGGTTGGATGGACCACTTACAGAAAAGGATAGACCAATATACAAACTGGGTGCGATTACGCGAAACATCACGAATCATTCTACCACTATTTCGCGATTTTGCATATTCGTTAACTTCGTAATTAACGATACTCTTTTTCTCCCATTAGTCCGGCGCGAACGAACCCGTGGTGCTTTGGTTGTCCGGTTTGCACGTCCCGGAGACTTATCTGGCGGCTCTGGTGCAAATGGCTTGCCGCAAGAATAATTGGCCCCTCGATCGTTCCGTCATTTACACGACGGTGTCCAAGTTCTCCAAGCCCGACGATGTGGAAGAAAGACCCGACCAGGTGAATCCCGATGGCATTTACTTTACTTTTCACGATGTTTTATTGGAATTACATTATAATATCGCGCTATACCCTGCCATTCGCGTTTTAAACAGGGCTGTTACGTGTACGGATTATATTTGGAAGGCGCCAGGTGGGACATCGAGGAACATCGTTTAAAAAGATCGCATCCGAAAGTTCTGGTTGAAGAACTGCCAATATTGACTATCGTACCCACCGAAGTTCACAGATTGAAGTTACAGGTATCGAATTTGCTTATTCATTTCCACAGTTATTATTAGACGATGTCTCGTCGTGTCTCGCTGTTGTAATTCATTTTGAATCGAAAGATTTAAGTAACGATTCGTATTTTCAAATAATTTGCATTTCCTGTGGAGAACTTCCGGATCGTAAAATGGATAACTACATTTTACGCTTGTTACAGAATACGTTTAAAACTCCTGTATATACTACGTCGAACCGGCAAAACGCTCTTGGCGTTGGGTTAATCTTCGAGGCGGATCTGGCGACTCCAGAACACATTTCGCATTGGATACTTCAGGGTGTTTGCCTAGTGTTAAATACAGATTAAAAAGATTCTTGGGATTAACGAGAAAAATCGAGGACCTATTTTTCAGTAGGATATTGCAAGTATTAATTAATTATACTCATAGCATGAAAGACAATCAAACAGTATTAAACTATTCTTAACTATTGTAATTTTAAAGATTGTGTATATAATTCTATAACATTTTATTATACATGAATAAAATGAGAGAAGAAAGGACAGAGAACGTCGGGTTCGTGTTCAACTTATTAATATTTAATTATCGATCAAATTTCGAAGATCAGCGTTATGCAAAATTACGATGTTCCGCAAAAATGATCATTATTTCGTATAAATAATCTATTTAATCTTATTTATCACCCCGTCCGCGATACTTGAGCTGCGGTAAACACATATTGTAAAACGAGCTGTCGACGAAGTCGTCCAGATTTTGCCACTTCACCCATCGATCTCTTATTAAGTGTTCCGCATTTTTCGCTTTTCCGACGAAGTGCGGATCTACGATTAACAGGTACACGCTGTTGTTTCCAACGTGTAATCCTGTTATACATTTGCTGGAGCAATCTTTGTCTCCACCCATCATAATCGGACTGCCAAATTGCTCTAAATGTTTTTTAATATTATCCACTTGATCGATCAATCCCTTTCCACTCGAGACGTGGATGATTTTGCTAAGAGCTTCGTAGAGTTGATTTAAAACAATGGACACCTACAAAATATTCGAAACATCAGATCCTCTTACTAAAAAAACCCCGATAGGTGTTAGGATTAAGCTTACTTCAAAACTTCCTATCCATTCTCTCGACCCAATAAACGTTCTGTCTTTATCCTCCACTGCGACGAGGGTCTCTTGTATTTCACTAATGCTTGGAACAGTTTTTTCTAACTTCTCATTATTTATGATCCACGAACAGATGGTTTGCAGTGTCCTATATCCGCACCCCCAGCCCTAAATGTAAATCGCATTTATTTTGATGATTTAGAACGCATAAAAATATTGAAAATTTTAATTGCAATTATCCTAATCAATCAATCACCCTATCGTTAAAACCGTCGCAACCATAATGCCAGTACTCGTAATCGCCTTGCACCAAAAATGTTTTGCCACTATCTGGTAGGGCTAAATTTTTATGAACGTTTTTCAATAAATTGCTGGAGTAATTGACGGTCATCTTTTCCATATATGTCGTTAAAAAAGCCTAGACAAGCACAATATTTAATTAAAAATAAAAATATAGTTATACTGATTACTGACACAGTTATTGGCATGAATTTATTAATTGAGAATTTGTTATAGATTATAGTTAGAAATTTATAATTTCGGAACTACAAAATTCATATTATAAATTATTAATAGTTAATATGTAAATTAAAACTTTATAAATGCATAATATATTTTATAATTTATAAATTTATAATTTAAAAATTGCAAGATTTATTAATATTATATATAACGAGATTCTAAACGAAATAAAATAACGAATAAAAGAATCCATTTTCCCGTTTGCTCTCACGAAAACAAAAGCACGCTGAAAACCGAAAACGGCCGAGTAGTCGGCCGCTTATTAATTAATAACGCGGCGGAACGTGGCGTCACCTGTCAACACGTCGGAACGATGGTCCGTACTCCGTTTCGGCGTCGCGTGACTCTACGAGGGTGAGATTTAATCGGGAATACGGAGACGGAGCTTTCGCTCCCGAGCTCTCGATATTCGCGAGTGAATATTCCGCTCGTCGAGGATTAACGCCGAGATTAATTAACGACGACGAGGACAGAGCGTTGAGCACCGATCGGTAGAATGGGCACTGGGAATACTGGGATAGTGGGATCTCGTATAGCGTAACGTAACGCCAATTGAGAGCGTGGAACGATAGAGGAAGGGAGACAAGCGTACGAAAGAGAAAGAGACAGAGACAGAGAGAGAGAGAGAGAGAGAGAGAGAGAAAAGGAGACAGCAGGCGAGGCGAACGGCAGACTGAAAGAGAGAGAGAGAGAGAGAGAGAAAGAGCGGAGCAGACGGGAAAGGCGGAAAAGGAGAATCGCGAGAGGTACGCGTCCGTCACGCACCGAGTGTTTGCCTCGGCTGGCTGGAACGAGCGCGCCGTTTCCCAGGGAGAAAATGAGAGCGACGTCCTCGTGCTCGGTAAGCCGATTAACGTCGGCCGTCTCATCTAATTAGCTAAGTCGGTTGCAGCCCGCGGGTCACGCGTTTACGTCCCGCCGTCGTTGCGCCGTGCGAACAGTTTGACAGCTACACAATAGCCATAGCTATTTATCGATTTCTTTCCCCCTGATATCGACCGCGAGACTCGTGCCGTCGCCCAGAAGAAGACTCGTGAACCCCTCGATCGCGATCCCGTCGCTTCCCGCGTCCGTCGCGCGATCGGAATCGCCGAGGATGCCATGCCAGTGGATTCGAGAATGTCTCTTTTAGGTTATGTTTGTCGCGCGACACGGGCTGCTTTGTTTTAGTGCCCCCCCGTCGTGGTACTCTCTTTTTCTCGGCTACTGCGGATCGCTCGAGGTAAACGCGACATTTAGAATTTTGGAAACCGCGTGTTTATTGACGCGAGTCGTCAGCCGTTTCTGTCCGAAACGTCTTCCGACTCAGCAGACGAGCTATATCGTGATCATTGTTTTGACGTTTCCTTGTTCTCCCCCCCCTGTCAGTGAAACTATAGGAGGAGGATCCGGTCGCAACGCTTGAGAAGGCAGGAAATGTACGGCGCTGAAAGGGAGGAGGTGTCTGAAAGTTGGCTGCACACGTATGACCTGAGCAGTACTATGATCCCCAATGCGAGCACGGCGATGGACGACGAGGAGCATTTCTGCAAGCTCATCCTGTACAAGGAGATCAAGGACTCCAGGTAAGGACGCCGCGATCGCCGCGTATGGATTTGATTTACCGGATGGATTCACCGATCGTATTTTTTTTGTTCCACAGAGTGCGCATATGGGACATCATCATCCTGGTGCCGAATCTCCTGTTTCTTCTGTTCATCGCAATGCGGTTCAACAGAGCGAGGCTTAAGTTACGCGCAACGAGTAGCCCGATATTTTTAGCGTTTTACGGTCTGGTCATTTGTAACGTAGTTATATCAGTGGTGCGATGCGGCGTTTCGATGACGGTGAACGCAGCGGCGACGGTCGGCGGTAAGGCCGACAAGGTCCTATGGGTCACAGTGAGATTTTTTCTACTCTCCACCGAGATGAGCGTAGTTATATTTGGTCTAGCGTTCGGTGAGTGACGTTCACGAGAGAGAAAGAAAGAAGGGGATGGGTATTTGCTGACGCATTAAATGTCGCTCTCCATCTTTTAGGTCACTTGGACAGCCGCTCTAGTATTCGTAGAGTATTACTCGCTACATCCCTCATAGCGCTGGCGTACACGATCACCCAAGGTACACTGGAGCTGGTCCTGCCGGACGACACATTTCATATTCCCAGCCGCGACTTTTATGTGTTCGGTCACGGCGGTATGATGTTTTGGTTTTGCAGCAGTCTCGTTTTCACAACGGTACGCTCGTGCACGCTCTTTCATTGCCTATTACTAAAAAATACTTAAAAAATTTAACTTTGAGCAAACCTGAAGAGTTTGATGTTCAAACGATAAAGATTAATGATCAAAGATCGTCTTATAAAATTTATGTGAGAAAGATATGAGAAAATCGATACGTGATCACTGAGTATGTCGGTTTCGTTTTTAGATATATCTCTTCATATTAATACTGCCATGGACACGGTTGCGGGACCGCCTAGCACTTCCCAGTAAGTAGTGATTATCACTGAGATTATATTGCTTCGTCGTTAATTGCGATTTCTACATGATACGTTTTCTGTTGCAGCACGGAAAAGCTTTTACGTTTACGCCGGTATGCTAGCGACGTTGGACCTAGTACAGTCAATTGGCGCAGGCTTTTTAAACTACACGCAAAATCCCGTGGGATTATGCATCGTAGACTTCACTGCAGCAGTGTATTTAACCCTTTTTACCCCTTTGGTTTACCATACATTCCTGTCGGAATTCTTCGGGTAAGTTACTGCTACTTAGCAATATGCAACTCGAACAATTGCACCGTCATGTATCGACGTGCGTCTGATACATCTTGGAAATTGTTCTGTTTTAGGGTCTCGCAACCTTCGATAATGTTCTCTTACAAAGCGCAAGTGGACGACGCGATGGACGAAGACACTGTGTCGTTACCGCACCAACAGAGTTTTTCATCCTTGAAAACCGACAGCGATTACATCTATCAGGTCCATACTCCTTCTATTCACATACCGCTATATGATTCCCGGGTATTGAAATCCTCCAGACCGGGGGTTTCACTTTATTCCTTAACATCCGCCGCTAAAGATCCCAAAAATAATGACTCAAGCACTTTCGGTTCACCAGTTAAGCCATATTGCTCGACATCCGGTATTGGAAGCTTTGGTAGAAATCCCAACGCACAAAAAGGCATCTCGGAAGTGGCTGATTACCCTTTAGATAAGTCCGCTGCCATCCAAAAGAGTGTACCAGACCTAAGGCTCTCCAGCCCGATCCGAAAACCCGTTCCTGTTACGTACGGCGATCCCAGTAGCGTCTCAAATTTACTTCTCTCGACTGATACCGCTAGTAACTTCTTTTACAAGCCAAACACTATTGACAGCAACGTTAATCTATTTTCTCAAACGAGGAAAAGTAGCTTAGAGAGTATATCGCATATAACAACCGTAGATCACGCGATAGTGGTTGAGAATGTTTCACAGAGACATGATGATTCTTCGGAGATATCTCAAGCTCCAGCGTTAGAGAATACCTTACAGTCCATCCTGGAAAGCGGGACGCGCGAAATCGAAACGGAAGATCCCCAAGAATCTCGATTAAAGGCAACTGACACTGACAATTTAGTCGAAGACGGTGCCGCTAGCGCGGATCCGAGCTATTTAGCGACGCGTGTCGGCACCGAGATTTTTAAGACTTGCTCGGACGATGTGTCGCCTGATTTATCCGATACCTCGAACGTCACGCAACAATTACTTCCTAGAGCGACTTCCTTTACCGGCGCGTACAGGAAGAGCAAGAATGATTCGAAAGAAGGAGAGTCAGGTGGCTTAAGCGATTATTTATTATCCATAACATCCCCGAAATTTGTGAAACATAAAAAAGGTGACGCACATTCCAATCCCTATCCAGATTCAGATTTCTATACGCAAACTGAATCTTTGTAAATAGCTTATTTATATATCGTTGCAGACGGCACACTGTATCTGTACATATCGTAGATAATCTTTTAGGTTTTACGTTGATTTTGTTACTTATTAATCCCCATATTATGCATTATAACGCGTATGGTGAGGTACCATTCGAGAGCTTCATCTAACTGTAAATATCTCAGCATGTTTAGGAATGTCGTGCAATTAAACGTATTGATGTAGTCAATGCACTTGGTTTCATTTATTTACACTAACTTCAGGCAATCTCTCCCTCGGCAAACGATATCACTCCGCTGCCTTTTTTACGAATAGAATCTCGTAAATGTTTGTCAAGTGATATTTTGTTACGCGTGCAATGTACACTGTTTGCACCAATGCTTCGATGTTGTAATAGTACACGCGTAATTCGATGTTTAGTTATTTCGAAGTGCTTCTGGCTGGATTATCGCAGAATTTATCAGCATCCATGTATTTTTGCGATTCTCTGTATAAACGCTTTCGCATATTACGCAACAAAATAATAATCATTACATTAGCTTCACAATAATTTCCTTAAAACTTGTTCTCTCATGGCACTCGTATGAAATATGTGAATTTTATTTTTGTATAGAAAAAGTGTCACATGACTTCTCGCTTCGTTGTAATTCAATATGGTTGCACTGAGGAAAGGGGAGTCTTAATTAATTAATCGAGTGACTGATTAGGGGTCTGCCTTGATAAATGCAAAGCGGAATGTTCTTTTTTTTCTTTGCAGAATCACAGTGTTTATGACTCGACCCAGTTCGACACGAACGCTACACCAATCAACCCGCTCTACGCGGCGTCTCTTCAAAGCCCAGATAGTATTACCGGTTACAGTATAGACAGTCAAGAAACGCCAAATCCGCCGAATGGTTATCAACAATGAGCCGTCGTTTTCATATAGATTCGGGGTGCGCTATAAAAATTACAGAACGAGCCTGAGCACGAGTTACTCGACGATCAAATTTGCAATTTTGCTAAGAGCTTCGTGAGATCCTCTCTAGATGAGAAATTTGTTACTTTCCTTCGAAAAGAGCGTGTCGTGCGAAAAGAGAAGTTCGGGAATCGGAGTGAGGTACGATTGTAAGTCGACGACAGGATTCTAGTCGCCCTCAAGTATTTTTAGGGCCGCGTAATTTACGGATAAAAATACGGATGCTTTTGGTCTCCATGTGATAGTTGGCGCCGATGCCCAAATTGTGATCGCGAAAAACGCTGGAAGAAATCTCGCAAAACTCGGAATCTCCAGTTTAGCTTTAGTTTGCTTTATTTAGGGCGATTTCTTGAAGGATGATTAGAGGTAGCATATTAATTCACATTAGTTTTGTACTTACAATTAGATAGACTTTGGAATCTCAAGTGAATTTTTACTGCACGTGAAAATAGAACATTCTTTTCGGTCAATGTTTACGCATTTATCTCGAATTAAGTACAAGACGTAGGTCATTCTAGGATTCGCATACTTCCTCCCGATCGCAGATTCATTTACCGTGCTCTCTTTATCCGTTTCACACGTATTTTTTACGCAGACATAAAATCAGTAAAAAATAGTAATTACAAACAAATTCACTTTTAAATGCCTTAGACTTACGTAGCTGATACATGCGACTTTTAGAATGCCCTATACGCACGGTGCGATCATCATCACGACGTATCATCCCCGTCGATAAATGCTATTGTTTTGTATCGAGAACTGCAAGTTTGGTGTGCCGGCCGTGGATTTCCTAGTAAGACGGACAAAACACACTTAGATTTAACTTCTGAAACTTGCTTATCGTTTCTCCGTCCAAGGTGGACGTCGTCGTATCGCTCGAAAGTCCTCGTCGCGCGCGAAGCGACGCGCGGACGACAAGCCGGGCACTCGCTATTTTCTTACTTTTGCATCGAAAAATCATTAGATCGATTAAGGGACAATAGGAGTCATTAAAGTTAAACGTCGCGCGGAGATAATTTTTAGACTTAAGGAAAGAAAGAACTCTTCAAATGCTCCAATAATTACGAAGACTCCATCCATGATATGTATATACATGATCTGTATAATTCTAGTGTAAAGGATCGTACTATTTATATATCTTAATATATACATATATATTATATATATATTTATCAATATAATACGTATCTTCGTATCGTAATTAAATTCGTACAACTGGCAGGTTTTAAGATACTTACTCCTACGCTGCCCGCGTTTTTCACCTGGACTTTCATCTCGCGCAGGGAAAAAGGAGGGGAGATAAAAGATAAAAAGAAATACGAAATTAGCGTTATAGAAGCGTCCGCTATCACACAATCTTTGAAGACGCGTTCACGAGGTTGTACTGTAGATTCCTCCGTTTTCCTACGTGAATTAGAGGAGGGAGGGAATCCAGGAACGAGCAAAATTAATAGTGATATACAACGTAATTAACTTATTTTCTAGCGTAAATTCGTTCGAATTTGTATATACGGAACGGTGTGCGTGGAACGATGTTGCACAATGAAGTCTCTCTGTCAATTGCAATTGCTTTTTACCATCTCCGACTATCCCGTCACCCTGCACTCCCCACGAACGTTACCTGCGATCGTCTGACCGTGTGATTCTTTTTTGTAAGCATCGAGTGCAGTGTATAAGGCAATATATTGTGACCGCGTCGTATAGCTATACCTAATTTTAAAAAAAGTAAAATAAACATGAACGACAATTCAGCGTGTTTAATTTAATTTCTTGAAAATCTTATCCGGCCCCTTGATTTATCAGGATGGCTAATATATAAATTAGCTAATAATTAAATATAATTAGTAACATAATTATCTGTAATATATAAAGTAAATTAATAATATTGTATAATATAAATTATCCTGATATCCGTGGAAGTCATTGTCGGGATATCGATCTATAATGAAACCCGCATCGCAACAATACAAAAATAAGAATCTGTTGGAAGTGTATCACGAGATTTTGGCACGCTCAACATGAATATGTTGCATCAACGACAAACAAGATCAAAAATATTTAAAAACGTCATAATCATTGTGTTTAGCATAAAGAACGGGAAGTAAACGTTGCGAACCAATGGAGAAATATAAATCTTAATTGTACGAGCTTTTGTTAAATGGCAAAACGTGTATCTAAGATAAAATTTGTGTAAATCTATTTCGGAAAGATTTAAAGCGCATCATACAAATCGCACAAGATTATATCTGGCGTAGCTTCACGATGTGTGTATATCTGAAGAGGAATGTTGTAGGAATCATGTTTTCTTCTTTTTAATATATATAAACGCAGCTCTCGCAAAGTACTTACATCAGCATCGAGCATCGTCCGAAGATTCTAGACGTGACGATGTACGTGAATATTATTCATCGGCGAATTCTTCAACGTGTACCGAGGGATCGTTGACTCCGTGTCGCTTTGCGCGCTGATCGCCGCACTTGACGTCACGAAAAACTTTCTCTTTGCATTAAACTCGGTCAATGGCGTACGTTATTCAACGAGATTCGACGCGAGATTATGCTCGAGCCTGAAATCGGCAGGTCCAGCGTGACTCAGAGACAAATATTCCGCAATACAAATAGTCCGATATGTTTGTCCGCGATATACAGAGTCGCAATACAATAAAGCGCGGATTGAATAGCAGAGTCTTCAATGCAATTAATTACTCGGACTTATAAAGCTTGTATTATGCTCTGGGCTTTTCTCGCACCCTCTTTTTCACAGTTTGGCTGGCAGGAAAGGGTGGAAGTTCCAAATCTTGTATACTACCGCGTCGTTGCACGTGAAATCTCGGAGCACGTCGGGATCTGCAAGGAAAAGACAAGAGAGAAAGATAAAATTAGCTTTTCATATCAGCTGTCTTCTGCCGTTCGTATAGTCTTCGCGGAGGGAACGTCCGGAGAAGCTAAAGGGATATACTTTCATAGTCTTAATTGATCTTAAATATAATACAAACAGTTCAATAGGTATTATTTGTGACAGATTAGGTTTGCGGAAAAGATAAAAAAAAGTCCGCTTGGAACGAGTTTCGCCAGCGTTCGCTATAAGTCTCTGCAGCACAGAAAGCTTACAGTCCATTCCGTCCGAATTGTATAGTCGTTATAGATCGTCAGGGTCAATTTAGATTTGTTTACTGACTATCAGTGCGCAAGTATTCCCGCAGAGGCCCGCTCAGCGTGGCGGCCGGCACCGCCAAGCTCATCCGCGGGTAGAGCACGGTGCCGTCCGAGGAGAGCACGTTGCACACGACCATTCCCAGCATGTCACCGGTAGCTCGGCTGACGATCGGCCCGCCGCTGGTACCGCTCTGGGTACAACAGGTCGTGAGGAGTGCACAGTCCATCGACTTGGAGACTACGCCACTGCTGACGGTCGGCCGAATGGACGAGGAGAACGGAAATCCTACGGAGACCACCGGCTCGCCTGCCAAGTACATGAAATTTGCACTTATCAGCTCAGATTTAGGAATGAGTGTCTGAAATGTTGCTGTTGTGCGAATTAACTCGACGTTACTAAAGCAAGGGGTAACAAACTCTAGGTATTATATGACTGTTATTTTTTTTTCACAATTGCTCTGTTTAATAAAGTCTTGAAAGAATTTTGATGATTTTGTTGATATAATTCTGGTCTCCAAGGACGAAACTTAATTTGAAACAGTCTAAACATTTTATTTTATTATGATTTAAGATCTTAGATGAACTGAGATTTAATAAATCTCATCTCAGTAATCGTGCTAGATGTTTTCGCCTTACAATTAGTAACGCAGAGTTAAACGCGTAAGTTATGACGCACGTGTCCGTCTATATGGTTTGTTTTAATTGACGTAATTATTTTATACGCGCTTGTTTATCAATTGAAGTATAGACGTTGTAATACTTTAAATGAAAAGCGTTTCGCTTAAATTAATAATTGAGAAGTAATGGAACTGAAGAGATTGTCAGTGAAGTCATCAGCGTCTTTAAATAATTGCTTTAATTTATGACGAGACAATAACTTGTATATTAACGTAATTCTGTCTTTGCTCGCAAAACGGGTGTTTTTGAAAATTCTGCGTCACCGCTCGCGTAACGTGCTCAATAAAGCTCTTATAGAACGTGTGGTAATAGACTTTTATTGCGATCAAGTAAATGGAATGACTTATGTGTCGGTTTCCAAGTTAGAAGGAGGCCAAATATCAATTTCATCCCCAACGATCATCAATTGACCCATTTTTTCACAATTATACACTATTTCTGTCCCGATGGATGAAGGTCAATGTCCCTGGCGTTAAGGCGCCAGGAAACCGCTTAACACGCTGCTGGATATACCGCTAATTTCCGCCTATTACGAGAAAGCCACGAGAGTAAGCTTCAATATACCTGTCGTTACAAATGATAACAATTTGAAGCGGTTGGAATTATTAACGCGTTGCTTTCCACGCCTTTCGATGTAATAAATCGAGAAGGCGACAATGCGAAGTACACTTTACCCTTTAAAATCGGAGCATGGGACAACCGTACAGATCTCAACGAGGCATCCATATCTTGTGGATCCACCCTCAATACAGCGACGTCATAGGGTTGATTCTCCGGTGTTCTGTACACCAGCCTCGCCCGGACACGTGAATTGGGCTTGTCCGGCCACATTACGATCGATATATCTCTTTCTGGCGCCTGTCAGAATTCATCTTGACTTACAATTTGCCATAATATTGTCGCGCATAAAAAGTCTACCGTTTCCGATAATATTCTGGCAATATATTTATAATCCGCTGATATCCGATAATATATTGGTACACGCCGAGTTAATCGCACAGAATTAATTCAATATTTTTATGTTACGTGCTAAAATGTACTTCGTATTTGCTATTTTTTTAGTTTCATGCAGATACTGAATTATATATATCTCTGTATTATATTTCTTCATAAGAGTTTTACCTCCGCGACGACGTGTGAGCATGTCAGGAATGTACCAGTATTCTTATGCACGAGGACGCCTGTACCCCAATTAATTCCGCATCTAACAAGCACGACGCCTTTATCTAACGCCGCTATATAAAAATAATAATAAGATGTAATGTGACGTAACAGATAATAACAGAAAATAACATTCATTAACGAACCATCTATATCTTCGCGATACTCGCGATCTACGATTGGAAAATAAGGAGGATTCTTCTTCCGTAAAATGTTGAGCACACACGTCGCAAGATTGGCGGCGAAAGTGTAATCCACCCATTCTCCACGACACCAGCTCAACGGCGCGATCACCATCCCGCTTATAATTCTGCGTTTGCTAAAAAAAATAACACTCATATTTAACAGATCTAAATACGATGAGATAACGAGCTACGGAGTACATTATCGATGAGCAATTTTTATTAAACTCATCTTTTAAGAGAGAACTTTATAGATTCTAAAATTATTGAAAAATTCTGTATACTTTGCGACTACATTAATAATTAACAATTTAAACTTTAGTTTAAAATAAGATGGAAACAATTCCTTTGGGGGCAAACTCGGGAACAGGTGCCTAATTTTTTTTCTTTGTATAAATGGTCACCTGAAGTGATTTTTTACACCCCAATTAAAAGTCATTGTTATTAATTGCATACTACATATTTTTGGATTGTTCTTTAATTTATTAATATTTGAGGACAGTATATGTATATAGATTTACTCAACATTTTCTGAAAAACATAAGGAGAAACCAAATGATATTATAAAAAAACGAAAGGAGCACATTAAAATTACTATAACGTGAGCTTTATCTTTTCGATACTGGGATAAAAATCGGGTGCCCATTTCCGGGTTAAAGCTTCATTACTCTGTCGAATAATAGGAGATTGTTCAAGAGACTTTCGCGAAGAGTATTTCCACGCAAACGCATTGAGTTCTAAGAGTTCCAAGAGCGATTATAATTACCCAGTCGACGGGATGATGTAGACGGGGCCACCCTCGCCACCGGGGAACGCGTACGCGTCCGTCATGATAACGCAGTCCCCGTCGCCGACGACATTACTGATAACGCCCCGCGCGATCGAGCCAATGAATACGGGATTGCCGAAGGGCGTCGACTCGATTTCCACGGACGATCCGCGGATAAGATTTCGCGGAGCTTGATCCAGCAGACAAGACAGGGCTTGTTCGGCCGACGTTTCCACGATTGACTCGTCGGAATCGTGTATGCGGATGAGCAAGAAAATCGACCGCAGTGATCGATCAAACTCGGATGATTTGGGAAAGTTCCACGTTTTGAAGAACTCGTCGAAGGTTTTCTTCAGGAGCGAACACCTCCAGGCAGCTACAGTCTCGCCGTGGTGTTCCTTAATTGAGCTCGATCGGAGATCGTCGTCGGTCCCGAGATCGCGATAAATCCGAAATTTCAACTCGCCCGCGAGTTCTCTCGGCACTGTCGTGAGTTCTCCCGGTATCATCTTCGTGACAAAGTTCGAGATCGCGTGGGACTTGTCGATAATCGGGCCCAATGCGGTGCCGTGAGTCAATATCCAATTTGTTGAGATCGAAATGCCGGAGCATCCTTGCGGCGACGTCAATAGATCTTTGTCGATCGATGAGTGGAGCAAAAGTGCGCTGCTTGGAGGACCCATCCTTCCTAACGATGCTGTACATAGAAAGAAATCGCAGCTTTTTAATTTTTGAAAAAAACGGGCGTATCTAAAGAATTAAGATTAATATACTTTTAATATACTCTCTATAGGTATACTAATATGAAATCTGTAGTGTCAAATTATACTTTATTTAAGTCATTTTTAATCATTCTTATAAGTCGCCACTGCTCCTATTCAATATGTCGTTAATTTAACTAAAATAATGGAGTTAAAATAATAAAATTCGACACACATAGTTGTCAAAAGTAACAAAATGTTATTTAACTCACGGTATTGATTTAATTCTTTTAACACTTAACAGTGTTAGAGTATCTAAGGCGATATTTCTATTCTTCTTTTATCGATAAAAAATTAATGCAACATTCTTAAATATGTATTGTAAGACGAGTACATATAAAATGTACACACATTATACGTATTTACATTTAAATATAAAATTTACAATTTTGTCTCTCTTTGTCTCGCAAATAAAGTTTTAGTACAGATCTTAACGACTTTTTTAGAACTCGTTATCCCGTAAAATAAATAAACTTTGAATCTTTTTCCGTGTACCCGATCAGGACACGGCTGTCGCACCTGTTACGGCCTAAGTAACAGCGCGTTTCGCAATACAGAGATATCGAGCGCGATCAAACATCGGGGATACTCTCGCAGGGAGCACAGCTGCCACATTCGTCGCGCAATTCAACGGTGAAAGGGTTAATTGTCGCGAGCGCGGCACCGTGAAATCGACGGTGCTAGCTCGATAAAAAGGGCCGACGATGGAGGGAGGAAAAAGGATAGAGGAAAGGAAAAAAAAAAAACGGCTGTACCGCCGCGTAATCGTGAGTCACCATCGTGCGCGGTGGACCAAAAAGAACGAGATCAGAAGTGGAGGAGCTGCGGAGTCAGGAATGACTTGTACATCTGCGTCGTTCGCGAGCTAGGAAATCCCTTTGCAAATACCGTATGATTACGGCCGCATACCTAAACGATAACGCAAACAT
This sequence comes from Leptothorax acervorum, assembly GCA_035220615.1. Taxonomy (NCBI): domain Eukaryota; kingdom Metazoa; phylum Arthropoda; class Insecta; order Hymenoptera; family Formicidae; genus Leptothorax; species Leptothorax acervorum. Next base: position 205,241 of record JASTWQ010000046.1, on the reverse strand, counting down.
ATGGCTGCGGGAAAAAGCCAGCTCTCTAGATTCCTAGTTAGTTCCGAGATGGAATTTTAAAAATATGTACCACTTATATCGAAGAAAATCACCTGCGTAACGCGACAACTTACGATTGTAATATTACTATGCTATATACTGATATTTTCTTTATTATCCAGTTTTTTTATTATTATTCTCGCAGTATTTTAATTTATCATTTATTTTAATTACCAAGATATTTTCCGTCTATCATACGTCACAATACTGCGCGTTAAGTATAATAATTAATTGATACTTAAGTGATACTTTTAGAAGCTAAAACAGAATCGTATGTTAATCGTGGGAGACACCGTCAGGAATATTTTTATCTGATTTTAAAGAGAAATATCTCTCTCACAATGTCAAGAATCGCGCGGCGCGGCGCGTTAAACGGCGGTGATCCGTCGCATTTTTGCACGGTCGTCCGCAAGCAAAGTGGAGCACGGTACAGGAAAGTCTTCTTCTTCCAGGATAATAAAAAAAGCGCTGAAAATAATCATGACTCAGCAGCTGGCGACGAGGCGTGTGCACGATAAAAAAGAGAGACTAGCGCGAAAAAAAAACTGATCGCCACGAGGCGAACGCGTAGAATATACGTCACACTTTTGTAGTAAGCGTGTGACGTATTAGAAGGCCCGGTTTTCTCGGAACCGCAAGTGAGGGAACTGGTTTGACGGCACGTGTCACGAAAACGAGCAAAAGATCTAAGAACGAAGTGGGGGGGGGGGGGGGGGGCAGAGGGAGAAGGGCGTCCAAAAATAAACGCGAACAGACAGAACCGCAGATGTCTGAGGGGCCTATGACGAGATGATGACATATTAGGTATAATGCGTGCGCGGGATAGAGTCGGCGCTAAAGAGAGACACGACAATTAACAATAAGTATAGACGTCTAGATGAAGATGAAAGGATTCTGCGAAAAAAGAAACGCGCGTGCGTACGCGTGAACTGCGTCAACACGCCATTCTCAGGCTGACCCGCGTTTCTTCTTCTCCTTTTTTTTTTTTTTTTAGCTTCGATCCGAGTAGTAATAGCGGTCCTAAGAGGCCATCCAGGTAACGCTGCGAGCAAAAATTTCAAGGTAAAACGTGATCAAAATCGCAAAACAAGCTCGAAATATAATCTTTATCACGCGCCTATAAAGTTCTAACACCGTATCGTAAATGTAATTGTTCAGTTCTTTCGTATTGTTTCTTTTTTTTCCTGTGAGAGCAGTGTTTTGATCTTTCGTGCGGCAAATCGAATTAAAAATCGCGCAAAAGTATTTAAATTGAATCCTCGTCGGCCGCTATGGAATTCAGCGGCCTCCCCGTCGAATCAGCTTCCTCCCGATCGATTTTTGTGTGTTCTCTTCTTCTTGCTTCCTCCCTCTCCCGACAATGATGGCCGTGCGACCGCTTGCCAGCTTGCCGGCCGATCTTCAATGAAGATTGCCGACTATCCCTCCCGTGTGTTTCTTCCTCCTCTTCTACCGCTCGTGTATTAACTGCATCTCGCATACGAGATGCATATACACGGGAACGTAAATTTGCAACGTCGACCAACGTGTAGGCGATGTTGAGGTCTGTCGTGAAGTTCGCCAGATCGGAGTTTGCCAAAAGCATCTCACATAGCAATATAGTATGATATAATTATACATACAATAATAATATATATTTGTAATATAATATTCGTTATCAATTCCGATATCTGTAGTACCAAATTAGCAGCTCCAATTAGGAAAGCGAAAACAAGATTTGATTTATGAAATAGTCGTGACGACCGCTCCCTCGATAATTCTCACCAAGTTAGCTGTTAAGTGTTATCTGCAACCTGAACGAGTTGAACAAAATGACGATAACGAACTGGATAGCCTAATGGACGCGTCAGACGATCGCTTCGTTTTGCGTCTGTTTCTCGTCGAAGGTCTCGAAAAAGACCACGCGCCAGTCTCACCACTTACGGAGATGCGATTCATTTATAATACGGAGAAACGTTAGATAAACGCCTAATTAACGTTCGCGTACTAATTTCGCTACGATCCCCCGTCCGCATGAAATATCGCCGTAATTAAATCTACGCGAACATTAGGGAAATCTACAAAAGAGAACAAACAAATGCATTCGAGATTCGGGGGGACAGAAAGAGATACCTAGCTCCGCAAAGTTTTTCAAAGAAGTGCGCTTTGTTATAAAAATACGAATTGAACACGCCCAATTGTACACATAGAACGATAACTTCTTTAACGATAACAATGCGACGTTTTACTATTTTCACCCTAATCAATAAGTTACGTGCACCTAAATTCGTAATCATATTTAATTTGAGTAATTTTTGACAATTTCTATAGGTCGCCACTGCTCCTACTCAATATGTTGTTAATTTAACTAAAATAATTGAGTTAAAATAATACTGTTTTGTGTTTAAAAAATCAATTTCGACACACATGGTACTTGAAAATAACATAAAATGTTATTTAACTCATTGGTTTAACTTTTATCCTTTAATATTCAGTGTGCCCGGCTTTTTCGCTCGGGACATCCGCGAAGATGTCCACGCGCGTCATCACCCACCGCGATTTTCTCTCCTCACCCCTCTCATTCCCATTATGCTGAGTGATCCTTTTGTACACATATTTAAGCGCTCGAGGAGAGCAAAAAGCGACCGCGCGTGGGCACGTCCTCGCCGCGCCTGTCCGATAACTGACCGGTTCTACTGCGAGCGGCGAGATGCGGCGCGCCGCGCCGCGGCCGGCCCCGCCGCTATCTAATTTTCTGCTCGTGACTTAGATCGAATAAGTAACGATGGTCTTCCGTACCATTTAAGTCGCGCGCTGGCCTGGCTCGCTCGCGGCGCACGTTCAATTACTGAAACATCGCGGGGATAATCGGATTTCGCGAGCGCCGCCCGTGGAAAATTGTACGATCCGGCGTGCGAGCCCACGGGGGCCTCGCTCGCATCGTGCGCTCCTCCGGCGCTCGCAATTTATGCGATAATTAATAAGTACCCGGCCGCGCGCGGGAATCGGCCGCCGGCGGTGGTCATTCGAGTTCGATTTTTCTTCCGCGGGATGTCTTAGAAATCCTCCTGTGCTTTTAAAGCGCTCTTGCACTTCTGCTTGCGCTTCGTGTAAGTCTTAATAATTAAAGAGATACCACGCGATCGAAATCTTATCAGTATATCCGATCAAACGGATCACTTGATTAGGTAATTAGGCAATACAATATTCAGAACTATTTATCTATTTATTGCCTATTTATTTCATAAACAATTTATTTTAATATACAGAAGTTAAAGTGATTTTCCGAAAAACTTTTGAAATTCACACGTAAATCAGCATTTAATACAGCATCATCGACAAAAAAGATGTATCTCATCTCTGCCATAAAGGAACATGTCTATATAAGCATACGACGTGCCAAGGTCGCCGCTGGTTCGACCCAAGGCCATCCCTGGTTCGATCGTGTCTAGAAAGCACGTAAGTCGCGCTAACTCGACGATCATCGGCATCAAGCCGCCGGTTTTCTTCTCATCGCCGCGAGCGGGGGGATCGGCTTCCTTTCGTGGTAAACGAAAAATCGGCCTCTCGTTCGGGATGGGAAATCGCCGGCGTTGGCAAAAGGAAGAAACTATACATATACTGATATACAGCGGGAGAAGCCGCTGGGGCGTGTCCGGGGCTGGTAAGCTGGACTAGTTTTTGCTCGAGTCTTGCACCGGTAGACCGCTTGGCACCTCGGAACGTACGGTGCATCGTGCAGCTCGTTATCGTGCTGGCCGGAACACGATCCACCGCGCCGGCGAGCTCTCAACGCGACTAGCTCGTTTCCCAGCGCGAGGACGACTTATACATTCTCGAAGTAGGAAAATTCGGAAGGATCGACAAATATATCCGCTTTGCAGCATTAAACACTTCTAATTGCGAGTTAGAAATTTCTAATTATCTAATCAAATTATACGACCCTTTCGTTTTATATCAATGCCTCTTTATTCTTTCCAATTTATTTGATTTTGATTAATATTACACATTTTACATTTTTAATGAGACGGTCGTGCAGCTGCAGAAGAAATACATTTATTTCAGAAAGAACGTGTTAATGTTATCGATAAAATCGTAACAATATGTTAACCGTGTTCTAAACAAACGTTATTAAACTGATAGTAAAATATGAATTTAACATTCGCAAAGCTTTTTGGCGTGAATCTTATTTAATTTATTCCACATCTAATCAATAAAGGAGTTAGGAATTAATTCATATGAGTAAAAAGCTACTGTCAATCAAAAATTCAGAAATAAGCTATAAATCGAAATACATTGATCGCAGAATTCACCGCGATTCAAGGATCGTTTTAGACGTCGCGTCGCAAGGGTAGCCGGTAACTGTCGGCTTGCTGCAGACTCGAGAAAGATGCTGGAAAAATGCAACGGAACGCGCGCGAAGCGCAGCAATTCTAATGAAAAAATTAATTCGGAGCCTTGATACGCAAGGACGAATATACTCACCTTCAGCAGGGTCTATAAATAGCCGCGTATCTCGTCGTCACGACCACGACGTCTCGAACGTTTCCTTACGGGGCGAAACTTCAAACTCGCTCTGCGTCCCTAAGTATTTGTTTCTCTTCGGGGTTTTCGGTCGCTCGAGCAGAAAACGCGCCTTCGCATAATCGCGATGACGGTTTTATAATTCGATTAACGATTTCACCGATTGGTATCGCCGATCGCTCGCGAGTAGAGGCGACCATAACAAGCGCGTGTCGACCAGCGGGCAAACGTTCGCGAATGAAATACCTATGTTCGTGGGACGTCTCTGAGAAATTGCCATACATTCGTTGGAAAGTTTAAGAGCGACATTTAATGAATATCCGATCCGACGTGAAAGCGTACACAAGATTGTTCTTTGTGTAAAAGGGATCCACGTTGAGTCTTACTTCAGTAAGAGGAAATAAATTATGATACCAATTTCAGAGATCTCAATTTTATCGTGAATCTCTCTGCCCAGTTACACGCTAAAAAAATTCTCTGTCATGAGGAAAATGCCAGCTGAAGCTACATGTCTATTAATTTTGCGATCTGTAGTGTTTCTTTCTTAAATAATTAAATAGAGAAATTATATGAGCTATTAAAAACAGAAGAAAAATAATTTATTATGTGCCATATATGCAGCACGCAATGCTGCGCACGTTAAATAAGTTTAAGTAAGCACGTGTACATACATCCCGCATATGTCACAATTCGACTCGAGAGCGAGAAAGAGAGAGAGAGAGAAAGAAAGAAAAAGACGATTTGCCGCTACGCCTCCTTCGCGTAGAACTCCTCGATATCGCCCGCTGTTTTACACACGCGCGCAGATTGCATTGTGGACCATGATAATGGGCTATTGTTCCGAAGTATCGCGCGGATACGACTCGGCGAAGAATCGAGAAGAGGGCAACGCCGCGCCGACTATGGCGACATGTTCGATAAAGTGTTCTTCTGTTTTTCTTTTCTTTTTTCTTTCCTTTTCACCGGCCGTTCTCCGGAGAGTTCGCAATCATCGATACAGTACCGAGATCAAAGACTGTTCGTCGTCCCGCCGCTCGATCGACGATCGGCGGATTCGATACCTCTACGGTATAATTAATGACGGTAATTCCATCGTTGCCCTATCGCGAAAGAGCATCTCGCGAAAAACGTCCATGTCGTAGAAAGCTATTTTAAGACGCGAAGGATGTTCCGCGTGATGCAAACGTCAAAGAAATCTATCAGAAATCACTATTAGTTAGAATTATTTTATCAGTATCACTTAAGTGCCGTATCGGTTAGCAATACTTTCTCCTTCGACTTCTTTCCCATTCAAGATTCTGGATTTTCTTACGTATGATGGCCCGCAGATAACATAAGAGATTTGCGAAGCGCGAGAATGATCGTTCCACGAATCTGCAAAGGGTTGACAAACAATGCTCGTCGTTGACACTCTCGCGTGATATCAGGTGGCCTTGATTACGTCAGCAGGCGGTGGAACTGGAGAACGGTCTGGAACGAGAGCGAGGAGGCCTTCGTCACTTGAACCAGCTGCCAGCTGGTCTCTCCCCGGGTGTTAGAGCGTATATACGGTGCCGCGCTCCCGCTCCGGTCGGAGAACAGGGGGCCCCACAACGAGATTCGCAGGTGCGAGAGAGGTGAGCGGCGGGAGGACTCTCGCTTATCTTACCGAGAAATCGTCCTCGCTCTTGCCGCGGCATCTTAACGAACGGAAAACGAGCGATGGCGAGTCAGCGAGTCGAAGAAAGGGAGAGAAAGAGAGCGGAGTAGAAATCGAAGAGCCATTTCGAAGTTCGCCTCGGGGTGTAGCCGGTCGTTTTTATTCCGCGTGTTGTCTTCCAATCGGGAGATATCTTCTTTTAGCATTATTTTCCAGTATTTACATGTTAATATAAACATGTAAATAAATTAATGCGTATCGCTGAAAAGATATTTTGATCCATAAAATTATTTGGAATTATCTTTAAAGTATGTTCGAGTTCGATGGAATTCATATCTGCGGAGATCTTGGAAAGAGAACGCTGACGACAAGGGGGGCCGCGAGAGCGCCGTAGAAAGGCGAGGGGTCCGAGGGAAACCCCTGTAGAAAGAGGGACAGAGCAGGGAAAAGAGGATCGGGGCGAAAGAGGGATATTGCAAAAGGGAGAAATAAGAAAGAAAGGGAGATAGAGTGAGGTGGAGAGGAGGAATAGAGGCACAAGGGAAAAATAGACAGGGAAAGAAGAGAGCGGGACTGAGAAACGTAAGAGAAGGGAAGACGAAGTGAAGCAAATGAAGTGAAAGAGGCGAAGTGTGCGTGTAAGCGCGAAGGAGACACGCGGGGAAAGGGGGGTAGAGGTTCAGCGCAACCAGTGCGAGAGGGAAGGAGAGAGTAGAACGTAGCTCGAGCTAGTCGCCTAGACAGCGTGGCAGCGCGGCGGCAGAAATCAAATAAAACGAGAGCTCGCTCGCGTATACGCGCATGCACGTATACCTAACCGGGCTGTATGTACAGTGCCTGGCAGCGATGGTCTCTCTCTCTCTCTCTCCCTGGTCACGGTGGGTCCGACGATGGCGAACACGCCATGTCGTTCGCGGCGACCGTTGGCGGCATCTTGTCTGGTCCGCAAAATATCTCTCTGTATCTCTCGTCATTATAAGTAATGGTAATCGGCGATTACGCTCGACATTCCACGAGAGATGCCATCCAGATAAGTCATTCTAGGAGAACTCGAGAAACATAAGACCGATCTAATCTTCTAGATGAGAGCTAGTCTTCTTTTCTATCTCGCCAAGGTCCTCTCATCTCGCGACGTCCAGATTCTCGTGCCAGCGTTAATATCGAGGTCGGTGAAACCTAAACCGCGACCAGGCCAGGACACGGTCTCGGCTAGGGTTAATTTAGCTAATTTAGAGTTAGAGCTGGGGCTCCCGGCGAGATCTAAGTATTGACGTTTGCAAAGATCGTTCGCGCCTGATTACTAGTCATCGCAGCAGCAACAGGCATCGCTGTGCCACTTAGCGATCGGTTAGCCAGCCCGTTTGCGGTAGGTATTAGCGTAGTGCGTAACTCCTCGTTCCCCGTAAAACCCAAGCTCTTCGCGCTGCGCGATAAGTAAAGCATGTTTCTGCGGCATTAGTTATAGGGTAAGGCGCAAACGTTTATCGCCGAAAAAAAACACGTCTTTTTTATTCAGGATTCGATGTTCTCTTGATATTTCACCAGTTGCCGGATTGGCAGCTCCCGACGATTTCTATATACCGCGGATATACCTACGTGCGGAGCTTGTCACGTCCTTAGCGTACATCGCGCGAGCGGAATTTCAACCTCGTCCGCGCGTTCATCGAATTTATCGTCGTGCGTGCGTGATGCTTGCCTCAGCGAGGTGAATGGGAATCAAACTGTGCTCTTTCACGACGTTAACGCACGACGAGAGGCCCGTATTATCGCGCCGCGCATAGCTCGCCTGCTCGCGCGCGCGTTTCTAAAAGCTTCCCATATGGCAGCTATCGTTCCGGTGTAACCACACCACCGGGGGGGACTTTCATTTACCATAATAAGATATATAGAGGAACGGCCGCGGGGCCGATCTATATATAGCCGCCAAGTAATTTCATCGCGAGGAATGCGCGCCGCGCACTCGCGAGCGCGTTTCTTTTACTCCGCGGTTAAATTAACGCGCGCGGGTTCTGGCCGCCGATCGATCGAGTTTATCAGGGAAATTAAACGGAAAAAAAAAATTCTCCGCGAGGAAAAGTGCGAATAACACCTGAATAATAAATCATGAACGACTAGGGGATAATGTATGTACGAAGAGAGTGAGTCCCAGTCTACAATAGATGCTTTAAGCCCTAAGCCCTAAGAAATTGACCAATCAGTCGATTATTCTCCTCAAATTCGACTGTGATTGATCGTGTTCTTAAGGCTTAGGGCTTAAAACACCTATTGTAGACTGGGACTAACGCGATTGTTAACGCTTACGGAATCTTGGAAAGTTCGCCTTATAATTTCTACTTATGTACGGCAAATATTTAACGAAACAACTAGCAGTTAGAGAGATCTCTTCCGGTTGCACGTGAGCGACTATGCGAATCGACATCGTGATCGAGACCTGCGTCGCAACGGCGCAGAAACTCTTAGCACTGCTGGGTGCGGCTGACTGCTTGCAGAGTGTGTATACCCGAGGAGCTCCGCGGCCGAGAAGCGCGGCACAGAAGCCGCTGGTACAGGAACATGCCAGGAATTGGAAAGGCTTTCCGTGCGATGAATTTATGCAACACGCGCGGGCTGAATCGCGGGCTGCGTCGCCGAGCGTCGTCGTCTCGGCCTCGCGCGAAAACCCGCCGCGTGCGCGCGCGCGATTTCACCGCGTGCACACGCAGGAAACACCGTGCGATTTCCAAGCGGAATCTTCTCCGCGATATGTCGCAGAAACAGCGAGGATGCCACGCGAGTACGAGGAGAGTACGCGGATTTGATTCAACTCTGAATGTTTCCCCGCAGTTGTTCACTGTTAAATATTGAAGGATAAAATTTAAATCAATACCTTAAGTTAAATAATATTTTGTTATTTTTAACTACCATGTGTGTCGAAATTTATTATTTTAACACAAAACAGTATTTATTTTATAAACTCCATTGGTTTAGTTAAATTAATGACATATTGAATGGGAGCAATGGCGACCTATAAAAATGTTTAAAAATGACTCAAATTGAGTATAATTTGACACTACGAATTTAACAGTGTTGCGTTATTATCGTAACCCACAAGTATTTGCTGTACTTATTGTTAACATACTAGAAAACAGATAATTATATTTATTTTTTCGCAATTTTGCACTTTTGTTAGATTTTCTTTAGATAATAGAATTTCTCTTCCAAGCTGACTGCAACAGCCATCCTTTTTTTCAGTGTCCGAATAAATTTCGCAGAATTACCGTTCTCTCGTCTTTGCGACCCAGAGTTACTCATGATGTCTTAGACTTCGACCCTCAAGAAGACCGAGCTCGAAATCTCCGCTGCTCCGGAAAGGAAAAATGACCAGACGGTACATTACGCGCCGCACCGCGCGAAGTCCACGGTTATTTCTGCATTTACTGGAGGAGTGCTAATTCGTGGAACTTCTATTTTCTCGTCTCGATCGAACCGAATTAACACGTTCGAGCTCGTGTGTCATTATATTAATAAACGCGGTGTATATACATATAGATACAAGTGCAAACACGCACCTCGCGATTTCTCTAATACCAAGAACGTATGTTGCCTCACACGCCACGGGAACTTCGGAAATTGCAGTTCAGAGTAGGACGTTTTTGCGAAGATCGAAGTGTACTTCGTGCAAAAGTAGTCATACGTCATGCGATTAGTCATACAAGAACAACGCATCCTTTTCATATGTCGATCGCGCGGCACTTTTTACCAATAGCGTGATAGAAGATCTGGCTTATGGAAATCTGCATTCTTTAAGGGTCGGCTATATCAATTATCTCATTATGACGTCCGCTATAAAATTTCCGGAAAACACGGATAGGCGATTCTCGCAACTTACGTTCGCGCAAGTTCTTCGTCAGCGAAAACAAGCTCGGAGAACACGTCAGACATTCTCGGACAAATTCATGCAATAAAGCACGTAAGAATGCAGAAGTATTCTCGAGATTTTTCTAGAATCTGGACTAATTTGATATTAGCTGCAGCCTCCAATTAGCCCACGTGATTTGTCGGATAATTTGAAGAACAGTTGCCGGAAGCTCGTAAATTTAATTTGTTAATTTGGAATTTTATTGCAAGACGCTTGGAACCCTCGAATCCATCCCACACACACAATATTTTTGTAAAAATAGCGTAATGACAGCGGTACGTGTCGGAGACTGAATGAAACTGATTTACCAGATTTGAGGGAACGCACGCCATTCAATTTACGTAGAATACACATAGATTTATTGCTCACGTCGTGTAACTAATAAAAACGAATCCCCGATTACAGGACAGACATCGCAGGGTGCTGAAGAAAAAGAGGAAAGATATGTACACCTGTACTATACGCATGATTGGCCAAAATATATGTATTTACATGCTGTCTATTTATAAATTACTTTAAGTGTATTCTTTCAGCGCAACGGAGATACCTACCACAGTCGGAAATATAGTCATGCTCGCGGCGGCGTTAACAACCCCTTTGTCGCTGACGTGCGTCCCGAAGCTCCATTCATGAGAATTCGGACGTAAAATCTATATTTACGAGAATTCGGATAACGTGAACACATGTGTCATCGTTTCGTTTCATGTTGACACGTGGACGAGATACAATTTTGCACCGCGGCATCGCTCGGTCTCCACGTGTGCCCTAAAATTGCCGCTGATTATCCGCTTCTGTGCACCCACACCGCCGGGCGTCGCGGCATTAAGGGATCATCGCGAGTAAATTAAGTAAACAGAGGAAGGACGAATGCGCGCGCGTTCCCCTGACGGGAGTGGAGTACCTACCCCTAGGACGGATGCTGCGCGAGGGGGGGAGTCGAAACGAGATCAAGAGGCTTGCCCTCGACGACGTAAGAAAAAAAAGTTAGACGACGGTTACTCATTACTCGGAAGATTGCAGACTCTATTTCTGTCCGGATCGCACAATTGGAGCATCTTCGTGGCGCGGTGGTAGTAATAGCGGCATGGCCATGGAGATGGATATACGAAGCGTGGTAAGAGGGCGGCGATAACGCGATCGTTTGACGAGGATCGAGCGCGGGGGCGAGGACGGGGATACAAACGCCCGTGGACACCCCGTAGAGAGGTGTATATTAGACGCGATGCGTCGCGACGCACGGATCAGAAGGACGCCGGACACGATCGAGAGATCTGGTCGAGGAATAATTCTTGCGTGACCATCGGGAGACCAAGCGTTCGCCGGAAGGATCTAGACATGGTACGTACCTCAAACGATCTGTGCCCTTTACGGACTTGTTACACCTGTGAACGACCGGTCAACGAATATCGGATAAATTCCATTTTTGTTAAGAGACACCGTAAGATAATATTATAATTCCATTATTACAAAATTTTGTTTCTAAATAAAATGAACTTTCGAGAATTATCTTATAAAAATCTTATTTTGATGCAATACATTATTATTGTTATGAAATATTTCGAATAATAATTAAAATTTTAGAATTAGATTTTATTTTAAAACAAAACACTATATTGTTATGAAATATTTCAAATAATAATTAAAATTCGAGCTCGATAAATAGATTTTTTTGAAAAATAGAATCACATTGCTTTATGCGAACATAGAATTATAAGATAACTTTATAAACGCACATTTGTTGATGCATTTCAAGGCGGCATAACAAAAAATTTGCTAAAAGATCATGAAAAATTACATGGTATCAGGGATGCCATGAACTTTCGAGTGATTTAAACGCCTTGATTTTAATTGACGGTACCGCTTGTTCTCTCTATTTCTCTTTTAACATTAGAAATTCAATACACCTGGATACTTGCATAAACAGTTTCTCTGCCGGGTATAAGAGACCAATATTTATAGCAGCATTGTGCTGTAGAATTTAAAATTATGTCTACATGGTCGTTCTCAGCCGCACACGGTTGCATGGGTTAAATAGATCTTTCCACATGGCTCATGAATCGTTAAACTTACGTAGACGCTCTCTGACGAATACTTAAAATAAGAAACGGTCAATTAAGCCAATCGAGAAAATTACCTCTGATTTTCTTCGAATAAAGGCTCCGTTACTTAAGAAACGGAGAGAAAGGAGGAAAAAGCGCGCACTCCACGCACGCCTGTTCTGCGTCCACATAAATTACTCTCGCAGATTCAATGCAAGACGAAGACCGTCTGCATAAACAATTCAGGTCACACGCGGTGCAACGTGCGCATTACGCGCGGAGCGCGATGTGCCGCGCGCGCGCATTACTTAACACAACGCGCGAACCGTTCGTCGCATTCATTACGAATAGAAAAAACGCGGTTACGGACGCGTATACGCTCGTACGTCAGTGTTTTATTAATGAATTGTGCTTGGGCGCGCTTTCCGATAACTGCCGGCGACGATTGCCGCGGCAATGTTGTTACGACGAACGTTACGAAACCGGTCGCGCGCGTGCCAATGGGAACTGAATCACGAGGAGCCGATAATAATCCGACGCAATCGTCGACTCGCGTGACTTTTACGCTTTTCCCCGCACGACGCGCGTTACATATTAGTATTACGATATTATCGCGCACTTGTGTTGTACGCGCGGGGCACCGATATTTTTCAAAAAAAATGTAGATAATTGTGACCTACTTGCTTGAAGAGTGGTACTGTTGCATGGGGTAAAACGAGAAGACCCAAAGCGAAAAATCGAATGTCATAATCAACGAGCCGCATACTTTTACTAGTTAAATACCTCGCTCGAAGCTTTACGTTGCAATTAGCACTTTTTTTTAAATAAATTTTTTATGTAAATAATGTAATGACGTGTAATTAATATGGAAGTTGGGACGTACCCTAGAAACATTACCATTCACTCACGTCGCACTTTGCACAATGCGCATGGCACGGAGTGCCTGATACACATGCACGCGCCGCACTTTGCATCAGAACTTTCGACATCCTTATCAGAGATAAGATCTCTGAAACGGTGTTAGCGCACGCCGATCTTCGATAACGAATGTCGATCTTATCGCGGCGCAGTCTTGAAATTTACGAGTGCGGAAAATAAAACACATCGCGCGCGAAAGCAGCATGAGTGCAAAAAAAGATAAATAATAGGTATATTATTAATGTGCACTCTAAAATATAATTTTAAGAAAAGTAAAGGAAATGCCGTATCGGAGAGTAAAACAAACGCGTGTTTTGTAGGGAGAACTTATTAAAGTTAACAAACTACTTAAGCTACACGTGTGAAAATCCGTCTTCCCTTGCAGATTGGGCTTTCGCGTCTACTCCCCGTCTCTCGTATCTTATTCTTGCATTTCATCGTGTCTCGACCCTCTCCAGAGAAGAGCGCATATTTACGGCATGAGCTTTCGGAGAATCGTTTAAGCGCGTGAGCACGCGGCTGAATTGGTCGGCCGCGATTTAAGCGAACCGCAAAGTAACGCGTCGCAAACTAGCAGTAAGGAGAAAATGAAATTGCGCGATTCCATTGTCGCTCGCTCGCTCATCCGGATGATGTAGCCAACAGAATGAGATCGCGTCGACGACGGGCGAGAGAATCGCGCGATCGTCTTTAAACTCGGCGTGAGCACGTCTCCCGACATGAGCGTATGCAAGCAGGGACCAACAAACATATGTTCATTCGCCTTATAATTCTCGGATTTGAAGCACTGGAACGTCATTTGGCCGAAAAGATCAAGCTTTCATTTCGAGTTCTGTTCAAAATGAGAACAAAAATCCAGGCAAAATAAAAAAAAGCCTATATTTATACAATCTCCTCAGAGATCTGTTCTTCGACTTGATAAGTCAGAGATAAATCAGGCCTTCGGTACAACACTCAACCTTCTCGGTAATTAATAATTTTTTATTCGGGTTGTGATCGGGATGAGAGAGAGAGATCGAAAACCGTGCACAGAATTTGTTTTGCGCGTAAAAATTTATATGGACGCCGATGTCAGTTAGGTCTCTCGGTGCGTCCAGCTGTCTGCCCGAAGCTCCGGCTCGCCTAATTGTCCCTTTAATTCGCCTCAATTGCTTCTTGGCACGGTCGCGCGTGAACGATACCGCGAGGAATCCGACGAAAGGCTACGGACACGCCGCTCGCTTGTATCGCGCTAGACCGTGGTCTTGATTTTCTCGCATTCCCGTTTCACCGGGAACATTACAGCGGGAAAACTGCCGCTAGCTTCTGTGCAAGATTTTCTTTTAGCCGTGGCGGAGTTGAGTCTCGTTGGCGAAAACATTCTCGCAAGAGACAGAATATAATTTAGAGAATTGACCTTATATGCACCATTATCGCGAATGTTATGAAAAAATGTCACAACGCGTTTCATTTCTTTTTCTATTATATATATAAAATATTTATATAGAATAACGTATTAAATAGTTCTTTGATTGTAAAAGTTTCATTATATTATTAAAAGTTTACCACTTTAATCGTACGGTTGAATTTTCTTTAAGAGAAATTGATAAAACGTTATGGATGCATCTATTAAAAAATTGGATAAAAAATTAAACGTGATGTCAAATTTAAAGATATCTTTGAAAGCTGCTGAAGCGCAGCGAGCAGGACAGCTTGCAGATGTCAAATTACGATATACATTTATTATGTTGCAACATGTCTACAACGCACGTGTCGTTTTCGCGGAGTGTCGTATATCTCCCGCGATGCGCACGCTGCACAACAGCGAGCGCGAAGTTCTGAATGAAGCAGCGTGCGCGGCACGATAACACGAGGACATGAGAGACTTTGACTTCGCGAGCACTTATCGCCGATACGACGGGATTTGACTTCGTCACGCGACGTCATTGCGTCCCGCGCGTCGCTCTGACGGCGTTGCATCGACGTTGCATCGATGACGGTAGGAGGGCTCGGCCGACCGATCGTACCATATCTCATCGTCGCCTCGCGTTTCAGCTACGAGACGGCGTGCGTACGATGCATCGCGCAATGCATCGCGCGACGACGCGACGCTACGGGAAATGTGTTTCGACAGCGAACCCGCCGGGGTTGTCGTGTCGCTTGGCGCGAGAGCGCGAGCTGTCTCGTCGGCACGCGAAAAATGTCCCAGCGATTTAACTCCGTTTCGCAAGGCGTGTACATACGCGGCCGATCAACCGTTTCCGTCGCAGTTTCCGTCGCGCGTTGCCCCGCCCGCGCCGCGCCGCGGCCGCTTGGGGCGGGCCGTTGACCACGTTATTACGTTATTTACGCTCCGTATGGCATTTTGCTCTCGCTTGCGAAAGCAAGTGCCGCATATGCGTTTCGATACTTCGTACCGGCGACGGCGAAGTTCAATGTACGTAGGAACGTTCGAATTGAATTTTATCACATCTTATCGAGCGGAACGGACGGCCGTATTGTGTACCGCTGTCAATCGTTGAATGCAGATAGAGATTATGCAAACTGTCACGCAAATATTTGTTCGGCAACAAAATTGAATCGTAATGAGAGACAATTTTAATGATACGCAAAGTAATATTGGTACCTATATAAATCAGCAAGAGTAATATAAAATTTATTGCACTGCGAGATATAGTAGCATATCATAACATTACTTCACTTTATTTCAGTTCTGTATGTGTGTGCGTGTGTGTGTGCTGATAAAAGTTTTTTTTATACTTCTACATTTATTATATGTATAGATACTTTAGATTTTTACTTGGCTTTTCCTTATTTTTTATTTTTTATCTCTTTTTATCTTCTCGCTATATTTTTCGTCATGTTTGGTTAAAAATGAGGAACGTTTGATTTCTCATTCGCATTTTGCGTCAAATATCGCGTCTGCAATCCCTAGTATTTCGCGTGCGTATATATTCGTGATTCGGGCGCTTTTACTATTTCAATTAACCGCTGCCGAGCCGCGACGACTATTAATTGCAATTGCACGTGCGTGTCGCATCGCACGCACGCGACGCCCGGACCCTGGTCTTGATTTCGCTCTCTGTGCAGCCGCGAAACACCCGGTCTCTCCCCCGTCATTACGACGTCATTCCGGTCGTGATCTTGACCCGCTGACAGCGGCTTCGACAAATAAAAGATCGAGTTTCATCCGTAATACGAGCGGTAAGAAAACGCACAAGATTCTTTTCCGATTCTCACCTCGCCGTACGAAAATTGCATCGTACAATCCGCCGTCTCGTTGCTTCAATAATTTACACGAACAAATTCTTTGGTGAAGAAAGAGAGAAGAGAGAGTTATTTTGGAATGGATGGAAGATGGATGGAAAAATCTCGCCTGACATAGGTTCCGAATAATTCTCTCTGACGTAAAATAATTGCGAGACCGCATTGCGGATGTAAATAAAATGTTTCTCTATTTCTTACGTAAACTTGATTTCGAAACAACGAAGCGTTATCGAATCGACGCAACGTTACGTCGTCGTGACGCAGGTTTCGACATATCGACGGACGATTCCCTTTCGCCGCCGCGCTTTGCTCTCACCCCCCCTCGCTCAAACTCTCTCACTGTCTTCGAATTACATCGGGCAGATAATTCCCTTCCGAGTACTGCTGATCTCGGTGGAAAGACAATTCCGAGGCACGCTCTCACGCGCAGGTGTTTGCTCGCGTCTTCCCGCTCGTGCCTTTTATTAACTCGCGACGTTATTGTTGATAAAGCAAGATATGAGATAGAGATGTAGATATCAGTCTATATTTACTCGCAACACCATGTGTGTAGCTACCTCAGATATTTAAAGAATTAATTCCGGTTTTTAAAAATATTAATTGGCTTAATTTTAAAACAATGATTCCATATCCGCCATTAGATAACACTTTGACCACCATAATCCTCGCGCGCGTACAAACTGCATCTGCACCTTCTTGATATATAAGTAACTGAAGCATGGTATTTGCATGGATATAATTGAATCTTACCTTTCGCTTAACTTCGATTATCCATATCTCAACGCCGAATTGTAAATAGGGAAGAAAGTTATCACAGATATAATTGTTAATTATAATCCTCAAAAAAATACAGGCGCATGCATATGACGACATAGTCGAGGTTTTAATATTTATAATTTATATCACGTTACGCATCGCGTATTTACATCAGCGTTTCCGATAATTCCTTCCGACAGAATTTTCGGGGATCTCAACTTCCGCTTATCGCTCCACGATCGTTGATCCACCGGAAACCGACGTGCCCGCAATTTAGGCTCGTCGCCGGCGATTCATCAATCGCCGGCCGAGAGCCGCGCGGCTCGCGCGAGCGGCCACTGATCCAGAAAGCAATCCCGGGAATTCGTTACGGAACTCGAAGGCGAGCTACTTTCCGTTCTCAGGGAGGCTGTCGAGTTATTTATAGCGTCCTACCCGCCGCCGCATAGGCTGCAAAAGGAAATTCTCTCTCGCTCTCCTTCTCCACCGCCACCGCCGCCACCACCTTCGGCATCTCTGTCCTCGTATGTACAGTGCCCGCTACGGTCGCGCAAGTGCGCGTGTGTCTGTCTGCCTTCTCCTCGGACTCCTCGGCTCGGCAAAAGCCCAGAGGAAGAGACAGTCGACGATGGTGGCCGCGTATACGATGCTGAAAATATATTCACGTTTCGCAACGAGAGCCAACCGCTGACGAAAAAAATAACGAGATTGCTCTTCGAGAGACAAAACTCTCTTCTCTCTCTTTCGATTTTTCTCTCTCTCTTTCCTTCCAATCCTTGTCTACCTCTCTGTTATCATTTAATCTTATTTATTATTTCAATTTTGTTCAGCCTTGAAAATCAAAAGCTACAGTCATTTGTCGTTTAATCCACAAGAAACTCGCCTTACTTATGTATCACAAAATAATCTTCTTGCGAACGCGAGAGACGAGACGGTCAAGCACGAGAAATTGCGACGGTTAAGGACGGTTGAGAGCGCGTACTCTCTCTCTCTCTCTCACAGAACAGAAATACTTAACCCAGAAGAGTTCGGAGTGGAGGCATCTGGCTGATGTATCTTCCTGTTTCCTAGAAGCACGCTGAATCGAGCGTGCAAGCATTCCCTTCGGGATAAACCATTGATGAATGAATTGCTTGTATCCCGTGCTTGATTCTCGCCGCCTGTCCGTCTCTCTCTCCTTCTCTCGCGCGAGCGCGTCTTCCGACTTGCGAGATCATCGTCTGTAATGTATACATGAGTCACTCCCGTACGATAGTTTCCTGCCGATGTTGCGTCCAGTATTTGCTCTCTCGTATCGTAAAGTTTAGACTTCTCGGGTTCAAATTCCTTAAGGAGGTCGTAAGGAGAGTCAGAAATGTTAGGAATTGCATGAAATTTAAAACATAAGCTCTTTTATAAATATAATGTCAGCATGTAAATATTTTTAGATTTTTTCACCGGTTAGTTTTTGAGAACCTTTACAACAAAGTCCAAGATTTATTAATGTCACTTTTATGTCACAGCAAAAGCTTTATCGTATAAACTCTCTTATGTGTATTTTATACAGCAAAGCACAAACATACTTGAAGCCAACATAGGTACTTGAAGACATACTTGAGATATGACGTAAAAGAAGATCTATCTTGTACTGAATTTTCGTTGTCCAATTTAAGTAAAATTTCGATTAAATACACATTTTTATAACAAAAACAACAAGATTTATTCCGCAAGTGAAAAATTAAAAATTAAACTGTATGTTTAAAGCCGACCAACTGGCAAAGTTTTATTGTATTCTCACGACACATTTTTATATCGACTACGGTACAAATTTTAATATTGAAAGAAAACCATGCGGTCATATTTTTCAAATCTTTGAAGACACTTTTAATATGATATTCTTTATATATTAAATATAAATTTATTAAGTTCTTAACATTTTTAATAGTCATTTTTATTAATAATTGATGTAGCATCGAGTCTCCTATTGGAGAATCCATTTAAAAAATCTTGAATTTTATTATAAATGTTCTTAAAATCTAAACTGGTGGAAAAATATTAAAACATTCGTATGCTGATATTAGTTATAAGAGTTTATATCATAAATTTTATGCAATTCATAACATTTTGGATTCTCTTTACAACCTCCTTAACTATTCGCACGACAATCCACTTCCGAATTGCGATATCTCTTGTGAAAGAAAAATATACGAAGAGCGTGGCGCAAGTCGTGGAGTTAAATGGCGAGGTCGAATTTCTTACGAACGACGCCACATATCTTCGCCGGAAATATTAGTCAGTAGATTATCACGCAGATGATTGACATCGACACGTAATGACGTATGCAACGTATGAAATTCCTTTCTTTGATAAATTTGGTTGAATCATATTTTTAGTACGGCGAAATGCAGGTCCAAGAATAAAGCTTTGGGAAAAAATTGAACTGTCAAGTGAACTGTATAAAATTATTTAAAATAACATTATTAAAATAATATTGTCTAATTATCACCAGTAAATAATCGTTTCGAATTCAAATTATGTTATATATTTAGAAATTGATAACACCATAAGAATATCACACTATCGCACAAAGATAAACATAGCTCGAGCATTCATTCACCGATATGCCTGCTCATTCACTGGCGTGTCCACGTGTTTACATCGTCGCACGTTCAACTCGCCGAAATTCTATCCCTTCAAAGTCTATCCTCTCTCTCTCTCTCTCTCTTTCCTTTATCCAAACCTCCCCCGAAATTCCCCCTGTCGTCGACGCGACACGTTTCTGCGACTTGGCGTCAGCACAAACAGATTCAGGCCGGTCGAGTCGTATGAATCGTAGAAGCTATTCGCGGAAGCTGGGAGCCTGCGGAGCGAGAGCGTTAACGTTCCATCACGTCACGTCACCCGGCGAGAGGGTCCCCGTTCAACTGTGTTAAGTGCCCTGTACCTACGAGGGGCACGCCATGCGAGGGGAGGAGAGTTCGCAAGCCTAAGCCCACATATACATACTCTCCGATGCAGGACCCTAACACATGACACGGCGAATAAAGCTGTCAGTAGCGCTCGTCGCGGTCGACGGATCTCCTGGTTCGGCTTCGACAGCCGCGCATCCGCGAGATCGCCCAAATCAAGCCTTCTATGTGTCCTCCGCGTGCCGTCCGCGTTACGTGTCTCAGAATTACGGCGAGGGAGACGAGATTTTCCTACAGAGTTTCCGAGAAGGACTTATATCGAAAACCGTTCACATGCGTGATACGCTTTGTGCCGCCGGGACGGAGTTGTTCAGTTTTTGGAGCTATCAGAACTTACTTTGGAAATTTTACGATACGAAGGATCCTCAGATCCTTGAGACAGCCGAATTTCCGGTAAAGACTCTCACATCGATGACGTTTTAAATGTTTTCGAAGCGATTAACGAGACTTGGAGTTTTCGCGGAATTGTATCTTAAAAAAGAACACAAAAGGAGATCTCGAAAAGGATCAGATGAAAATACAAGTTGGAGATGACATTGCGCGTCGTGATCGCGCATTCGTGGAGAATTCTTTGAAATTTTCAAAAGAATATTTTTTAATAGTGTCGCTTTCGACGATCGCGAGTAAATCAAGTTAGAAGAGTTTTTCTCAACAAAAGCAAAACAGTTCTGAAAAGCATTCTGAACAAACGAACGGGTGCGCAAAGCTAACGTTGCGCTTGAGCTCCTTAACTTTCGGCGAATTAAATTCTTTCCGCACTACGTGATCCGGTTGCTCGCGCGATTGCGGGCGCGCTTCGTGGGCGTGAGAAAATCGGCCGGACCGACCGCCGACTGGCACGGATACGGACATTATAACCCATCAGAGAGAGAGAGAGAGAAAGAGAAAGAAAGAGAGAGAGAGTCCGGACTCGTACGCGGTCCCCGATACGAAGGTTCTTCCTAAGCGAGCGACTCGACCAATCGTCCCTGCACAAAATAAAATGCAGTCCTTACAAGAAATCTCTTTCTCATTTATGCAGAGACAGTGCCAGTTCATTTATGCAGTCACAGTGCTGTAACTTTATCACATCTCTGGCGAATCGTGATTCCCTTTTTTTTTTATACAGAAGTTGACGCTGATCGCGAGTTCGGGACTCAACGAGGCAGATGAACATAGCACCGGAAAGTATGGAGAGCGACAAGTATAATCGGCGCGTTATAATAATGAGCAGGAGACCTGCAGTCGCGCGATTTTCCCCCATGTTAGAAAATAACTCGAGGAATATCCTCGCGAGTGGTGAACTGAAGAGCGGGAATCTATCGAGGAACCTGCGCGTTACGTGACTCTTTCGGGAATAATGAGATCGTTCGCGAGACTCGAAACGACGAGGAGCGCGTAGTGAAAAAGCGCGTTATTATACCGATTATGCTGACGAATTCTTACCCCGGGCCCGAGTTCACGACGCTACGTGTGTATTCCGCGGGTTAGAACGGTAGTGGATGCGCGGGGGGTGAGTCATATATCTCGGGGAAAAGTGACAGAAACGTGCGTGAAGGCACGTGGGAACCTGAATTGGGACTCGGCCCGAACCTCGCTCGCGAGTTTACGCGCGCTTGCGACTCCGGTGAACTGGCGACGTGCTTTTTCTCGGCCGAGCCTCTCTCGTTCACCGACATATGTGTGCTATGATCTCAAACAAGGTAAGGACGCTGCGATTTCGATTCGATTGCCATCCAATTGATAAGTCACGGTCGCGGAAGACAGAAAAGTTTGAAAAAACAAAGCTGAAAAAACTGTCGGTGCATCTTTTAGTTTAAAAAACCTGGAAATTATAGGCTTAATAAAATTGTGTAAAAGATTATAGATGTCATTTGTGACGATTTTTATAACATTTGAAATAAATTTCAGATGAAGTATAATGAGTATTTTTCTAAGATAATCAAACATTATTTTAAAAAGAGAGAGAAACTTACTCTCGAGATTTTCATTTTTATAATGTTTACAGCTAGTTATTTTATCAGATCTTAATATGAAATTTCAAGCTCTTTTTTGTTTTTATATTTTTATATTTAAATCAATTCTTAATCTTATCGCCAATATAGATTCTTGTTCCTCGTTTTATAATTTTCTTTTCTTATACATTTTTGGAGCAATTAAATGTTATTTATCAAAGACGCTTAGTTAGAAATTTTTATTTTTCGTGTTTACAGCAGATCTCTCCGTGACATATATTATTTTTCTCATTTCTGAGACATCTCATTTTTAAATTTTATCGATTCTCAACCTTGTCGCCCGCGCCGGAATAAACCCTACGAGCTCGGGTTAATGCGCCGTAGAAGGCCTCGCAAAACGAAAGTAACCGCGCGGCCACGGTATTCCTTCCTTATTGCCGTTATTGACGGTGCGTATCTAGAGGAGGAAGTCAGGATAAGATTGGATCTCTCACCCACGATCGACTTGCCGTGCAACATCGATAAATCGGTGGAGACGTGGTCGAACCGATCGTGATGACGGAATTATTTATGTCGCGAGTAATTTGCATGCATGTTATTATATACGAAATGAGCTTTAACTTGCCGATGATTAACGATCCAATCACTCAGAGATAATGACAGTAATTCCATGACGAAACTCATTCGCTAATTATATGGTTAATGTCCTATCTCTAATTCTTAATTTATTTAATTTATTTATTAATTTTTGTATTTCAATTAAGATTTTAATAAAAAAATTTTAAATTGTTATGGGATAGTTTTCGTGACGCGTGGTGGTTAATTTATGATTAATACGTATTCATGCTTATTTCACAACGATTTCAATAATGCTCAAAATGTTATGACAGCCTTGATTAATTGTTATAATTATTCAATTATTAAAGTATTACCTATTGACAGCTGCTAAATGCGAGGTCCATTGTTACGATCAAGACGCGATTCTAAAATATTCGACACATTTTATGGTCTAACTAGTCAGGATTTGCGCGATGTGCCGTAGCGGTACCTTCAAGCAACGAGAAATCGCAGGAAACTTGAAATACAGTTATCCGCTGCGTTTTTTCATCGCAAGGCTGAACGAGGATGAGGCAATCAACGTGTTGATACATCAATCGGTCAGGTTCCGCGTTCGCGGATTAATACACGGTGTTCTATTAATATAAGATAACTCTTGTTGACTCCTCAAACTTTCGTTATTTAAGAAAAAAAAAAACGAATAAAAAGAGCGATTACATGTCCTTTGTTTCGTAATTGATGTAGACGACCGACATAATCGATGCATTATGACATCCGTGCGATGTGTCTTCAGTCGTTTACAGATTTCTTGTCGACGGTCGTTTCTCTAATTATGTACGTTCATAATCAGAAAAACGACCGCCGACAAAAACTCGACAAACTACCGGAGACACATAAATATAATTTATCACTCCCGCGAGCGTTTTACGCGACGCGCGAATGTGTGCGAATATATGTTGCGAGCTTTTTTCTTTCTTCTCGCGACCTCACCGATCGCTCCACGGCAATCTATGGGCACGTTAATCTCATGACTCTCGTAATTACAAAAAATGGAAAAAAATATTCACGTAACACGTTCTTTATTTAACTGCGACAAGTTAATGAAGGTGTGTGCACGCGTACAAATCGGGTCACGTGCGCATTACAAATGGCGGGATGTAAACCAATTATCGTTAATAAAAATCAATTGATCGAGTCGTTAATAAATTTGACATTAATATTTTACATTTTACATTGAATAACGTAAATAGATAAAACCTCAGCTCCAATGTTTGATACTCAAGTTTATTAATGGAAAATTGACTGCTAGCAGATAAATTTCTTTATTACACAGATTTGTCTGTTTCTTTCTCTCTTTAGAACGTATTATGTCCTAATCAGTTGTGCGCCAGGGCCTGAGCAGAATGGTTGACTTATAATTTTAAGACAATGTTTTATGCTTTAAGAGTCTTTATTTTTAGTAACGTACAATGTCTTGTGTTTCAAGTCTTAAACGTGTGTAAGAATGTCAACGTTTGTAAGACTTAAAACACAAGACAAGTATTGTGCGTTACTGAAAATAAAGATTTAAAGCATAAAACATTGTCTTACAATTATAAGTCAGCCATTCTGCTCAGGCCCTAAGAAGCGATTCCGGATAAACTCCTTGAGATGCTGGGCGCTGTAACTCACGTTAGATTCAAGTCATCATCAAGGAAAAATATATCCAGCTATGTCATCGCTCGTAGCTTTCCGTATGAGACCAGAAATATCGGTCACTACACTTACCAAGTATAATATAATTGCACTTAATTGATTGCTCCCCGGCATTACGTATATAACAACTTAGTTAAGTGAATCATCTGCGAGCTTTTCTCGACGCGGAGCGGTAACGTTATGCAACGTCTTATCACGTTCGACGTGAATGAGAAAAAAAAAATAATAAGTTCGCAGAAAACGCCGTGGCTCCAGAAAACCCGGATTGCCACGTAATAATTGGCCGCACGATGTTGTTGGTGAATTTCTACGACGACAAGGGATCGTCCATCGGCCGAAGCGACGCTCGCAAATCTTGTGCACGCTAGAGTGCACGCGCGAATATTTTCAGGTTTCCAGAAATGCTAAATGCTCAAGCTGCTTATCTGATTTCGCGTAAACGTCATTCATCGCGTTTCAACGTGTAATAACAGAGATCACGCGACTGGATCTGCTACGTAGGATACATCCGTCGCGTCATCCGGGTAAACTCATCTTTGGTGTTTCCAATGAGAAGTATTGTAATTAAGGGAGCGTCACTGGGGAAGAATTCTTTCGTTTATTTAATCCTATTTGTAAAATACCGTTCGCGCACGAATTAAATCCTCTTCGGTGACAGACAATTATTAGACCATTAAGTTTGAAAAACGTGAAATTTTTCATGATACACATTTGTTCAAAAGAGAACAAAAAAATTTTGTTTTCTGCACAACACATACAGTTTCGGAATTATTTCAAAGAGTTCCGGTAAAGTTGAAAGTTAATCGATCCCCAACGATTAGATCATCGCAGTACGGTTAATCGAGAAAGGGAAAGAGCCCTCAGGGATCTCGAGTATTGAGCCTTTAGGAATTAATTCCGCGAAGTGGGAATTCGCTTGCAATGTGCTTATGAACGCCTCGTTAAGACAATCGCGAAAGCGACCGACGCAAAAGCCGGCCGGGAAAGTGCCCGGCCGAGTTTTTGAGTCGCGCGTTTGAATTTGTATGCGCGAAGCTACTCAAACCGCTGGTAATGCAATCTTAGAACAAACAAGTCGTCCCTTTTTTAAATGATAGGTATGAAATTATTCAAAAGGTGATAAAACCAATCGCTATTTTTCTTATGGATTTTTAATTATAAAGCTTAAATTTACAAAATAATCTCTCGATTGCCTTTAAAACCCATAAAAATTAATTTAACTCTCTGAAATATAAAAATATTGGTTTCATTATCGAGTCCTAGATTTATTATTTTCACATAAAAATTAATGTGCCAAAGATTTAATTTACGATAATAAGGGCCAGTGTTTCAATAGTCGTTTAAACTGAAGTTTAGCTAAACTCACTCTTCATATTTTTCTAAAAGGGACAGTTAGGAAGAATACAAGAGACGAAGAGTGAGTTAAGCTAAGATTAAAGTTAAGCGACTAGTATTGAAAAACCGGCCCTCTAAATCTCAGTTACAATTGAGTCGCAGTAAATAAAATTAGAATTCCTTGAAATTTCCTCTGTTTGTCGAAAAATTTGGTCAGATAGGAAAGCTCGACGCGTTTGTTTCTAGCAAGGAAAAGTGTTGCGCATTTGTTTCTGGTATTCCAAGTAGCGGATCGACTAGACCTAAGTGTTTTTCATAATAAACGCCCGGCTACTTTATCGTCTTATCTCCCGTTCGGCTCGTAGCATAAAACTCGTTCGTTATTGGCTGTCGCTCGATGGTTCGATCCGAAAACTCGTTCTCGCACACGTCATTTTCCCTTTCAGTTCTGCGCCCGCGAGCGCTTTTATTACGCTCTTTCCGCAACGCGCGCTCGACGCGCGACGCGACGTCGCGAGTTATCGACCTTAAAACCGCAATGAAGATTTATCTCTATCAGCCTTATCTCGCGCCCGCCGCTAAGCGGGCCAGGAATAGCCGGCGATTATGTACGGCAATACATAAATCAAGGTGCACCCGATATTGCACCGGTACGCGCATCAAGCCTATTTAAATTTCTAGCGACGAGAGAAGCAAGGTTGAGCTATAAATACGTCGCCGGTACTCATTCAAGAGAAAAGAGCCTGACTTTATTATTTTCGTGGACGCGAGTTCTCGCGTCTCGCGGCGGGAAAATTCATTCCATTGGCTCTTACGTCGTGAAACCTTTACCTTTCTTTGCCAATTGAAAAATAAGACGCGAAACAATAATCGACTTCGTTGCATAACTGCGCGGTCACGCGTATAACTGCGCGATAATATTCCGCCGGGTACTGTTCCTTCACGTTCGCGATTATCGGCTCGTATTCATTAACGATATTGATGATTTATTCATGCTCTTTATATTCTTCGCGGGACATTTGCGGAGACGATTTCCCGAGCCGGTTTACAGAGAGGCGATTACCATAGATGAAAATGCAATACGTCAATTAGGTGGACGGACAAGCGGATAGTAATAATTGCTCTCGCCTCTGGAATTCTTTTCGTTGCCTCGGGCGAGCCAAGGGGGGGGGGGGGGGGGGGCAAGAAAAAAGAAAACGAGAGAAGTCACCGTGTCATTATGCACGACATACGACATTCTTAATAGCGGCCCGCGTTTACGGCACGTGTATCCGCAATCAGCGTCTCTCTCTCTCTCTCTCGCTGCTCTCTCGGTTGATGCAACCGTCGAGCGGGTTTGCGGGAAACGTAACTCGCCGGCGTGTTCCAAAACCTCACGGCCGCCTAAATTCCTCTGCCTACCTTTATACCCCGAAATAGGATCGCAGAAAAAATAGCCGTCTCTCTGTCGCCGAATTCTTAGCCGACGTCGGTTAAAGTTGCGTCAGAAATCCGTAAGAGTGAAAGCGTGACTCGTATTGGGTGCATATATTTATGACCGGGGCTTCGATTTTGACGGCTTACAAAAGAAGATCGTTGGATGGACCCTAATTTAACACGCGCAGAAAAAAAGAAGACAAATTGGAAATGTCATGCTGGTTGAAATGCAGCGCGGTTTCACGAAGCTCGCTATTGCAAGTTTTTCAATAGTCTCTTCTCTTTAAATCTTAGCTTAACTCACTCTTCGTCTCTTTCTAACAATTCCTTCTAGAAAAAAACGAAGAGTGAGTTTAGCTAAACCTCAGTTTAAACGACTATTGAAAAACTGGCCCTAAATCTGTGAAACTTCCTATTTTTTCGACATAGGTGTTAGACGAATTTGCGCCCAAGAGATATATCTGCGAGTCACTTTTCCGCTTAAATCATCCCACGCGCGATGCAATTGCCGGAACATCGTGCCGTTGCATAATGGAATTTCGTAACAATGTCTTAATCGCGGGGCGATTTTTATCACGACCGTACTCGCGCATCTTTCACTATACGCAGCTCGGCGACTCGCTTATTTAAACACATCGATGCGCATTTTATCGTTCTCTAATCGCCAATCTGTGGCCGCCGATGATCGGGTCTCGAGATAAGTTGGCCGCTCTCGGAAGATAAACTTTCATACAACAAGGTCAGTTAGCAAAAATATCCGCGGAAGAAAATGGAACGCATGAAATCTCACGCGTCGCGTCCCGGCCCTCTCCGCTCGTCAAGTAACGAACGTTGGGATTTACGACACGGAAGGAAGTAAAACGCTCTTCCCCGAGGCGCTCTCGTCCACCTGTGTCTACTACTATCTCGTTACCGTAGCGCTACAATTCGCTACTCGCGCCTCGCGTAACCGCGTTCTCCAGGCGCGTTACAGGCGCATCAGATCAGCGGCGGAGGGCCCCGCGCGCGCGCTTGTTCCGGGAGTCCTCGGTCCCCGACCCATGTTGAGAGTCGCCGCGAGTCGGTCTCCCTCGTTCCCTCATTCTCTGTCCCTGTCCATCTTCGCACCGTCGTTTCGCTCTATCTCTCCCCGACCCCCCGTATATACGCTAGCGGCCCCCGTAGGGAAGGAAAAGGGAGAGCCGACGGGGATCGACAAGGATGCGGCGATATATGCACACGCACGGTGGGTGACAGGGAGGAGAGGAAAGGATATACGCGAATGAAGGAAAGGCGAGAGGAGAGAAAAGGGACGACGAGGAGAGAGAGAAAAAGCGCGTGTGGTGTACGGAGAGTCCGTACGGTGTGTGGAGGAGGGACCGAGGGAGATGGAGATACGCGAGAGAGGCGCATAACACGCACAAAAGAGATGAGAGGACGAAGGAGGAACGACAATCGGGAATAACACGCGGGGGGTCTCTCGGCTCTCTCACGACGGAGGACGACGGACGAAGGGAGAGAGTGGACGCCCGACGCGGCAAGGAAGGGTGCGCGTAGAGGGAGCGAAGGAGTAAGCGGCGACGGCCGGCGGTCGCGGAGGAGGATGAAGAGGAGGAGGAGGAGGAGGAGGAGGAGAGCTCTGGAGCAAAGCGCGGGAAGCAGCGCGAGGGGGGTATACGAGAACGACGGTGGAGTTACGGTAGAGAGGGGTCCGGGGGAGGGGGGGAATCGGTGGGGGTCTGGCAAGAAGCGCGGGATCCCATTGGTTCGCGACCGGGCCATATTATAAGCGGCTGCAGTCCGCGCTAGTTAATGTTAGCTCGAGCCTCCACGAGAGACGACGCATCTCTCTTGTCCGCCGTCGCCGTCGTTACTACTACTGCTACTACTACTATACGCACGCACGCACGCCTCTACATAGCGCCGGAGTACCGCGTACCGCGTGAGAGCACCTTTATTTACACGTTCACGTATACAGGCACCGTGCGTCGCAAAGAGGGAACGAGAGAAAGAGCAAGGAAAGAGAGACAGAGAGGCGACCATCAACCCGCTGGGAGAGATAACGCGCGTTGATAAGACGCGCCGCATCAGAAAGATCGCGATCCTTACGCACGTATAGGTACACGGCACTTGATTTCGTCCGCGAGATTCGAGGAGCCCCCATCAGCCACGCGGGCCACGCGTACGTCGGGTCCAGTGTTCGCCGTCGCGTCGTTCAGCTATTCACTATTGTTCGGGGACGCGTGTCGATCGTAGGATCGAAGCGGCGAGTGTCAAAAGTGAGCGAGAAAACAAGAGGACCGGAATCCCAATTCGCCAGGGGTCCAGTGAGGGAAAAGAGAGGGAAGCGTAAGAGATAATAAGGCGGAGAAAGAGGGACCCCACCCCAGTTTCCTTTTGGACATCACCGACGAGAGGGTACCCAAGGGAGATCCAAAAGCGCGAGATAAACCAGGACCGAGCGCGAAAGCGAATAACGAAGTAAGTCCCGTTGCATCACTCGTTGAAACCTTCCCGCGGACGAAATTCGAGAAACATCTCGACCGTATCTCGATCGTATCAGCCACACCGACATGATGTTATATTTAGTTTGTAAGCTGTATTTTTTTTTTATGATGCATGCGTAGCGCTTATATGCAGCGACACGAGGACGGATACCGTAAACTTCACTTGTTCGCTGTTCCATTAGATTCGTGACTGCTAGAATTAAACTTAACTCGCGCACCGGCTCTAAAAACAACAAAAATGACACTATCGATAAACCACGTGGAAATCCCTTCTGAAGTCTTTTAAAGTTTACGAGTCACACACAAGTGTCGCGTTAGGAAATCCTAATGTCTGTCGAGTCGAGAATTTATATTGACCCTTGACATGGCATGGTCCTGAAAAAAATGTCCATGTGGACCTCGGGGGGAGACAGAAGAATGAGGGAGAGAGCAAGGTGACGAGAGAGATTTGACGCGTTCGCGTTTTCCCGCTTGCTCGAATCGAGAACTCCGAGAAGTAGAAGCAAACAGGTGGTCGAACAGACGACGATCAGCGGCGGCTCGTGTCGGCACGCTGCTTTTCGCAACTTCAATCCGTTGAGTTTTGTCTCTTCCCGAAGAACTTATCTTTGATGAATACATATATTAAAATTAAGAAACTGATTTTTTCACTCTAGAATACAATTAAAATTGTGAATTAAGAATTGATTCTTTTAAATTTTATGACTTAAAAGACAGCTTCAGTCTTTGTCTTTAACTAAAAATTAAATAATAAAATTGTTCGTATCCCGTAATTGGCTCTTGTAACGATAGAGAAAATATTATTTTGCCTCGCACGTTGCTTTCACTTAAAATAGCGAGCGCGTAATTTGAAGTGTTAAAGAGCGCGGTTAACCCCTCACGCACTTGACCTTTGCGCACTTGTGCGATGCTGGAAAGTAATTCAAAGGTATGGCGGACGGCATCTCGATGTTTATTCCCGTCTGGTGTAGTCCTGATCCAAGACACGACTCGTAATCAAATCCATTTTGCATCGATTAGGACGTCGTTGCAATATTAAAACTTTTTGTTATGTCTAGCACACGTTTTCACATTTTTCCATTAAAATTGAAAGCGATAAGCGGCGTGCGCGATTGAAGAACAAGTAACGTGCAATTTCCAATAATAAGTTTCTGCACACGAAGGCCAGAGTT
Organism: Leptothorax acervorum; assembly: GCA_035220615.1. Taxonomy (NCBI): domain Eukaryota; kingdom Metazoa; phylum Arthropoda; class Insecta; order Hymenoptera; family Formicidae; genus Leptothorax; species Leptothorax acervorum. The sequence goes on along the minus strand of JASTWQ010000046.1, from coordinate 174,659 downwards.
AATCAATTTCGCCAGCGTTTCCTCTAAGCGGTCAATATTTATATTGGGACGCAAACAAAGTTTCTTTCCTCTGCGCTCCGCCTCGGTAAAAAAGGGAAGGAAGAAAAAGGTGAGAGCAACGCGCAGTGCGCTAGGTGACCGGCCATGGACCGCGGCTAAACGCGCACGCACTCACGCACGCACTCACGCACGCACGGCGCGGGCGGCCTCCTCGCTCGTTTTCAGTCACTCGTTCTCCTTGTCCTTCTATCGCGGCCCACGCGCTGTTTCTCACCACTGACGCGATTTTTTTCTGCATTCGTGGTAGATCGATCGTCGTGGGGTCTCGAGTCGCGGAGGCCCCCCCGGTCAAAATCGAGACCGACTGCCGAGCTACCTCCCCCCCCCCCCCCCCCCATACACGCGATCCGAGAGAGAATATCTGTCTCGCTATACCGCCACAAAAAGAAAAGAAAACCAAAAGACAGCAGGCGCGCGAATACCGTCAGAAATTTTAAAGTCTCAGGTTCTATTGCGTCACGATTCTCACGCTCTCTGCGTGGAATCGCCGATTTAAAAATGAGAATTGTTTATCTTGGACGAAACGACGTTTGTTTACGGAAACAAATTGGAGAGTGGGCTAAATTATCTCGTTAATTGTATTAACACTTACGGTACAATGTACAATACGGTACCCTATCAGTACAAACTTGGGTATTTCGAGTCCGATCACTTTTTCATCTATTTAAAGTGGTTCAGAAAATCTGTAAAAATTCATGGACATACTTTCAAGTTTCTAGTACAAACATCTATAGTCATTTTTGGAATAATATAATATCTATTATTATTTAATTACCGATCAACTAATGAAAAACAGAGTAAACCCATCAGGCATCATTTGATTTAAAAAATTATAACTTTTTATAATAAATATATATATTTTTAAAAAACGACTGTAGGGTTCTTTAGTTTAGGTTTGGAACTTTAAAAAAAAAATACAGGAACTTCAAATTTTTCAAATCTTCAATTCTTCAACCGGACTCTTTCGAGTCAAACGTACGATTTGCCTCGACGCTGTCTTCAGGCAAACTGACATCCCCGATCGCTCTGCTGCTCAGAGGTGTCCCCCTATCACTAAACTTTTTTTTAGACGAGGGTAAGGAGCGGGGAACTCTTCGGAGTTCCGCGAAATTTTCGTAAATAGAAATCGACCGAACTCGAAATACCCAGGTTTGTACCGTAAGGGTTAAAATAATCACTGAATGATGCAGGAATAGATGCAAGGTAGATGATATATAACTTCAGCCAGCAGCTTATACCGACAAAAAAAAAGGGGGAAGCAGAGAGCGTTCGAGAAAAGGTCGACGAGACGAAACGGTGAAAGGGAAGGGCGTATGTTACGGGGCCTATCTTTAGAAGTTCATTCAGAGAATCTTTTACTCTCGTACAGCCGGGGCGAGGGCCAAACGTCAGCCGATTCACGCCTCGATGACCCACACACACATATGCACACTCTCGCGCGCGTGTTCTTCTCCGCATTTAAGCTAGCGCCCGTTAAACATGGCCTAAATGCAGCGGTGGGGCGCCTTAACAGGTGTGGAGAATTCGCGTTCCGAGGCGTATCCGACGTGATCGCTCAAAAGAGGCTAAGAATATCCCTATTTTTCATACTTGCGAAGCTCGATTAAATTCCGTTTCTTCTGCTTATAAACAGATAATTCACGTCTAATCAAATGTTCGTTGAAAGACAATTACGATCTGTAATTGGCTCGCAAGTAAGATTTACAGGGAACACATTCGACATGAGATTTAATACGCGTAAAAATTTCACATTTCGACAATTTCAGAGCAAAATCTCTATGAATCGTAAATTTTAAACGGATAGCTAATTTGAGTCTATACATTTATGTGTAATTAATTCAAATAACTGATTAGTAAAAAGAAAAATCGAGGAAACCGATTTTCCCGGATCTCGTTATTCATTTTTTTCGAAATGATAAATTTCGGTTAAAAAAGGGGTACCAGGAAGGGAAAGAATGGATAGGACATGTTTGTCGCTCACCAATCTTGCGCTGTTTCCGAAATCTCTCGAATAGGGAACTACGTGTTTCTCGACAGTTTTGCGTAAAGATGGTGAAACGCTATTAACGACTATTTCGAGGAAGGATCGGAAGAAAAACGACGACAGTGAGGTCAACGATTGGCGCGTTCGGTGGTCTTCCCGGAAGTACGACCGTAGGCTCCAGACGTAACGGGCCTTTTCCTAAACATCTGCCGACCCAGAAGAAGTCGAGCGTGCGACTGTTTTATGACCTCGTAATCTCTTCGCCGCGCGACGACTCGATCGGTTTGGCGAAAGAATCGCGGAAAGGAAGACGTAATTTCTTCGTCTTCCACGGCTTATCCTCTCCAGTAACAAAAGAAAAAGATTTTGTCGACATAACTGACTCGGTTCAATTCGAAATAACCGAGGAAAATGACAGAAGTAACAGAACTCAAATAAAAATTATTCGACGAACTTATTAATCCTAATTAATCTTAGTGTTAATGGTTTTTATCGCATTTTTAATCGGGCTTGCTGTACAGTTATCAAACATATCGCAGCCTCGCGAATATATCCAGCCTCACGCAACATCTTAGGATACGTCTTGTCGAGTGAGACGCGGACGAGAGCCCATGATACTGTAAATAACCGCGAGCGTGTGCGAAGCGCGGCAGAAAGGCTTATGATCGATTAAATCCGCGGATAGCAAACGCGGCCATAGAGGAGAGACGAAAGAAGGAGAAAGATGAGAGAGAAAGAGAGAGAGAGAGAGAGATTTCGTAATTTCTTCGGCCGGAGGCCACTCCACGCCGTTTCATTTCTGAACGCTGACATTTTTCCTTCAGGGAGATCCGCAAATATCGCCGGCGTCCTTTACTTAGCGCGTATCGGCATCGCGAGCGCGACACCGCCTGCTATTTAAAGAGAAACGGGAATGCATTTACCGCAGCGCGACGTTTTACAGTTTGCTTTACGAGCTGAGCTGAGCGCGGCGCGCGCGGGAATTGCATTATGCCGCGCGATTCCATCCCTCAATCGGGTAGGTATTCTCGGTAAAGAGGCACTTGTCGAGAGAGAAATGTTTAGGCATCGCGAGCGAGCGGTGTTATTTCTCGGTGTTATTGACCCCCGTGTGAAAATCGCGGCAAAACGTAATCGAGATGCGCGGGTCGCGAGTTATCACTACCGATAGATTAGGAGAAGCTTAATCATTGGAGTCATGTGTCATATAGAGCGCATAAGCATATACACATATGGCAAGATAATCTATTTATATAACGGGCTACACGGCTAAATTTTATATGTTAAGTCCGCAAAATGCGTAAATTTGCCGTTGAGTTAAAGAAGTAAACGTAATTGGGCAATCGTAAAAATAATAATCGTAATTAATAATCGTAGGATCACAATTTATGATTTAACGTGAAGTAATCTATAACATAAATTTGTATTGAGACCACCGATATTAAATATAGTAAATTAACAAATTAATAAATATATAAAAGAAAATAATTCCTCTAGATCGCTAATCGGTTGACCACACTTCGCGAGAGATCAGTCTCGTTGAAGTCATTGAGTTTCACGCCGCTCGAGCGTCTCGAATTAGAATCACTCGACACTAGTATAGTCGATGAAAACTATTTTTAGATTCTGCTACATACTGCCATCAATGGCCATCGATCAGCGTCTCTCGCGAACCTACATTTCGAAGACAGGAAACGAGACCTATTACGGCGACTGCCGTATCCTTGCCCGCGCTAGATATATATACATCTCGCGTTCCGTTACGATCAATTATTTATCTCATCTCGCGGAGTGATTTATCCGTTTTAAGCTTTCTCGGGGAGTCTCGGTATCGCGCCGCCATTCGATCGGGCGTAAATTACACACGTATCGGAATATATACGTGTGGAGAATCACGGGATTAGATCGTCCGTCCTCTACGCACGAGCGAGCTCGATCGCTTGGATCGCTTTTACCGCCGTTTGAATTACCAGCGCGGGTAACTCTCCAAACAAAAATCTTCGAGAAAAAAAAATAAATATCGAAAAAGTCCTTTAAAGATTTTCTCATTATATTACTTTATGCGCCAGCTCGATATACTCCTCAGAGACATCGGCTTGGTACGCATATGTCGATAGCTAGTCGATCGTTGAAATCGTACAGAACCTCGACCAGCTGGCCTTCGATCGACGGCAAAAAGCGCAGAAAGAGAGAAATCGACCTCTTCTTAATCGTATCATAACGACGCTGGACGTCCAATGAATGGCATTCACTTGACATCTTTCTAGTCTCTCGTGATCATTTCACATTCATTTAAAAATTTTCAGCATAAACGTGCATATCAATGTATGGATAATTAACCGTAGAATAGCTGCAGCTGATTCTTTCAAACGTCAGTCTATAACTACCCCATTCGAACTACCCCAGCGTAACTTGCATCTCGTTTTGTTTAAACATTTTAATTACTGAAAATTATATAGTGGCGATCGTAGCGCAGAGGGATTCGCGCTGGGCTAGTGAGCCTGAGTGAGCCCGACGAACGGACGAACCGAGTTCAAGTACATCCGACCAAAAATAGTCGGTTTTTATTCGACCACCACCTTTCGGAAGGCAATGGCAAGCCACCGGGAGTATCTTGCCACGTGAACTCTCCTCTTTGAAGGTCCCCCAGGTTGGGGTGTTTGATTATCAGTGATCATGCTGGTAAATACAGAAAGATCGCAGGAACTTATTATTATTAGCATTATTATTTTCCACATATGGAAAATAATAATGATAATAATAATAAGTTTCTCCATCTTTTGATTATTCGAAATACGCATATCATAAGCGGTATAATATATATCCTTTTCAAAAAAATAGATTTTTATAATTAAAGACGTCGCGAGTATGCGGGATTTAAATCGCACGAATCGTCGGAGCGAGAGGGGTAGAGGTACTCCCTTCGGGGAGAAACCAAGCCGACGACGTCGCGAGAGCGGAGCGGAGCGAGTCGCGCGCGAGGCACGAACGCGAGAGCGCGAGGAGATCCGGTATCGCGAGCGGCGAGTACGAAGCGAGAGGAGGCGAAAGACGGAGAAAGGCACGGTTTCTCGTAATGCGAACCGTAGGACGCCAAGCTGTCTGCCGGGACACCGGTATACCCCACTACTTCGATCGCGGCCGTCGCCGCGAAGTAGTAGTAGTGACGGTGTCGGTGCGGCCGCGGTCCCCTTGCAGCAGCGCGGAGTAGACTGTCCCGTGCGTTTCTCTCGTTGGCTCGGTCTGCTGCCATCTAGACACTGCCCTCGCAGACTAAGAGTTCTAGAGATTACGTCTTAATCAAAAATCTTGAGAAGAAAATTTTAATAAGACATAAAAATGTGGACGTAGATCTCGCTCCGTTCTGTGAATATGCCAAAGTAAAAAAAAAAGATAAAATTTCTCTCTCTTCAGAAAATTGTCAATCATTCAGCTTTCTTCTCTCTCAATTCTTTTAAAAAATATTTTTATATTACTTCTTTTATTAGTCTTTTCCTGACGACTGAATAAAAATTTGCTTAATTTTGCTTAAAACTATAATAGAATGTTGTTAGTAATGATTATTTTCAACGACCATATGCCAATCTTCTCGTGAATATTTCTTCGCGTGTCTTCGGTGATGCGTCGACCAACAGTTTTTACTTTCTGAATGCCGAATGAAGATATCATTAACGTGAACCGCAAAGTATGTTAATGTATCTTCCTCTCGAGTCACATTATCATCCCGCGCTCGTCCATTACAAGGATCATTCGTGGTGAATTACGGCGACGCGCCATGTAGGAAGTCGGCCTTACGCGGTCCAAGTTTCTAGAGAATGTCTCTCCATCCCTCTTGATGCCATCTCCACTAGCGATGGCAATGCAACATTTCAGCGTGTGTACATACGCACGACGTACGAGTGGAATGAGAAAGAGTTGGTACGGCAGAGATGCGCGGCCGACAGAGCCGGTTCTGCCCTATATACGCGAGATAGTACGCGCATTCTTTCGCCGATAGAACGACGACGATCCAGCAATGAAATCGGTTATTCCTGCAAAATGATATTATTCTAAAAATCCTTAATATTAAAATCAAGAAATAAGGAGCACTCAGCACACATATCTAGATGAAAAGACTATACTGCGCGCGTTGACTTCGCATCTTCAATATTTTTGACACAAACTCCTCTATATAAAATCGAGTAATTTCATTATCTTCTCTTCCTCGCCAGATTGCCAGTCGATCTCGGAAAATCAGATGACGCGGCGTATCGTGTGAATTTATTGCCATATTCTCACGCGCGTGACGCGCTCTTGATAATTCGTAATGTCGACGAGAGACGTGGTGGCGGAACATATCGCTGACCGATAAGAGCACGACTGCTGGCGAATTCCAACGCAACGGGGTTAACGCATCTCTAGAGGCTGACGCGCAGCCTAGGTACTCTCCGGGGACCGTGTAAATAAATCGCCGCGAATCCCTCGGTCCCTCCCTCCTCTCCTCCACCTTCGTCGCTCGCACGCATCTCCCGACGTATTCACGCCGCGTGCACGACGCGCCAGAAAGACAGTAGGCTCTCTGTTGCGAATGTACACGGTGCATGCTCGATCTAAAACCCGCCGGGAGTTCGACGGTAGAAAGTCTCGCCTTTGGAGAGCCTGCTCAAGTACAGGGTAGCGAACGCAAAAGGAGTAGTCCGGCCTCGTCCGTAAGAATCTTGATAGTAGCGAAAGAGTGACAGGCGTTACATTACGTTTAGAAAGTTATTTGCTCATTTTATCGTTATATTAAAGAACATCATTTATACCATTTCAAAGGCCGATACGATTTATTATTTATTACTTATCATTTTTCTGTATTGCTGCAATTATTCAGGTCCAATTTATCGGGCTAGCCCGATCCGAAATTGAACTTCGCGGAGCGACGAGCTCAGGTTCGTTGCACTTGTAAAAGTACACGCAAAGAGGATCGGAAAGGGATGCGAAAAGTACGCGAGCGTGGCTTCGAGGGGATGACGCGCGGATGATATCTCGTCTCGAGCATCTTTCTAATTGCGAACCGCTGCACAACCTGGCCGATCGCCACAATGTGTGGCGTTTTAATTCTGATGTTTCGCTTCTCTCGCGACGCCTCCCGACGAAGGCTATAGGCTGCGGAGAGGTTCGTTGCACCCGTTCGCGTGCCGCGGAGACGCGAGAGACGGTCTGCAGCGGACAACGCGCCGTTTTGTACGCGACTCGCGAAATCCAGCCTCTCCCTGTCTTCGTCGCGAATAAATTAATCGGACCTGACATATTCTTGTTTATCAGTAAACACGGAAAATATTCCATCACATTGATGCAACTGTATAAAGAGCGCGATCGTAAAAAATGGTAGGTGGTTGCATTTCGAAGAAAGACGTTCGAGCTTTAAATATCTCGTCCTCCGCGCTTCGCCTTCCATGCGTTTTTCGTGAAAGATCGTGGATCGTTTCTCTTAAGGGAATGGTCCTCTCGCGGATTTTTTCTCGGTGTCGCGATTCCTACAACGGCGCGATTACGCACACACACACACACACGTGTGTATGTGTTTGCGCGCATACGCACATGCTTGGCGATCGGAGGAAGGGTGTGAGCGCGCGCATAGGGTCCGCGGCACACCTGTTGAGCATTCCTTCACGAATGCAGGCGCGTGTGAGCCCATCGACGCGGCGCGCGGCTACGTGCGTCACATACGTCACCCGTGTACGCGCGCACGCGGCCCACAGGTGTGCTCATTAATTCCACTGCATTGCCCGATGGTGCGAGCCCGCTCCGAGCGCACCGAGGCCGAGAAACAGAGGTCCACGATCGCGCAAAAAGAAAGAAAAACGGCAGAATCGAAGGATCGATAGCGGCTGATAAACGTACGTCTGAGGGCGCGAAGGTTTATTCTCTCGTCCGCGTACAAAAGACGATGAGATATAACGCATACAATAGTATTTTCAAAGGAGGAAAGATCTTATAGGAATAATTTCTTTGAAAAAAATTATACGACAGAGAGAAAGAACATTTCTTCATTAAACCGTGTTTCATACTTGCTAGCTGCAGTAAAATGCGTGTGTTATTCGTGACTTTTATGACAAAAAGAATCTCTCAGGAGAGATTTTATTACCGCAAATTATTAAATAAACTCTTGATAGATTTGAAAAGCGAGCCGTATCTGAAAAAGTGATAAACCGCGACAACGCCATGCCACGTGACGTTTGATTTATTAACGAAGGAACAAAAATGCGCCACCGGCTCTTTAATTCTCGAACGTGAGTTACGGCCGTGAGATCCGTGCGGTTAGTAATTAATTGAGATATCGGCGGCAGATAGAAGCGTCCATTTGAATTGATAATGTTGCTGCCGTACGTATGCGACGGGAACCAGTCGTGCCCCATCGACGAGAAATATGGTTATTGGTTATTGACTTGACACATGATTGACGTTTACCGGACACTTTGTGCGCGAGCGGGTGAATGTATTTTCACGGCGCGAGCTTTATGGTTATACGATGCTATCCGGCCGTACGATCGCCTGCGGATCTCGGTGGTCTTATCTCATACTTACTAGACGCGACTACTAGACCCGCGGTATAACGATCGGCTATTTAGAAAATGGACGGAGTTTAGAGAAAGATTATGATTGTCAAAAGAACATAATTGATAATATTTTTTATTTAGACTATCTATTAATTATATTTTATCACCGTTATATGGAATGAAAATCGAAAGTTTTTTAACTATTATACCTACCGTATACAGGCGGCGGACTCTATGTCAAACGAATAACCGCACGCGGATCAAACCTATATGTGCGTATGCTAATATTTATGCAATGGCCTTAATGCGCGCGGTGGCGTTTCTACTTGCCAACCTTGAATCACTTTTAACAATAAAGTCATGCGGGGACGAACGTGAATCTCCTGTTTCATCAGGCGCGATCCTTGCGACGGGGCGGCGCGGGCGCGGCAGAATTTTAATTAGCGGAAGTCAAATTATTCGCGCGGAGGGATCACTGATACGTTATTACTAATTTACGAAATATATCGACGTGTTCGTCCACTCCGTTCTCTTATAACTGAAAGATCTCTCTTCCCCGGCGAAACCCGAGACTCGCTGTCTCGACCGCAGGGTGATACAACCGCGACCCGCGGTATCAGAAGGTAACATCATCGTCGCTAATTACAGACGCACACGGCGCAAGAGGAGCCGGAGGGCGATTGGGAGATAAATCGATTCCCCGTCGGAGATCTCCCGACGAGGCTCAGATCTCCGCGCGAGTGCGTCTCTCCCGTGAAAAATTTCGCGTTCGATTAATGGGCCGAGCGGAGCGTCATGCCGATCGGAATCGCTTTGGCTTGGCATTTAATCATCGCCGCGCGAGCGCGCAAAGGTCGGTAAAGGCCAATAGAACCGTCCTTATATAATTATCGCGAGTTAGGATTGACGTCATCGATTTTACCACGGTGCCTGGTGCCGCCGCTTGTTCTCGCGCGACGACGCACGGTGGGCAACAAAGCGATTTCGCCTTTCCTGTCCCGAGATTCGTTTCCACGAAAATAATTGGCGGTGGCCTCGACGGGATGATCTCCCCGCCTCGCCACGGGCCAGGTCCTCCGAATTCTCTCCTTTATCTTCTTGTTGGAGGCGCTGTTTCTGCGCGGCACGTGTAACGGTCTGACCTCCCGATCTTGCCGGAACAAATGCCTTAATGACTCAAATCACGTTAACGATCGGATATGCGCTAAGCAACGATTATGTAGTACAGGTAGCTCATTAGCCAGTCCGCAGAAATACGTTTTTTTTTTTTTTTTTTTTAGAAAGGAAGCATTATTTTATCCGTGTCTATCACGAGAGAGATAATTGTCTGTGAACTTTGCACTATTATGCTGCACACGCGCGATTATATGCGAAGATAAAATTATGATATAATAATTTAATAATATAACACAGTTACTACATTAAAAATAAATCGCACGGGACCGTGGAAGTGTAGGTCCCCGATCGTTTCTTGCCCAGTTATGTGGTGCCCGTAGAGTTAATCGCGGTAGTAGATAATGATACCTTCGTGCCATTTCGTTCGGAGAAATTTTCAAGCGATAGGTGCTTACGTAGTGTAGTTACGTAATGTAACGCCGCCATGATTCTTTTACGCAGGGTGGTCCAGATTCAAGTACATCCCTTCTTTACTTTAATATGCATGATGAGCAATTTCCCTTCCGTGAATTCCTTACGCTCGTAACGTCATTGACACTTTCGTTGTCGATGAAAAAAAAAAAAAAAAAGCGAATGTGACTGAACTCCGGACCACCCGGCGTAGGAAAACGCTATATACGGTGCCCTCGGCTAAGGGGGGTCAAAAGACTCTCCTCCCCTCTAATAATACGTTTTTCACCGAGAAAAATCATTCGCGGCGATATACCGTCGACACACCGCTCTGCGTATCGAGGGCCCGGATCACGCTCGAAGGAAACACGACGGCGGCGGTGGGCCCTTTGCATACACGCGCGCATTATTAACTCACGTACACCGCACGCACGAATGCACGCACGTAGGTACGCGGGATGGTAGGCAGGTAGGTCCGCGGACGTCAAAGAGATCGGCGCGACGGGGCCCCGGAGAGAAGGAGAGTGCCTCGTTGCCGCTTGATTTACGGTCCGCCCCGTTCTTTTTTTCCCTTCCTTTCTTTCCTCGGGGGCCCCCCTCGTTCCGCCGCCCTCTCAGTATTTTCGTCTCCGTCTTCTTCGCCCCCCTCTCCTCCTTCCGTACGTATATAGTATAGCGTGTGTGTAGCACACGTATCGCATGGCATATGTTATATGTGGTACATGGTATACCAGCGGCGGCGGCCGACCGCCTAATTAGAGGGCTCTCCCCTCCTCTCGCCTTCTCTCGTTCGGTTGCCTCGACATCTTGATCTCTCCTTCTCGTTTTTCTCGCCCCCTCCCTTCACGTCCTCCCTCATCGTCCGCGCGCACATACGCGCGTGTAAAAACCACAATCCGGCCACAGGCTGGTGCGCGCGTGCGTCTCGGCCGCGTGCGGCACGCGTGTGTGCGTCCGCGGTGAACGAGCGGCGTGTATCACACGGCGCGCTTTCCTTCGCCGATCTGCGTGCATCGCAGGTACGCAGACGAAGTGCGTTATATTAGGTAATCGGGAAAGTTCATTTCACGATGCCATTTGCATTTGCAATTTCAATACATTATTTTACAATGCCGAGATAGTTAAATTCTTAAGCGACACGAGCTGGTAGAAAGAATACGAAGTTGAACGCGAGTTGTACACTGCACGATGAATGATATTGTAATTACACAATAATTACGCGGTGATTACTGGAATAAGCGTATCCTTTATATAAACGATAGTTTGACTCTCATAAGAGATGTCAATCAACATTCTCAATGATTCTGCATTATCGTGATATAATACCTACACGCCTGCGGGGCATCATTATTTCATCAAAACGATTCCAAATGCGATTAAAAACGAACGGATTATTATGCCGCGAAAAAAATGCATCTTCGGATAAACTTCCAAGACCCGACTCCGCCAATGACTCGATTTTCGATGCGTAAATTTCGTATCCCAATGACAGGCTTTTCGAGAGATATCTCCGACGGTTATCTCCCGGCTCTGCACTGGAATGATTCCGCCGGCCGTGCCCAGTGCCCACCGTGCCGCGAGTCATTACTGTTTCAACGATGTACGAGCGCGCGGGTCCACCGTGGGACGCACGGTGTACACCGGCTCGTATATGCACCGGCTACATAGTACTCCGTCGTGCGTATACGCGCGCGCGCGTCCATACGTATCGCAAACGAGGCGATCGTGCGGGCGCAGCGCACACGCTCTCACGGGGGCCTTACCGCGGGGCGGGATGAGGGGGCCCCCTCGCGAGAGCCTGTCCGGCAACTCCTCACGGGATTGAGTCATCCGGCACGAGAAAAGGACCACCTGGCGAGGAGAGGTATATATCTAACGATACCGCCGCGCGGCTCTTCTCGGGCTTCCCCTCTCTTCTCTCTCTCCATCTCGTTGTCCTTCTCTCGGGGGTCCAATCGGGCGGATCGGGCCCCCGGCCCCCCCCCCCCCCCTCCCGCTCGTTTCCCGTCGTTGCCCTGGACGAGAGCGTGCAGGACACGCGGACGCTCTCCGTCTTCTTCCCCGAGGGCACCCCGAGAACGCGTTTCGGTAATTGCACGCGTTTCGCCGCTTCTTCTTATCCTCCTTACCGCGCGCGGTGGTTTTTTGCGGAAGGCCCCACCGGTGCGTGTACGGTGACTTTTTAAAGTCGCCGCTCTTTCGGCGTACGCTGTTTATCCCGCTTTTATGTTCCTCCCCGAGGTAATGACGGGACCGCATGGTATACACGCGTGTATACCTCTATACCTGAGGCATCACCGATCCTCTTAATGTCATCGCGATGACGAGCGGGCCCCGCGGGGTGCAGGTCGTTGACACTAACCGAAGCGATCGGGGATTGAGATTAGATTCGGCGCGACTGTTCCGGATTTTTGGGACCGACGCGGTACAAAGGGACCTGTCCACCCTCGAAAACCATCTTTCGCATTTCTCTGAATGAATTCTCTAAAGAGATTCACCGAACAAAGAATGGCATTCTGAAGGATTTGCCTACGAAGAAATTAGGAGCCGCGAAAAAATTCCATGTCGCGATTTATATTATATATATATAACGTGCGCTAATTGGACATTGTCGTGCAATAAGGAAACAGAGAATTATTTAAAAAATTATGTAGGTATACACACTGCTGTAGATTAAATCTTTAATATATTCGAAATCTTTTTATTCAACTCCCAAGCTCAAGTTTTCGCGCTACGTTTCGAGGACAGCGCGATCGTAGCTGGACACCCTATATACTATGCGCAAACGAGCCGCCGCGCCGCGGGGCAGAGTGCCGAAGCGAGCGTGTGGCTTTTTGCCAAAGGAGCCTCGCAGATTGCACACCTGTGCGTGGTCGAGCCGAGGAAAGACCTCACCTATCGAGCAACTGGTCTCCATTGACTTTTTCTTCCCCTCGCGCACCCCTCGGCACGCTTTCGTGCTCTTTCCTTTTTTTTTTCCTCCTCTTTCCGTGCCTGTCCGCCTCGCCGTGCCACCCTCCGCGTATTTTACCTTCCTTTATATACGACATACGCATAAGATGCATACGCTGTGCGTCATAATCAAATCTGAAATGGCATCTATAAAAGGGACGGACTTGTCTGGAATATCGATTTGCAGTACCGAGAATACAATCTTGCCCGGTTCTTGGATTTTAGATTAGCCTCAAAACTTGCGATTTTATATAGATAGATAACGTTTATTCCGCCCAATTGAAGGGGTACTCGCGATTTTATATATCGTATATAATTGTACTTTCAAATTTTATTTCTATTATCAATTTAAACATACTAAATAGATATAAGGCAACTATCGTCTCACAATCAGAATAAATAGCCTATAATCACGTTTAAATCAATATTAGACAAAACAAGAATTTTCGAAAAAGATTATTGATGAATAATGAAGCTATTTGATGATATATTAAAATTTATCTTTCACTTGTATTTTATACTGTGAATAAAAGAATGATTGATTTTTATTTTATTATCTGCAGACATTTTGATTAGCTTTTGCATCATCATGAGATATTCGAGCTCGCGAGACCTTGACGTGTAAACATCTCTCGCGTGTCGCTCCTGCCTGTCAATAATTTATCGCTGCGTCAGTGTTCTATTTCGCTGTGCCTATTTTCGCACAACCTTATTTTATTGCAACTATTGCATTATAATCGTGAATTTTGAGTGCACATATTGCTGTTATTGGGATTCGCCTGATAGCTGTCAGTTGGCGACGCGCGAGATTTGTCCCGTGCATTTATATCTCCTCCGCCGTTGTCTCCGTGTTCCGAATCTCTCGGCGCTACAATCTTGCTGCGTTTATCGAGCTCGCTCTCTGCCTTTCGACACGCGCCGACTTTTGAAGGTTTGTCAATCTCAATCAACCTCTGATTTACTGCGCTTTCATATCTTTGTCTCTGTAAGTACCTACATCGACATTCTAATCTTTGCTAAATTAACGACCAAAATTTTTGCGACATCATTGTTTTTATTCACTGTTATTATCCTTCTTTGTCCCGGTTATTATCTGTACATACTTATTCTGTTATTTTTCTGTAAACTGTTTAGTCATACTAAACATGAGCCAGCAAACCTGTTATAAATGTAAGCGCTTTCTTTCTCGCACTCTCAAGTGTACACATTGTAAGACCGACAATGGTCGGTCCCCTGCGGACTTGCATGTGGACGGCGCCGCCGCCGTGGTCATCTCGCCGTCTCTTACAGCCGGATTTCCTCCCTCGACTGCGGTCAGTCCTGCACTTGCGATGCCGGCTACCCCTGTAACGTCGAACGGACCTCATGCTTCCACACGCGACGTCTCTGACATTGCTGCCTCCCTCTCCGATGTAAGGCACGCCCTATCTACATTATCTGCCACCATGTCCACCTTGGACGGTAGAATTGCGAGCCTTGAATCTGGTCTTGGTCTCGTTGACCGCATCGACCTTAAATTAGATTCTCTTGACAATAAGGTGAGCGGCTTTGAAAGGGCTCTTCGACGTCTGGGTGACGTCGAGCGTACGGTTGAGCATCTTACAACGGCGACAAACAGCTTATCGGCCGAGCTCGGATCTTTGTCTAACAGGCACGCTGCACTGGAGGATCGTTTTGCCCGGCTTGAAGCAGTCTCAACTTCAACCTCTGCACCGGCGGTCCCCCCCGGTGTCCCTTCAACTTCATCGGACGGATTGGCTGCACGCTTCGAGCGCATAGTCAATGAGCACAGGGATCACGAGCTCATAATTTTCGGCATTCCAATTATCAAGCCTGAGGACTGTGTGAACACTTTGATTCGTGTGGCTGCCTCGCTCGATACGCCGCTCGCATCCTCGGAGGTTGTCAGTGCCTTTAGAATCGGCGGAAGGGACCCTTTATCTGGTCCTATCGTGGTGAAACTCACCACGATTGCCAGGAGAAATGAGCTGCTCGCCAGATTCCGACGACGTGCTAGATCTGGATTTGCTGCGTCCAATGTCGATGGCTCGTGGCCGTCCACCAGAGTTTATCTCTATGAGCGTTCTACTGCGTCTGAACGCCGCCTGTTTGCTGAGGCTCGTCAACTTGCTAAAATGCATAACGTCAGACATGTATGGATGAGGCGGGGGGTTACTTATTTCAGAACATCGGACGGCGCTCCCTCGCGTCGCTATTTATCCCAGGACTCAATTCTCGCTGAGATTGATACAACTGCCAATCCGCTTCAGCACCCCCTCGCCTCATCTCATCAGGGCCCTTCGGCTTGCCCTGGACCTGTCTGACGTCATTCGCTGGCTGGGTCGGTTGCCGCTGTTTCAAGTAACAGCCGCTTAACACTTCGCGTCGCTCACATAAACGCGCGCTCACTCTTGCCCCACTTTACGCTGGTTAAAGACCTTATAGCATATCATCAACTTGACATTCTTGCGATCGGAGAGACTTGGCTACGGGATACTATCGACCCTAAACTAATTGACATAAGCGGTTTTACTCTCGTTCGCTCTGATCGATCTACCGGCTCTCGCGGTGGGGGCGTCGCGTTGTATATTGATAACTCGCTCTCTTTCTCTCTAATTGACCTTGGTGCCCCTCCGCCCGGCACACTCGTAGATATCGTTGCCGTCTCTCTTCGCCTGACGCACATACGCGTAGCTACAATCTGCGTTTACCGTCCTCCTCGCGCGCCTGTCTCAGATATGCATTACATTGAATCGCGCTTGTCTCACATTAGGTGCAACGTCGACGAAATTGTGTGTATGGGCGATTTCAACATTGACGTGCTCCGCCCCAATGAGCTCAACGCTCGTCTTTTACGCGACATAGCATTGAACCTCTCCCTGCGGCAATTGATAGAGTTGCCAACGCGTCTTACACAGAACACATCATCTATTCTCGATCTTATCTTTATTTCGCATAGTGTGGGGGTGGTCGACTGTGGAGTCAGCGAAGAGCTCGACATTAGCGATCATTTCATGATTTGGTCGATTCTGAGAGTGGCTCGACCTTGTCGCAAGGCCCGCGTTACTCTCTCTCGCAACATCCACTCCATTGAGCCCTCCGACATTTCCTCTGAGTTGCTCAGGACTGACTGGTCGCCTGTGTTCGGCGCTGAGCGCGTCGATGAGATGGTCGCCTATTTCACATCCTCTATAATGTCTGTATTTGATCGTCTTGCGCCGTTGACTCTTAAGAGTGCGTCACGTCCGCCGGCTCCATGGCTCAACACTGCCGTCAGAAAACTAATATCTCTAAAGCGTCGCGCTCTTCTTCGATATAGGCGCACTCGGTCTGATCCCGACTGGCGACATTATAAGCAACTCCGCAACGATGTGAACTATGCCATACGCCGCGAAAAGAAAGCTTATCTTTCAAATTCTCTCTCATCAAACTCTCCTCGCCATTTTTGGAGAAATCTCTCAGCACTCGGAGGGACATCATCTCCCTCTCATTCCTTACCCTCCCATCTCCTTGATCCTAAACTTATGAATGATTATTTTCTTGATTCTCTTCCCTCCTCTTCCTGCTCTCCTGAGACGTTAAATCATTTTGCCTCCTCATCCTTTAATGTCCCTGAATCATTTAATTTTACTCCAATCTCTCCCACCGAGCTTTTCATTATTCTCAAACGAATTCGTCTTACCTCTTCCGGTCCGTACGATCTCTCGGGTCGTATGCTGCTTCTCTGCCTGCCTCAGTGTCTCGAACCTCTTCTCCATATTCTTAATCACTCTCTCTCCTCTCATACTTTTCCCTCCGCATGGAAGCACGTAGTTGTCCTCCCCATTCCCAAAACTCGCGACCCCTCCACTTTCTCCTCTCTTCGTCCTATCTCTCTCCCTCCATTTCTCTCAAAGCTCCTTGAGCGCATATGCTTTCAGCAACTTTATGCTTTTGTTAACAAATCAAAGGTAATTCCGGAGTGTCAGTCCGGTTTTCGTGGCATGCACAGCACCACGACCGAACTTCTCCACCTCTCCGACTCTGTCCTTCGTGGTTTCGACTCAGGTTGCCTCACTGCGCTGATTGCTCTGGATTTTACGAAGGCATTTGATACGGTCAACCATAACCTTCTCCTGGCTAAGCTCAAGTACTACGGCTTATCTCCCTCTGCCTTGTCCTTTATGGAATCGTTCCTAATAAACCGCTTCCAGCGCGTTCTTTTATATAATCCTTTACCTACTTTCTCCCCTTCTCGCGCTGTTCTCTCTGGTGTACCTCAGGGATCCGTGCTCGGTCCATTATTATTTATCATTTTCATTGCTGATCTGGCCTCCACTCCTTTTTTCGCTGAACTTCTAAAATATGCGGACGACGTTATTTTCCACAAATCTTTCCGTCTAGCCGATGTCTCCTCTACCATCGCTGCATTAAACAGTGACCTTAGAGTGGTAGCTAAGTGGGCATCCTCCAATGCATTACATCTTAACCCTTCCAAATCCTCACTT
The DNA here is from genome assembly GCA_035220615.1 of Leptothorax acervorum. Taxonomy (NCBI): domain Eukaryota; kingdom Metazoa; phylum Arthropoda; class Insecta; order Hymenoptera; family Formicidae; genus Leptothorax; species Leptothorax acervorum. Next base: position 157,086 of record JASTWQ010000046.1, on the reverse strand, counting down.
CTCATTGCCGGTTCTTCAGCTCTTCTATCTCAGCTTCAATCCTTTGACCTTTCTTTAAACTCTATACCCATACCTCTATCGTCCTCAATTAAAATACTTGGTTTGCACATCGACTCTTCCTGGTCCTTTAAACAACACGTGGACGTGAAATGTCGAGCTGCCTTTGCTCGGCTTCGTCTTCTATATCCTTTCCGGCACATCCTCTCCACTTCCCAAAAGCTTCATATATCCCAAGTGCTTGTCATCTCTCTCTTTGATTACGCCGACGTCGTTTATATTCCTGCACTTAACCTTCAATTGTTAAATCGCATCCAATACATTCAAAATGCATGTCTCCGCTTCTCCTACGGTGTTCGAAAATTCGATCATATATCCCCACTCTATTCCAGCTCCTGTTGGCTAAGAGTCCAACAACGTTTTGTGCTTCATCTCTGCTGTCTCGTTTTCCGTCTCCTGCATTCTAATACTCCTCCTTACCTTCGACGTCTCCTACATCTGAACTCCGAGCTCCATACCTCTATCGCCCCGAATACTCGTTACCCTGACCTTCTTTCCTTTCCATCGCATCACTCGGCCAAGTTTCGCGCTTCCTTCTCCTACTGTGCAGTCAAATTTTATAATGACCTTCCCTCTGCCATAAGATCCTCATCCTCTTTGTCCTCTTTTCGTGCAGCTGCATCCACCTTCATTTCATCGACTGCATTTCCTACCAGGAATGCATCTCAACCTGCGCATCACTGACTTCCTGCACGGTACGTCGCGTCTTCTAACGCGCACGCGTGTGCGTGTGTGTGCGAGTGTATGCATCTGCGTTTGTATATATGTATTGTAATTCTCCGTCGTGCGTATTGTACATAGAAATTTGTGTGTGCGTGTGTGTGTACGAGTGTGTGTATTTTTACGTTAGCATATAATTATATTGTACCACTCAAAATTTTTACTCTCGTGAGCGAATCAATTATTTCTATAAGCGTCTTGCTAATCTTATTTTATACTTTAACTTGCATTGTTTCTATTGGTAGGCTTAGTAGCAACATTGTGTTGATGCCTTACCATTTGCGTGCTCTCATCATTTTACTCTCTACAACTTGTATGTCTCCACCAAGCATTGCAATAAATTAAATTAAATAAATTAAATTAAATATTGCGGAACGATATTAATTCTCATTCGGATTATACGCATAATCTCTATACGGGGAGCGGAATACGTATGACTTGCACTGACCCGATCTCTGTGTTACGCCCACAGGCCGTTCGGTCTAAATATAGCGACGATTTTTCGCGAGAGACGCAATCGAGACGTTGCTATATCGACACGACGCAACGATTCCGCGAGTCTTTTGCGAAACACATTTCTACGCCTTACTTACGCGATTACAATTTATTGCGGTCGTCTCGTTTTCGAGAAGATAAAAAACTCGATAAAAAATAATGCTCTTCATAAACCGGCGCATTACTTCAGCAATGATTAGATTGTTTCACCGGCGCATTACTTCAGTAATGATTAGATTATTTCAAAAGTTAATTAATTCAAAAACTTAATTACAGTTTGCTTACAAAAACTGTAAATACGAGTTATAAGCAACTTAAATTACATGTACATATTGTACAAATGTTATAAAATTAGATAGAAGATTAACGTCCATTTCTATCAATGTAGATTAACTTTAATCTTGGCTTAACTTACTTTCTATCTTTTTCTAACTTTTAGAACTAGAAAAGGATGAAAGGTAAGTTAAACCGACATCAAAGTTAATTCGCATTGGTGGAAATGGACATAATAGAGAGATCATAAGTTTTTATGTAAAGTTTCCGTCAAAATTTCGAGTTTTCGATGAAAATTCTGACCGAACGCGAACGTCTGAAGAACATTGCTGTTTTTCGGACGAGCACGTCGGTTAAGGGATTCCGCCTAAGTACTTTATTAGCCGCTAACCGATTCTGCCCTCTAAATTACGATGAACACGCTGCAACGCGTTATCGCGCGACGATATCTTCGCAAGTCGCGTACGCGCGCTACATCGGCTGGTTAAAAAGCGCCATTATTTACACGTCGGGATCCTTACGGAACGGCTGGTTCTTACGCTGTCCGCCGGTGCAAAATATAATGTAATCTGCCTGTAAGTAAGTCGAATGTGTTTTCGCCTCGTGAGATCGGGGGCCCAACCCGGACCCCTGTGCACACGCTGTACCGTTTTTTTTAAAGCCGGCTCAATTACCGTCCCGCGGCCCGGCGGTATCAGAGGAGGCGAGAGCGACGGTTCGCGGCGCATATATCGGTGCACTTTATGCCCCTGTGTGGTCCGGTTGTCAATGCACCGGGAAATTTAAGATAAGAGGCCCCACGGGCTTGAAATCCGGGCGGGGGGGGAGGAAGGAGGGGCGTCCGCGCCGCCATTACCGGAATCGGGGCCAAGCAGAGAGTTAAGTCCCCATACCTTAAAATGTACCGGTGCAACTGGATCTAATTTATGATGTCTTTTACGCGCCCCCGTATGTCGGATCCCCACAGATTTTCTCACACGCGTTATCCCGATCGGTCCCCCACCGAGGACGAGATAAGGATTAACCGAGAAGACTTATGAATGCGACGGGTGTTTATGGATCCCCTTCTTTTCTCCTTCATTAAAGAAGAAAAATCCGCCAATTTAGAGAGTGCACATTAAATATCTTGTTCGAATGTATTGATTGAGTAAAATTTATCACCTGGGATATTTTTAATTATGCCGTTCAATCGACAATTTGAAATTCAACGTTTAATACGTATAAATTAACGTATAACGAAACTCCGATTCTGTATAAATGCAGCGAAGAACATTCTATCTATCGATTTAAGATTCAGTTTGAAATACGTAACCTACGTGAAATATTTATTTCCTCTCACTACCTCATACGCCCCTAAGAAATTCGAGATCATATTTTAAGAGACACTATCTATATATGGAATGCAGTTAAATTAATTAAACAGAAATACTGCGCGCACACTCGTGACATGTATTTACTTTCACCTTATCCGGGACGTCTGGTAATTCTAGTTAAGCCGTTGCTATTACGCGATGGTTGCAGAGACTGACGGCGGATTCGAGTCCAACGAAATCAATTAAGTAGCAACGAGGGGGCTCTAGAGACGGAGAAGACTCTGGCTCTCTTTGATACGACGCCGATGATCGCGGTTCACACCGGGCACGTTCTGAGAAAGTCGATCCTCGAGGAGAAACGAGACAGATCTCGGAACATGTCCATTCTTTTCTGCAGAGACAAGCACTCTCCTCTGGAAATCCATACGAGAGTAAAGAGAGAGAGAGAGAGAAAAAGAGAGAGAAAGGGGAGAGGGAAGGGCAGAAAACGGAAGAGAGCGAGAGGAGGGTTTTAACGATCTCGGGATGCGGGCGACTTTGGGGGCAAATTATCGGCCTGCGGCCAATTACCAGGTGGAGGCGCCGATATATAGAGGAGAGCGGTTGCCGGAGAGTTCCGAGAATCGTCCTGGCGGCTAAAAATAAGATCCCACCCGGGAGCGGTGATTATGTTCCGAAAAAAGAAGAACCGGGCGAAACGCTCGCTCTCGTGTGTGCAGGTGGCGGGTGGGATGAGAGGAGGTGGGACGAGCCGCGGATGGTACGATGATACGGACGAGGAGAGAAAAAGAGAGAGAGAGAGAGAGAGAGAGAGGCGCAGGAGAAGGGAAGAGGCGAAAAGAAAGAGAGTGAGAAAGGAGGGCTCCCCCTCCCCCTCCGCCTCGTGGTGGATCATGCGCTGGGGCCTCAGTTAATGAAGTTGTCGGTTGAGGACGTTTACAGGTAGAACCTACCTGCGTGTGGTCCATTCACAGCGACTGCTACAGGACTGGTTAAGAGTTGCTTTACATCTCAACCTGTGCGTGTGTATGTGTGTGCAGGCCGTGCCGGCCGGCCGGCCAGCCAGTCAATCGGAGGAGAAGGAGGAGAGAGCGAGAAGGTGATGGGGTATATTGGTATACCCGAACGCGCGCGTATGTCCGTCGTTACATATATACGAGTGATCTCGTGCTCTCGACGAACGGTCGTGCCGACGACGTGGAATCGCGAAGTCGTGATTTCTCTCGAGAGGGTCGTATTTTTAAAGATCTCATTTCAAAAGGTACTTTTCGACTACAGATATCGGTTTGGTCCGATTGAGAGAAATATAATTGAAAAATGGGAAAGGAATATAGAGAAGAATTCTTTGAAGAGGCTAGAAAAGCCCCAAAGAGCACGTGCGGTGCAACTAATCCGCTCGACAATTTATTGCCTACGACCCCACGGTCCCACGAACGCCAGGGGGCCCGATTTTAGGTCCATTCATCCTTTGGAAAGGAGAGGCCGCGGCTAAAAGCATCGACTTTATTTCACTAAGAATCTATTTTCCCTGCGAACGCATCTATCGTCAGAAAGAATCGGAAATAACGAGACTATATATGCATTTCTAGTATGCGAATCGCGAGCAAATAATTCCAACCGCGCAAAAGGTATTTTAGGATACACTTGTAATAGCGTGTGAATGTTTCTCATGCTTTCGTTGCCACGTCATCATCGTGTCAATTTAATGTCGTCGCTTATCCCATCTTTCTGCCTAGTCTTTTATCAGCGAAAATATGAATTAATTTTTAATTAGTCGCGTTCATTAACTTCAATTAACTTAAATAAGTTTATAAAACAACCTTATCCATCCGGAAAGTAATGTATGAAAAATGTGTTAATTAAATCATCATTATATGTAGGTACGGTGCAATATTTTTCTTTTTTAATAATAGCTGCATAAATTAAACCATCATCTGGGGATTAATAAAAAAAATATATTCGCTCGAATATGGCTTATTCGTGAAAAAACGTTAATGGCTAATATTGTAATTAATGAATGAATGTTGAATATCGATCATACCTACAATTTAAACTTTCGGAGATATTAATTGTGTCTGATTATGTATAATAAATATAACTCCTCGAATAATGATGCGTCATGTAAGCGTAAATAAAATTCCATATGACGTTAAACAAATTGGAAGGCACATTTTTCCCATTATATCTATCAATCATCCAAATAATCCGGATACAGGTGTATAGAAGCAAATAACGCGGTTTCTATAAATATGGAATTACTGGCGGCTGGCGCCAATGAGCAGGTTGTAATTGACGTGGAAACCTCTTTCTACTGTGTCTTAGTCAGTAGCTAGCAACACGTAATTCGTAACGAGTATAAAAATTTCAATCTAAATAGAGGTAACATTTTTATCGAGTTAACGAGTCCAAGAACATGTTTGTATTCCATTTTTGCAAAAGATACGATCATTATCAAATCCATAATCAAAAATTCCTCGAACGTGACATGTGGCATCTCATTTCTAAATATTGCATTTAGAAAAAAAGACTAATGACTGTGACTTTCTGTTATAGATGATGCATCAGCAGCAGAATACCCAATCATCATCCAACGACGACTTCGCGATGTATCCATCGGCCGCGTATCATTCCTCGTGTTCGACGCTGCTGTCGTCGACGTCGACGTCGTCGTCATCGAGGTCGTCGTCCGCGGGATCGTCCTGTCCCTTGCTGGTGTCCGTTCTCACGTGGTCGTTGACGCTGCTGTTGATCTCGTCCTGCATCGGCCTGGGCGCGGACGCCGCCACCCTTAGCGGCCATCCCCTGGGCAAAAGGTCATTCTTCGACATCCAGTGCAAGGGCGTGTACGACAAGAGCATCTTCGCCCGTCTGGACCGCATCTGCGAGGACTGCTACAACCTCTTCCGGGAACCGCAATTGCACATGCTTTGCAAGTACGTATAATTATCCACAATGACTAGATACTTTCGCGAATCGACGGTCGGCAGAGACCGCGCGCGCTGCTGCTGTTGTTCCGTTGTTGCGTGGCGATTTGGAGCGCAAGTCAATAGAAGATGAGGTATTCGCAATCGTTTGCGATGACGCGATTGATAGAAACACGTTTTACATAAAAAGCATTTTATGACCTATCAGATGCAATTAATATTTTCAATCTGTTTGAAATTAATTGGGACAGATGAATGAGGATAGATGATAATTTCAGTTTGAGGATTCAATTCGCGAGAAATAAACCGCTAAGATATTCTAGTAAAATTTCGTGTCTTGGCTTTATACCAAAAAAGAAAAAAAAACACTTGATTTAATATTCATATGCACATACTTCAAAAACCTTTTTATATTTATGCTATTATTTTACTTACCACATTTATTATATTAGTTATCACAGTAGGTAGTGGCAATCATTGTCTAATCTTCGAATATTATGGAATTCTTTTATCTAAACTATTTAATTAGCATCAGTAATTTATTCTTCGAGATTAATAATCTCTATGTTACAGTTTTTTGCGATTAACTCGTAAGCCCGATTTGAGAGTTGAGGATGCATGCTCTTTTTATTATCAACAAAAGTTCAATGATCTCGGAGAAGTTAGTGAATGCATATTTTACGTTTAATTGAGGGTTTTTGCTGGAACAGATGTGAAGGAAAAAATTGGATATAAGTTTCCCAGAGTGATATCATCCTGTACATAATACACAAGTTTTATCTCGCGAATTGACGATTTCCAGCAAAAGTCGCGATGGCACTAACCGGAGAAAAATCTTCCGAGTACTGGTGGCGAAACGATTTCACGAACAATTTCCGCCGCGTGATTTCTACCTTGAAAAATGTCGGCGGTGAACAACGGCCAAGGTGGACGCACGGATATGTACCTTTGTGTATATATACCTTTGCGGCGCACACGTGCTCCACTCTCGGTACCGCCAACACACACACATACATTCATACACGTGCGCGCGTTCGCCATACGTCGGCACGCGTATCGAAATGGAATGAGATTTCTCTTCTATTTATAGCTCGTGCGAGCGAATACCAACGCACATCCGCTGCTACCTGCCGTTTGTGCCGAGCCGCGTTAAGCCGCTTAACGGCCGTCTCAAAAGAGCTATTGTGTGACGAGCGAGCGGGATCAACGTGAAAAAGAGGCGGATTGACGGGCTAGAGCTTGAATGCACATAACGGCTCGTAGGGCTAAATTTAGGAAAAATTTGCCGAGAAATGAAGTGACGAGAAAGGGCGGATGCATCGGTCAACTACCCTGCACCTGCTTAAAGAATATTAGTAGAATAATCAAATCTTTTCACCAAGTAAAGATATTATTTCCGCATGCTCTTTTAGTTTCTTGAGATGGGCATTAACGTTAGAATTTTGGAATTCCATTGATATTATGCAAACGGTGCAAAGAAGAGAATGGATAATGAAAACGATGTTAAAGTTATTATTAATGTTAGAATTACTGTGTGCGAAATTTTTAAAATTTTCAACGTTATACAAAGTCTTAAATTATTTATCGTGTAGTCGATGCATCTACCTTACTCGCAAAGAGTTTATTAATCGTATAATAACACTCTAATCGTAAAGCAATTATAAGGAAATGGATTTCTTCTGTATTTGCGAGTTTGTTTTTCAGGATTTTCGAGCTACGAGCTGCTGTCTACGAATACAATTTGTGTTAACCTGACGTAATTTATCCTATTTTTTTCTTAACTCTGCAGGAAGGAATGTTTCACTACGGACTACTTCAAAGGATGCTTAGACGTTCTACTGTTAACGGACGAGGTTGGAAAGATCCAAATGTGGATCAAGCAACTCCATGGAGCTGATCCCGGGGTTTAGGTAGCCTTTTCTTTTTAGTTTATGATTTCTCCTTTTATGTGCCCTTTTCTTTTCTCTCCGCTTTTCGCAAATATAAAGAACTAACTGTGTCCGCTTGCTCTCCCATTATCCTTCCTCTGTCTGCTTTCGTCCCGATATACGCCCACCCGTCGGAAACTCTCGATTTGTTCACGCAATCTTTGCGTATGTCGAATGTACGTAAACATCTTGTAATGCTAAGTTCGCAGAAAAAAATCGACGCGTTTTCGGTTACGCGAGTAATGACGAGCGTATATAAAAATCGTGATTAAATAATAAAGTGATCGAGTTGTGCTTCATCATTCGCAGCGGTGTTTGGATCGAAAATCACATGCAAATGCTTCAAAAATTGATAATAAGCGACGATAATCTATTAACAAGTAATTAAATAACGGGTTTGCCGATTTGAACGCATTATCGAGTGTATCAATATAGTTTGTATAGGAGAGATTGAAGTATGAACAAGAAATATATATCGCTGGGTTGACTGAGTTTCTACTTATGCCTTATTTTAATACGTTTGTTATTCCCTTTGCCATTTCAATTATATTTTTGTTGCATTTTGACACCATCCCCTGGACGAATATCCACGCGTATTATAGTATCTTCGCATCGAGATAATGAGTATGAGAAATTAGGTAATTTTATGCAAGAGAGAAAAAAGAGAGAAAGAGATTTTACACTAGCGAGCAATGCTGCAATAGAAAAGAACGAAGTGTTAAAATTTATCGTAATCGAAATATTATGAAGAAATTTCGCATCTTTTTCAGAAATCTCTATTAAAATAAATCTTGGACAATCACTACGAAATATAAATACCTAATTTGTTACGTGTTAGTCCATGCTGTTACGTGTTTGTAATTTAATTTGACAAAATGCAGCATCGCTGGCAATGTGATATATAGCATCATCTCGTACATTCTGACTTCACATTGTCCACTCCAACTACCTTTTGCCTTTTTGGGGACAACGATTTTTCGACTGTTTTTGGCAGCGAGTTTTCGAACGAATGTTTTTGCAGCAACATTTTGATCAATTTTTGCTCCTCGTCGATGTTTTTGCAGCACCGTTTTTTTTTTCAGGACGATGATAAGGTGGCAGATCGACGTAGGAATACTTTTTTTTTTTAGGTGGCGATGTCTGCGATTTTGCGCTGTTTGGCATTTTTGAACATTTTTGTGATTTTTCACAGTGAAGCAATTCGCACTCTGCCCGTGATGATATATAAATTCTCGATGTAGAGTGCGAAACAATCGATACCTTCCCACACATGTCCCGATGCCTACGCACTAACAATTATTAACTCACAGACCTGTTTGCCTAAATGTGCATATCAATAACGTTGAAAATTTTTGGTGCATATCAATAACGTTGATACTGCACCAAAAATTTTCAAGCGTTTCTTCGAAATGCTTTTGTATAATGCTTGCGAGTATTATACAAAATTCTAAAATTGCCTTTTAAAATTTGTAAAATTTGTAAATATGCTTGTAAGTATGTACTAAATCTACATCAAAATTTCAATAAAAATCTTAAATTAATGTGATATTTTATCGTCACAAAAATTTTTATCCTATTTATAAATTCATCGGAACAATCGCAAACAGGTCCAAACGCATCACGCCCGATAACACCAAGCTTCGACTATTATTCAGTATTCACCCAGTGGACTAATCGCTCTTTCTGTATCCGATCTTTGTCCCCGCCGCAGGCAAGACTGCTTCAGCACACAATACTTCACGAGCTGCATCCAAGCGCTGCTGCTTGAGGACGAGAAGGAAAGGTTGCAGGAGATGGTCGAGTACCTAGGTCGCAAGAAGTAAACGGGACATGGTCGGAGCAACGACGCGCCGTACCACGAAGGAGACATCACACGATATACACATCCTCACACATACACACGCACGCACGCACGCATACACACGTACAAACATAAAAACACACGCGCGCCTACACGATCACATACATAAGACCAAGAAGGAGATCGATGCAGAACGCGGTCTCGAAAAGGACTACAAGAAGAACGAAGAGGAGGGAGAACTTCGACGCGTTGACAAGTTGATCGTCGTCGTTCCGCGAACTTCGAGGAGTCTGGGACTTTACGAGATTCAATTCGATATACCATTCTTCACCTGAAGAAAGAACGGACGGGAGGGATGATTCAGATGTCGAGTTGGGGAACGGTGAACGCGCCGCGCCGACCGAGCCGCGCGTGCCGATCTCCGGATTCCAGGGAAATCAGTCAGGATCTTTGTTAGATTCCAGATAGTTTTATCCGGAGATTGTCAGATTGCGGATTACATGGAGAACGATACGGTAGTACTTATGACGTCTATAATGAGATTCAGAAAGCTTCGCGGAGGAAAATTCGCGGTCGCATCTGGTACGTACGATTCGTCTGTCGACTCGAGACGTGATTTCGGTGTCCAAGCCGGTGTAGGCGAGGGATATCGTTGAACGTCGTTCTGTTCTAATATCGGCGAGCACTCGCGGTGCGATGAGAGTACAATTGAGAGAATTCGGAGGGAGACCGGAAGGGAGACCGGCGATCCTCTTTCGCGGTGAGTCGCGTCGTTGCTTGACACGATGAAGAACGAAGTTACACAATAATACACTAAATAACGAGCCACGGGGGAGCGAAACGGTACGATTGCGCCATACAAATGAACACACACAACAGCGAATCCATACGAATTCTAGTCGATAAAATATCTGCGCTCTCGCGCACCACGCCACTCGTTTTTATTTGATAATTATTAATCGTCATCATTCATCACTATGTAGTAATTAACGGTAATCTATATTATTATTATATTATTATTCGATTATTTTTACGTCACGATTATATTTTTATTATTATCGCCATCCTTCATCCGTTTGTTGTTTAGTTAACGATTGAGCCTTTTTTTAGTCGTTTATAGAGAACGTGCGCGCGACAGATGAAGAAAGTGTCGGTAGTTAGTACATCGCGTAACAGATATATGCATATTAACGTCTTTTTAAGGCATTCGAAAAAAAAAACAATTAAAAATAAACGCGGGAATCTGGCGAATATTCGAAAGGCAAGATTTTTTTATTCGGTTAAGTATTTTAAAGCAAATTAAGCAAAATAGATCGAAGGTCCATCGGTCGCTCAGACCGACCGCATTATTATTATTATTAATATTATATTGCGTCTTAGTAGAATTATTGTTGTTATTATTGCAATTTATATGACGACGTTTTCGCCGGGATGAACGCACTGGGCGGCACGGTGGAAGAGACGCTGGGAATGTTCAACGATATTCAATTACACGCGATTCGAACACGCGCGTGCACACTGCACGCGTGAAACACTCTCAAAAGCTTCGTCAAATAGACAGAGACAGGCAGAAAGAGGTCTTCCTGTAATTTAATTTATTTACGAGCGACATCGCGGGTGTCGCGATGGAGAGCGTCTTCCCCTGTGCCCCGTCCGGTCGGCCCGCGGACGGAGTCGCGCACGAAACGCGTAGTATTTATTTATTTTTTCACGTTCTTAAGTTATGTATAAGCGACACGTAGCGAAACAAAAGTATTAGCGCGCGTACCTAACCGAGGGAGCGGTGTTCGCGGGCGCGGCGGGGTAGGACGCGCGTCCTCAAAGCCACGTCCAATTGGATGATTGCCCGAGTGTACGATATGCAAAGTAATCCCGGGGGAAAGTCAGTCCGACCAGGGACTACACGTCCTCAATGAAGAAGCCAAGACGAGCACAAAAGAACAGTACATGGGAAATCGGTCTCGGGGTCAAATTTTGTAGCAACTCAGCTGATGGAGTTGTTAAAATTTGAGTCAGTTTTGTTAACTTCAATTTTGATTGCAGTCTAACTTGATCGGGTGAATAAACATCAAATTAGCAATGTGTGAGATATATGAAGCTTATATCTTTTTAATTTTGTTCTTGAGAGATAAAGAAGATTGATCGAACGAAAATTAAGACCAATCAGCATTTAATGAAACCGGGCCTAAAAGTCTGAATATTCTGGTTCTTCTGATTGTCTCTTGATTTTCGAGGACACGTCCTACGAAAATCTCGCCGTGCCCTATCGCCACTCTTACCGAGAGAATTACGAACCATTCCAAAATCAGTATTGAAATCATTCCGTCTCTGCGATCGTCAGGTACGGTCTTCGAGAACTCGGGCACTTCGAGGCAAGGCTCAAATTTGTATAACTGCTCCGTCATACATTCCACTTATTTTACATTCATTCGCTTGCATCTGTTTTACATTCATTTGTTGCGAAGGAAAAAGCTACGTCGACAAATTCATAATATTTATGTTAATAAAAGTTTCGGCCAAGGTTTCGGCAGGGAGAGAAAGAGAGAGAGAGATCGAGACATGTTCATATTATTTCATATAATCAGCGTATATTATCTAAGCAACATCGCATTTTGCATTATTCTTTTTTTACTTTCCACGGACTTTACGTCATTTGTTTAAGATATCAATTACACAAGTTTGACTCATGCACTCCGAAGTGTTTTACCCGAAGCCGATCTGATACCCGAGCACGCGCTTTTTGCGACGCATTAGAAAATCAGCGTTTTTATTTATGCAACGTAAAAGCATCGTCCGAATGACGTGCGCAATTGTGTGCAACAGCGTCGACAGGTGGAACTCTTTACCGTCACAATTGCATCGATATACGATACAAAACTGAAAGATGTAAAACTATATCGCGCATCTCGCCCAGAGGTACTTGCCCTACTGTCTCTTCGCAAGGATATTTCTCACAATATATCACGGATATCTTGTCGCGCCTCGGCAGATGTATTCGTATACAGGAATATTGTGTTCAGAATCGCTAAAAAGTAAAAATAAATTTTTGAAGGAATCTCTACATTAATGATGATATACGCGCAAATGTGAACAATTCTCACGAGAGGAAACGTCGTCGACTGACGAAGTAGGCTCGTGGATTCGTTCGCGGACCGACGATTTGATCCGTCATTTCTCGTTTTCGCACCTGACGACGCGAGTTGCAAGTTGCGATCACGCGCGATTCGGCCCTCCGTCGATGCGCGCGGGAAAGCACGCGTGTGTGCGTGCGTGCGTGCACGACTGCGGATACGTTTTTCCTTTCAGCTTCTTCTCGTTCTTTCTCTTTTTTTTTTTTTTATTGTAGTTCTTTTTCCTTCCGATATGAATGAACCTGACACGTGACAACTTTTACGAGACACACCGACTTTCGCTGAATAGTTTTTGTTCACGTTTGTAAACGACGGTAACGACACGCGCGTGGGATATTTTTATCTGCGCAGCACGCGAGTACGCGCACGTACAAATACACGCAAGAACAGGGGAACGGGTGTAATACACGCGCCCGCAGATACGTAGGGGAAATACTCGTGTGAGTATGTACATATATAAACGTATACTCAGATACACACATTACACGCGACTAAATTCGAGAACGAAGATGAGAAAGGGCTGAGGAATCGTATCCTATCCAATTAAAGTAAAATTATATTATATATACATATAATATGTAATGTGTATACACCGCATTTCGTATATGCATTTCGTGGATGCGTATGACGCGCGATATTGTATGTATATGGACAGAGATGTGTACAATGAGTACGATTAACGACACGAATATCCAAGTCTATTCTTGTTTTGCGTGAATAAACGGGTGAATCAAAAGCCAATATTACAGATTTGTTAATTTTACCTTTATGAACCTCAAATTTCCTTCCCTCTTCTCTTCTCCTTTTGTAATTGTATCAGCACTTTTATTTTCACATTACATGTATTTAATTTTTATACTATACGTTTATATATTTTTTATTTGTCAAGTATTTGAGTGTATTCAATTTAATAACTAATTCAATATTTAATTTAATGAAAAAATAAAAGTTATATGTATTATTATTCAATTAAAATAATGTATAATTATACATTAAATATAGAATATAATAATAATAATAACAAAATAAATTAAATTAACATTCTATGAAGAGTTTAACGGATTAAAAATCAAATGAAATAAAAATCAAATTTCTTTAGCTCAGCTCGTAGTTTTTACCTTCATTTGATTTATAATATATTTATAATTTTTTAAGTTTTTGCTGTTACATTTTATCTATCTCACTTTTCATTTGTCGTATACTTGCGAGTATATTCAATTTAATTACTAATTGAATATGTAATTTAATTTATGTAGAATATTTTTTAATTTAACAAAACAATATGTTATATACAATATTCAATTAATATATTATATAATTATACATTAAATACACAATATATTTCATTTTTATAATGTTTAAGATTTTCACTGTTACATGTTACGCTTATCCTAGATCTGAATTCTAAAGTTTCAAAACATTCGACTTACCACTTGTCGCTTACCGCCTTCCCGCCAATACCGCGAGTTCAATCAGGATTTTCAACAATCAGCTTTGTTGGACCGCGAAAAAACCGTTCTCTACCTGGCACTTTGTCCCTTTTATTTCGTCCTCTATTCCCACGAAGATTCAGACTCCTAGTTGCGTTCCTCAAACGCGTTTGCCGCCAGAGATTCCCGGAATTACCGATACGAACTTGGCACCGTCCCGTCGCGTCCGCGAGCGCTAACCTCTTCGCACTCGGCTCGCTCTCTCGGACAAGCGCGCAAAGCGGGACCTGCGGGACGAACGCGCGAACGATACAACGCGATATACATAAGTATACGCGCGGCCGCGACAACGTTGCCTTGCGCATACATACGTGACGTGCGAAAGTTTGGGGCACCTGATGGTTCGCCGTTCGCGCGAAACAACGGTGACAGGTGATTGTCGACGCGGCTCGTCAACGTGAAATCGCTTGAAATCACTACATCTCGTGACGTAATACGACACGTCACGTGACGTCCCGAAGAGTTTGAACTCCATCCCGCGTTTACGCGATGATTCTCAGCGGACGAAAAAGGATAGGAAAAGTTGTCTGTTATTCGAATAAGTGACTTATACTTTTTTTAAAATAAATATTATATGTAATAAGCGTCTGGTATTCGAAGAGTCTCTACACTTTGCCGCTTCTCGAGTTTGCAGACGCACTGCAGTTTCATGAGGAGGAAATGCAGTATATTAAAATATAACACCTTGTCAGATGAAATTTGCAAAACGATAAATGATACGATAAATATACGATAATGCAATGTATAAAATATATTGAAATGCTTATGGCACTTAACTAATAGCTATAGAACACATAGAAATTCTCCGTTCATTAATATCTCTTCGATATCGGACGCCATACCGTCATTACACTTTCGCCGGTTATTGCGAGAGTTTCATTCAAATAGTCCATCTGCAACATAAAAGACACGAACAATTACATATAATACTTAACATTATAGTGCAAGATAAGACTTGTTATGGGGCCCTTACACGGTCAATAATACTGATCAGTAATATTGAATCAATAACACTGACAGTATGCATCAATATTTTTACAACCTTACACGATCAGTATTATTGACAGTTTCAGCTCTCATTCAGTTTTACGTACATAACGTAATCAATAAGGATTTTACACGGTCAATAATGCTGTCAGTACTAACAAATACCGACAATATTATTAATCGTGTGTGGTTAATATTGGTGGATTGATTTAGATATTGACGATAATCCGAATTTCTTGATTCCCGAGCATCAGTATCGCTATATATATAGGGAAGAGGACGCGACCCAGCGATACTGATGCTCGGGAATCAAGAAATCCGGATTATCGTCAATATTCTACATCAATCCATCAATATTAACCTTACACGATCACTAATATTGTCAGTATTTGTTAGTACTGGCAGTATTATTGACCGTGTAAGGGCCCCATTAGAATGTCGCGCGCGTCAATCTCAAGACAGATTTCACCAACATTCGGTAGACAATGATAAAACTTGTTTTTAAAATTTAAATGTAAGTAAAAATTTAATTTTCAACGTTCGATTTGTATCTTTGATCTTTCAAATTGTATTAGTAATTTTATATTTAAATGTTTAACAAATTATTTTATCAATGTTATAATGATATATTTTCGTCAAATCTTACGCGTGTAATACTCACGCTATCGATCACTTCGGGCCGTCCCGGCAGTCCGAACCCTGCACGCAAAGTAGCCAAGGGCTTTGGCGGATCCATATTAAGGCTCGAAATTCTGACGGTGCCGTCCATGGAACTCGTTATCAGGCATCCGTGCGTCAGATGCACCCCCGTTATCCATTTTGTATGCTCGGTGGAATAAGATTTCACTAGCTCGAAATCGTTCTTTGGATTTAGCATGTGACACTTCGCGTCACTGTCCCCGACGATAACCCAATCCCGTTGCATACTCATACAGTGAATACACGTAGAAGGCCCTGGAATCTAAGACGTATACCTGCGACATCGTAACCGCGTTTCTTTTCTCGATGTTAAAAATATGGGATGACATTACTGTGACAGACTTCATGATTCGTCCGGCTCTCTGATCCCAAACGGACACCGTTTTGCCCGCGGCGAACAAGATGTATTCCGTGTTCATGGCCAGTTTCCTCACGGGTCTGTGCACCACGGGTCTGATGAAGTCATAGTTCCCCAGATTAGTCTCGGCTTCGATGGGAGGGAGGTAGTGCATTATCGGTTTATTGCTCGCTCTCGAATCGAACACGTATATAACCCCGTTGATTGAGCCGGTCGCAAAAAGGGCCCGCTCTGGACACGACGACATGCACACCATCTCATTCGTCAGGCCTCTGGAATATTTGACGTTAATGGAAAATGATACACGCGAAATGGTAATATGCAGCGTACACGGTTTGAGGAGTGAACTTTAGAATCGCCTTTCTGAATTATCTATCTCGATAAGCGAGACACAGAACGCAGTATCTGCATTTGAATAATTTAGAGGGAAACGATTATTTCCCCCACAAACAAGAATTATTCTCCTTTCTTAGTTTTCTTATCGCGAAGTGGCCGAAAGGAATAATTTTGCTATCGCGTACATGTTGTAATTTGTCTGATAGACGGGACCGGTGTTGGTGAGCACCCACGACTTGACGCTCCGATATGGATTCAAGCTGCAACCGTAGATCGTGTTGTCTATCGCCGTCAGATCTGAGATCCTTTCATTATCTAGTATGGAATCGGTGTATCCGGTGTTCCCGACTTCATAAGAGGGTAGATTCTCGCGGGAGGGAAGTTTCCAGGAAACCAGATTGCCATTTCTTGTTGTACCAGCTATACAGATGGTTCCATTCTGAAAATGAGAATCATCATCATTAAATCGTTTTCCGTAAGGAGAGATGTCCACTTGACATAATATGTTACCTACGTGCATCAGTAACAGAGCACGTATATGGGTGTAACGGTGATTCGAATTTATCAATTTCAGCATAGAATCCTGCTGTTTCCATAGCGCTTGTTTCTCGATCGCAACGCATGACGACTTCCAAAACAGTTTGTCGGGTCTCACTGTAATGACACGTGACTTCTTACATACATATAACAATAAGAAATATGACGAAAGCTGTTTATTCATACTATAATAATTTGAGTACAATAGGAATGCATACACATAAAATTAATTAAGTACAAATAAACTACAAGCACATTTTTGTGCAAGAGATCTATTCACGCTTTTATTTCATGCACATCAGGTTATTGCAATAAAAGAAGCTGTTTCAAGGGATGTTTTATAAATAAGGAGTATTAATTTTTTTAGAACACGTTTATTTTTTTCAAAATGAACAGAAATGAAATCTAACTATAACGAAATAAAATCTAACGTGATGTAAGCAACTGATGTGCAATCTGCATATGAATGCGCAAGTTTATACAGCGCTGACGTAAAATGACATACAGAGGGTTTTATTTATTTATAAAAATGATTGCTTGTGCAAGACGTAAGGTGCTATCAATTTGAGCTAACCAAGAATACCAGGATACAGGAGCGAGTGGCTAGCATCCGGCCATATGCGGTTAATTCGCGCTTTCCACAGTGAGTCATCATTTAAAATCAGGTAGAACTGCTTGCACACTAGGCTCAAATTGTGTAATAACGTCGGCGCATGTAGGAAGGAGCATATACGCAGGAATATCTGAAATGCAGCACAATAAACAAATTAAACGCACAATCAAACAGACAATCCGACAGAACGAGTGAGAGAGTGTTGACCGTCGCTGTTCTGGCTGTTTAAGACACTTTACTCTAGCCATTCTAGCGACAAGCCACAATTGTACACTTATTACGACGAAACTTTTCGAAACGGATTCTAGATTTATATTGTCTTCTCTAGAGGAAACGGAATAATTCTGATCGAAATCCATTCTGAAAAGTTCTATAATACGTGCCCTAACGGACGAAGTGACAGCGACGAAAAAGGGAATTTCGTACACGTATACATACGTGAAACACGGAAATCGACGTTACTTTTTTTCTTATACAAACAACAAACCTCCACTGGAAGATCCAGCAGTGACAGGTGTGCATTTTCCATGTCGTGCGCGCAGCTTGCATTCTCGTCATCCATTTTTTCTCGCACTGTGCGAATCTGAGTATTTTTATTTGATCTGCTCGAGATTGACGCGGTGGTACAATGAAAGCGACTGTGGGTGGTGTAAACACGGAAGAACTGCCGTGTATCCGCCGCATCATGAGGCCATTTTAACTGAACTTCTTACACGGTTCATCTTTCCGCTCTTTCTTTTCACGTTGGAGAGAAAAAGAGAAAAGATAAACTGTGCAAGAAGTTCAGCTAAAACGAACGGGCCTATGTATCCATGGGCCTCGCACAAGACATGACACCACCTATACAGGGTGTCGCAAAAGAAGTCTATAATACGTGTCTGTGTCTCGATCGATCTGCATTCGACTTTTTCATAACGAAAAAAAAAAGATTAAATTTGCTTGTTTATTTAAGGATGTTCGGGCATTACGACTAAAATGATGAAAACTCTTTGAATCCAAATAAATTCTGTAGATTTTATCATAAAAAAAATTCTGTCATGTTTGAGGCTGTTTAGGAAGCTTGTTGTTGAGAAATTAAATAATAAAATTACACGTAGTCTTATGGAAATTGGGGAAAAATTATTATATCTTGTCAGTGAAAAATGATGAAAAAATTATGAAATTTTGCAAGCAGAACGAGTAAGACTACATAATTATATCTATACCAATTTTTAGCTTTATTAGGATGAGACTCGTTTTTTTTTAAATTTAATAATGTTTCCAAAAAATTTCTCGGTTAGATTAAATTAGCCGAAAAGTACGCTCAATACATACTCAATACGTACTTACATACGCTCAATTACAGATGATGAGACTATGATATACACGCACACTATCGAAAATGCCATGCAATGTTGTTAAATTCAAAAAGTGATTTTTTTAGAAACTGATTGTACATAAGCAACCTAACTTTTAGCAGGGAAAAAATGCCTGTACCGCCCAAACATCCTTAAAAAACTTAATTAACAGAGTCCTATTTTCGAAGCTGCGACGTAAAGAATTGCGACAATATAGTAACGTAATGCGTAACATGTCGCGCGACGTCCTAGAGCTGACTCTGCAACTCTTAACGACAGTTTCGTTAGCGTTATATTTTCGTTGCGCAGATATTTTATATGGTAAAAAAGCTGCGGAACGCAAATATAACGCTAACGGAACTGTCGTTAAGAGTTACAGAATAGGCCCACTGCACTCGAGCTGCGACGTAAAGGATATTCCGTCAATAGGAACGATATGTCGCGCAACATTCTGAAGAGTTTGATTTCTACCTCGCGCGTTCACGGAACCTGCGACGATTCTTGGCGGACGAAAAAGATAGAGAAATTAAGTTGTCTGTTATTCGAATAAATGACATACTTTTTTTTTTATAAATGTTATATACAAGCGTCTGGTATTCGAAGAGTCTTTACCCTTTGCCGCTTCTCGAGTTCGTAGACGCACAGTTTCACGAGGAGGAAATGCATTAATATAGGTATATTAAATATAACACCTTGTCAGATAATATTTGCAAACCACAAACGATAAATGATACGATAAATATACGATAATGCAATGTATAAATATATTGAAATGCATATGGCACTTAACTAATAGTATAAAAATGTTTATCTTGTTCTTCTCAACATAAAAGATTTCCATCCTGAATACGCTGTAATTATAAATTAAGCTTATAAGTAGCGTTTAGTTAAAGATTATAATTATAGCTATATGATTATCGCTCAGCTTATAATCGTAAGCAATTAGTGAAGCTTTTACTAAAACAAATTTTCAACAAACGATATGTACTAATTTCGCGACACGGTATACGTGTATATATTACATCATATTATTCAAATAATACTTATACATATATTTATATATTATATATATATAGATATATATATTAAAGGGATGCGTTAGAATAGTATCTTAATGAAAAAACTAGGAACACATCACATACATTACATATCAAAGCAATACAGCTATGGAATAGCTATAGAACACATTACACAGAAATTCTCCATTTATTGATATTTCTTCGATTTCGGACGCCATACCGTGATTAGACCTACGCCGGATATCGCGAGAGTGTCATTCAAATAGTCCATCTGCAACATAAAAGACACGAACAATTACATATAATACTTAACATTATAGTGCAAGATAAGACTTGTTAGAATGTCGCGCGCGTCAATTTCAAGACAGATTTTACCAACATTCGGTAGACAATGATAAAACTTGTTTTAAAATTTAAATGTAAGTAAAAATTTAATTTTCAATGTTCGATTTGTATCTTGGATCTTTCAAATTGTATTAGTCATTTTATATTTAAATGTTTAACAAATTATTTTATCTATGTTATATTTTCGTCAAATCTTACGCGTGTAATACTCACGCTGCTGATTCCGAATCCTGAATGCAAAGTAGCCAAGGGCTTTGGCGGATCCATAGGGCTCGAAATTCTGACGGTGCCGTCGCTGGAACTCGTTATCAGGCACCCGTGCGTCAGATGCACCCCCGTTATCCCTTTCTTATGCTCGGTAGAATAAGATTTTACTAGCTCGAAATCGTTTCTTGGATTTAGCACGTGTAGCTTCGCGTTGCTGTCCCCGACGCAAACCCAATCTCGTTGCATACTAATACACGTAGGAAACTCTGAAATCTAAGACATATACCTGCGACATCGTATAACAGCGTTTATTTTCTCGATGTTAAAATATGGGATGACATTACTGTGAAAGACTTCATGATTCGTCCGGCTCTCTGATCCCAAACGACCACTGTGTCGGGACCCACGCCGGACACGATGTAGTCTGTGTTCATGGCCAGCGTTTCCACGGCTCCGGTGTGCGGCCCGTACTGTCTGATCAGCTTATGCGATCTCGAATCGAACACTAATACGGTCTGCCAGTCCGTGCCGGTCGCAAAGAGAGACCGCTCTGGACACGACGACACGCACAGTGCCACCGCACCTGGCACGTTCCTGGAATATTTGACGTTGATGGAAAATGATACGCGCAAAATGGTAATTATAGGTATGCAGGGTAATACAGTTCGACAAAGAGTGAATTTTAGAATCGCGTTTCCGAATTATCTGTCTCGATAAGCGAAACATAGAACGCGATATCTGCATTCGCATAATTTGAAGGGAAACGATTATTTTTCCCATAAACAGGACTTATCTTCCTCGCTCAGTCTTCTTATCGAGAAGTGGCTGAAAGGAATACTTTTGCTATCACGTACGTCTCGTAAGTTGTCTGACGGACGAGACTGGTGTTGGTAAGCATCCACGATTTGATGACGCTTCTCCCTGTAGCTGCAACTGTAGATCGTGTTGTCTATCGCCGTCAGACCAAAGATCGAATAATTATGCGCGGATTCGATGCAGACGGTGTTCCTGATTTCATCAGAGGGTAGTTTCTCGCAGGAGGGAAGTTTCCAGTAAACCAGGGCGCCATATTCTGCACCAGCTATACACGTGGCTCCATCCTGAAAACAAGAATTCATCATCATTATTTCGTTTTCCGTAGGGAGAGATCTCAAAAGACCTTGGCATAATGTACTACCTACGTGCATCAGTAACATAGCACGTATGTCGTAGTCATGTAGATACATCAATTTCTCCATAGAATACTGCTGTTTCCATAGCGCTGCTTGTTTCTCGATCGCAACGCATGACGACATCCAAAACATTTTGTCGGGTCTTGCTGTAATGACACGTGACTTATTCTTACATCTAAGAAATATGACCGAAGCTGCTTATGCATACCATAATATTAAGTAAAAAAATGTGTTATACACAATATACACATACAATTAATTAAGTACAAATAAACTACAAGCACATTCTTGTTCAAGAGATCTATTCACATTTTTACTTCATGTATCAGGTTATTACAATAAATAGAACTGCTCAAACTTCCTCCATGTAATTTTTTATAAATATCAGAAGTATATAATATTTTTTAAAATACGCTTATTTTTTTAAAACGAACATAAATGAAATCTAACTAATTGTAAGTACGAAATAAAATCTAACGCGATGTAAGCAACAAATGTGCAATCTGCATATGCATGCGCAAGTTTAAACAGCGCTGACGTAAAATGACATAGACAGTGTTTTACTTATTTACAAAAATGAGTGGTCGTGCAAGGCGTAAGGTGCTATCAATTTGAGCTAACCAGGATACAAGAGCGAGTGGCTAGCATCCGGCCATATGCGGTTAATTCGCTCTTTCCACAGTAAGTCATCCTTTAAAATCAGGTAGAACTGCTTGCACACTAGTCTCAAACTGTGTACTAACGTCGGCGTATCTAGGAAGGAGCATATATGCAGGAATATCTGAAATGCAGCACAATAAACAAATTAAACGCACAACCAAACAGACAATCCGACAGAACGAGAGAGAGTAGAAAGAGCGAGAGTGTTGACCGTCGCTGTTCTGGCTGTTTAAGACACTTTACTTTAGCCATTCTAGCGACAAGCCACAATTGTACACTTATTACGACGAAACTTTTCGAAACAGATTCAGATCGGAATTTTTTAGTTTTTTTTTCTAGATTTCTATTGTCTTCTCTAGAGGAAACGGAATAATTCTGATCGAAATCCATTCTGAAAAGTTCTATAATTCGTGCCCTGACGGACAAAATGACAGCGACGATCAAAAAAAGGAATTTCGTACACGTATACATACGTGAAACACGGGAATCGACGTTACTTTTTTTCTTATACAAACAACAAACCTCCACTGGAAGATCCAGCAGTGACAGTTGTGCATTTTCCATGTCGTGCGCGCAGCTTGCATTCTCGTCATCCATTTTTTCTCGCACCGTGCGAATCTGCGTATTTTTATTTGATCTGGTCGAGATTGACGCGGTGGTATAATGAAAGCGACTGTGGGTGGTGTAAACACGGAAGAACTGCCGTGAATCCGCTACATCATGAGGCCATTTTAACTGAACTTCTTGCACGGTTCATCTTTCCGCTCTTTCTTTTCACGTTGGAGAGAAAAAGAGAAAAGATAAACTGTGCAAGAAGTTCAGCTAAAATGAACAGGCCTATGTATCCACGTGCATCGCACAAGAACGACACGACACCACCTATACAGGGTGTCGCGAAAGAAGTCTATAATACGTATCAATCGATCTGCATTCGACTTTTTCATATCGAAAAAAACGATTAAACTTGCTAGTTTATTTATAAAACTAAATTAACAGTCCCTCGAGCTGCGACGTAAAGGATGTTCCGTCAATAGGAACGATATGTCGCGCAACGTTCTGGAGAGTTTGATTTCTATCTCGCGTTCACGGGACCTGCGACGATTCTCGGCGGACGAAAAAGATAGGGAAATTAAGTTATCTGTTATTCGAATAAATGATATACTTTTTTTTATAAATGTTATATACAAGCGTCTGGTATTCGAACAGTCTCTACACTTTGCCGTTTCTCGAGTTCGTAGACGCACAGTTTCACGAGGAGAAAATATCTGAAAAAATTTTGGTACATAGAGGCCATACACCAAAACATACCCAAATTTTTTTATATTTTTCCAAGGTCATCCTTAAGGTAAAAAAATTCAAAACCCAAGATTCTTTTTAAACATGTATTTTAATTAATTTCAAATTCTCCAATCATTTTTATACAGGTTTGACACCTTCAGAATCGCTCTGAGACACCTTTAGATTCACTCAATAACCTTTTGTCAATTAGAGTTAGCAAATATCCACGCAGTTTTTAAACGCTTTCCAATAAAAAAAATAGGAAAAACTTCTAAAAGATTAAAACTTGTGCATCAAAACTTGTAAAAGAATTAATGAATTTGCATTTTTTGCGTCGTATTTCTTTTCGAATCACAGAATTTTTAATGTGCAATTTCACATGTGTATTAAAGCATTTTTTCAGAAATAGCTAAATTATACATTGTTTTAAAAATATAAATTTAGTTAAGTAAATATAGACAAATATATACGTGTTCAATCAAGTAAGGAGAAAAAAGCACGCGATTATTTTGATTAGAAACAACAGGAGAACTATTTATTAAAATAATAGTTTACTCAAATCAGGAATGTATCCAGCGTTTTCGCTAAATATGAAAGTTGATGTTCCAGTTCACCAGATTAGTCACGGCTCCGATGTGAGAGTGGTACTGTATTATCGGTTTATTGCTCGCTCTCGAATCGAACACGTGTATAATCCCGGCGATTGAGCCGGTCGCAAAAAGGGCCCGCTCTGGACACGACGAAATGCACCACAGCTCATTCGGCATGCCTCTGGAATATTTGACGTTAATGGAAAATGATACACGCGGAATGGTAATATGCAGCGTACACGGTTTGAGGAGTGAACTTTAAAATCGCCTTTCTGAATTATCTATCTCGATAAGTGTAGAGAATCGCGGAAATAAGTTTTGGGAAATAATAAATGTTCTCGCGGAATTAGAAGCTCGCTTCGCCGAAACCTTCTATTTTCGGCACAGTTCTCTATGCCTTCCCCCGCTCGCCAGCTATTGTCAACGCTCTCCTTTGTCCCGAGTATTTGTTTTTATACTCGCGACACTCGTTACAAGGAAAGACTCCGGCAATAACAGAAGATCGACCGTTTGCGCCTCGTCACCATAGTCGCGTTAAAAATTACAATATCGGCCGATCCGAAAAACTATATCGCTCATTGGCTGACGATCGCTGCCGGGGGGGACGCGAATCCCGGAATTCTCTCAAAATCCAAGGAAGTAAAACCCCGAGCCTTCGCGACTCCAGGGCCACTCGCTAGCAGTCTAACGGCGTGTATAAGTGAATATTTAAAGCGAATCTTCCCTTTACGCAGTGTATGTAACGCGCTCAACGCATCGGGAGTTCCGCGATAATACTCGCATTCCATCGCCTTCCCGGAAATCGCAGCGCGCGACCGAGTTTTGGTTCATGATTGTAAATTCATCTTTCACCGTTACTTTTATATTAAAGACTTTATTAAAACCTCATCCACCTTGACTCGTATTCAATCACCTCACATAAAAATCCTCTAGCGCTCGCGGTCTTCTCGCAAACAATAAGCGAGACACAGAATGCATCTGCATTTGAATAATTTAGAGGAAAACGATGATTTCTCCCACAAACAAGCACGAGCACCCACGACTTGACGTTCTGACCTAAATCCGTGCTGCAACTGTAGATCGTGTTGTCTATAGGTCCAGGATATATCCTTTATGCGCGGAGATCGCAACACATGAAGACTTCCACAACATGTTGGCGTCCGAACATTTTGAATTCCAAAAAATCTTGACTTACAAACATCTTGACTTCGACAACATCTTGACTTACAAACATCTTGACTTCCAAAATATCCTGACGCCCAAGCATCTTGAATTGCAAAACATCTTAACTTCCAATCATCTTGATATCCAAAATATCTTGACTGGCAAACGGGACACACTGTAATGACACGTGACTTCTTATATACATCTAACAAAAAGAAATATGACGAAAGCTGTTTATTCATACTATAATATTGAGTACAATAGGAATGCATACACATAAAATTAATTAAGTACAAATAAACTACAAGCACATTCTTGATCAAGAGATCTATTCACGTTTTTACTTCATGCACATCAGGTTATTGCAATAAATAAAGCTGTTCCAAGGAATATTTTATAAATAAGAAGTATTTATTTTTTTAAAACACGCTTAATTATTTTTTCAAAGTGAACAGAAATGAAATCTAACTACGAAATAAATGCAATCTGCATATCCTATGCATGTACAAGTTCGAACAGCGCTGGCGTAAAATGACATAGACAGTGTTTTACTTATTTGCAAAAATGAGTGGTCGTGCAAGGCGTAAGGTGCTATCAATTTGAGCTAACCAAAGCATAGAGCACTCGCCCGTTTTCTGCATTTAATTCGCGCTTTCCGCATCAGTGGGTCGTCCTTTAAAATCAGGTAGAACTGTTTGCATACTAGGCGCAAACTGTATACTAGCGTCCACGCATCTAGGAAGGAGCATATATGCAGAAATATCTGAAATGCAGCACCATAAAACAATTAAACGCACAACCAAAAAGATGATCCGACGGAAGAGATATGGAGACTGAACGAGAGAGAGTTGACCGTCGCTGTTCAATACCCTTTACTTCATCGACAAGCGACTACTGCTACGGATACTTTTCGAAATGGATTCCAATCGGAATTGTTTAGTTTTTTTCTAGATTTCTATTGTGTTCTCTAGAGAAAACAGAATAATTCTGATCGAAATCCATTCTGAAAAGTTTCATAATACGTTCCCTGACGGATGAAATGACAGCGACGATTAAAAAAAGGAATTTCGCGCACGTATATATACGTGAAACACGGGAATCGACGTTACTTTTTTTCTTATACAAACTACAAACCTCTACCGGAAGATCCAGCAGTGGCAGTAGTGCATTTTCCATGTCGTGCGCGCAGCTTGCATTCTCGTCATCCATTTTTTCTCGCACTGTGCGAATCTGAGTATTTTTATTTGATCTGCTCGAGATTGACGCGGTGGTACAATGAAAGCGACTGTGGGTGGTGTAAACACGGAAGAACTGCCGTGTATCCGCCGCATCATGACTTCATGAGGCCATTTTAACTGAACTTCTTGCACGGTTCATCTTTCCGCTCTTTCTTTTCATGTTTTAGAGAAAAAGAGAAAAGATAAACTGTGCACGAAGTTCAGCTAAAACGAACTGGCCTATGTATCCACGTGCATCGCACAAGAACGACACGACACCCCCTATACAGGGTGTCGCGAAAGAAGTCTATAATACGTGTCTCGATCGATCTGCATTCGACTTTTTCATATCGAAAAAAACGATTAAATTTGCTAGCTTATTTATGAAACTATGGCTGCATTCCGATATTCACTGCAAGTACTGTAAGCATCGCTCCATCTTCGTTTGATATACGATGTGCAACGAAGACAGAATGATGCTTACAGTACTTGCAGTGAATATCGGAACGCAGCCTAAATTAACAGAGTCCCTCGAGCTGCGACGTAAAGGATATTCCGTCAATAGGAGCGATATGTCGCGCAACGTTCTGGAGAATTTGATTTCTATCTCGCGTTCACGGGACCTGCGACGATTCTCGGCGGACGAAAAAGATAGGGAAATTAAGTTGTCTGTTATTCGAATAAATGACATACTTTTTTTTTATAAATGTTATATACAAGCGTCTGGTATTCGAAGAGTCTCTACCCTTTGCCGCTTCTCGAGTTCGTAGACGCACAGTTTCACGAGGAGGAAATGCATTAATATAGGTATATTAAATATAACACCTTGTCAGATAATATTTGCAAAACGACAAACGATAAATGATACTATCAAAGTATAAGGCTTTATAGAACAAATCATAAAACGAATAGAAGGCAATAAGAGCCAAGCGTGGTAATTAGTGCGCAAATAATATATAAATAATACGATAAATATACGATAATGCAATGTATAAAATATATTGAAATGCTTATGGCACTTAACTAATAGTATAAGAATGTTTATCTTGTTCGTCTCAACATAAAAGGTTTCCATCCTGAATACGCTGTAATTATAAATTAAGCTTATAAGTAGCGTTTAGTTAAAGATTATAATTATAGCTATATGATTATCGCTCAGCTTATAATCGTAAGCGATTAGTGAAGCTCTTACTAAAACAAATTTTTAACAAAACGATATGTACTTCTAATTTCGCGACACGGTATACGTGTATATTACATCATATTATTCAAATAATACTTATACATATATTTATATATATTATATATATAGATATATATATTAAAGAGATGCGTTAGAATAGTATCTTAATGAAAAAACTAGGAACACATCACATACATTACATATCAAAGCAATACAGCTATGGAATAGCTATAGAACACATTATACAGAAATTCTCCGTTCATTGATACTTCTTCGATTTCGGACGCCATATCGTGATAGTACCTCCGCCGGATATCGCGAGAGTGTCATTCAAATAGTCCATCTGCAACATAAAGGACACGAACAATTACATATAATACTTAACATTATAGTGCAAGATAAGACTTGTTAGAATGTCGCGCGCGTCAATCTCAAGACAGATTTCACCAACATTTGGTAGACAATGATAAATCTTGTTTTTAAAATTTAAATGTAAGTAAAAATTTAATTTTCAATGTTTGATTTGTATCTTGGATCTTTCAAATTGTATTAGTCATTTTATATTTAAATGTTTAACAAATTATTTTATCAATGTTAATGATATATTTTCGTCAAATCTTACGCGTGTAATACTGACGTTGTCCGCAGTCTGAAATCTGTCTGTCACTCTGAAATCTGAATGTAAAGTAGCGAAGGACTTTGGCGGATCCGTAGGGCTCGAAATTCTGACGGTGCCGTCCGTGGAACTCGTTATCAGGCATCCGTGCGTCAGATGCACCCCCGTTATCCATTCCGTATGCTCGGTGGAATAAGATTTCACTAGCTCGAAATTGTTCTTTGGATTTAGCATGTGACACTTCGCGTCACTGTCCCCGACGATAACCCAATCCCGTTGCATACTCATACACGTAGGTATTAACCCTGAAATCTAAGACGTATACCTGCGACATCGTATAACAGCGTTTCTTTTCTCGATGTTAAAAATATGGGATGACATTACTGTGATAGACTTCATGATTCGTCCGGCTCTCTGATCCCAAACGGCCACTGTGTTGCCCACGCTGGCGGACACGATGTAGTCCGTATTCATGGCCAGTTTCCTCACGGGTTTAGTCACGGCTCCGATGTGAGAGTAGTACTGCATTATCGGTTTATTGCTCGCTCTCGAGTCGAACACGTATATAATCCCGGTGATTGAGCCAGTCGCAACAAGGGCCCGCTCTGGACACGACGAAATGCACCACAGCTCATTCGGCATGCCTCTGGAATATTTGACGTTAATGGAAAATGATACACGCGAAATGGTAATATGTAGCGTACACAGTTTGAGGAATGAACTTTAGAATCGCCTTTCTGAATTATCTATCTCGATAAGCGAGACACAGAACGCAGTATCTGCATTTGAATAATTTAGAGGGAAACGATTATTTCCCCACAAACAAGATTATTTCCTCGCTCAGTTTTCTTATCGCGAAGTGGCCGAAAGAAATAATTTTACTATCGCGTACATCTTGTAAGTTGTCTGATGGACGGGACCGGTGTTGGTGAGCACCCACGATTTGACGTTCTGGTCTGAATCCGAGCTGCAACTGTAGATCGTGTTGTCTATCGCCGTCAGATCACAGATGGATGTAATATGCGCGGAATCGGTGTATACGGTGTTCCCGATTTCATCAGAAGGTAGTTTCTCGCGGGAGGGAAGTTTCCAGTAAACCAGGGTGCCATTCCTTGCACCAGCTATACAGGTGGTTCCATCCTGAAAATGAGAATCATCATCATCATTAAGTACATCGTTTTCCGTATGGAGAGATGTCCACTTGACATAATATGTTACCTACGTGCATCAGTAACAGAGCACGTATGTGTATATAATAGTGAACCACTTTTATCAATTGTTCCTGCTGTTTCCATAGCGCTGTTTGTTTCTCGATCGCAATGCATGACGACTTCCAAAACAGTTTGTCGGGTCTCACTGTAATGACACGTGACTTCTTACATACATCTAACAATAAGAAATATGACAAGAGCTGTTTATTCATACTATAATATTGAGTACAATAGGAATGCATACACATAAAATTAATTAAGTACAAATAAACTACAAGCACATTCTTGATCGAGAGATCTATTCATGTTTTTACTTCATGCACATCAGGTTATTGCAATAAATAAAGCTGTTCCAAGGAATGTTTTATAAATAAGAAGTATTTATTTTTTTAGAACACGCTTAATTATTTTTTCAAAATAAACAGAAATGAAATCTAACTACGAAATAAATGCAATCTGCATACCCTATGCATGTGCAAGTTCGAACAGCGCTGGCGTAAAATGACATAGACAGTGTTTTATTTACAAAAATGAGTGGTCGTGCACGGCGTAAGGTGCTATCAATTTGAGCTAACCGGGATACAAGAGCGAGTGGCTAGCACCCGGCCATATGCAGTTAATTCGCGCTTTCCACAGTGAGTCATCCTTTAAAATCAGGTAGAACTGCTTGCACACTAGGCTCAAACTGTGTACTAACGTCGGCGTTTCTAGAAAGGAGCATATATGCAGGAATATCTGAAACGCAGTACAATAAAACAATTGAATCCACAACCAAAAAGACGATCCGACGGAAGATATGGAGGCTGAGCGAGAGAGAGTTGACCGTCGCTGTTAAATACCCTTTACTCCATTGACAAGCAACTACTATACACACTTGCCACGGATACTTTTCGGAGTGGAATCCGATCGAAATTGTTTAGTTTTATTTTAGATTTTAATTGTATTTTCTAGAGAAAACGGAAAAAATTCTTATTAGAAACCTTTTTGAAAGAAGTTCCATAATACTTGCCCTGATGGACGAAATGACAACGATGATTAAAAAATGAAATTTTGTGCACGTGCACGTGAAACACGGGAATCAACGTTTTTTCTTTCTTTTTTTTTTCTTATACAAACCTCCACCGGGACATCCAACAGCGATAGTTGTGCATTTTCCTCATCGTGCAAGCAGCTTGCATTCTCGTCATCGATATGCTTCAACGAAGGCGACTGAGGATGGTGCGGGTGGTGTAAACACGGAATTATTGACATACATCGTCCCATTTTTGCTCCCTGTTGTACATCGTGCAACATGAGCGACGCGACACCACCTGTACAGGGTGTCGCGAAATAAGTCTATAATACGTGTCTCGATCGATCTGATGCATTCGACTTTTTAATATTAAAAAAAATGATTAAATTTGCTTGTTTATTTAAAAAACTTAATTAACAGAGTTCTTCGAGCTGCGACGTAAAGTCGTAAAGGATTGCGACAATAGAAACGTAATGCGTATGTCGCGTGACGTCTTGGAGAGTTCGATCAAATTCCATCTCGCGTTCACGCGGACCTGCGACGATTCGGGATAGGTGCGAATCTCGATGAATGGAAAAGAGACAAGGAAAGTTATCCGTTACTCGAATAAACGACTTGTATTTTCGTTTATAAATGTTATAAACAGGCATGTAGTACTTGAAGAGTCTGACTCGGTCTGAACATCGCCGAGTCTGCAGACGCTCATTGCAGTTTCATGCAGAAAAAATAAATTATATTAATTATTAATATATAGCTCTTTGTGTGCTCAGAAAAATTTGCAAAACGGCAAACGATAATTGATACGATAAATATACGATAATGTAATGTATCATAAAATATATTGAAATGTTTATGGAACTTAACTATACTATAAAAATATGTTTTTGTCTTCTTCTTCTCAACAACATAAAAGATCTCATCATGAACACGTTATAATTATAAGTTTAGCTTATAATTATAGTTATCATTATCGCTCAGCTTATAATTGTAAGTGATGTTAGTGAAGGAGCTTTTACTAAAACGTATTTTCAATTCAACAAAACAACACCTACTTCTAATTTTGCGAAACGGTATATATATTACATTGTATATTAGAGAGATGCGTTAGAACAGTATCTTATTAAAAACTAAGAACATATATTATATATCAAAGCAATATAGCTGTATAGAACAGCTATTATAGAACACGTATAGAAATTTTTCGTTCATTGATGTTTCGTTGAACACGTCGATTTTGGGCGCCATAACGCGATGTCGATGCCGGATATCGCGAGAATGCCATTCAGGTAGTCCATCTGCAACACATGAAAGACACGAACAATTACATATTATACTTAACATACACTTTTTGTATTTTTATATAAGTAATATAAAATTTTAGTTTTTTAAAATATCATAAATGCTACAATATTCGATAAATCTATCTATATATATAAAATAGAATATCTGTATGTCTGTTTGTTCTTTATACACTCTTAAACTATTCGATCGATCTGGGCCAACTTTTGCACAGTTACTCTTTACATCTTTGCGCAAGACATAGGCTACTACGGAACCTCGATATTTCATTTACCGATCACCAATTTCATCCTTTGGTTTTCTCGGGCGTTTTTTCGGGAATTTCGAGATTGCTTGCTCGCAATGTACACAGAATCTCGATATTTCACTTACCGATCAGCGATTTTATCCTTTGGTTTTCCCGGGCGTTTTTTAAGTGAAATATCGAGGTTCTGTGTGCATCGCGAGCGAGCAATCTCGAAATTTCCGAAGAAACGCCCGGGTAAACCAAGGGATGAAGTCGCTGATCGGTAAGTAAAATATCGGAAAAGCGGAAATGACTCAATAGCGTGAAACTCGAGTAGAAAAAAACCGTTTACGACATGTTCAGTCAAGGAAAACATTTATGCGGTCCGATTTGAAAGTAGAGGCATTTATAAGTTATGATCCAAATTGCGAATATTAATTTCATCCAAGAGTTATATAATAATTGGGAAAATGGATGCAATATGTGATCATTGTCAAGCAAAAAGTTTAAAACTTTAGCACCTGGAATGTGTTGTGCAAACGGAAAAGATAAACTACCCCTTTAAATCAACCATTCGACACACTCCTTATGTTTGTCCACAATATGGATATTGAAACATAAATGAAGTCGTTTGAAGAAAAATGACGCCCGGGTAACCAGCTAGTGTAAATATAAAACAAAAATATTGATTTTGCAGGGATAAAAATATGCTCAAGCCATATCACTGGCCTTTTCGTCAGACTCGTCCATCTAATCTTCTCGTCTGATCGACTACTGTCACTCGAGTGTCACTACGCCTGTCTGTAAATGAGCGTGCATGCGTGCGTGCATGCTTCTGTGTATGTGTGTGAGTGTGTGTATGAGCGTTTGTATGCGTGATGCAACGCTCAAATTTTATTTTATAATTCATTTAATGTATTATATTATTCACATATTCTCTTGTACGTCAACAGGTAGGCTTTATAGCAACTCATGTTGATGCCTTACCTTTTGCATTTCAATAAAGACTAATAATAATATAATATAACCAAATTACAACATTTTAACGATAACTTTTAGGGTAACTATTTTCAGGACTGTTCTGTGAAATCTTAAATTATCTCGCAAGAATCCCGAACAGTTTGTGATTATTGTTTTGTTCATATTTTCATAACATTCCTTAATTAAGGCACTTTCCCCCGAATTACTTTAAGTAAAAATTTAATTTTTAAACTGTATTTTCGAGTTTTTACAAGCAGACGTTGAACAAAATTTTTCTTCAAAATCAATAATACGATATTTTCGGCAAATCTTATGTGTGTGATACTCACGCTGGCGATCTCTCCGAACCCTGAAAGCAAAGTAGCTATGGGCTTTGGCGGATCCGTAGGGCTCGAAATTCTTACGGTGCCGTCCGTGGAACTCGTTATCAGGCACCCGTGCGTCAGATGCACCCCCGTTATCCCTTTCTTATGCTCGGTAGAATAAGATTTTACTAGCTCGAAATCGTTTCTTGGATTTAGCACGTGTAGCTTCGCGTTGCTGTCCCCGACGCAAACCCAATCTCGTTGCATACTCATGCACATGGGGAACGCTTCGCCTGAAACCTGAAAGGTATAACATCGTAATCTGCGACATCGTAACCGCTTCTCTTTTTTCCGCCAATATTAAAAATTCGGGATGGCATTACCGTGATAGATTTCATGGTCCGTCCGGCTCTCTGATCCCAAACGGACACCGTCTTATCCTCGCTGGCGGACAAGATGTAGTCTGTGTTCATGGCCAGCTTAATCACGGCTCCGGTGTGCGGCCGGTACTGTCTGATCAGCTTATGCGATCTCGAATCGAACACGAATATGGTCTTGCTGTACGAGCCGGTCGCAAAGAGAGACCGTTCTGGACACGACGACACGCACAGCAGCGCACCTGGCACGTTCCTGGAATATTTGACGTTGATGGAAAATGATACGCGCGAAATGGTAATAGGTATGCAGGGTAATACGGTTTGACGAAGAGTGAATTTTAGAATCGCGTTTCCGTATCGTCTGTTTCGACAAGCCAGACAGGGAACGCGGTATCTGCATTCAGTCAATTTGAAGGGAAACAATTATTTCTCCCACAAACAAGAATTATCTTCCTCGCTCGGTCTTCTTATCACGAAGCGGTTGAAAGGAACAATTTTGCAATCGCGTACATATCGTAAGTTCTCTGCTGGGCGAGACCGCTATTGGTGAGCATCCACGACTTGACGCTCTGATCCCAGCTGCAACTGTAGATCGTATTGTCTATCGCTGTTAGATCCCAGATCCATCCATTATGCGCGGATTCGATGCAGACGGAATTCCCGATTTTGTGAGAGGGTAGCTTTTCGCGAGAGGGAAGGTTCCAGTAAACCAGGGTGCGATCTCTCGCACCAGCTATACACGTGGTTCCATCCTGAAAACAAGAATTCATCATCATTATGTCGTTTTCCGTAAGGAGAGATCTCAAAGACACTTGGCATAATATACTACCTACGTGCATCAGTAACAGAGCATCTATCGTGCTGTACTGTGCGTTCGTGATTATCAATTTTTCCATAGAATCCTGCTGTTTCCATAGCGCTGTTTGTTTCTCGATCGCAACACATGACAATTTCCAAAACAGTTTGTCGGGCCTCGCTGTAATGACATGTGGTTTCTTATATATGAAAGAAATATAACGGTACTAAAAAAAATTTGTACTATAATATTTCGCATATACAATAAATGCATATACAATATACATACAACTTATCAAGTGCAAATAAACTGCAAGCACATTCCCGCTTGAGAGATCTATTTAAGTTCTAACTTTATGGAAGTCAGGTTATTGCAATAAACGGAGCTGCTCAAGCTTGCTCAGTGAGCTCACTTTTTATATATAAATAAGAAGTATAAAATATTTTGTAAAACGCGCTTATTTTCTCAAGACAAACGGAAATGAAGTCTAATTATAAAATAATAATAAAATTTAACGCGATGTTAGCAACCACCTGCATATGCATGCGCAAGTTCGAACAGCGCTGGCGTAGAATGACAGACAGTGTGTTTTACTTATTTACAAAAATGAGTGGTCGTGCAAGGCGTAAGGTGCTATCAATTTGAGCTAACCGGGACACAAGAGCGGATAGCTAGCATCCGGCCATAAATGGTTAATTCGCGCTTTCCACAGTGAGTCATCCTTTAAAATCAGGTAGAACTGCTTGCACACTAGGCTCAAACTGTGTACTAACGTCGACGCCTCTAGGAAGGAGCATATATGCAGAAATATCTGAAATACAGCAGAATAAAAAAATTAAACGCACAACCAAAAAAACGCTCCGAAAGAGATTCAGACAGAACGAAAGAGAGAGTTGACCGTCGCTGGTTCAACACACTTTACTCCATCGACAAGCGACTACTGACGGACGAAATGACAGCGACGTTTAAAAAAGAATGAAATAGAATTTTGCGCGCGTGTACGTGAAACGTGGAAATCAATGTTATTTTTTTCCTGTACAAACCTCCACCGGGAGATGCAGCAGTGACAGTTGTGTGTCTTCCTCGCCGTCGTGGGCGCAGCTTGCATTCTCGTCATCCATTTTTTCTCGCACCGTGCGAATCTGAGTATTTTCATTCGATCTGCTCGAGACTAACGCGGAGATTCAACAAAGGCAATTGAGAGTGGTGTAAACGCGGATGTTTTTCGATGTCCGATCTGTCGTGTTATCAAACTGCGATAGCCATCACGTTGAGCTCCTTATACAGCTAATGTATCATATATTCGCGACGCCACCTATACAAGGTGTCGCGAAAGAAATGTACGTGTCTCAATCGACCTGTATTCGATTCTTATTTCGAGAAAATTTATTAAATTTGCTTGTTTGTTTAATAAACTTTATTATCAAGCTGCGACGTAAAGAATTTCGGCGATGGAAACTTCAGCAAATAGATGAGTTAACAAAACATTAGTTTTGTTCGAAGATTAACAATTATAACGCTTATTAACAATTATAACAATTATAACGAAGATAACAATTATAACGCTCCGCGCAAATTACGTTTATATAGGAAGATAAATTCGCCAAGACTTTGAAAATTAAAATTTATTATAGGTAATAAACAATTTGAATAAATTTTTGCATCAATACATTATCTTACTACAATTATGTTAAAATATACCGTGTTTGTGTTATTTATGTACAATTATTTAAGTAGCGTTGCTTACACGGATTTGTAATGTAAAAATTGTGAATGTATATATATATTCTCACTATTAAAATATATATTTTGCTAAACATACTATATTGAATACATATACACACACACCTAGAATTTGTAAATGCATTGGACACATTTTTTATATGTATATAGCATTTCAGTTCTTCTCGATTTAATACAATTTCTGGAATACTTTATTAAAATTAACATAGGAAGCACACTATACTCGGGCTACTTGGGAGTTATATTTTTTGTTTGTTTCAAACTGCTGGAACAATACGTTTTTAGCCTACCGAAATTAATAGAGTAAGACGTTCTTAATTATTTAATTGAATTTTTATAAAGATCGGAAGATCCTTTATGCTTCTTATTGTCCGCTTATTTTTATTATTGCTCTTTGATTCGTATATCGAAATAGCTTGCGCTATCATTATTATACAGAGGCCCGAGTTTTAGCAATTGTCTTCAGACGGAGCAAGAGTTGTACGCTTTGAAAAAATCAGTGAAGTTAATTAAAACGAAAGAAATAATCGCACCGGTCGCTGAGCCCGTTTGCATAACTACACCTACATTGAAGAGCGCCTTCGAAGACGATATGTGCTTCAGAAGAGACACTATTACGAGTTTAAGATACGATATGACACCCATCAGAACGATCCAAGACAGAACAATCAATCCTACACCAACCGTTGATGTTTGCAACGGCGGAGTAGGAGACAATAGGGCCGCGCAAGTAACGTAGCATCCGGCGATTAAGCATACCAGAGACAGGCAATTAATAATCTTTACATCCGACACCAT
The DNA here is from genome assembly GCA_035220615.1 of Leptothorax acervorum. Taxonomy (NCBI): domain Eukaryota; kingdom Metazoa; phylum Arthropoda; class Insecta; order Hymenoptera; family Formicidae; genus Leptothorax; species Leptothorax acervorum. Next base: position 119,888 of record JASTWQ010000046.1, on the reverse strand, counting down.
GACCCAGACTGTCAAGAAGCATGCTAGCGGGTTCACGAATTGGGCGCAAACGATGGACAACTGATAGGCGAGATGTCCGTACGGTAGACACGAATACGATTGAATGCTTGGCAGAAATCCATTACTGAAGAAGCAACAGACTCCGATCAGGACATACAGATAAACTTTCCTAGATAAGGGCAAACTGTTCACCTTGACAAACGGGGAACTGTTTGCCATCTCGTTTTCATTCTTCGCTGATGTGCTGTCAACGTTATCAGTGCAATAAACGTTGACGCTAACGTCAGACTCATTGCGTCGCTTATAGTCTGCTTTAGTTTGCGTGAGAAAATTAGGATCGCGCGAACTTTTGTTCATCTGCACGAACGGGGAATATCGTAGAACGATAAATGCAATGAGCGATAATACGAGCACGAGAGTCAGAAACAAGAAATAATATTGTCCCGGAAACTTCAAGTCGGGCGCATTAAGGGAGGTCGCTTTCGTTGTATTTGCAAGAGGGATATTGCACGCCGTGCCTTCACCGACGCCTTGTATCAGCGCCACTACGCTCGGCAGTACGCCACTCAAGCCTTCCCCGACGAAATACGACACGATGTAAACGTCGTCGAAGTCGCGAAGGTAAGGCATGAACAGTACCGAGCTGAAGCAACCGACCAGCGCGCTGAAGAACACCGAGACGAGCAGGATCAGGCTGTGTCTCTCGCCACCGATAGCGATCGTTCTATCGTAAAGGAATATCAGCAGCCCCATGGCGAGAACCTGCGAGCACAGCAAGCACAGTATGCATAACGACTCGTTTGGCTGGTATTTATTCTTGTGTAGGAGGGCATATATCGCGGGACCCACGTTTGCCGATTGGGCCACAATTACTATGTACGCGGGCAAATTCCAGCCTTCCGGAGCAACGCCGACGAGCAGCGGCAGCTCGATAAATATTCCATTGACGCCGATCCAGGTAGACACGCCGAACAAGATTACGAGAAGGTGGACGATCACGCGGCCACATTTGACATGTCCAAAATAACAGTCAATTCGCCAATTGTCTCTCATTGTATCGTCGGATCCTTTATCTATTCCTGCGTGAACGATTAACGTTTGACTTCACCGCTTCGCCCGATAATTAACAGATAATTGCTATCGGCACTCCAAATCAATCGATCACTCACACCAATACTGATATCTGACAGTTTAAGTATCCTTAAAATATCACAGATATATATGTATGCATGTACGTTACTTGTCCAAATGATAGATGATAAGTACGGAATTCTATTGCACAAGCTTATCAAAAGCAGAGTCATGGGAAGTAAAAGAATGCCCCCCTTTTCAGCGCTGATTCTTAATCTGCTCAATAAAATTTATCAGATGGAGCGTTTAGCAATCATAAAGAGAAGACACACTAAGTTTACGCGCAAGATTGACTCAAGCACTATCTGACATACAATCTGTCGCAGATCGAATAACGAAAGTTGAGCTGTCAAATATTAAGTACTTAACACAGGTAATTATAAATATTATATTAGTTTGTGAGAGAAAAAGTGTACGTCACATTTTGATAACGCAGTATGTAAAGAGATCAGTTCTCTGTTCAGAAAAATATTAAAACTTATAAAAAGATCAACGGCCAAAATACGAGCAAAATAAGACTGTTGGTTTAAAATAAAATCTAGTTTATTTACAATAGTATCTATATTAAAAACAATTAAACAATTAATTTTTAATCTTGATTTTCTTATTCTTTTTTATATTAAATTATTGTTGCTGAAGAAAATTAAATACAGTTCAAAATACAAATAAACGAGATTTATTTTAAACCAACATCCCCTTATTTTGGTCGTTGATCTCTTTACATAGCTTAGCTTGTAACGAGCGTTGACTTCTCTGTTAATATTAAAACAATTTTACTACTGCCTAGTTTAGGCATTAAATAAGGAATCTATTATGAATAAATCATTTGAAATGTAAAGATAAAAGAAAAAAAAACGTTATCGTTTTATACGTACATCCATGTCTCGGGCAAATATTGATTGGTCTCAAATACCAAATCAGTGATCGCTAAGTGTCTGTATATATTGTGAAAAATAGGAATCATAATTATAAATCTTTATCTTCCAACAATTGCAAAAACTATCGTTAAATAGTTAATATCATTAAAAATAGGAATCATAGTTATATACTTTACTTTCAACAATTGCACAAAAATTTGATAACTATAGTTGAGTACTATATAAAGTAACAAATACCTTTCCTGATAAAAGATAAATTTTTTATCAACACAAATAATTGATCAGACTAAGTACAGACTACGTTAATTTTCTGTAAGATACTCGCACGGAGAATAAGACTGAAACACTTTCGCGTAATTGACCAAACCGAACGTGGTGATTGCGCCTATCAACGATCCGATTTGCGTCGCGACGCCAGTATAGTAAAGTCCCCGTCCAGGATCGGGTCGATACAACGTCGTGATGCCCATTTTTACGAATCCAATTAAACCGCAAAGCGTTATCCATACAACAACCACCAACATTTCACCCACCCATGAATTTTGCAAGGGAGGATGAGGCGATTTCGCGGCCAGATATAAAACGAATCCGGAAAGTGCTAAAATAGCTGCTGTGAGGATATTGAGGAGCTTCACCGCCGGTGCATTTACGAAGAAACCTAAAGACATGGCCAGTGGACCAGCTATGGAAGCTAGCGTGACTGTCAAGTGATAGGCTACAGTGCCATATGGTAGACAGGAATACGATTGTATGCTCGGTAAAGTACCGTTACCGAGGAAACAGACTACAGCCATCATGACTAATAAATAATAATATGCATGTTTCGGCATTTTCCAGCCGGAATTAGTTTTGTAGCTCGGCGGTGCCGTCGTGTCGGTCGGCAACATTTCCATGCTGCTCGGAAGCTTGACTCTCTCCCCGAGTGCTATAGGCAAACCATTTAAGCCTAAGAATGAGAGAAAACTCAGACATAACAGAGTTCCGATGAAGATAAAAAATATTTGAGAGGAGAATCTCGGATCTGATTCGGCGGGCACGAACTCCAGGTGGCTCGAGCCTGGCTTGGTAACGTTGACGCATCCCGGATTATTACCAACGCCTTGAATCAGCGCAACTGCGCTCGGTACGAATCCGCTCAGTCCCTCTCCCACGAGATACGATACTAGATAAATCTCACGATAGTTCCTCATGTACGGCATGAAGAGGACGGAACTTGTACATCCAACGAGGGCGGTCACGAACATCAGCGACAGGAGAGCAGTTGAATGCTCCTTGCCGAACACAACCGAGGTACGATTGTACAGAAAGCTCAATGCGACACAGGCGAACGCTCCTGCGGCCAGTAAGGAATAAATGATGTACTTGTCATATGCCCAAGCGGTGTACCTGAAATAGATACTCGTATTAGATCTGTTATGCAATCGTCCCAAGACGCGTTATGAAACATAGACCTACTTTATGTACAGGGTGTACAGTATAGGACCTAAATTGGCAAATTGCACCAGCATCACCATGTGCGCGGGCAGGCTCCATCCCTCCGGGGCTATGTGTACTATGAGAGGCAATTGTACGTAAATGCCGTTCACCCCGATCCAAGCACCCAGACCGAACATCAAAGCGAGGAGATCGACAAGCAATCTCCGATTGCTCAAACGCTGACTCAACATTTTGCTCATTTGCCTCAGAATGTGTTTGTACTCTCAAATTATCTTTCACATGCGACGATCACTTCTGGTCGTCGATCACTTGTTAGTCTCTCGCTGGTTCGCTGCGATATTCACCCCGTTTTGCGAAAGATGCGATAATATCGGATTGATAATTATTATCGGATTATTATGATAATGAGAGTGCAGCAAAAGTCTACCGGGAAAGATAACTGAAGATAAAAATAATGATGAAAATATGTTGAAGTGCGATTACTAATAAATAAATTGAAATGTCATTCTGTTTCAAATGTTATTCTGAAAACGCGTTGCCGCTATCATTTATATATGAAATATATTATTATATGCATACACAACTTACTGTAAAATATATCTACGTGTCCAGATGTTGGATAAGATGATGAAAGCTTTCTTGCAATTGCTCAATTGCGTTCGCAAGAAATTTCCTGTATCAATTATATATTAATTTTATTTTTATATTTTTAACAGTTCTGTTTCACTTATTATTATCAATTATTTATTAAATCCTCAGAACTCTCTGGAAAGATCTCGATTTTGCTATCATCTTATATTACAATATGATAATTTGATTGCAATTTTCCTCGGCAATTTCTTAGAAATATTCCACTCGTTTTTTACATGGAATTCCAAATTCGTAGGAGCGAGGAAAATGTTTCCTGCACATTGACCCCGATCGAATAATCACAAGCGTGCGACCGACACGCAACTACTCTCGGTTGGCAAGTGAATGCTCCGATTGCTCCGAGAGAAATCCGGAGTATGGTTATATAATACACGTGGTTCACTGGCAAATCGATATATCGCACGGTGTTTCGATAACATTGATGCTTAACATTTGTTAACTTTTGTGAAACTCAACGGCACTTGTCGGTCGAAAGAATTTAATGTAACAAACAATTCGCAAATATTTCGAGCGATTAGCGCACGTGTTTGTTTAAATAATACAAATCGTAAAATATCGAGTAATCTCGAACGACCGGTCGCGAGTATCGAGTATAAGTAACGAGCTTAGAGAAGAGAAGGGATCTATCCCCACCAAAAGCACCTGTTGAGTCAGGTCACCCGGTATGATAGATGACTGTGTTTTTGTTTTTACAGGAAATGCAGTGTCTAGCGAGTTATCTAATCTGGAAAAAAATATATAGTCGCCAAGCTGACTTAAAAAGTTGTTAAAAAAAAAAAGAATGAAAAGAAAAACTGTTTAAAAATAGAATAGAATAGAATTCTTTTACATTTTTGCATCTACAATAAATTTTTCGCGAATATTAAAGTGTAGCTTTTAATTTTCCAGAATTTATGGTAGAATTTCAATGATATTGATTAATGTCAGACAATTACTTCACATATCGTCGCATGAAAGAGTTATAGTATACTTACTCTTTTACTGACAAATCGACGACGCCGACGGTCCGTCGGGATTGATTGATTAATTATTAATAGAAAGGATCGCATGGATATGGAGTACAAATTGAATATACGATAGATTGAATATAGCAAGAACTTTATAAAAGACGAGGCAGACTCACAGATGGTTTAAGTACATTAGTATTTGTCTCAAAACTCTTGAGAGTTTTTGCGTTTGAGAGTGTGTTTTGCATTCGCATTTTTGTTTTTTCTTTTTTCTTATATATATATTGTTTTAATCATTTTTAGTAGAATCACATGGATGAAAAAAGGTCGCAGAACACGTGCTGTTGCAGGGTGCTCGAAAGTCGTGTACGGATATATAACATTAATTTAAAGGAGTCCCCGTTCGGATGACAGATGGCGGAAAAAGGAAACGCCGAACTATACTTGACATAAGCTTCTTCGTGTTGCGCCATAGTATCGTCGCCTATATATATATATATTTCTTTTTATCTATGGACAATGAATATGCATAAACAATGAGGAGAAACTTTTATCGCGAAAAAAGAAAAATCGCGTCGATTTATTTTGCTTTTTCGTTAATGTTTCCTCCTTTATTTGGGATAATTAGATAATGTATAAGATGTCCCAAAATTCGCGCACGCGGAGTACACGATTCTTTGTGCCAGACGAACAACTTTTTCCTCTGGCAAAATTGCGTCCAAATGGAGGCTTAAGTTATGCATGAATCAGGAGCGGCGCGTGCTGGACGTGTACGCTGCTTTACTATTCTTCTAAAAATCTTATAACGATTGAGCGTACACTGTTTTGAATATATTAATGAGAAAGATCTTTAACCGATATCTCTGAAAATAAAATATCTCAATCAAATAAGTAGATTAGATCCAAAAATCCTAAAGATATTTATTAGAAAGTAACTGATTGAATGTTTTAAAGCATATACTCGAAATAAAGGTCTTCTACCAGTATTTATCCTGCGAATGAGATTTTCTTATGCAAGTTAAATCACTATTTACATTTAATGCACTTCCAGTCGTTACTTCAGAGATATCAGTTTGATAATTTTTTCTTATTAAGAGTATAATATACCTATAAGCTGTATTCAAAATAGCGACATTGATATATCGTGCACGGTCGTTGTAAAATCTTTAGAGAAATAGTAAAATAGAATTCATCACGCGCCACCCCTTATTCGTTAGCTTCAAACTATTCTCATTTAAAAACTATTGCTCGGACGTAACTTTGTCAAAGGACAAAGTTGTTTCCTCCGGCACGGAAAATCGCACCGTGCGTTCTATGCGCGCGAATTCTGTGACACTCTGTACACAGTGCGCTCGATATCAAATGTATGTACATGTAGTATACAAATGTATATTGTTAGATTGTTACGTACGTGTCTCGTATATATCATATATGTTATATATATGCATATATATACATGGCTCGTTTAACCATATTCTATTCGCAATCTCGTGCGCGGTACACGTTTGCCTTGACCTTGATTAATCGATTTGCCGTTGATTGTTCTCCAGATTCGTCGGATTAAAACTCGAGAGTACGGTCGATCGTGGCGATCCCTCTAAGGATACTTCGAAGCGATTACTATTTTGCAAGTACGAAATCCCCGTCGTGAAGGACGACGGCTGTCGATTATATAACATGGAAAAGTGTCGCGATCACGTCGATCGACCTTATATAGAGGCGCATAATCGCGAATCGCAGAATCACGGAAATTGCTGGATCGGCTGCGACACAATGGCGCGGGAAGCGACGATGTACACATCGAAAAATCGTATATACACATATAGGTATAACATGTGTGTATGTGTATGTGTGTGTTCACTGTGTTCTGTCGAACGAATACGGTGTCCGCAAGTAAACGAGCGTGAATGAAGGTAGAATAAAACGCACGCGAGAAAGAACTCGTGATCGATTTGCGGGAGATCGAACGATCTGCCGCACGTACAAACTAATAAGCGCGATTGCGCGTGTCGCTATCACTAGAGCATTCTTATTATTTTCTGCGCATTTTGTCCGCTGACGCGTCTCGCGCTTCCGCTTGCCTTTATTAACTTTCAATTACGAACGGATCGATCGCGATCAATTAGAAACGAATTAGGCTTAAATATTCAAATTTTATTCAGGTCGGTTCCGACAGCGGTATACATTTTTAACGCTGTAGAAAAATAGATATTTCTCGTTAAATTAATCAGAAATAACAAAACGAACTTTGAAGATAAGTAATGTCTCTAGAAAACATAATTATTTCATCAGTTCATATTTATCTCTCTAAATTTAGATCTTGAACACTTTTGTTGCGAGCGTCTCGTGTTTCTTGCTTGTCCGACGTTACATAATTGCTTAATAAGACAGATTTTGCTTGTCATTCGCTGCGTCAGCGCACCATTCTCGCGAGAATGAAATTAATCGGCTGAGTTGTCGAACCGTGCTGGCTCGCACGAGGAATTTAACATTAACAAGTTCGTAACCGTATCTGCGCGCAGTAAGTGTACCGAGTATCAAGTATCGTTCGCGATCGTCTACTTTGCTACGTATCTCCGTCCGAGCTTGACTCAACTTCTCAAGTATCTCATGGGAATTATCGACAAACTTGTTACTTAGCAGTGTCGAAGTTAAATGTAAAAGCTATTGATGAACGAATAAATGTCCAAAAATTCCTATTAGAGCTTCTACGTAACGCGAAAATCTTTGCTATGGCAATAAAAAAGTTTTCCGATTATCTGTTGAAGATTTAAAATTGTTTTAAATTGCAGTATTATTTCGGTGTTTTTTTTTAAATTGAAATTTAGCGCGATCGATGTTAATTCGATCTCTTTCTGCGACTCAAGACACGCTGTCAGGATCCCCTCAAACGTGTCAGAGCGGAAACGCCAGGGATTACGTCGGCGGACAAACATTCGATTCTCATCGTGGTGAGATGAGATTAGGTGCGATTGTCAGAGCTGCTGCTGCTATATATACGTCTGCCACGAACGTGGATTCGCGTGGAAAGTTTCGAGTGGAAGGGAGCGCTTTCTTCCGCGGTCGGACGTTTATTCCGGCCGGTGGGATGCTGAGGGAATCTTCTCGCTGGGTGACGCGAGCAAGATCGATATAATCTCGATGAAATTGACTGCAGTACTAGTACACAGATTGTGCGCGATATGGGCGTATTGTTACGAGCTACTATTGCGAGCCTGGTCCTTTCGCAATTTTGACACTTTGTTACATTTTTCCTACTTGCATTGTTGTCATAACATTCTTCATCAAAGATCTCCGCACTTTTAATTGTACAATCTTTCCTGATGGCTGTTATCGATATTAGGATTAACCAAAATATGTGATATATAAAATATGGACAATAATCTTTTGTATCATTTTCGTGTCGCGTGTGAAGATTAACTAATAACACGCAAATTGAAATGTGAAATAAATCAATGATTAAGAAGTATTGATCAATAAAGAGAGAGCGCAGCTTCTTTCAATGCTATAATAAAATCTAATTTGGAAATATTTCATGTCACTTAATAAAAGTTTCTTATAATTTGTTCCGTAAATAATCAAACTGTTATATTAAAACCGACGAATTTTTAGGATTGATCCTTCGTTAAAAACTATTTTTGTAATTAAAAATTTGGCAACTTGGTCAGGAGATTTTTTTTCAGGTCGAGCAAAAATAATGATTTAAGTTTGATATGACTGCATTGAATAATAAATGCAGTTTTTTTTATGCGACTTTGATTTTAGAAATGACACGAAAATGTGTCGCTGACGAGGTCCCGGTGTTACGAATGATCCTGATAGATTGACATTCACTATAGATGCTGTATGGGAGAGACGAGTTTCTGTGAGCGACGTATCACCTGAAAACCCACGTACATGTACACACACGTACACGCATGATGACGTAGGACAGTTTCGGCTAGTACGTAAGTGTGTATGTACGTGTTCACGGGGAACATCCAATGTACGAGGACCGGTGATACTGTATCGATCAAATGTTACCTGCCGGTGTGTCGCAGATATATACATATACATATATCTGCGGGGATGGTACATGGTTCGCATAGCTATGTATTTCGGTAACGTACAGGGCTCGCACGTACGAGGAAATACCGTCGCGGTGAGACGAGGCGGAAATTATTGCATCGTTCTGACGGCATGGAGTAAAGTAAGACGAGAACGCCGTTTAAGCGAGACCGCGAAATTCTGTAATTACAGCAAACGAAATTTTGTTCGAGAAACGTCTACGGTTGCAAGAGGTATAACTTCCTCAGCGTTACCTCATCCGAGAGAATACGTCTGAATGAAAGATCTAAGCTGTGCCGCGAGATTGAATGAATATTTATAAAATTTCCGTGGTATATGCTGTACACGTGCAGTACACTTGCAGCAGCTGCAGATATATCAAGTGACAAAACTGCCGTCTCTTGCAAATTCTTTGCAAGTGCATTCCTGCAACGCGCGCGCTGAGGCAGTTTAGGATGATCGCGTACGTAAATAAGGAAAAAAAATACTGCCGAGATTTTCAATCTTACTTAACTCTCCTCGCTTAATAAATTTTATTGCGGTCAGATTTTCGTGAGATATGACACTGTCGTAAATCAGAGAGAAGAAAATTACATCGGCGTCAGTTGTACATACGATCAGACTGCGAGAACGGAACGCCTACACCCAGATATTAATTCTCATATATATTTGATCGATATGCAATAAATGCGAAATTACGACAAATATGTGATACAAAAACGGTGTAATTTCGCCGAGGCCTATTTGCATATGTAACAACGTAAATGAAAACATATTACGAGCATTAGAAAATTAAACGGGCGATTCAGACATCGAACTTATGAATATGTAACAATGAAAGAATGGTGTGGTAGTTTACTTTCGCCTCTTCTTTTATTTTTACCCTGGTCGTTTAGCCTTCCACGAAAGGCGAGTGCAGTCTGTGCTTTAAAGGCTGCGTATGACGTTCTCAGTTTAAAAGCCTTTAATTATCGTGTGATACTTTGTTGTGTACGCTTGATTGGTTCCTTTAGGACGCTCAAAAGATAAGCGAGTTGTGAAAGAAATTTATTCTGTAAATCCGAATTCCCAATCTTTGAAGCTAGAAAGTTCCCAACGAGAACTTCGGAGGTTTAGTTTATATTCCTGTATCGCTAATTTATCAACACGGTGTTTTAAATTTTTCATATGAAATAGACGAAAATTTATCTTGATCTAAAAGAATGAGTCTTTTTTTAAACTTTATGTTGAGTGAGTTTTTATGAATAAGAGTGACAGATATTAAAGTATATCCGGTTACGAAAATATCAAATAAATGCAAGTTTGCAAAATATATATCTTTTTCAATTTCTATTAGTTCACATACTTCTCAGATAGTCATTTTAGAATTAATAAATATTCCGGCTCAATCTCCCGGCTAAATATTTGTACGGCGAGTAGCGATAGCTTGAATGGAAACGTAGAGTTATATAACAATGACACTCTTAATGTTCGTAGTAAAAAGATCAATTTGAAGGGGACGAAATCGACGAGAGCGTCTGAGTGAACTCAATTTGCACAACGATGGCATTACGCGCATCGCGATGCAGCCTTTTAAGGGCCCCCAAAGAAGTAACGGGCTTTTTCCTTCTCCTCCTCTGTTTCTTTCACTTCTCTCGTAATTTCTTCGCTTATGTAACATTGACTGTACTCTAAAGTTCTGTTTAATATACGTACTACGATAATTACAGTATTGTTACTTGGCTTGGCGACTATGCCAACGCGCATATCCTCTTATTTCCACGGCGATGTACACAATAGGTGAAAAAAGTCTTTAGAGGAAAATAGGTTCTTTAGTAAATTGACAAGTAGATAGATTCGTGTTCGTGTACATGTGTAGACGTGTGTCCGCGTGTGCGTGTCTCTGTGTAGAAATGTGTGTGTGTCGGTGTAGAGTCGAGGAGAACGCGACCCTAAACTTCACCCTACGATCCTCTTTCCCCGGTCCTCTTGCTCCCTACCGTGTTCCTGCGTTACATGTATACGGGATGTTCTGTCTCGTAAAATCGGTACGGTGATCGCTTAAATCGGGAACCGTTTGCAAACACGTTTCGCATAAAAACTGACCCCGTATTCAGGGAATATATGGCGCGTCCAACGCACATTCTGTATTGTATATTTCTAACGTGTCTTATATGAAAAATGGAAGGATGTAGGTATTTTTATACGCCTGGTGTATAATAAAATAGAATCACAAGGAAATATACATCAAGAAAGTTATGAAACTTAAAGGAATTTTTGCAATCCTGTCAATATGATTTGCTATGCTATATTATAACGAAAGAAATCTAATTAAAGCCGATAAACTTAAATTTCAATCATACTATATTGTTAAATTATAAAAAATGCTATATGAAAATATAATTTATAAAGAAACAAATTCAAAATGGTACCAACCATGTGCTTTATGTTAGGACTATTATTCCTTCGATCGTTATGTGACTCCTGTTTTTGATACCTGTCGAAATCCGCTTGGCGCGAGATATTGCACCGACATACATAAGACAGAACGCGACGTACATATGCATGCTCAACGAGTTCCACGTCACATTCCCGCGCGTTTGCCCATCCCCGCAATTGCATCGGGTCTGCGGCCGTTGGCCGTACCCTCAGAGAGGATCGCCCCGTCTAGCGGCCATCTTCGCCGCTCTGGTGGCCAGAGCGCCCAAGGAGCACACCAGCCCCGTCAGCGTCTCCCAGAATGTGGTCCTGCGTCGCTTGTGCGCCGCTTGGCCGACGTATCCCAGATAGTGGCTGGCATGCCGATCGTTGTTGCCCGCGGTGGCGCGATTCTCGTAAGCGCCGCCGCCACCGCCTCCGTTGCTGGACCTGGCGCCGACGCTGGATCTGGGCTGCTGCAGGATGCTGCGACGATGCTCCTGGCCGTTGCGATCGATGCTCCGTCTGGGCGAGGAGGCACCGCTGCCACCGCTGCCGCTGTTGCTGTGCCGATGATGTTGCCGCTTCTCCTCGTAGAGTTGCTGTTGCAGCTGCACGTTGCTCAACCGTCGACCCATCAACCTGACCAGGTTCTTATGCACCCGCTGGTCCTCCTCCGGCACCGTCGCCGCCAGCAACTGATGCCGATAACCCGGTGGTGTTGGTGACGTTGGTAACTCGCGTTCCACTTGTCAAGCGTATTCGGTGTCGCTGGACGCCGATCGCTCAAGATGACCCTGATGACCCACCACCGAGTGATGCTGCTGATTCGGGTGTTGCTGCTGTTGCTGCTGCTGCTGCTGCGCCTGTGCATACGCCAGACTCTTCTGATAGCTGAACAGCTGCCTCTCGAGGCTGTAATTCTCCGCTTGCAGCGACACGATCTCGCGTCGCATCTGCTGATTGTGGACGCGACACACGTCGTCGTACTTGTGATAAGTCGCCTGAAAAAGCAGGTGGCTCTCGTTCCACTCCAGCCGGATCCTCAGTTGACCCTTATCCGTGAGATATGGACAATGATTCTCCTTCACTTCATTCATGTCCACATTCGTCTCCATGATGATACCCTCGTCAACGGCCTCCTGAACGTAGTAGCGGCTGAACGGTTCGCCGGGCAGCCCAACCGCCGCGACGTTTGGTCCCTCGTCCCTCAGCAGATATGCCGACCAACTGACATACCTATTTGGACAAAAAGTATCTCAAAAATTTAATTTCCTAAACATCATCTTTTTGACGTCTTTCAATCTTGACTTGATTCTAGAAATAAAACATCTATACTTCAAGAATTTTATTATCAATAAATATTATTTTATTAATTAACAGACCATTGCAATTTTTCAACCATTGATTAATAATTTGCAGGCCCAAAATCTTTCTTGTAATTAAAAAAGATATTAAATTATTAACAAATGTCTAGAAAAATTTGCTACGTTTAAAATATAGCGATATTTTACGATTAAATTTGCCTTCACAGAATCTGATTTCGAGCTGCAACAATAAAAATAGAAAGCACACCTTAAATGATTCCTCGGCACATTATGGATGTCTTTGTACACCAAGTGCAGCCTGACTGCGTCAGAATTAAGATCGGCGCGGATGGCCCAGGCCTGTTTGTCGCGATCGTAGCAAGGCGCAGCCGGCAGAACCGACGGACCCAGCGCCTGCACCGCGACCTCGCAAATAGTCCTCGCCTCGAGCATCTCGAGTGACACACGGGCCGTGCCCTTGTGCGCGATATCGGACCATCTGACTCTCGTGTGCCATCCAAAACCGCAACCCTCAGGGTCGGATATGTCCTCGATTTGTCCGGAGTCTATCCGCCGCTCACCCTCGCCCAGGGCCAAGCTGTATCTCACCCTGCACCGATGATCGAAGCCCGACAATCGCATCAGGTAGACGCTCACGCGGCTTTCCTGGCCACGACTGTCCGTTTCTTTGCCGTGCGGATAGATGACCAGATTCCAGTCGAAACCGCCGAACGCGAAGTAGTCGGTCTCGAGTTTGCTCGGCTTCGTCTGGCCGGCCGAGAACACCGATGTCGGCATCCTGACCTCCGTCATGTAGACCGTCCGCACGTTCGCCATGGACAGCTCCAGCTGAAATTCGCCGTTCGTGTCGGCGAAATTACGGCTGTAGAGATCCGCCACGGCGATGTAGCTGCGGTTGCCCTGGGCCGGCGCCTCGTAGGTGAACTTGACCCGTTTGCCGGAGAAGCTCTCGTTCATGGAGAAGTGCTCCCGATTCAGCAGCGTGAACGTGAAGTCCACGTATACGCGGAGGTTTCTTGACGCGCCACGCCATACCAAGTACACGCCCAGAACCTTGGTGGGATAAACATCGGATGACGGCGGTAGTCGCTATTTAACTCTAATTCTATTTCATCTTTCGAGACGAACTAGACGTTCAATAATTGAAAATTGAAGATGGGGAAATTTAAAATAATAGCTTCCCCACACATCTCGTACAAAAGAAAGAATTTTTTACGCCTAGTTTTTGTTGAAAATTAATTAGAAATTTACAGGAAAGATTTCGTATCTATAAACAGTTCTGGTCGATAAGTTATAGAGAGTGTCGTCGATCAAATTACCTTTTCCCCGCGCGAAAAAGCGACGGCCCATCTCTGAAAGCCGCATACTAGTTCCTTGCTGGTAACGTCTCTCTCAGGATCGCGCACGACGGTCCTAGTGACGACGAAGGAGAAGACCCGCGTGCCACTGCGATCGTGCAGCTGCGCGAACCTATACAACAAAGCCATCACCGCATCTCGAGGACACCGTTAACCCGATGGTCCGCGATGGTTTACGAGAAGGATTCGTCCTGGTTCGATTTATAGTAATCTGAAAATCATAATATTCCATCAATCGCCTAACGATAATAATCTTTTTAGCGCCTAATAGCAATACCGATAAAAAAAAATGCAGAAAAACCTTTTCAAGACTATCTATCGTTTCGACAATTTTTTGATATTTTTTCAAATATATTTTAGACTCGCGTTATTTAGAGTATTAGACAGTATTTTATTACAACGAAAATGGTAAAATGGTAACTAACTTCTATCTTAATTAGACTTCTATCTTTATTAAGACTTTAATAATTAATGCCTCAAAATCTCAGAAATGTTGAATATTCTGTTGAATATTCTCTTTGAGATTTAAAGCGGGACAGCCAAAAAGTTCTTGCTCGACTTTCCTTGGAGTATTCAGGGATCAGTCCAAGGTGGTATTCATCATAATCCGCTTTCATTCCTAAATACTACACCGTACATAAGAGCCTTTGTGGTATTAATTGTCGTGTATAACGGAGCACGATGAAAAGAGCGAGTAGGCTTTAACGTAGGGTTTTTCAGGGGAAGAATACGAGGAAACGTGACCTGGTTTCGCGAACAGCAAATATCTCAACGTTCCCTCTTCTGTCGTTGCAGATACCTATGTGCATTTTAGATTTCGGTTCTAAAGTGTAAAAATATACTTACGAAGAAAGGAAGAATCATAATTTCACACATTTTTATATATTATAAATATGTCGTAATGCCGTTAGTGTTCCAATCCAATGAAATTTATTTGGTAGTTATAACTGATGCTGTGCTATTTTGTCTCTATTGATCTGCTAATTTACATCCACGAATGTGCTGGGATAAACCGAATTTAGCACTTTGCGGCCTGTGTCAAATTACATTCCATTGCAGAGCCGCATTTTGGATTCTGCGAGAGTCGCAATGTATTATGTATCGTCGCTCATACTCGCCTATTTTCACATGATACGCACTATCCATGATGATCCATCCATCAATCCGTCATTTGGATGTCATGTAATGTGAAAGATAATGATGCGTGTGTAATAAATCATGTAAATGTAATAAAGAAAATTTAATAATACAAAAGAAGCACAATCATGTGAAAATAAAATAAGTCTCACAGCTTTGGGTACATTAGAAAAATTTTTTGTCTAAGAAAAACGTAGGTTCCTGTCTTCAATAATTCTTCGTCGATTATTATGATTTTTACGGCAGTATTAGTTTTTGGTGCTGTGCATCTATAATAGATATATATATGTATGAAAATTACGTTTCTTTCTACTTGAAAACATTCAATAGATCATGTCGGCGCTGAAGAAGGAAGAGGCTCCCGAAGTCTTCAGGGAGGCCATTCTTTATCGTGAATGGGGCTATCGACTTGCCAGTCTGGGCAAATACCTCTTGGCCATAGATTATTTCGAAAAGGCGTCCAAATCAGCTGAGGCCGAGGACCTTAGAACGCTAATCGGCCTCTACAGAGCGCTCATCAAGTGTACAAAATATTTCGCGGCAGAAAAACTGTCGGAGAAATGTATGAAAATAGGTAGGTACGACCGCAAGAAACTCCGAATGTAAAATTGAAAACATAAAACGTTGTAGATACCAAGGATACTCTTTTCGCACTTTCATGGTAATATGCAAATGGATGTTATCGCAATCATCTCTGTTATTAACTATCCCCACTTTTCTTATGCAAGTTCTTACGTTTACAATAGCAACACTTTCGCGTCTTCCGTTTATTCAGAGCTATTTTCTTAAAATTCACCTCGTTCCATATTTTCAGCCTACAAATAATGTTTATCCTGTAAAGAATCGTGTCGCATAAACGTCCGCGTCGCTTAAGCGGCGTCGATCGATGACGACCGATAATCATCTTTCGCTCGATAATTTCATTTAAAAAAAAAGAAAAAAAAACAGCGGACACACTTGATCTCTTCGTTCGCGCATCGTTGTATCTCTCTCCGCAGATCCCGGTCATTATAAAGTGCGGCAGATGCGAATGGAGGCGCTTTTCCAGATCGGTGAGTTCGGTCACAGTCTGGTTCACGCTTACGAGGGTATGCGACGGCACGGGGTGACCTTTGAGCACGGCGTCTATCAGGCAAACGAGACCATCGAAGATTGCATCGGCCGGAACACGTCGCCCGTCGCGCTGCTGCTGCTCTACCCGTGGATACGACGTTTGTGGGAGCACCGTGAGCTCCTGATCGGCAAGCTCGAAGAGGAGGAGGACGAGCTCGAAGGTGCGTATCGCGCGATTATAGCAAAGGTGGGCAAATGATTGTGCTCGTTCACGATATCGCCGCGATATCAGTTCTCGAGCGGGTACTCGACGACGCGAGAGTAACGGTGAAACAGTCGTCTCGGAATAGCGCTCACTGACTTTTACGAGGCGAGATTCAATTTTCGTGATGGTAGAGCAAGAAAGTACTTCGGTTCTTATCGGACCTCGCTTTACCGAAGCGAAGTTGATCGGAGTAACCGTGATATAAGTATATGATCGATATTTCTCATGTGATATAATAAAGAAATCGTCACGCCTTTCTCGATGATTTTACTGGGGGGAAGATATTACTATTATATTACTTGTAAGTAATAGAAAATTTTGTGTAACTTCTTTGAAAACTGCTTCAGCAATGATTTGACGAGTGTGGATTGGCTTTACGGTCGTAGGTGTCGCGGAGGACAAGGTGAGATTCAAGGTGAACGATCCCGAAGTGCAACGGCAGGCGCGAATGAAAAGACTGCAGCGCGTCATAGCGAAAATGGATATGGGATACTTGACGATCGATAGGGATTTTCTCGAGGAGATCGTGAGCCGGTCGGAGATCGTGGCTTCGCCGAGCAAGAGGTCGATTACCGAGCTGCTCGCCCTTGCGAGTACGTGCCATCGTAACGCGACGTACCTGCAGGATCTTCTGCGCATGAGACGGCCGTTCTACGTTACCCTCTTCCGACGACGTATGATTCCAAAGGGGCGCAGAATGATGATGGAACGAGAGCGAAAATTGCGAAGGAACATCGTCATCGTAAAGGCGGATTTTCTCTTGCGCCTCTTGCAAGCCGCGAGGATCAACAAGGACTATCCGGCCTTCTTCAAGTCGGTGTCCGGACTTGTTTTAGGAGTCGCCAATATACTACGAATATACTGCAGTACTTCGAAAGTCCGTACTTTGAAATTGAAATACCCAAGAAGCTTTCAAATATTATCGCTGCTAGGGTCACATGGCAGTATATTCGTAGCGAAATTCATGAAATTTCTAAACTTATTTATGAAATTCCGATCTAACGTCATAATCTTGTGCTAGACTCGTCGATCACATCAAGGACAGCTTCGACGCTTACTCGGACAAGATGTTTCCGCTGAAGCAAAGGTGTCTGGACGCGCTGTACAAAACGGTGGCACTGGTGTACCTCGACACGCGTAATTTAACGTGTCTGGACGAGGAAATGAAGGCGAGATATTTGAAGCATCACTTGGGAATACGAGTTGCAACGTTGCCTCGAGACAGTGATCTCGCGTGGATGCCGACTGTGAATCCGAAGGAGACGTTAAAGATGTTTCGGAGGTATAACTCATTCATAAATAGATTTCGGGGCAGAGAATGTGATATATCTCGTGAATTTCCTGTGTCTGTTTTATGCAAGTAGTATTTTCATATTTTATTTCCGTGCTATTAGAATTTTCAGCCACGAGCAAGATTTCGCTGAAATGCTAGTTTCTTGTTTATTTATTTCTGTGAGCTTCATTCTTAACCCTTTGACAGGTTCGCTCTTTGAAGTAACAGCTGTTACTCTGTTTAGCATAAAGCTATATATATAATTTATATAATTATAGTTATGTCATTTAGAAACGTTATATAATTTATGCGTGTAATTTACAGTTGTAATTATTCCCGCGGTTAATCCGCTATAATAATTCCCATTTAACTGATCGATATTTCGAAAACGGCTTCAATATTTGCGGTTCGAGCAGGAGATTAGCTATGGCATCCGCGCCGCTCGAGCTCGCCTGGCTGCATCATGAATTCTGCAAGTTTCTCATCGACATACGCCGCTTCGATCTGGCCAGATTCTACGCCAAGAAGGGTCACGACATGGCACGGGAGGCAAAATGTGACCAATGGGTTCTGAACATCGATCATCTGATGCTGCGAATAGAGATCTATCAGAATAACCGGAACGAGGCGAGAGATATCGCGATTCAGGCGCTCGCGCACGCCAGAAAGCTTAATATCGATTGTATGGTAAAAATAAAATTCACATTTTTCACTATTCGTAATAGCGTCGCCATTTTGCGGTCGAATTTATTCTACGATCGATATGCGCACATTATTTAAAATTAGCTTGCCGCGGCGCTCAAGAGAACGCGTTTAAAAAAATATCGGAAAACGACGAATGAAACCAACTCGCTCGTCGCCGCCAGCAATTTCCACTAATTTTTCCTCTCTTCAGAGCAATCTGTGCCGTCGCGTCTTTTGAATTTTTTAATAGATGAAGTCTAGTGTCGCGACGCTACGGCGAAATATATTCATTAGTGCATTATCGCGTGTCATGTTATATTTACGAAACGAATAAAAGCTAATTTTTTTTCACAATGTTGCGTTCTCGTTATTTTTCTTTCGATATATTTCTTTTATTCTAATGATCATCAAAAAGTTTTCTTCTCCTTTTTGTTCAGATGTTCCCACAATGTTTGCAACCACAGCTTTTTCGTATTATAAAAAGCTAGAAAAGCTTGTCGCTCCGGAAAATTTCTTCGCAAAAACGAATGTAATGATCCTCTTTCGCGAAAAGCAATTTTCGCCATTACGCGACACAATTGAATCGCTGACGTAGGGATAAGCCAAGCATTCTCCATTGACAAGATGCTTATAATTCAGGGGCCGGTCTCAATAATGTTTCCGCAGATAGATTTCTATGAAAGGGCCATAAGGGTCGTGGACGAGCTGGACGTGGAGCGTAGCGGCGACTTTGACGGCATCGCTGCCAGGCAGCAGCTTATCCTCGAGCTGATGCCGAAGGAGATGAAGGGGGAGGTGGATTTTCTGTGGCGGCGAATGGACGTCGTGCCCGCTGAGAGGCGACTCTCCGTCATGCCGGGCTGCAAGCCGATCGATCGAAAGTTCAAAATGCCGTCCACGCGAAGAACCATATTACCCAGCCCGCCGAAGGACCCGGAGAGGGACGCCAGGATCGCTTTGTTGAAGCAGTACGCTCCGCCGCACAGGCGGCCGGGTTTCGTGAATTTTCAAGAGTTCAAATAATCGATCTTCAATCGGAACGCGAATTCTGTCGTGTTTTTACATTGTTTGTGCGGCATTCATTGCAAATTATCGCGGGATAATCAACGCCAGACACAGATGTAATAATTCGCATTCACGAATGGGTCTCATTCAACCGTAATGTTATATTAATGCGCGTTTGTTCATATCAAATTTATTGAAGGCCATTAAAAGATCTTTATCTCTGTCGACGCGAGATTGTTCAATAGTATTTATTTCATGTATAATTGTATAATACAGTTTTTATTTCACGTTGAAAAATACACTTTACTTTTTTACGTTTTATAGTAGAAAAAATATATTTAGAATACACGCTCATTTTAAAACTCGTTAAAATAGCTTTGCACTGCTTTCTATCTTTGTCGGAAACTGTAAAAGCATCACGATCACCCTGTCAAAGTAACGTGACATTAATTCTAGAGTCTAGACCAACGTTACAGCTTGCTACTTTACGTAATTACAATCGCGCACAGTGACTTCTCTTTTTATTCGCCATGCATCATCGCGCTGCCTCGTTATCCTTGCGTTTCAATCTGGTGACGCTTGACAGGACCATTTCGCCGTGATGCACGGTCGTTTTCCAATAACGACGTCGCGCCTCTCAATCCGAGATGAGCAACATTCTAGTCGCCCGCGGAGTTACCGAAAGCACCGTAGCGGAAATCTCCTTACCGCAGCGACATGACACTCCCCGGTTTTCAACTCCCCTTTCTTTCTCTTCTTCTCTTTTTCAGTCGTTACAATCTTAAATTCCAGTCTCACCCTTTTGCATTTTCCCCACCCTATTTGCCAGGCTCCCCAACAACGTTTTACCACGACGGTACGCCGACTGTTTAATTGGCAAGAATAATTAATTAGCCGCCGCATGGGGACAATATGATAATGTATTGAGGGGCGAAGAGAGAGAAAGAGAGAAAGGGGAAATTAGTGCGTCGGATATTGAATATGATAAATGAAATATGTGATGATATTCGTGATTTGGGATTTAATTAAAATCCTTCGTATATTTCTACGTTGCGTAAGTCTAATGCGTGATGTAAAAATTATATTGTGCTGCGTTTCTCCGGAATTGTGCGTTGGAAATAATAATACGAGACGAATAGCCTTTTATTACGTTGAAAAGAGGATTGCTACGCAATGCGTTATTGTTCAAGATACGCACGAAATTCACGAAGACAAATTACGAAGGTAGATTACAAAGATTATTTCTCGTGCGCGGAGGTGCTTATAAAAGCTATTGTGTAATAATTATAATAGCTCTCGTGGTACCGCTCTCCTTCAAAATTATTATCACTCATCTTTTACAGGAATTATATTTATCTCATACAATTACGTTAATGTATGATTTTAGTAAAGAAAACAATTTGCCGATGGCATATGTATAACAGAAGGTATTGTGTAAATATAATTACATTTGCACAATTAGGTTAACATAACGATCATATATGTCATAAACAGATCGTAGCCTGTTATATCGTATCGTGGCTACATTCCGATATTTACTGTCAGCAACTGTCAGTACTGAAAATCTATATAGTATACGTGACGTAAAATATAGAAAAATACTGGGCGCGTTCAGGAGACACAGCCGCTCAGTAGCAGTCGAACGTGATTGGCTCTTACTTTTAGAACCAACCAACCAACGCAGAGTGTTAATAAGACGAACTCAACAGTTGTACAACAGTTGGTGTCTGCTGAACGCGCCCATTGATTTCCAGTACTGACAGTTAAATATCGGAATGCAGCCCGTGTTATATGAAGAATCGATTTCAACCAACGAAATTGGTTGCGAGAGGCTTTTTCGTCCGGAAAACAAATCGCGAATGTCTTCGATCGGACGGACTCACGGAACAAGGCGGTATGAAGAGGTATGACTACCTCTGCCAGATGGAAGCTTAACAGCCCCGTGCACGATCTCGATGTCACCAAGCAGACCGTGGAGAACGCGGAGAGTCGTGCGCGCCTTCAGATAAAGACTAGCGCTTCGAAGCTGTCCCGTGGAAATAATCGGCAATATGCACAAGCCCTACATCGTCAAGCGGACGAGCTGTGCCAACGGTGGAGTAATCAATACCTGTTAACGATATTAAGTGCTGGACAGCTTTAATCGCACGTCCCCTACTTCATATTTCATGACTTTTGATTAGCTTGGCTAATTTGACGCGAGCGTGACGACCGGTCTCGAGGGACCGCGAATAATTTCAGAATCGATCGCCGTTTTCGGGCTTACATCAAAAGCGCATTAACCCCTGACTTACTTCCCTATTTTCCCTTTTTCTGTAACGCGAGTCTAAACATCGGCCGTTTTCTTAATAATATTATCGTTTCTGGAGAGATTTCATGCGATTCTATTGGATCGCGTACGCGCGTAACAGTGAGGGAGGAAAAGCTATTGTGCTGCCTCGACGTCCTGTAATTTTCAACTGGAAATTGGATCTGCACACATGAATGTGTAGAGTGATCATGGTATATTCCTATTAACTTAGTTACGTCAAAAGTGCCAATATTTTATAGATTGATTGACATGTATAAGCAATGAAAAAATTTCTATTAAAAAACTTTTTATCTTATACCTATATATAATTTTTTTCTAAAAACCGAATAAAAAGAAACTATTTGGTTTGTCTATACTCTATTACAATTGTTCCTCAATTGTTTCTCAATTACATTTTTATTTTAAGTATCACGTAAGGTATTTTAATAAATTAATACTTGCAACATTTAATCTATTAATATTTTGAGCAGAAAATTTGGTAAATATTTACGTTAATTGCGTGAATTTATCGGATGTTGTAGCAAGGTGAATTTATCGATAAAATGCAGCATAACTTCGCTACATTGAATTTAAAATTTAAAACTCATTATAATAACTTATCATCATTGTCGCTGAAGTATAAGCATTTTATCCACACTTCAGAAAAACAGGTCATGGGGAATATCGGAAATGTTATCAATACGTCTCGTTTCCCTGAAAGAACATTCAATGACAATATCTCTTTACAAACGGCCGATATTTAGTTTTTGCGGATAGCTATGGGCGTTTTAACTCTACAAATAGATTTCCTCTCTTTTCGAGTTAAAAAATCGTCAAACACCCTGCGGCTTAATTCCTGTGTCAATAAGATAGATGCTTTTTTTGCAATGTTACAGCAACATTAAACGTTATTAAGCCACACTTTTACCGAAAATTTTGTTTCTAAATAAATGTATATTATTAAATATACATGTATATAGAATTAATTATTTTATATCTTTATATATATAACGTTTTTATATTAAGCACAATTATATTAAATCCTACTTTGGGGGAACAATATGTATAAATAATGTAATAATTTTTTTAATATTTAAACATTTTATCAAATCGCTTATACGATCACGAGGGATTAATAATGAAAGCTTAATGACAAGAATAATTAATGAGAATCTGAAAATTCACCAACATAAATTGCACAGTGGCGAGTACGAGTCAGCATTGGTGCTATATCATCGAGCATCTATTGTGTGTCCGCACGACAGCAGCCACAGTGTGGCAGCGCGACGTGTCGCGGCAACGATAAGCTCGTGGAATAAATCGGAAAAAAGTTCGGCAAGGGATGATGCAATTTCGAGGGTGACTTCAAGTCACGAGAATGCGGCACTCAAAGCGTGTGATGCTACGAAGTCTTTTGATAATCTATCGATTATCCCTGATGTCCTCAAGTAAGAATAGATGAATTAGCTCATATAGATGATATCCGCAAGGTATTCCAAAAACGCGGATTATAATTAATTTTACAGATTTCTTTACAAATTTTTTAAAGCCGATATTCTATTACTTCAATCTTTTGACATTCAAGATTAATTATAGCAATTACATCTTGAAATAAAATTTGAATTAAAATTAAAGTTGAGGAAAAATAAAGTTTCCTTCGATTTAAAGCAAATAATAGAGTGGTGCTATTTAATTGTACTTTAAAAATTTAGTTTGACAAAAGATCTTTATCTTCGATGATTTAAAACTTGAATATTATTAAGTGTCTCGATGCTTCAATCGAAGAATTTTTCTGTCCCTCTTCAGATATCTCGATAGCCGAAAGAAGACTTCCCACAAGATTTCCCCACCGTTGACCACCAAACTAATTCGATGCAGAACGATGTTGAAGCACGTCAATAGTCGCGCCAACGCCATGCTGAAGAATTTAAAAGTTTATTTCAACGCTGGCAAAATGAAGATTTCCCTGAGACTCGCCGAGGATTTGCTAACATTATCTTCCAGCTTGGAGGATTCTTGTCGGTATAGAATACCGGCGTACCGATATTTATCTCTGATCCACACGGCCTTGGGAAGACATGATCGAGCGTGTAGCAACGTCGCCATGATGGTGCGGCTGTCGAAGAACACTAACGACGTCGTTCTCCTGTCGCATGCTCTTGTGACGCTGGGCAAGGTGCATCTCAGCTTCGGCCATTTGGAAGCCGCAGCACGAGTCTTAGAAAATCTGTCAATCCACGTCGACCATCCGGTGCCGCGAGCCTGGGTGCACCACGAGATTGGACGCTGCCATTTGGAGACGGGGAAGTACGTCAAGGCGTTGCGCAAAGCGACACAGTGTCGGGAATGCGCGGAGGAGGCGAACTCGAAGAAGTGGACCTTCCACGCCGACCTGCTGCGGGCGCAGTGCCTGACGATGCTGGGTCGTTTTGCCGGTGATGACTCTATTTCTCAAACTGTCGTTCCAAGTCTTTCCAAGAGCATCCCCTTTCTTCTTCTTGGCCCAATTTCTTAGCCGAACGAGTCCTCTGCGCGAGCAAAATTGCGATGCGCCGCTACCAGATATCACATATCTTTCCTTTTTGTCGAATTTTCAGCAAAGCTTTCAAAAATTGACTTCTAACCTTTGGATTTTTAGGGAATTGTGTGACTGAGCTAAAAAAGACTAACAAAAAAGAAAAGACGAAAGGAAAGAGGAGCAGAGTGAAAAATATAACACTTTTCTCTGACGTATACGCTGACATTTTTATCACGAGGAATTTTTATTTCACTGTGTCTGTGAGAAAGTGTCAAAATAGATCGTAGACCACGGTGAAATAGCTGTAAACAGCTAAGATATGGTCAAATTGCAGTAAAAAATACGAAAAAACTATTTTAAGAATGAGATCAAATTAATATATATACATCTATATCCTGCAGTTTTTAAATGTTCAATTTAATATATTTATTCACATACATATATTTAATTGCTTTAACGAAATTACGTAGCAATTTAAGAAACGTTAGATCCGTTCGTTTAGGTACGGATAAAATGTTCGGACAAAATTATGGAAAGAAAGTTCAGTACACGATCGTCTCTAAGATGAGCTCTACTTCACACAGAGGCCCTCGAGGAGCTGCAAATCGCCGCAAAGATCAGCGAGGAAGAGGGTGACACGCCGACGCTGTCTTACATTCGAGATCTAATCGAACAGCTGAATCGTGCTCTGCGTGAAGTCACGTTCGGCGAGGATCGATGCTCCAAAGGTATTCTTCGAAGGTTATCGCCGCGATGCGAAGAGTCTGGACTATCCGAGGGGGATGAGGCGATAACAAGTTCGGGAATTAGGAGAACGATGCGCAGCAAGGACAACGACGCTTTAACGCCGTCATTCTACTCCGACTGTCTGGAGGACGATATCCTCGATCGTCGCGATATAGGTATTAAGTAGTTGCGGGACAGATTTATTGAGGGGATTTCAAACTTTTTGTGTCTGTCGAGAAATTTAAAAATATTGTTCGAAAAAGCGATCCACGGATAAACTTAATTCTGTTATTTTAACAAAGTAATATTCGCGGGTCGGTACGAAAGCAATGCCTCTTAATTTTTTTTTCTCAGAAAATTTTATTTCTGGAACTTTGGTGTTTATATGAGTTTAATCTTACATTTTTATAGTACACATTTATTATTTTTCCACATAATCGCCATCTTTTTCTATACACTTTTGCCATGTGTGAATCAGATGCTGTATATTAGTGCAGTAAAAGTCTGCTTTTATTATTGAGGGTTCGATGAACACTTTTCTTTAACTCATCGTCATCTGAAAAATGATGTCCACGAAGTTTATCTTTTAATGGGCCGAAGAGGTGATATCAGAGGGTGCCAGACTATGGGAAGGATGGGGAAGAACAGTCTATTGCAGTTTGTCCGGATCAGGCACCTTCTGATTATCACCTCTTTGGGCCATTAAAAGGTACCTACACTTCGTGGACACCATTTTTTCAGATGACGATGAGCTGAAGAAAAGTGTTCATCGAGCCCTCAAGAATAAAAGCAAGGACTTTTACCGCACTGGTATACAGCATCTGATTCACACATGGCAAAAGTGTATAGAAAAAGATGGCGATTATGTGGAAAAATAATTAATGTGTACTATAAAGATGTAAGATTAAACTCATGTAAACACCAAAGTTCCAGAAATAAAATTTTCTAAGAAAAAAATTAGAAGGCATTACTTTCGTACCGACCCTCGTATATGCACAGCAAACTGAACTTTTTGGAA
This sequence comes from Leptothorax acervorum, assembly GCA_035220615.1. Classification (NCBI taxonomy): domain Eukaryota; kingdom Metazoa; phylum Arthropoda; class Insecta; order Hymenoptera; family Formicidae; genus Leptothorax; species Leptothorax acervorum. The sequence goes on along the minus strand of JASTWQ010000046.1, from coordinate 93,745 downwards.
AAATCGAAAAATTATTTGAAGAACCATAAAGATATTGAGTTCCGTTTTTCGGATGCGTAAGCTGATCTTATCACTGTAATATGTAAAATCCCGCATTATTCTACGCGAGATTAAAATAACTATGTATTTTATTTCTTTTATTAATTAATTAATAACATGCTTAATTTTTTATTTATTATTGTTACATTGTCGAAAATAGACGTTATAAATAATAAAAAGCTTCAAATTTTATTCAACGACATTAATGCAGAGTCAAACTCAAGTTCACTGGACAGTACCACGTCCTGCAGAAGCAAAAGTACTAACTTGACGTACGTGATCGACTCTCGTACGGACGTTTCATGCAGAGGCAAGCTCGACGGAATGAGAATATGCGACGACGAACTTTTGTCACGCGAGTCGCACATGACATTCCGAACGTGTTACAAAGAGTCCAGCCACTTCATCGACGAAGACAAAGCGTCGGTCTCTTTAAAACAACCAATCGCGACGTGCTCCAGTAATGTCGAAACGAGCTGCGGACAAGCTGAATGCGATACATTCAGGATTTCGAGATCCCGCGAGGACGAATGGCGTAACTTTGATACCGTTATTGGCAAAACGCGCTACGACACCGTCGCTGGAACATCGCGCGGCCATTTGTCACTCGATGAAATGAAAAAGCAGAACAGCGATGAGGAATCCTTCGTTCGCAAAGCATTTTCCAGTTTCGAAGTATCAACCTAAAACTAAACTCGCTAGAACTATAGAGAAGGATGTTTGGAATTGCACTACGACAAAATTATGACGAAAAATCAAAGGGGTATGTCGTAGCAGTTACAAACACAACAAAAAAATCTTTAACTTTCCTATTCTCTTTAACAATAACTTTGAAATTCAATTATTGATCATAAAACGGAGAATAATCGCCATAATAAATCGGAGATGGAGCGAAAACATAATTTGTGAACTGTCTACCACAACGCTCGCGTTGAATGCGTTTCTCTTTACTTTTTTAAATATTCACGTCTGATTGCATAGTGTCCATCCAGAACGCATCAAGTCGTGCTTTATTCACTCGTTCGAGGTGTATCGCGTGTGTAATTGTGCATCGCCGAATGAAATGCCAGGCGACCGTAGTCGTCCTGTTAATGAGAGCGCGCAATCATAAATTAGCTGTGTTTTTTCCTCTGCTGTTCGTATTCAACATCGAAATGTGAAATTGAAACGTGTGATATAGAACGATGAACAACCTCTACCATTTACCACTCTATTATCTGTTCGTTTCTTTTTATTCTTTTTTTGTAACAATTGAATATTGCAAAATTCTTCAATCTCTTTTTTGTAAAAAAAAAAATAATTGACTATTCTGCGCTAGTTCAAATTGAATTTTCGCCAAATTTTCAAATAAAGGAAAAAAGTATTTAGATAATATTTATGCGATAACTATACACACACATATATCATGGAATGACATTATGGCCAGTATTCATAGTCGGATCTTATATTTAAGATCATCTTAAGTACAATCTTAAGATGTCATAAACCAATCAAAGTCGTATTAGAGTCTTGAAACACTACTTAATACGGTCTTGAAATAAGATCCAACTATGAATACCGACTCTATAAGTATGTTATTGGTATTTCTATGCATTTGTGTTATTTTTAATATTTTTAAAAGAGTTTTTTATATATTCAGATACTGCAGTTTGAAAAGACATTGCTTTGAAACGCATTTGTTCAAAATGTGTATGTGCTACAAAGCGTTTAAATTATAAAAAGTCAGCTGTGTAAAAATCGTGCGATAAACAAACCAGCACATGTCGCGAAAACGAATGAGTTTATTTAAACGCGTTTATCGCGCTCGCGAGGATATACGTATCTGTGTATACCTCGCCAAAATTCAACCGAATTCGATGTCAAAGGGTGAAGCGACGTGGAAGGTATCAGCGTCGAAGAGCAATCCACGCGTGTAGGCGTGACAGCTCGTCTACATAGCATGTAAAATATGAAAGGAATGGAGAAAAATACGATGGTGAGGAAGAGGAGAGGAGGGTGCGAGGTTCTAAAAGCTACCTGTTGAGCTATCTACGTGTTCTCGGCAGGCCTCTTTGTCGAGCTGCCAAGATGGCGAAGAAAATAAGTCGGGGCACGCGAGAGTTTACAATATGCGAAACCGCGATTGCGACCTCAGCTGCGGATTCAAGTTGCGACTAGCTGCACATTTCAAAACTCCGTAATAAAGTAATTATTTTCAGGCGAGATCGGAGCACTTTAAATTTAGTTACGCGATGTAAAACAAAATTCCAATTCCACAAACTCGTTATACGCATTTTTATCACATAAAATTGCTCCGCTAAAAATTATTGCAATACGAAAATATAATATCTCTAATATTATAAAATTATTAATATGTTCACAAAATTAATAAAATAAAATAAAATTTTATACTAATCAAAGGTTTATATAAAATTAAATCTTTAAAAAAGTTAAATTAATGCAAATAATTGACGAGACATTGTAATTGCATTGTAAATTGTAATAAAATTTTGAGAGAGAGAAAGAGAGAATTTATTTTAAATAATCGTTATCAAAAAATGCAAACAGAAATCTGGAACACTTTGTATATTATTCCGTATTCGCTTGTACAAAATTGCATTTTTGAATCTCTAAAAAGAAAATGAAAGAAAGTCAGACATAATAGTCTGATTTCTGTAGACAAGAAATTATCTCGTTGTTATTCAATTCGCATACGTTGTGTAAATAGCAACGTCTCGGTCTTCGCACGATTTGTCCTGACTCGAGTGGAAAAAACCAGACACTGGGTCGTATGAATAAAAGGTAACCACTGTTGCTTTTACTTATCGCAGAAACTGCTGCTGAAAATGTAAATAAACGTAGAACATTTGTTCAGAGCGCTTATCTTTAAGAAAATTATAAAGTAAACGCTTTTGCAAGTAACAAGTTGTAACAAATGGTGTAGAAACACGCGAGTAAAAGGAAGCTTTATCTGCAAAGCTGAACCTGCGGCTACGTGTCACGGCGACGATCACGGAAGATGTTAACATCGATCGATTGCCTCGCAAAAAGCAAAGAATTATTCGTAGAGTATGGTTTTGTCTCGTACATTTACCTCGAAACAAATGCTAATTGTTACTCTTATCTCCTTCGCCTCCCCTCAGAGAATACTCGCATCTTCCTTATCTACATGACCCAGTGTATAAAATCAGATTCTGCCGTTTCTCGTCGCACATGAATGCGCACGACCACCGTAGGGGAAAATATATCGACCGGAAGCCAACAATAGTTTCGTTAAAACACCCCGCTCGGGAGTGTCGACAAATTAGTCGAGTAGGACAATTCTCAAAAGGGTTCCTATTTTCCACTCATCCCTCCAATTCGCGCTAAATCCAACAGCGTACAATAAATCCCCATTAACCTCTGCCGAGTTTTATTTTAAGTACCGACACGTGTGGCCGCTTAGACTGACCGATGTTCTCCAGGTCGGATTTAATCAACTGATTTTTCTTCTCTTCCTAGCAACGAGCTTCATCGCAACGAGCTAGGCAACGGGGAATCATTTCGCGAGAAGAAGGGGACCTCCCGGCTTCATTTCGCGAATGCGGTTAAAACCATCTCTTCAACTTTAACTCGCCGGTCGGGAATGTGCGCCTTCCCTTGCACAGCGTGTATCTCAAACTGAGATTCCGAGTTTCTTGTTAACTCGTTCAGACAGAATTTAATCATGTCCGTAAAGAACAATGAACGTATATTACTTTAACTTCGGATTAAAAGAAATTATCATGTCCTGTTAAAAATATAACAGTGGCAAAGTATCGAAACTCTTTCAAGAATTAAATAGAATGCCTTTATCACCCTTTCAGCCATTTCGAATTTTATTGTATGCAGCAGTGTGTGGAGCATATTCTACGCGCAAAATTGATATAGAGGATTTAGCTATAACACATTTTCTATTGATGGCTAAAGCTGTATAAATGGAATCTCAACTCCAGAGAGATTTATGAAAATCTTATATTATACTAAAATTCTTGTGGTTGCTTATTTTTATTCACTGCAAGTTCCTATGTCGTCCGTTCCTATATCGGCCGTATTTCATTGTCAAGATATCGAAATGTCTGCGGTCAAAACTATTTTTGCCATTGGGTTCCGTTACCACCGCATGAATTATGGCTGCAATCCAGATACAGTTCGATATTGTAAGATATGTGTAACAAGTTTTCTCTTTTATATGTATATGTTTTTAAATTGCCTATTCTAGATATGCTCGATTATATGTATACGACAGAAACAAAATAAAAGAGAATAAATAAAGGATCACTTTTTGTAAGACTTTTTATATTTCTATAAAATATAACAGTGGATTATAATTGTTTATCATGCAGTTAGCAAATCACAAAACCTGAATAAAATAGTAACAAAATAATAAATTTGGCACAAACACGTGAATAAAATAATAATAAAATAATGTAACACGCTCAATGTTGTACCGACAAAATTCGAAATGGCTGAAAGATTGATAAAGCCATTCTATTTAACTATTGAAAGAGTTTCGATACAAATTTGCCACTGTTATATATTTTTAATAAGACATGTGATAATATCTTTCCGTCCAAAGCTAAAATACTATACATTTTTTGTTTTTTACGGACATGTTGATATATGTATTAATATTTCCAGGCTGGATTTTAGTTATATGTCTGCAGTAGTAAAGTTCCACAATCGTTATTGCGGTTGTGCCGCGATACGATTTAATGGAACGCGAAAAACAGAAACAATAGTTCGAATAAGTCTCATGGTTATGTTTGGAGTTAGAATAATTCATCCGTGGCTTTTACGCGAGCTTTTCGAAACATTAACTTTTACTCTTATCTACGACTGACACGCGGAAGATAGAAGACTTCGTAGCAGCTAAATCGATTTTTGAAGATGCGCCGGTCTGCGAGCGCATGCTGGAACTTCGATAGAACAAAGAAAGATAGAGTCTGCGGGCGGAGGGAGTCACGGTAAAACGAGTGGAGTGATGCGATTAAACCGCGTTAATCTGAAATCTTTATCACTGTTCTAACCGACAACTCAATTAAGGGCCGTAATCGACATTCGTATTACATAGAAAATCAGTGAATTTCCGACTCCGTTATAAAACCTTCGCAGAAATTATCACAGAAAGAAGACGATCGTAAGAAGTTCTTCAAGTATTTAAATAAAATTATGTCAAAAAGAATCAAGTAAAATAAGTAGAAAATAACACGCTATGGCCAAACCCATTCTTGCATACTCAGCGTCCAGTAATTGCCGCGTTGATTTTAACAAGCTTAAATATTAAGCAAAGATAGCGTTTTATGAGCTATAATTCTGCTCTTATCATGAAATACTAAATAAACCTCCAATAAAAGCGCGGAAAATATAGTTTTATTTATAACGCAGTGTCAATTAACAACGAGCAAATCATGCAAACGCTATTATTGGCGTTAATAGAATCTTCTTTATGCATTTTATTTGTGGTTTGATTTTTCTTTCATATCGAGAGACAGTAATTAAAAATATTTGTGCGCTGCACCTGTCACGTGTTTCCGTTTGCAGTCTATAGTGAAAACGGGTCAAAATGTAAAATAATCAGGGTCGCTCGTCCCGCTTTCTAGTTCAAACGATCGCAGGAATAACGCACGGATAACTCAACGAAGCGTCCATTAACCGTGATTGATGAATGCGACGTCATAACTTTTATACATTTCACGTGACATGCATGACCGTTAGAAGAAAATATCAAGGTATTTGCGAAATCTATAAAATAGTATCTAATACATATATGCATAAAATAAATAAAATCTAAAATTTCTTTGTTGCGCGATCTCTATATCAATAAAGAAAGAAATAAATCTATAAGTATAACAATCTGTATACGAAAATTATGAAAAAGAGATGAGAGACAAAGAAGCGTTCACAGTTTTAAATCAATTAAGTCTCATAATTAATCAACACCGCAAGAAGTAGAAAGGTGAGAGCGATTCATTTAGCTTGACTTCCGAGCAAGTGAGAATTAGCGAAAAAATCATTTGCAATCACGACCGGTTGAATCCCCGTGCGGCTTGTCGCTTTCAGAAAGATAAATGGATTTACAGTCGACTTGATAAGTCCATTGTTGATCATGTTAAACGACGCCAATTTGTCCGTTATAATCGCCGTCGTCGAGGATTCCGGATAATCGACGCGATTCAAATTAAGATCATGAAGAATGATCTTTTCCACAATAGGCCATAAAAGCGTAATTTCGATCAGCAAAATTACGTCGGTCGAAAAAGCGCGATAAAGTTTGGTCGCGTGGACCGAATTGTCGATTATTCACGAGCTGCTACAAAATGGAACTACGTAGTACTCGTTCCATATGCAAATGGACTGCGAGACTCGGAATTACGGAAAATTCATAGATTTAAAGTGTCATCTTTTTGTGTAAAGGTCGCTCTTGCGTTTAAAATTAATTTGTTGCCAGAGAAGTCCGATTAATGTTACCTTCGAGCAATGTATAATTAATTTGCTAATTTATTATAGTAATGTATAATTAATTTGCTAAATATTTACCCACAGCATAATATATGTATTATTTGCTTTTTATAATGTTTATAATAATGTCTATTGTGCAAAATCTTTGCAATTAAAAATTATTAAAAACAATTAAAATAATTTGAAATTATAACTGATACCTACTCGGAAGTATAAATTGTAAAATTTATAAAATATGACTCTATTTTCTTTTATCTTAACTTTCAATAATAATCATTAGAAAGTATTCAGTTACAATATTGCTAACTTCGTGATCTCGCTATCAATCGCTATTAATCGCTAGCAAACACGAGTTGCTTCTTGCGATGGCTGTAATTTACAAGAATCCAAACTATGTACGAACTACTTTCGTGTGGCTTGATCGACCGCTTGAGTAAAGTCGTGCTTCCTCGGACAAGCTGGCTTTCTCAAGCGGTAAAATTGTCGCCGAATAACTTCTGACGTGCCCCTATACTTGGAGATAGAAATCGAGCGAAGGAGCAAAATTGAACGAAAGGGTTCGACGTGTCGCGTCGCGAGAAATTGCATCCACGTTTGAAAGCTTTGAATATTTGAATAAATCTCGCGAACAGGATTACAAAATGGTCGAATCGAATATTCCAACGTTTCGGATAAACTTAAATTTCGGAATGCTATATTTTAGACATTCGATTGTTAAGTGTTAAATTATATTATCTGTTGATCCGAAAGTATCTTGACTTTCTTTGTTTCCAGGACATTTTCCCATTAAGTGCATTCATCTTGCATCCATTGTTGAATCCATGGAATCTATTGTTTTCAGGAAAATCCATGTATTGTTTCGCATGTCGCTCAGCTATTGCTGATTCTCCGGTGCAAAGGTATCGTTAAAAGATACTGCGACCATTTTTCAAAGTGTCATCGCAGCCCGCTAAAAATACACGGTAGCGTCTTTCACGAATATGCTATAAGTATGCAATATACTTGGCATTTGAAGACGCTGGCTCGCGTCTATTGATAATGGGAGATGTTTGTCGGGATTTATGAGGATGTACGGTAGCGAAAAGAAACGAAGTCTCATCGTCGTCGCTTCTTGGATAAAAGAGAAAGATCAGCAAAGTGAGCAGGAAGAAAACTTGCGAAGTCGATATCGTTGGGAAATCGGGCAACGAATGCCTCGTTTCCTCGACTCTCAGTTTCTCCTTGTCCAACTGATATTCGTTGGATTTTGTCAGGCTTGGATATAAAGATAAAGAACAATCCAGCTTTTCTATTTCAAAAAACTGTTCGCTTTGTATATCTGCTCGAGAGCTATCTGCAAAAATATCGCGTCTGAAAGACTGATGAGGCTTCCGACATCCAAAAACAATCGCCTTTACCACAGCGACCGATGAAAATGTTGTGTCTCCGTTTTTATTATCCCGAAGTGGAAGAACACACGGCGGGAGAGAAATATGGCTCGTGTAAAAAGATGAAATATACCGTGTAAAAATATGGACTGTAGGATTTTTCTTTACACGCGCCAGCAGCCTCGCACAAATGTGGCACGTGTTCCGATCGGATACCATGAAATTCAAATATAACGTTCCTTTAAATCTGTTTCGTTTCAGTAAAGAGATCTATGAAATCAGGGCATCTCCGCGTGCATCATTAAAGACAGCCGCGAGAGTAGAGCTAACGAATTCTGGCTAGCTCATAAATTCAGTAGCGTTAGAAATTTATATGCCAACGTCTCGTTGCTTCGCAGAGCTACTCGGTTGCGCATCATTAAATAGGATAAGAAACTAGGTAATGTGTGAATTTGATTTAAAGAAGAGATGATGAAGCGCGAGTGAGACGTGAAAAACTGAATCATATAATCTAAAACTGACTGTGATATTTACGCCAATAAATTTTTGGAGAAAATAAGAACTCTGTGAAACGAAAGTAAAAAAAGATTAAGTCGGTCATATGTACAATTTTGTTCATTTAATACTGCTCATATCGCAATCGTTTGAATTGATAAATCGTAAAAATAGTGACGGTGGGTCAAAAGGTAACAGTGAAATGACCGACTTTCAATTGGCAAACAGAAAGAAAAATGCGCGCAGTCGGCACGAAACAAGTGAAAATCGATAACGATTTTCCTAAAAAAAAATCAGTATCGGCGGAAAATCTCGAGGCCGAAGATTGCCGTTAAAAAAAAATACAAAAAACCAGACGAGAGAGTTGCAACTTATTCCGTTAGCGTTTCACCGTGAAGAGAACAGGAGGAGAAAGCGGGGCAAACACGAAATAAATTGCAATGCCTGTGATCCCTCCGAGATTTTCAATCGCCATTAGCTTGGACGGAAACTGATATTGATTATACTTCGTAAAACCTCAACATTGTTCGAGCGATGCTTGAATGGGATATCATAATATAATGCGAATAACCAGAAGAACAACGCGAAGATAATGCATTAATTTCCATTTGCGTAATTTAATCTGACATTACGAAAAAACCTCGCAATAGTCAGAATTTCGAAGCCATCAATTACAATTAATCATGCCGTATAAAAGAGTGTCATTTATTCTATATCGCAGTAATTACGGCGGAGCGTTGTAATGACTTACGCAAACTGTTTAAGCACCGTTGTTGATTTTCGAACGATTTAATAAGTAATAAATCATCGGCGGACGCGAGCGTTCGGATACATCATCGTTCAGCGAAGCGTATATTCGAATATTTCACCATTTTATCGTTGTTCAAACACACAAATACACACGAACACGCATGCATGATGCATATTATCTGCAATGCAAAATGCATCGGCGTCGAAGTTTCCCCTCGCACACTGTGTGTTTGATCTATCAGGGGTAGTATCGATAGATACGAAGCTTCGCGAGACGTCACTTTTGTCGGGACGATCGATTTCTCGTGTAATACTCCAATGGCGCTGTTTATACGCGCAAACGCGGCTCTCTCTTAGAGCGCCGTATCTTCAATTTAATATTTACATAAGCATCGGCGCATATGCATATACAGGAAGTTCTCCACGTTCTCCAGAATATGGAATATTTTTTATAAGTAATGCCTCTCTTTTTCTTGTATATATTCGTAAAAATAGGTCGAGCGAAATCGGCGATTCCACGTCAAGAGGAATCGAAATAAATCGAAACCGATAGACCGGAAGATGACGTGACGCTCTATCGGTTTAGAAACAAAAATGGTACGCTATTAAAATTCGATCGAACCGAACTTTGAAGGAAGAAAGAAGCCAGCACTCACGGAAGCCATTATTCGTTGCGAATTTTTAATATTCAACATTAAATATTTTAGTAATTTAAACTGTGATGTATAAAAAGTGAATGTATGAATTTTTAAACAAAGAAAGTTTTATTGCTATCTTGCGATTAAATGTTACTTTAAATTTCGCGTATGCGCGTTAGTAATTATTTAAAAATAAAATAAAATATTGTAGTTATGTAATCATAAACATATTATAAAAATACACCAAATGTATTACATAATTATTATTCACAATAATTTTTCTTTCGCGAGCGCGGATATTTTCCATTCGAAATTGCCTTTCAACCATCAGCTGTAGTATCAAAGATACGGTGTCCCCATCAAAAATATTCAATATCGCAAGCATCGTTAGACGCAACCTAGTTTTTGTAAAATTCCACGCGTACTCTTTTTTGTGGTTATGCATTTCGCTTATCAAAATATTTTCTTAGCAAAGAGACTCGCGCAGCTAGCGATTAAATTGCTTTCCGACATATTCCAACCCTTTGGCCGCTCTCGCGTGCGTCGAACGTAAATTCTTCATTACCGCTAAGTACTTATTCTGTGAATGTACTTAGAGGTATAGTACGTTATCCAGCGGTCGGGTATATTTCTCAAATATTTGTTCACGCGGCAATATCTGTCCGATTACTTTGTCTTGGGAATATGCATAAAAACCATCAAATCGAATTCAATTAGAAAATCCAATCGGCATACACTTAAGGTAAATTATCCAGCCAAAGTACATACACTTTTAACTGCTGAAATAATATGTATATTTGGAAAGATAAATTCCAGGCATGAGTGCGCGCTTCCTGAATCGCGAAAGAATTATAATGGGTACGTTACGCAACGAAAATAGAACGAGGTACTCCATAATAAGGTATACGTAATACGTTAAATTCAGCTAATGCGTTCCAAGGTATTAACTTTATTATCAGATATACTAGACACGTACGTTGCTCAGTACCACATTACGTACTTTTAACGATTATGCGTCAAAATACTTCAAAAATTACGTAAATTTCAAACGTATTCTTGTGGCTTTTGTAATTTCTCTCCGCGTGTTCGATCTTTTTATTTTATCAATCGTGTGTATGTACATCGGGGAAATGCTATTAATAACGACGACGTGATATCCGCTGCCTATGATAGCAAACACTCTTTCTAGCGTCTGGATATTAATAGAGAAAAGTCCGTACAAAGCGCGAAAGAGGCGGAAAAGAAGGCATAAGTGCGCCATTGATCCACGCGTGATTACGGTCATTACGAATATCGGACTCGGTGTGCACCGTTCTTTACAAACTAAAGTCCAACATACGTAATACACATTTCCGCTTTTAATACGCACTTATAAATTCTGAAGGATTCGGAAATAAGACTACGTAAAGTTCACCAAGTTCAGATGCGACGTAAACTCCTCGCAGAACTAACTTAATGCTTGCACAAAAAAATGAACATGAATAGAATGCAAACAACTTTTAACACTCCCTAAAAATATTTCTACTAAACAGATTTCTAGAATAATATGCAAGTTAAAAAATTTTATTCTCATTTTTTTCCAGAAGGGTTGCCCTAGAAAACAGCATTTGCATTAAAATATCATAAAAGGAGAGAATTGCTCGAAGCGGTTTGAAGAGCCGTGCGCATGTCCGCCGCGAATTGACCCGTTCTGTAAAATTTGGTGTAATTTCATTATGCGTTTAATTTAGCATGCATGACCGTCGCGTGTGTGCACGTATCTAGTTTACAAATATTTTTCCATGTTGCTGATTCAGCAAAATGATCGGTGAATCCGACAAGCTGAAAAAGCGTTTCAGATTTCTACGTATTTCTATATTTACTATCTTCTATAACTATTAAAACTTTGCTGTAATTGGAAATTTTCTAAAAATTAGCTTCCTCCAATGTTAGTATAAATATCAGGTGAGTATAATATAAATAGTATCTACTTGAAAATATCCGCCTTGAAATTTGTTAAGTAGCGGTGTATATGACAACTCGATTTGTGTTTGCGTAACATTTGACGAATGTTTTCGTTCCATTTTATTCTCATGAAATTTTCAGATTTTACAGGATTTTAAATCCGCGAAATCATGTCCACTTATAAAAATAGACCTGAGACAAAAAAGTATCCACGTTTCATACCTCGCTTTTAAAAGACCCGGTATAATTTATATGTATAAGATTCATCCATTTCATTCGCAATAATGGAAGTGTCATATAGTGCGTGACGCGCGACGGTGTCCATAATTTGTGGTGGACGTCCGTTGCGTGCAATTTTCAAACTTTATGATAAATCGCTATTATAACACACGGCACGTCTCGAACAGCCGGAGCACGAGGATAAGATGTTTTATATACCGTGACATATCGCATACATAGCTGGTCCGCGCTCTTATATTTTCCAAGCGAAAAAACGCCGTCGAGCAATTTTTTGCGTTTTGCCCGGTTTTTCTTTTGCATAAAGAGCCTAGAGGTACGTTATTCCAGAAAAAGTTCTCTCGCTGAAGAAACAAACTCTTAATAATGTACCTAAGGGAAATTCTATTCAATTTGTCTCGGCGAGTAGCTATCAGACATGGAAAGCATCAGACATGACTGGATAATTGCGTGTAATCAATGCATCTCGCTTAAATGGTCGATTAGTCGGTATCGAAGGTTGTGTGGAGAATAGACAATCCATTGTATATTTGCATAATTACGATTCGCCTATTTGGGAGAACAATACGCTTATATATACGTGAACATTCTATTGGCTCTCGATATACAAACTAGTTCTGCTTTTGCAGTAACGTTGCAATGTGAAAAGTGCAGTTGAATAAAGAAAGTGAAAAATTTCGCTAAAGCTTTTCCGCTAAAATGTCAGTATTTATCTCATCCGCCGCGTATGATGGTATGATATATCGCAGTCATATGAATTAGAGTGATGCACTTTGGATTTCAATGTGAAAAAGAAGATTACTATCATAAATCCTCTTCTCTGAACTACAAAAGCGCTTTGCCGCAAAAAAGAGATAAGTAATGCGCAATATATGAGAATAAATATAGCACTGACATATTTTCTGATATTAAACCGATAATCGTCGTAGAGTTTATTAAAAGCGTGCGATAATTGCCTAATATATCATTATACATTTATAATATTCTGAAGAAGTTGCGGTATTAATGTCACTGGGAAATATTGCTGCGTCATCCAGCATCTGGATTAAACCAACCGTGGCCACATAATCATGTAGTTTCAGGCAGTCACGATTCGCGTGGCTGCTGTCACGTAGATGAAAATGATCTAGCCACCGGCTGACGGGGGTCTCGTCCCTACGAACTTATTTCAGTATTCACCAACACAGCTGCGAACAGCACCCACGCCTTTATCTCCTCCAGCTGGCAGCGGCGTGCACGGCGTGTGCAGGTGAGTATTGATCGTCGCGGAAGTACGGCAGGGACGAACGGCAGGCGAAGAAACGGCCGAATGTAGGTAAACGGACGCGAGGCGATATACGCGCGGGGATAAATGCGTGGACAGACCAATCGAAGGAGTCGAGGGAGAAAAAAAGCGATTTATTTGCGGGAAATCTAGGTCGGTCTCTGTTCGATGACGGTCGACCGGAGCGGAGCAACAGGCGACCTGTAGATTTCGAGAGGGACTATTAAGGCATCGGTGCGCGAATGGATCAGGCGGGTCCACAACGTATGTTAGTCCTTATAAATGCTTCCATATTTATTAAGTATTTCTTCTATATATATATATCTTTTCTCGAAACGAACTTGGACGTTCGTGTGTCGTGATTACTCGCGGTAAAGAACCGCCGAGAAAGCGAGCGACGCTGAGCGACATTGGCTGATATACCCTATATTTCAACTAATTTATTAAAATTTCTTATTTGACATTGTATAATATAATATTTGCAGATACAAATCTCATCAGTTTAGTTGTGAAGCATAGTTATCCATTTTCCTAATTACTTTTTTATCTCACTTTATTTTATTATCGTTTTGACTGCTATTACAATTGTAGAAAGTATGATACAATACATGTCAATACGCAGACATGTTTAAAAAATAACTATCTAGCGTTAAGGCTCTTATGTCGATCAATGCACGGCGTTGTGCAAAAAGTACGAGATAATTCGCTGAATTTTTTGTCCCGGAGGTACAAGTGGCGTGTAAATTAATACCGACGTAATTCTGGTTTGAGTTTAATTTCTGTCGCGCCGCAGATACTGAAAAAATCCACCTTGCACCGATCGCAGTTTTTTTTTCGCACGAGTAAATATATAGAGATCATTTTCCTGTATGCGTAATATCGAAAATCTGAATTCATTGAATATTTATTGGTCCCAATCCCCGTGAATGGCGCGTTATACATTGTAGATCTACATATATATGGCAAGTGTATAGACGAATAGCAGCTACAATTCACTCTCGCAAAGTTTAACCGATATAGTTATAGTCTATAAGAATTTGATATATATGAGGTACATGTAATACAAAAACATATTATAAAACAATTTACGGCAGTTAGAGATAATTTACTGGTAATTTTCTTTATTACTTCAAATATCTTCTTATCGTTACTAAAATTAGATAGTTTACTTTCGATGTAAATTTTTACTCGTAAAAAACAAGTCTTGGATATAAAGATGTATATATTTTTAACAATAGGATTGGCTCGTTTATCGATATTCTGTAACCGGTTATTCGCTCATGCATACATATGTTTCTGATTCCGCTGACAGTGCATTACACTGAATTGCGAGCAATGGTGGATGCATACAATTCGGAGTATAAGGCATGATCGATGTGCCGTTCCTGCCTTTGTACTCTTGAGGCTGTGAAAGACGAGGTCGTTGACGATCGCCTGTTGCTCCCATTCGCGGCGCGACCTGGTACAACAGAGTCAGAAGGCTGGCAAAGCAGCCTGCAGCTACTTAGCCACGCGACGCTTTGTCTCACTGGCATTCTCCGAGATTATCATGGTGTTAATTTGATAGAAGCATAGATATAGATCTGGTAGAGAGAGAGAAAGAAAGAGAGGGATGCACTTGCAACCTTCCCTCGGGCGTTTCCAAAACAATCAACGTCATACATATTATTACAACGTCGATATATATGTAAATAAAGTTCAAAACAAATGTCAGACATCACAGACATGGATTTGTTATAGGCGATATTACATTTCTTTATATTTATTGTAAAACTTTTTATTATTTATTAAAAAATATTATGCCCTGCGGTTGCGAATAAGTTAATTTCCAATTCAAGCTCTAAAAATCCCACGAGTTTTTTTTATAACTCAACCATAATAAAATTAACTTTAAGTAATTATTGTACATCAAAGGAATGGAAGGTTTATCGATCTCAGTTCTCTTTCACATAACGTTGAATAATGTATGTTGAAAGGATTTGATCAAAAATATATAAGTTTAAAAGCTACTAGTTAAATTTTAGTAAAAGTTAGTACATTAATGATATAAGGAGACAAAGCCTGTAATTTATCGAAGAAGCCTGAGCCAAATTACGAATCGTGCCGAAGCCGAAATAGAGTTAGGATGACCAAGGAACGATCGCGGGAAAACGAGAGCGAAAAAGTCGGTCAAAGGGTGTCACTCCCGGAATTGCATTTTCCTTTGTAACCGCACAAGTGGCAGGTCATCGAGTTCAATCGAGAGGAAAGTTAATTCGTTTGTTTATTCTCGATATCCGATCTCTGGACCTTTTTTATTTTGCGTTCCGTTGCATCTGCAAAACGGAAATAGCTTCGAAAGTTATCATATTCGCGGAATAAGACTGCGACAATAGTAGCAGTTTATTGGAAATGTAATTTAAGATTAAATTTATATTCTAAGACAGATATAGTAGGTGTAAACGTAGGTGTAAACGCCAGGCATAAAGGAGACTGCAAATGAGATTATAACGTGACGTGTCTTACCAAACTGATTTGAAAACTTTTCCCTAGCTAGGCAGTTTTCTTCCTGTTGCGAACCTCGCGAACGTAATGCACTTTTCGAGCTTCCACACTTTATCCGTGTGAATTGCCCAACGACACGGCGAGCGAGTGTGTGCAAAATGAAAGCGGAATTATTTAACTGATGATAATGTTGGGGCTACTACGTGAACTTATATCGTCGAGATTAATTTCTGACGACAAAACTAATTTAACTTGGGCTATAGCTGCGAATAAACGATTCGTTGGCGATACTCCTGCTTACGGCCGCGTTGCAGCCCGGAGTTAAGTTACAACTGCGACACGCCACAACTGCCATCGTATCTAACTGTAATGTGTCAAGGTTACGATTCGCCACCCGGCGGCCTCGCGGGAACTTGCTTAAAGTTGGAGCTTTAACGACCGTAAAGCCATACGCGTGAACGTTTACGTATACCACGTATAGCCAAGATACACGTGTCGAAGCGACACGTTAAATTGATATTTAATCGATTAATACCAAATAATTTATTTCCGTATTTATCTTCAAATTTATTTCCGGTGTTATAGACGAAACACTATCGGGCAAAAATTTCAATGATGAAGATTACGATAAATCATTGAAACGTTGAACGAATAGTCTTGACAATGTTCTATTATTTTAAATAGCAGTTAAGGGAGGTTTCTTTATTCAATTCGGCTTTTTAACAGAAAATTGGCACAATGCGACTATTCATAAAATAAGGGCTAACGTATGCGCCGCCCCGTGGCCTCCATTTAAATTCGACCTGTTTTCTGTTAGATAATAAGAATCGGAGCTTTTCCACTTTAGTCTTTCAGTACGTAAGCAGATTTGCGTAATAAAATTCTCAACTAAAACTGAATAACGTTTGAAATTATTTATCTTGACGGAATTAGAATTTTACATTAATCTAAATTTAATATTATATAATAATAATAGAGATTATAAAAATATGTACTTTAGTATAAAAATATAATATAATATTTTTAAAGAAAAAAGTATGTGCTGGCTTATTTATAAAACGCGAGGGGGAGATTCTATATCTTAATATGCTTATAATAACCAGTTCTTCTTTCCTTAAGAAAAACTCGATCTCGTATCGCTCAAAGATTTTATCGGAAACCCGGGAAAGTCGGGACAACTCGTATAAACTTACGCTTATCTGTGCGCGACAGATCGTCGCGCTATATACGGTAATAAAGCGTTACCACGGAGTGCCATAATTGATTTCGCTATATAACCGTGCGATAATTCGCGCGCTCTCTCACCCAGCGAACAAGCGGTTCCGGGAGTATTGCGAGTTATATTCGCAAATCATGAAAACGTTTTGGCCGCATAACGATCTCGGATCACGTTAATGAGGTCGTTTGCGGCTCGAATCCAAGAGTCTACGGTCGTTCGCGACACTTCGAGTATAAATGTGACCGGACCACACACGGACTCGTACCACTGCCACTCGCCCCATGGTGCACACCCGAGTTCAATCGACCCGAATCGATCCTTATTGTATCCGTTCGATGCAGCCCTGCTTCTATTCATGATTTCAGCCGGGTAATTGAGGTTCTCTTTACGTTAAAAGGGTTACCACACGCACACAATGCTTCACGTGCTCATGAGTAACAGTGAGTTACACATTAATCGACGTTAATGATCGTTGTACTTGATTGTTAGTATACACGTACCGATTCGTCGGTGCTATTGTACGAGCTACTTTTGTACATTGAGCAAAAGTATTTCGGAGGATAATTTCTTTGGCGATAATAACGCGAGGCCATTACTTGTTTTTTCAATTATAAACGTTAAATCTCTTGGTATATCTAAAATGAAATATCCATTTCAAGTTATATCTATCTAAATCGTCGCTGATATTAGCATATTAACGTGCCAAATCATATTCCTGCGAATAATTCCACCTGGACTTACGCTAAAAATAATTAAATTGTGCTTCTAACTTTTTGTAATAATTTTTCCTCTGATAATAGTTAATCTTTTTCCAAGAACCATTGTAAAATCTTGGATACTGCGAAGAGTATTTGTTTTTTAATTAATCCTATTTTCATTCAATGGAATCATATATAGGAATCGGAAAGATGATAATCGCATTATGATCACATATAGAGCCTCCAATGAACAGTAACTACGATTATATGAACATATTCTACCGGGGTATTCGCAGATGGTCCTGAATTCATTGAACGACGGTAATCCCGGGGGAAACTACCGGCAGGAACTCGCGGCTCATGAGGATATTATTCCATCGAATATCTCGCGTGGAGAGTACTTTCGTCTCTCGGGTGTCCACGTTGCAATCGGATGCACTTCGGACACGAACGTTGCGTTTATCCTCGTTTTCAGAAATGTTGGAAGTTATTTTGAAAATCCATTTACCACGGAGGAACGTAGGAACGGAATGCGATAAACGAATAGCCCTTTGCGGTCCAAGATACTTTCCTCGCTTCGTTTCAGCCAGTTTCCGCCAAGTCCGACGCATTCCACGCATTCTTCGTAAATTCTCCACAATTTAACATTTTCATAAATTAAATAAAGCGATATTTATAGCCGCAAATGCGTATTCACAGAGGTGTTAAACGACTTAAATGTCTAAATTAATAATTTAATTGAGATATTATTAATAAAAACGCGTAAAAAAATAGAATAATATAATACAGAATAACGTTTAATTTTTAAAGAGCTTTTATCTTCTAATATTGTTTCTTAACAAAGAAAGATAATTATAATACCGTATTTTGGCCAATTACATCCGCGAAAAGTTTCAAGCTTTTTGGAATGTACGGAGTTACCAAAATTGCCTCATTAGTCTCGGAATGTTCCTCGTTATCCGACTCTTGCAGTTGCACATAATATTGCGAATCAGCGCGACGCGCCCTCGGATACACGCGAAGTTTATTATTGGTCGCGATATATTCGCAGATAAAACGGCACGACGGGGGACGTGACACGCAGCTCGTATTAGCAAAGTTTGCAAATTACTGATCCGACTCGCGCGTCGCATATGTGCAATAATGCGCCTCGAGTAGCCGCCGTGGATAATCGGTTGAGCGGTGTGCATTCGATGGCCCGCTTCGAGTTAGATGCGAACGAGACGAAGCAGCTTAAACTTTTAATTATAGATGCTATATCAATGCGAGGATTCGAGGATATATGGTTACCGGACAAAATTGATGCGTCTGTAAGTTCGCCGCGTAAGCAAACCACGAGTATGCAACGCGCGTGTAGTCGGATTGCAGTCTGCGCGAGATATGGCGTACCTTAATGGCCGCGCAAGGCCGCTGTTATATGATCTCTAGAGACCAACGAGGGAGAATACATTTCCAGCACAATCCGTGAAAAGGGAACCTCGATACGTAGCTTCCGTGAAATGAGTATTTGCAACAGTAACGATTTTTTACGGCACAAAGACGGACGCGTCGTGCCGATGCTGTACGCGAAACAGCATACAATAAAATTTTTTCAACGGATAAATTTAAATAAAATGACCTATATGGGTTTCAAATGTCCTGTATGCATAATTCACTGTCAATCGATATTCTTAACGTGTATCGTGATCGTTACCGTAACTATTAATACTGTTAATGGAAGCGACCCAGTTTTGGTATAATTAATATGAGAGTTACGGCGCTTCGTTTAGATTAATTGAATTCCTCGCGTCGTGATCGTCGTAGCTGTGTAGTGGATGTACCTTTTCTTCACCAGATCGTTGCTACTCAAAGAGGCGCTATGTATCATACTTATCCCGGACTGATTGCCCTGTAGCCGGGTCGAGCTTGCCCATAATCTGTCTTCGGTCGTGGTTACGAATTTCGCGGGTCATGTTGAATGCGTGCAGATTAATGTCGCGGATCATATTTCAGACGTTGGCCGAGTAGTGAGTAGGTGAGCCAGTTAAGAAGGATCAGCTCTCCTCAAGTTGCTGTGCAATCAGTCACTCGGTTGATTGCACGGCAGATTATCCGCTTATCTAACTCCCCTCTTCGCTCCTCTGTAATCGCCGACCGTGTTCTCGTTAAGCCTTAATGCATTATATAACGAACATAATCAACCTTGCGAAAAATCCGATGGAAAACGCCAGGACGTCGTTACGTCTATCAGTGACCTTTGGACAAGCTCCGTTACATGACGGCAGTTTTATTTATAGCTGATCTCATCCCACTGTGTGCGACGCAATGCTTGATGGTAATGCTTGCGGAGGCGGTCTTTTATGGTGCAAGAGGTTACGAGCGATTTATTTAAACTGATGAGTCATTCCATGAATACTAATATTAATTCTTTCGTATTTCCGGATGCTAAATCACATTTGCATGAAATTTCCAATTACCATGTACAAAAGAATATAAAGTGATTTAAATAAATTATACAAAAATATTCGGAACACAAATTTTACGCGAATTTGCGTGAAACGCAGAGTATTGGAATGTCAGTATTTCAATGTTTCTTTCTTTTCATCGTATAAACCATATATTTCTATAATATTTTATATTTGTATTCCCCATGATAAATTTGTAGTATCCACTGTACCTACACATGTACGTACACCAAGGTAAAATAATAAATCTATCTCTCTGTACATCAAAGTAAAACAATGTCTGACCACATACAGACATATACTACTTCGACCCAATATTTCACTTCGCTCGCTTGTTACGTTACACATTGATCGCTATAATTTACAACACGCTAATTAATTAATAATACGTTAATGTCTATTGCTAAATAATTTTATTGATCAAAAACTATCTTGACTCTGAACACAATTATCGGAAAAGATTAATTTCTGAAATGATGCATATCAAGGAGCAATCGAACGGAATAAATTTAAACAACGACACTGAATCTCTGGACAATGTTTATTTCGATGTTCTGAACGAGCTCTCCACCATGTTCAGATATAAACAATGATTTTCGGTTATCATGCCCTTTCGACACGAACTTTGCGCATTTGTCCATAAATCTTTGCACTGATCAGACACAACCACGATGACAAAGATTGTAACATGCTTTGTTGTACCGGCAGCTTATGTAAGTCTTTTTTTTTTATGTTTAAACTCTTCAGAGTTTCTTACGGGGGTGGTTCCCTGTTTTTTCTGTTTAGTGGTCACTAAGTTGGATGTACTAAAGAAGTTTGATTTACCAGACACACATATGCGCGCTACAGCGAGGAGTGTCGGAGTGGAATATCGCGAAATCGTGTGATGTTCACCTTTGTAAGCGCTCGACGTGCGCGTCATGATTTTGATTCTTGACTCATGGTTGATCATGGACCATACAGACTACCTTTCTTTGACTGGACATGTGAGATTTAAGTCGGTTTTTATTTGATATTTTTTATTCGATACTGTTCTTTATTTAAATGTAATAGACATTGTTGTTCTGAAGAAGGCCAAGTAAGGCCGAAACGTAAACATTATATTGCGATTGCGATGCTATTGTAAACTTTTATATATTTTTAAATAAGAACCTATTATTGCTCGTAATATTGGTCGTTCCTCTATTGTTTTAGCGAAAAACTATCTTGTTTTCTGCGAAAGATAAAGAAGTTACATTAGCAACGGTGACATTTAGGTCGAAACTTGAATTTTCTCAGCTGCGGATGTTTCATCTAATTTTAAGTAGTAACCAAGTTACGAGTGCTCGTATAGGCGACCCCAATTTTACGGACTTCGTCGTGCACAGCGTGATATGGCTAGAAGAACCGTGGTTTTGATTCGGAAGCTCTCTTAAGCTCACTCTTTCGCGCGAGCGCGCGTTCAATATAAGTTAACGCGAGAGACGGTCGGCGACGGTTGCTCCCACTTCAACTTTCCCTTCGCATTCTCACCTAGCAAAGAGCTTGGCCACTTAACTCTCGAAGTAGCAGCTAACCACTTCGTTCCATCCCGATTCCGTCGGGCGCGCGATAGCTCTCTCATGTGCCTTTAAAAGTTCAATCTTCCTCGTGCACAGACTCTTCTGTATTATCTTTTTACGCCGCCGACGATTCATCGGTTATCCTTCGTCCTCAAGAGGGTACTTGCGCTTTCTAGATCGCAGAGATTTTAATTTTCCTCTAATCGTCATCCGTAATTCTCTACCGGCGTACCATTAACATTCCTCGTCGTGGCGAACTGTCAATAAAAAGTTTCATTTCAGCATCGTAACCATCTCACCACTCTTCGCATTACACCCGCTGTCACGGCTTCGGGCTTGGGAAAGCTGAATTGCCGCTGAAGACTGTACAGCAGCTGTGATATTGCATGCACGAGATGTCACAGAACCACAGATTTTAATTTTTGCAATTTATTCGGTGTAAATAGAAAGCGGATTTTTATTCAAGGAAAGTTCCACCTGTTGGAACTTTTAATTCCTCAATATTAAATATTTTAATAATTAAGCTTGAAATTAAAATTTAAAAAAAAAAGCTATAATTTAATCTGTACATTTAAATTAAAACGGCTATAATTTAATCTGTAGATGTTTCGTTTATTGTTACGCAAATGACTGATAAACTGGATTTATCAAATCTGATTTGACATTTTTCACTTAAAATCGATTCTAAAGTTTATCCATAAATATTAATAGTTCCTCTCAGAACATTTTATGTACATAAAATAGAAACAATCAAGCTCACAAAAATAAATTAGAGAGTATGTAAAAACATGAGCAAAACATATTATAAGTCCTATACTTGGTTGCTCAATAAAGATCCCTTAAAATACACTACTCTATTCAACAACGGTATTTCTCGCGAAAGTATAGTATAACGTTACTGATCCAGTTTCTGATCCAAGCCGAGCGATCGAGTGTAAAGAGCTGGAAGGAATGAATGGTACGTGTAAAAGAGGCAGCTCTACGCAGAACAACGCAACGAGAAAGAGAGAGAAGGGAAGTTTTGCGCGAGTTAGAATTAGCAATGCGGGCTTGCCGCGGAGCGCGGCGCGCGCTCGTCGGACCTGCGAGAACTTTTGTCAGGAATTTCTATTAACGGTTGCCTACATTGTGCGGATGGGAGTTATGACGATGTATTAAACGGGCCGTGTAGAGTCTACGTTGACGTCGACGTCGGCGAAGTTGCTCGCATAAAACAGGACTCGTTTTCGCAGCAACGAGACTTACCTCAGCTCCCTCGCTCGGTATGTAAAGCGAGTTTAGTTTATTTCGCCATTGTCGCGCGACAAGTTTATGCGTTTAGAGATATACATCCGTGGGAGTACATTGGAATTTTTAGCTGATCGTTGCGGGAGTGGAACAACGATTGCATGTCCCGTTTCGCAAGATCTGATTAAATTCGTCGCGATAATCTTTCCGAGACATGCGCGATTTTGCATGATACGGCAGACATTGCAACATTATTTTATATATATATTTTTTTACTTTTTTTGTAAAGAGAGATGACAATTTAAATGATTTAATACGATACAAATCAGTCATATATCACGAAAAACGGTTTTTCGTATTACAGTGACAAATATCCCGTCGCTGTTGTCAATTAGTAAAAAATCTTCAAACAATTTTATCAACATTTCTGTGGTTTAATATAATTCAGGTTTCAAAAACGCTCGGGTAACTTTCGGTAACCGCGAAGCAACATTCTTCTCCCGTTTCATCGAAGGGTGCAGCATGCGATATTAATAGAGCTTAATTTACCGGATGGATCAATGCATACCATGCGTTCTTCGCGGCTCGGGAAACGTGCCCTCGCAATTGCGCTTCATAACTACGCTGTTACGCCGTTATCGATTTTGCCTGCATTGCGTTCCGCTGCGCTCAGGATCGCCCGGTGCGTTTTCGCATCCGCAAGGATGAGGGAGAGACTAATACCATCTGCAGCTCAGCCGTGTAATCGCGTCGGAATCCGTCGGCGGAGGACGACGCCGGTCAAGGCCGCGACGCCACGCGCCGCGACGGTGATTACTCTCAGAGATGCTCTCGCGATATTTCTTTTAAGTTATACCCTTTGCCTTCGATCCCGAATGTATCTGATATTTATAATCGAGTAATACACGGAGTTTTGCTAGGCCTTCGTATTTTTTCTATAAATGTATCTAAATACAAACAATAATCATTCATTAATTCAACAAGATTTTACAATAGTAAAATATTACAAATCCCATTTTTACGCCAAATCATAAGATTACGTCAGAAACGCTCTTAATAAAGGTGCAATAAAAGTACTCGATATATCCCTTTTGATATCTTCTGTTGTATAAAAAATGTGAATGTGAATGGCACATTGGTGCTCGCAACATATTTATCGCGTAGCTATAGAAGCGTCAAGGCAAAAGGTAATCGAGACGAGAATAAAAGAGAGCCTCAAGTTACTCATGCTCATTTATAAGCTGGGTCAAGGCCAAGGGTAAGGTCTGCCGCGTTATCAGTTCTCATGGGAAATGGAGAAAGCGTCCAATGTCCATGACAATTCAAATGATCTGCAAAACGATTCTTTCGGATCTAGAAGTAAGAATTTAGCGACAGATCGCGTGAAAGACAATTGAAAAT
The DNA here is from genome assembly GCA_035220615.1 of Leptothorax acervorum. Taxonomy (NCBI): domain Eukaryota; kingdom Metazoa; phylum Arthropoda; class Insecta; order Hymenoptera; family Formicidae; genus Leptothorax; species Leptothorax acervorum. The sequence goes on along the minus strand of JASTWQ010000046.1, from coordinate 69,538 downwards.
ATGAGTCTGAATTTTCGCGAAGTCTAAGCTACTATTAGGTATAACCGGAATGAATAAAGTACGGTTGTCCACGATTACAAGAGTCCTTCGGTCCAAGGCCGGTTTCTCTTTTCCTCGAGCTAGCAACATGAAATACGATACCCTTACTTTGGAAAACGACTCGTAGAGTAAAAAATTAAAATAAATGATTAATTAGCTAAAAACTTGATAATAACTTCAAATTAAAGAGGAACAAGGAAAAGTGGGTTAGAGTGAAACGGTTATTTATGCGTGAGTAAAAATTAAAAATTGCGCGAATATATCCCCAATCCACGTATGCTACATTCTTCTCTATGTACTTCAAAATAATAATAAAAACCTAGCATTAAATAATTAATAAGGAGGAAAAAACCAATAATTAAATTAATTACATAAATACAATTTGATAAGAGGTAAAAAAACTAAAAAGAATCCACCTATAAACTTTAAAAAGGTTTAATTACGTAAAAAATTAAAATCGTATAATATTAATTCTCTATCGTTATTTTTTTCTTAAATTCTCTCTTGCTTATAAAAAAAAAAATATTTAGGCTGATTAAAATTTAATCGATTAATTTAAAGAAACTTGTCAAGAACTTGTAAAGAAACTTGTCAAGTAAAAAGTAAGAATAACTCTGATAGTTATTCACGTACGCGTGATTGATCAGGGGGAAAACAAATTATGTCCCTCGTTATCCGTCAAGACCATCGGATTAGTTAAAACGTGCATGCATAATGCGCGCCTTTGACGTAAGCGCGCGAAAATGGTTCGACTAAAAGCGCATATGCACTTTAATCGGTTTATGTCGTTGGCAACGACTCGTTGCAAATGAGTGTATAACTCTAGTATCCATACACATTATGTCGAGCGTGTCATCGTCACGCGTTGAAGAAACTCGGGCTTCATGATAAACACATGTACGAGAGTTTAATTTACCTCACGTTATAATCCGCAATAATGAATACAGAAGTGGTAATATATTAATATGAATAACGTTACGTAACAAGCGAGGTTTGCAATTTACCCAAGCAAAAACCCACTCCGGCTTTTACCGGATTTTCTACCATTTATTTTTACCCGTCTCCAGAACACGACGACAAAATCATGTAATCGGTAAATCGCGCTGATTAAACCGTGCTTTTCGCGTGACAACAAATTTTTTCTTGTAGCAGCCTTTTTCTTAATTTAGAACAGCTTTATATCGAACGGCTTCGGTCAGCTCTAAACGTTTCAATATTTTTCTATCAATTGCAAATTTTTCTCATAAACTTTCTTTTTGTATGATTATATCGCAGTGCACAAAGATTTCAGGGTATTAAGGAACGAAAAACATCGCGTTTTTAGTATGCAACGTACAAGGGACAGAGCTAAAAATAAAATTACTTTGAAATAATTTCCGCCATGTGTTAACTTCAAGCACATAATTCCGCTGTCGTTTCCGGTTTACGGTTATAGCTGCACGAATAATTCCGAGTGTGCCATTCCGACCGCCAGCGGCATGCGCTTAACGGTCACGCAATTGCAATTAGTTTGCCGCGTTTCGAAGTTAGAACTCGTCAAAATGTTTTAACGCGTTTAATATAGAAACGATTAATTTGATGGTATCACCTGTAGAGCCGCTGAAGTGGTTGTGAGAGAAACATCCACCGGCATGGTAAGCTAATTCTGCGTTCCTGTTGTTGAACGAAATACCAGAGCAATAACCGGCACGCGTATCTATTAGCTGTGCTATTCCGCGCTTTAATTAGTGCGCATAGCGCAATAACGCTTCCCGCTGGGCCCCTCAGTCCATTATCGGCATGCTCTTATTTTTATCGATTTAATACGGCGAATGCCATTATTGCGGATTAAATTCATCTGGCTAGTTGAAACGGGGACGATATATACACTGAAAAAAAGGCTTGGTTATAATAATCCAGGCTTGGTGAAATAGTTTCAACTAAACGTTAAGTAATTATGACGAAATAATTTGGTTAATGTTAACATTCCAGGCTTGGTGAAATAGTTTCAACTAAACGTTAAGTAATTATGACAAAATAATTTGGTTAATGTTAACATTATTTGTTAACATTAACCAAATTATTTCGTCATAATCACTTAACGTTTAGTTGAAACTATTTCACCAAGCCTGGATTATTATAATCAAGCCTTTTTTTCAGTATATGTGGCCGACCGATTCTTGCAACAATTCTTTACTTTGATACACGATATATTTTAAACAAATAGCATTTACTATGACTGTTTTAATCCTAAATTCGGTGAAATTAAAAAGTTAAAGATTTTAAATTATATTACGTGTAAAATATAATTATAGCGAAAAGAAATATAATTATACAAGAAAAAATCGTATCTTCTGTTTAACATAATTTTTCGGCACACATCAAGAACTACTGGGGAACTAAAACTATAATAAATAAGAAAGAATTTATTGCGAAAAATATCAATATCTGTGGATTTATACAAGATGCTTATTAACATCAATAATATTGAATTAATTATCAATTTAATAATGTAATATTACATTTCCTGTTTTGATATAGAGCTTTATTTATAAAAGAAAAGTGATCGGCGCGTGGTTCAAAAGCATAAAAGTGGAATATATATTTATAAAGATTGTTATCAGGCATAAAATCCCGTCCAATGGCCGAAAATGTTAATATTTATTTATTCGATTGTCAAAGTTGATCGTTGAAAGAGGGAAAAGTACTCGAGACGAAACTCGCTCATTTCCCTAGCTCGGAGCTGTTTTCTATATAACGTAAATATCGTATTATGACATCCTGTTGAGTCGATAACCGACCAAATATCGTCTGCACACGGTGGGTCAATAATGTATCGCTCTTGCAGGTGTTTGCGCGGAACGATGAAACGAAGATTATTGGAACTGTACGACCGCAATAAGAAACAGACAAATATATCGCGCGGAAATATTCGAGCGTTCGATCGAAAGCCAGTTTCAAATATAGTTATTACTTATTTCTCCTAAATAATATATAACTATATACACGAAAATTTCCTGAAATTTCGAAATTTCATCACTGCGCGCGATGACATAATATTCTATATTCATCTCCGTTTTCCGTTTATATCTCGACGATAGAATAGTAAATGCATCGTTACAGCATGTCTCTCCTAGCCACGCTTGGTGCGCTTACATAAATCCCAGATCTGTCAATTTCGCGAGAGAGATTGCCATTGGCGTCAAAAGGGTTAAACGGCGCGTCTCATCGAGTCGAGCAACTTGGAAACTGACAAGGGCGAAACTCTCCTCTTAATTGTTTCGATTAAGTCGATATGGAACGGATTTTCCCGTGTCGAGAGCTATTATGAGAGTTCTGCGTTTCCCGACCTTTAGCTTCACGCTTGTAATTTTCCAACGAAGAGAATTTATTCGCTATATTTGCACGAATTCTCGCAGTAATATTTGCAGTGTCCAGCCTTCTTTGTTTGCCGTTATGTTCGTATTCTTCGTGAAAATTCGTAGAATGCTCATAAAAGCGATAGCTGGAAATATGGCTGGCACGATCGTATTTTCCGAAACTTTCTTTCGCAAAAAGTTATGGACGCATGGAGCAATGTTATCGGATTTGCAGCAATACTAATGTAGGAAAATATTTTTCTTTTAAAACTATGTGCTCGAATTTAGCGACAGAATATTTGTATTTGTTTCTGAGACACTGATACAATGCGCAATATATTTATGTAACTTAATGGTATAATTTCATAATATACACAAACTACAAAATTGATAAAGATGAATTATGTTTAAAGTATGAGAGAAAACACAGACATCGTTTAAATTAACTTTTGCGTTTGTTTTTACAGGTATTGAATATCTTTTTCATGCATATCATTCTACAGCTCATTACGAACTATTTCTTACAAACAAGCGCTCCAACTTTGAACTTTAACTTCAGTTTAGTTTCAATATCTTCTTCCAATCCTCATTTTATAAAAAAAAACAAATTAAAAACAATCATATTTTCGCGAATTTCTAGATATATTTTTTATTCGCTACTCATTGCATGTTATTTTTATATCTCATCGTGCACCGGCCCTTAAAGACATCGTGTCAGAAGTACCGAAAAGGGTGAAGGTCGCGGAAGGATCTCATGCAAATCTCATGCAAATTGACGTCCCGGCGCGGAAATAGCGACGACTGCGACCGCTTTGAGAGAGAAGAGCGAGACCGACGGGACACCCATCGTCTTGGAAAGCGTTACGCCCCGGTGATCAGCCGTCACCTTTTTCCTCTAGCATGCGAAAGGCGAGCGGAATGAAAAGGATCAAGTTAATATGCATCCTGTGATGACGTGAAATAATTCCGCGAACCCTTTTTCGCCCTCTGTCACGTTGACAAGCCTAGAGAGACGTCATCGAGTAACACGCGCGCTTCTTGAGATAAATTATGAGACATATAGTTGATTCGTCGATAATCAGAACGGAAGTTGTTACGAAAGTAAATCTTGCGAATATTTCTATAATCAACAACGCATTAAAAATTTTATTTACTCTCTTTTTCTACGTCTTGTTATTTTTTTTACAGAAATTAATAATAGTAAAATACGACAAATATATATAGTAAATTGTTTTTCATTCATATTCCCTGCTCTTCACTAATATATTTTAATCTTTGTTACAAACTGTTTTGTAAGATATATAATGTTGCAAGACAAATTCGTATATAAGGTTTAAAAGAAATGTTATTCGCAAAATATTAAGTTTTACTCACGTTCCCAGAGCACGATATCTTTGGGGACACGTCCCTTTACATGGCAAATGGTCGGAGGAATGAGAAGTCGCTTTCTCAGCATATTATTCGACGTTTGTATCGGTGGAACTTCCGGCCGGGCGCAAACTTGACCGCAGGCGCACAAGAAGCAGATATGTTCCTCGAAACTCAACACACGTTTACCTTTCGCTTGGGGGGTTTTCATTTTAACATCGTACATCGTCCGCATAAAGCCTTGGAGCATCATATCTCGTGGGAGATTACACTCAAGTATTGCGAATTTTCAGAAACAGCCGAAGTTTCAGTGATAAATAATTCATTCGCGGAAATCACGATTATTTTATTTTGTAAATTATGCCTTGAATCATAAAATATTATAAAAGTCAATTGTTGTATCTTGCTATCTTGTACAGTCAATTTAAAAATTTAATATTATTTAGTAGATATCTATCAATATAATTTGAATAAAATAACAATTTTGTATTGGAAATCTAACTTGAAACTAGAGAGAGAAAAACTCATATTTTCAGTCATTTATCATTCATAAATTATTAGTGCTTATTAATGCTATATTTTATTGCTATATTTTTTAGGTGACAAAAAATAGTTTTCGAATTAGCCAAAAAAATGTTGTTAAAATTGAGAATTTTGAGAACGTTGTGATATCTCTCTCAAATCTAAAATTGTACGTACATGTATGTATATGTATATTCATGAATAGCGGCACGCGTCAACGATACGCCTTGATCGCATGGAAATCTAATTATCGGAAGATAATCTCGCAACTCGGGTTCACCGTTCGTTTCACGGTAACAAGACACGATAGACAGGATGCTACGTAATATGGGCGGTAGAGAACAGAGAGCGAACAGCAGAGGAGAGAAAGGGACATACGGACCATCAATGTCCTCCTACCATATCTGATCATCATAGACGCACGTGATACAAAGTGCGTCCTGGTCCTGTTTGCATACTCGACATGCCTCCTACACCACAATGATACGTCAACCTCACCGGCCGGACGTTACGAGCAACCTCAAATTGCGGCTCAATTCGAAGTCCCGATAGATTCGCTGCAATTTGGGCGGCCAGTCGAAATTCTGTCCAATTTTGCGAAAACTGTGCGCTAAAATCGCCGAGGTTGTGGTAATTAATTTTAGATCGTTAAGCCAATCGTTTCCACTTCTCGCTATCGCGACATTTTCCACATTACAGGATCAATTTTGAACGACGTAATTGCTTGTAAACGAGTTACATAAAACTGCCTTTCCACTTACGATATTCGATTCTCCGATAACTTCGAAAATTGATTTAACTTTGCCTGGCATCTAATGTCTACTATCCAATAACTTCTCGCTCGACAACGGCGTTTTAAATTCAAATAACGGTAAAATTAAAGAATACTTGGAAATATTCCTGATATCTAAAAATACCCATCGATTATCCACACTATATGAATTTCATACGCTTGCAATCATCGATTGGCCGCGTTCCCACGGCTTTAATAACTTTTAATTGCCTTGGTATCACCGACGAGTGCAATTCCTCGCACCGTGAACAATAACTATCCGAAATCTTCTGTGTTCTGAATCAATTCTGCGAGAACGTTTGCCTCGAATATTTGACGCTTTAGATTGCGACGTGACCCTATTCGCGTCGCGTTATGCTGTGGTGACGTCGCAATTAGCAACACGCCACGTAATGGCAATTAACGTTTAACGCGCACCAAGTCGAGAACCTCGTTTATGTCTCAGTCGGAATTCGCGGCCTCCCCCGAAAATTCGTTGCATTAAATTTGCAACACGTTGTACGTGACAATGTGACCGAATGAATATAAATATATCTACACAGGGTGGTCCCGGAAGCAATTTTGCTTTTGACGGTAGATTATATTAAAACACACGATTTAATTAACTTAATGTTTCAATTTATTTTAACGTCATTAAATTAATAAGTTAACGATAATCAAGGTACGCTTTTTCTTTCAGAAACTGAAAAAAACCGATAGAGATAGCCCATTCTCACAATTTACAACATAATCTTTATACAATTTTTTGCGTAAATGAAGGAAAGTAAATATTCTAATTTGTGGAAAATCCAGCGGACTTATCAGTATCTAGTTTCAGTTTCATCTTATTCCACACCATATAAAGATAAAGCCAAGAGTTGGGAAACATCTCCGACGCGTATTCTTTCATATAGTTTTTACGATAGTCATCGAGCGTGAGGTAGTCATACACGGTACTTTACGACGCGCTTTTGTCGCGTATGTCGTCCGTTATCGCAAATTGAGAAGCGGGATACTCATGTGCGTCGTACACTCTACTCTGGAAAGGCGAATCGTGGCAACGAACGTCGACGCCGTCCGTCGTTTAGTTACAGTTTTACTGCACCTCGTTGTGCGCTAATGAACTTCGCGCTGTTGCAAGACCGACAATATCTGTTTGCGCCCCGTTTGACCGCGGTTAGCCGCACCTCTTGCAAATAAAGCGAGAGGCCTGCGCGCGTGTCATCACGGTATTTGTAGACGTTAAATATTGAGAATATTATGTTTGAAAGCTCCCTTACGGTGGTTGGATTTTAATTTTTAACGCTAAATTAGCCTTTTCTCGCAATACATAAAAATAAACGTGTCCTTTACCTTATATTTATACAGCACTATTTGTATTTAAAGAAGTGAACTTGTAAAGCATGCACGAGACTAAAATTAAAATCTTGCCTGTCACTATTTTAACGACTAAAGGCCAATTTATAGATATAGATCTCAAACAAATTATTTTTAAATCGTTTATTAAAAAATAATAACTCCATATAATAATTTAAATAATATTTTGTCATATCCATATACAATATAAAATTACTAAGGCTTTAAAAAATTCTGGAATACAACGGTATAATAAGTTACTTAAATCAGTAACAGGTGTGATGCGTGTTGGAGGTAAGTACAAAAATTCGTAGAAAAATTTATCAAACTCGGGCGACGTATTAACATGCAAGATTTCTAATTCGAAATTCAGAGATTTCATATATCTATTCTACGCAAATTTCATATTTCTATTCGATGCAAAAAGTGAAAATCGGATTATCGATCGGTTAACCGAGAATAACGTAAAAGGGAGCTATCAATTTTTCTTAGTATTTTCTCACGACGTATCATCGTCGCTTTTATGCGAATGGCTAACGAGCGAACCCCTAAATTGGTTATTGATCGATCCATATTTTCACTCATCCTCAGCCAGGTTTTCTATCTCATTATTTCCGTTCCCCAGAGATACGAATTAACGTGGTCTTTAAATTAATTAGAGACGCTAATGCAGATCTTTCATAAAATATCACACTCATCATTGTCCATTAGTAAATAATTTTGTTTTAAAAGATCATGTTTTATATGTGTAACTTTAAAATAACTTTTGTAATATAGGACTTCAATTACGGTTTATTTCTCATATCTAAGGTTTTAATAAAATTTATAAAGTTTGAACTTTTAATTTGAAAGAGACCCAGATCTTGTGTGTCCTCAGAGAAATATCTTTCTTATATATGTCTTAAGAGTTCTATAGACGAGAATGTTCTTCGCGCTTCCCATTGCAAACGACGTGTTCGATAACTCAAGTGAGCTCTGATTTATCGTTATCGTGGCGGCCCGTTTATCTTTTGCTCCGAAGTCGCGCCGCGTTTGATACTTTTGTTTGTTCCAGGATTTCCCACGTATACCAGCAACGCTCAACCATCCACGGCACAATGGGGGGCAGGAATAAATTCGATCATCCGCGATAATGTCGATTCGTCGCGTTCGAGAGCAAAGGGAACGACTTCCACTTTTCTTCGAGATTTCGGCTCATTATTCTCGTTGTTTCTATCCTGTTTCCGGGCGAATAAATCGGTCAGAACGTAACTTGTATAACCAGGAAATATAGACGTGAAATGGATTCTGTTAGACAACGGAGCTTGCGGTCAAGTTTATCGCTGAATTATATTGTTGATATTTTACTGAAAAGATCTGCTTTGCGTTATAAACTATTATTAAAACAATAATATATCGTATATTAAGATATCAAATTATTTTTGAAAGTATTTGGTATAAAATTATCAGTATATATTATCACTTTGTAGCAATGAGATTTTACGATTTTGTAAAAAATCTATAAAATTGATGGAATTTATACACCAATATACATATCTATAATATAAAATTATATTTTACTACTTTTTCAAATATATGGTTTATGTAATAAACTTTTTTAAATAAAAAATTAATATTTAAAATAATGTACATTATTTTAAGTTTTATTTTATGTTCTGCTTCTTCTTCGTTGACAGCTCGAAGGTTCTCATCATATCACGAGTATTTCGCTCTTTCAATAGAATAAGGCGAATTGGTTGAACAATTTTTCTGCACGCTTCGGTTTCATTCTCGTGATCGTTTTCATCTGACGCTCGTCAAACTACGCCTTTATTTCGTTGTTATCTATCTCGTTCGTATTGCCGGTACTCGCATTATCGCTTATTACCGGTCTTTCATCGACCAGCACACAATAGCGATACATTCATTGTGTTGTTTAGCATTGTGATGCCGTCTTCTATATCGTCGATCATTCTCCATTTCGAGTGATTTCGCCCTTTTCAGGTGTGTAGCGCGATACGCCGTGCGTTGAATACCTATATTTTGCTACCACAGTCATCAACAAATATACTCGCAGCTCGACTAATCGCCGAAATTGTAATTGTGATCTGTTCCTATATATATAATTTTTTCTATTCCTTGTGTCCTAATTGTTTGAAGTCACGCAAATCTGATGTATTATCAGCTGTAAAATTGGACTTGCAAAACAAGCCATATTTCTCGCAGTTTGATAGACTGGATCAAACGACAATGAGACTAAAATACGATAAAAATATTCTTCCGAAATGTTACTTGATATTTCGAATTTTATATTCTATTTTTCGTTACATATCACGCGCGTCGGTCAACGAAAGTTTCGTATAACGTGACACGCTCGATGAATTGGTTATCGATCAGTTTGATAATCCGCTCGCTATGCAATCAGCACACCAATTTCATCCCACACTCTCGTTAGACTCTCGGTTCTTCCTTTTGCCTCTCGCCCGATCGAGCTTTCCGCAGATATAAACAAACATATGAACACAAAAGAAGATATTTGCACGCCGATGGGAAACAACAGAATTGAATTTTCGAAAGCAGGCCACTCGCATAAATTTGAAACTTGCGAACGAATGCCATTGCCAAGAACAAGATCAAAGCACCGGGATAATTCCAAAAGAGGTAAAACTTTTTGACAATTCTATAAATATTTAACATAGTTTTCTTTCTTTATTTTTCTTGATATATGATAACCTTTTTATAAATAACTAGCTTAAACTACCTGACGTTGCTCGGGATTATCTCAGTGTCAAAGAGATGAAATTAGAGGGAGGGGGGGTTTCATGGTAGCCTATATTTTCCGCAAAGGTCTAAAGAGTAATTATGCAAAATTTTGTCCAGATCGGTCAAAGGGTTTAAGAGTTAATAAGGAACATACAGACAGACATTCTATTACATATATATACATATTATAGATAGTAATATTATCATATTAATATTAATAATAAAATATTTCTGTGCTACTATCATTTTGTTATTATCGTTAGCGTTTATAGCATTTACAGAATTTTAGAGGACACAGTGGATATATTATAATTGCGCGGTCGCCGTGATTATTAGACGTGCAAATCACAGTAACACAGGTTATATGACGTTTCGATATTAATTAATGTTTACTTTACCGCTGCTTTGGTTGCAAGCAGCTCTCGTTATACCCCAAGTAAACATGATGCATGTAATCTGACATGCCCCGCGGGCATACTTCGTGATTATGTAACAACAATGCAATAAAATGACCTGTGATAACCGACCACCATCCGCATTACGTCGCGGTGCAGCTATTGTAAAGATATGAAAGAATATTGTGGTAGTGCAGCTAACATAATAAAAGTGATTCTTGTCGCCGCTCGAGCGACGATATTTATGCATTTCTCAAGCCAATTTCAGTGTAACTCTATATGCGCACAATCCAATAATGCTTTAATCTTGTGTAAGCTTGTTTGAACAAAAACAAGACGTTCAAGTTTTTTGTAAGCAATCATTTACTAATGTCTTAATCAAGCTAGTAAAATTTCTGATGTTTAACATTCTTACTTTTAACAGAAAATAATTTTGTTTTGTTACTGCGTCATTGTAACATTTATAATTTTATATATAAGAAACTTCTCTACATCATTTAATTTTTTCAATTTTCGTGAACAAGACATATATATTATTATTTATCATACTGAGCACTTTGCAGCTGACATATCTAAGTTTTGCGTCGATAGAAGAAGGTATTAAAATTTTGGAATCAAAACACCTAAGTATTTTCTATCAAAATTTTCTATCGTTGCAGCTTACTAACAAAAAGTATCACCTTGATCCAAATTCAAGTAATACGGATAGTGCATCTCCTTCTTGAAATACACTCAGCGTCATCGATTGCGCGTATAAACACTCCATGCACTCACATAAGTTCACACAAGCTTGCAAAAGTATTTCGCAAGAACTATTTTTGTCGCCGGCTTTTCGTTCAACGATGCAAGTCTGTCTTTCCAATGGCACGTAAGTTACCCTGTAGGGAAATCCAGGTTTCGGAATGGATATCTGATCTGGGGATCTATCCCCAAGCAAGGAAAGGAATACGATGCGTCTATAGTATGTTCGCGAATTCAGACACTTGAATAGAATTACATGAGAGTAGTATAAACTATAAATTATCACTACGTAAAGTATATCATACCTATTTAAGAGGAATTTTTTTTTAAAGACTCATAAAAGCATTAAAAATATAAACATTAAGAAATATGTATATGTCTCAAATAAAACAAAAAATATAATTAATACATATATTTTATTTGGAGATAAAATATATTTACTTCTTATTCGCTAAAATAATTTAAAACTTTTTAATTAACTAACAAATTAATATTTCAATTCAACGTGATTTTAATAGTGACGTTATGATGTTCCCTGTAAATCCGTATTTTTAAAAGTGATATAAAATTCGTTGAGAAAAAGGACTTTTCATTTTCTCTTGAAAATTTTGTATACAAAGCATATCCACTGAGCAATCTGTCTAAAATTTGACACTCGGTATGCGTTATATTTCGTCGTACACAGTGTGCGCATATGTACGCGACGTCGTATCGATTGTTCCTGAAAAATACACACCATACATTCCAGGGTGAGAATGATTTATGAGGTAACGCGTTAAATCTTAATCGAATCGAGATAACGCGTGCGCCATGCGCTTCGCAAACCGCTTGTTATTCTTATCAGAGGTGCCATGATCCGTTCGAGCATAATAATTTGCGGTCTATTCACGCATATCGATGATGTATCAATCCCTCTATAATTAATGCCAATCCCTACATATCGCGCGAATTCATGCTGTAGCGCTGTAAAGCGTTTAAATAATTCAAATAGTCGCGTTCCACCCATGCATGTTATTAGAAGAGTATCCTTATTAATGTTATATTATAGCACTTACTAATTAAATTACACGGCTTGGATTACTGATAAAATATCTGTAAAAATCTCTAATACGGATCAGACCAAAACTCGCTAATTAGACACTAATTAACGTTAATTAATATCGTAATATTCGCTAATTTAAGGTGGTACCCGAAACAAGTGAATAATACCTTGGTATGATCAGAAATCAGTTATACTTGATTTAGTAAAATCAGGAAAATAGATAGAAAAAGATCTAAAAGCGTGTACAAAAGTGTAACAGTATGAAGAGTTAATTACTCTTATACATATACAAATTTGCTTCGTATATAATATAGCATATGGATATACATATAATCAATACATTGATTGAATAATGCTAGAAGCTTCGAAGCTTTTGTGATAAAAGATAAAAAAATATTGCGAGTAATCTTCTAAAAAACTAAATGCAAAAAAAATAAATGCATTATCAGAGGCTGTTCATTTACCCGCGATCCAATTTTGTTAACCAAATGCATGGAAATTTGTCTTGACGGCAGCAGCCGACGCGACGGGACGATTGAGTAAGACGTTATCCATGTACAGTCGGCGAATTGGGGACACGTAGACCCAGCCTCGATATCGAGTAGAATTTAATCTCGGATTTCGAGAACGACGAGGTTGCGGATCGCGGCGGAAAAATTCGCTGGTTAACAATCGGCTGATCCGCTCGGAGGAGTACAATATACGTAGCGCGAAAGTATTATTTGAGAGAAATATTGGTGCAATGGAATAAAAATAAAAGTATGATTTCAACGTACAGCGCATGTATGTGTAACACTCATTGCATATATAATTATTTCAAACAAAAAATTAAAAAATCCTCTCTTTGTAGGATAAAAAAAAACAGATTATTGCAGTAAAACAAATGGATTTTATTTTACATTAAGCACTTTCACGTATCTATCTTTTCACATATTTCTCGAAAATCTGTTTTCCTTTTACTCGTGGACTGTAATTTAATCGCGATTAAAAACGTTCTTTCACACCTCACGATTGCCTCACCAAAATATAATTTAGTTTTATCTAATAATACCGAGTACACGTTACGAAAAGAGTTCACGATATTACGTCTTATATCTTATCACGAAGCACAAGGCGTCGCGTTACCTCTCACAAGATCCATTTTCACGAAACTTATATATATAATCCCGGTACTTTTCCCAAATTAATTGGAATTCCTTTGACGGAAACGACCGGTTTTAACGAAATCGAGCGCGCGTCTGTTTATTGATCGTTAACAGCATTTCCGGAGTAACGCAATCTCACGCGGTAGGAACGCGAGATAACGAGCTTTCAACCGCACACGAACAGTTGAGCAAAGAAAACCGTGTTTGTTTCACATTATACAGGATATCCCATATTTACCGCTCGTTATTTCATCTACTTTCTATTCCGTCTGGAATAAAAATTTTGAGCATTCAACGAAAATGTCGAGATTAAAAACCGACAGTTTGTAAATGACTCATGAATAAAAACAATAGGTTCGTTGCATATCAAGCGCCTGAGCTGTAAACTTATTACGAGGAATTATTTCTCGTTCAATCCCGAGAAAACTTTGTTTTAATAAATTTTCAATTCGAAGCTGAAGTACTGAGCAATATTTAATGTCGAAAATGTGATTTCAAAGGAATATAAGATAGATCTGGAACACTCATCTATGCGAATCCCAACATTTTCACCTGAGGCAGAATGCGGGGAAAAGCTGTAGAGGATCTCTCGCTTTTTCCCTGGTACCACGTCGCAATACCTTATCTTATAATATAATGTCCGCGTGCAAGCTCCAAGCGTGTAATTGCGGTCGCCGTGTTAGAGCAAGTCCTACGAGAGAGAATTTTCTCGCGTAAAATTTTCTCGTTGTTCTCGAAAAGAGATTGCGGGGCACAATGAAATGAAAGAGGCGTAAGTCTTTCAGAAAACAAATGTCAGAATTGGTCACGAAAAAAGGAGTTTACAATTCTACTTAATAGCAGTACGTATATTATTTGCAGCGGCAGTACTATTTCATTAGTATGTCAACATCTTGATAATCGAATAATGCATTAAGTTACTATCTTCAATGTTTCGAAAATGACTCTAAAAGCTACAGATCAAGAGAGTTTTCAAGAGTGTCAAATACAATTATTTCTAACAAGTAATAAATTTTTGAAAATAAAAAAGTGAAATTAACAAAGTAATCGCTACTGCAAATATGCCTAGATCTGAATATTCAAATATTACTATTAGGCTGCTTTTCGATATTCACTGCCAGTACTGAAAATCTATCCTATACGTGACACGTAAATTATAGATTTTCCGTACTGACAGTGAATGCCTGGGAGATCGAATTCAATTGACGGTCTGTAATAAATAGTTCCTAGATGGGGCGAGAAGGTCATTAGTTAATAAAACAATCTTCTGTCTACGATATAAAGAATCACTTTTAATGTCAACGTATAAATCTCATATGTGATCATTGCGTGCACGAAAGTAGGCGAATCACGATATAGCTCTATATTGCTTCTAGTTATAAATTACTCTTCGGCTAATGATAATTATCATATACAAACAGTGCAAATAAATTAAACAGAATTACCGTCAAACAAGATCGATAAAGCTCCAAATAATCATTGCATACGGAATAATAGGCAATTTCAGGTTTAGGTATATTGCTTTAGCTTTCGGCTAATAGTAATTATACATATATATATTATATATATATATATACACACAATGATATAATAAACGAAAACAAATAAATGAGATTACGGCCGTACGTCATCGATACAATTGCAAATGATCATCGCGTATAGACGATAAGCGAAGCTTTATGGCTTTAAGCCGCACGTCCGCTACGATCGCGTTATCAAAGTCGATACCTCGAGGCTCGTGCTATACCCCACCTATTCGTCAAAATCGATCACCTATCACGTTCGCAGACGGACGTATCGGCCGTCTCCATTATGCGGCCCCTGAAGGGATCATTCCTCATAGTCGAGGTGTAGAACGGTGTAAGGAGCCGGAGTAAACCTGTCGTTACGTTAACTCTCCCTTATCGAAGTCAGGGTAAAGTCCTTCGACGCACTTTATCCGAAAGGTACCATTTCGTTCGTTCACGCGGAACCGAGAGACCAGTCGGGTAACAACAGCTTTCTGCCTCTTTTGTGCGTGCCGAGCGAACCGCGTCCATTTCCCGTCCTACATGAGACAAGAGATATATGACACGTAAAACTAAGCCACCGGAAACCAGTGACGGCGAATAACGACAGTAAGGGAGAAAGAAATGAGAAAGCTGAGTGACGTGGAGCGGCAGATAAAAAGCTTTCACTTGCTCTTCGAGAACAGAAGCGGCTGCAATCTACGATTAGTACGTGAAATCGGACAAATTGCGTACCGGATATTGTTAAAATTTAATCATGTATAAATAATCGGTATAATTTATAAAGTCACATATAGTACACTAATAACGAAAACTTTTAGGAAAAAAAAATTAAAACGAGGGCAAAAACAGGACTATTTCAGTTTCTTATAGCTGTTAATTTCTTAATATCGCAATAAAAGCCATTTTTTTCCTTATTTTTATCTTCAACTCTCTAATATCTATGACACGATAATTTTGACCTATAGGTAAAATTATTAATTCTATGAAGTCTATAAATATTTCTGCAATCTCTCTCCTCTTTCTTTCTGTCTCTCTCATTCCACGTTATTAAGACTCTTACTATAATCTAGAATTATTGCAATTCAATAATTAAAGCTGCTTTAGAATCTGAGCTGCGCGTGAAGATAAGAGAAGGCGTGAATGCAAATAAAACTTCAGGGCTCGTATCGTATTCGGACGAGCTCCCGACGCAATTGAGGGATCGCGTCCGTTGTCGAGGACCATTTACACTTACAAGCGTGGAGTGTCGATTCATTAGGAGAACTGCAGTTCAACGTTTCCTCTCTCAAGGAGACGGACACCGGCAACAACTTGCTCGCGCGCGCCCGACGAAGCACAAAGATAATAGGCGGCGATGTAGATAGCGACACGAAGGCGGGATCCATTCTGACATTTCTTTACACGTCGGAACGAACGTTAACGTTGCATCCTTCCTGCATCCTTCCCTTGTGGCTGCATGTCCGTGTGCTGCATCAATTGCAACCGCGAGAATACAACGATGTTTCCGACTCGCGCAGCAAGTTTATCACGAATTCGCGCTCCAAGTTTCGCGACGAATGCACTCTGCATACGTCACAGTGCACAAATATACAAACTAAAATGTAATAATCAGCTGTACAGGCTATTCAGGAAGTTTTCGATCTTCCCCGCGCGCTGAGAGCGATTTGGATCTCTATCTATTAAGAGAAAAGTCTGATCTTTCTTGTGCAAATTCTTTTCCTTTGTGATTATACAATTTTTGAGATAAATCAGAAATTTCTTTAAGATTTGAATCTTTTCAATTTCTTGTAATCTTTTAAATAGTATATAAATCTTCGTTCAGATTAAGATTTATACGAGTTGCTTCTAGTTTGCAAACAATCAGAACATTATCCAAAAATCTTGTGTGGGTTGTGTGTGTGCGCTTGAGATCTCGGTTTTTCCATGTCAGCACATGTGAGATGAAAACATCTCGATAAAATTTGCTGAGGATGCACGAATGCTAATGCAGCACACACCATCTGAAGGCTGCAAAAGAACCTGTTGCTACCGTCATATGGACTGAACGACAAAAGTCATCAAGCGTAAGCTGCCTTCTACATTTTCTTTCAAGACTTTAGGTTGTCTTTGCAGTCTATGGGATTGTGTAGGCGTCCGCAATATCATATTCACCCTTGACATACACACATGCACAGGCGTATTCGCAATATTAGTGAAGGAAACAATAAAGTCCTATATAGAATCTTAACCTTTTGATCGCAAAATGTAATCCATCAGTAATAGTAACAGTAAAATAATATTCCTCTGCCTATATCTAACTAAAAATATATAATTAAAAACTAGAAATTTGTATATTCCAGAGATGCAGAATTATTAAGAAATTATGAAAACAATTTGAAACAATTAAAGAATTAAAAAGTTAAATAAAAGAATAATTTATTCCTCTTTTGTAATTTATAAGTAAGAATCCATAAACTACGTCAAGCAGTAACGTCGAAACTTTATTAGCATCGTTAAAATATTTAAACATAAACTTATGTCTTCCTACGTAAATATTAATAATCGATATTTAGATCAACTGCGAAAGTTGATTCGATAATGAAGGCTCACGGGCCGATAATGGGCGAGAAATAATTAAAGGGAACACTGTCGTTAGCGGTGCAAGCATCAGTTTGCTAAACCAAATTAACACTCACGCCCATGCACTCTCCATCATGTACAAGATGAAATCGTTAGAGAGGTACGTGCCGTCTGCTAAATCCTCATTACCGGAATGCATTAGTTCATGTAATTTTAGGGCTTATCTTAAAGACGGAATGAAAAAAGAGCGCAAGAATAGCATTATTTCCGAAACTTAAGCACCTCGTAAAAAAAACGTGTGATAAAGCGAGTTTCATTAATCAACGAGCGCGTTGGCTAGTAGATCGCTAATTTCATCTACTATAAGCATTTTTCTCTCTCTCTCTCTCTCCTCTTCTTTTATAATAAAGTAATGCGAAAAAAAAAAGATAACGTTTTACAACGACGTTATGTGACCTGACATCCAAGTATTAATTACGTAAGTCGAGTTTTAAAATTTTTCGTAACTTTAAGATTTGCCCGTGATATTCCTGATGCGAGTCATGAATATTTATCCGAATTTGGAAAGATTGTGTGAAATAATTTAGAAAATAAATTTTTCAAAAACTGCTTGTCACTCGATCTTCGTTGACTTAAGACAGAGGAATATTTATCAAGTCAATTACTCAAGGTGAGATAACTCCTCGCTGCAATGTTAATTTCCTTGAAAACGTGCCGCATGACAAGTTCTAAAAGGGGATTAGTATAACTTTGCCGTGTTCGGCATCGTTGTCATCGGGATACGTTCCCGTTGCATCCTCGCTAAAGAGAAGCGCCGCGACGAAACTTTCGTCCGCGCCTTAACCAGCTACGGCGTGATTAACGAGCCGTCTCAAAATGCGAGCAATCGACTCACCGGACTTAATGTCCGGGAAGGAGGCCGATGTGCGCCGAGGAGATGCGGAATTTAATTTCGCGGATATAACGAGAGCGGGTTGCAATTACAGCGAGGGGATTAATTGAGCGACGTATAGCGGTACTCTCTCTCCCTCTCTCTCTTTTCTCCCCCTTCACTCTCTCTATATTTCTCACTCTTTCTTTCTCTTTCTGTTGAATCCCGAAGACCGAGATCTTTGCAATCGCTAGGACATTCTTTCACGTAGAAGTTTACGTTCTTGAGATTGTGCATTCCTCTTAGGATGCTGGCGAACAACGTTTCGCACTTTCGTAAGCTATCATGAGTTAAAAAGCACCGACTCTCAAATACGGCGTCTTAATGATGCACGATAAAATTCCTAATTTTCATCTTGCAAAAGAATATATACAATATAATGTTTAAAATATAATATAACAGCACAAAATCTGTTTCCTTTAAAATGGTACATGTGATAAGAGATCATATAAAGTAGAGAATCACACACTCATTAAAATCTCACAAAAATAAAAATCTCATTTAATTTATCTTAATTTTTTTTATTTTTATCACAGATACATTTTTTACTTCTTATCCCAGAAAATTTATCATTGCTGTTGAATCGAATCTACGCGCCCACTTTTCTCTGTCTGCTTTTCTACTGTCAGATGTATCTTTCCTCTCTTAGGAAAGGATAATGCTGACGTTAATTGGTCAGGGCATTTTCCCGAGAAATAGTCTCGGATGAGCCTTGCGCGCTTGCCGCAAATGGTACTCGTCAATTGACGGCACAAGCGAGCATATTTTCAGTCTGGAAAAATTATCTTCGGTGCCAACCAAGATTGTACGTCTCTTGATAAAAGCCGACGTTGAATTGTTACGACGCTAATGGTCCATAATTAATTCTCCAGTTAGACTGTTCGCATTTAAGTCTACAAAATCGGCTAAAGCGCACATTTGCTTTCACAGAAAAGAATTTAAATGTTAATTATGACTGCTAAAAAAGTGCAATCTTTTAAATAAACCTTTTAAAGAGAGAAGTAAAAAAGTTGCGAATAAAAGCTACATTTTTATAAATGTAATGTAGTAATAGAATATATATTTTATATTTTTTTAATTGCATGTATCGCGAACGAAAAAGTGTATTTATGTTAAATACTTTAATCAAGCGAATTTCACGATTTTCGACTACCGTGCAATGCACGGACGTGACGACCAAAGTATGAAATCTCAGTTCAGTCAGTGCATAAAATACTCCGCTCACGTATTTCGTCCTGCACCGACTCCTTCCGGACGTTAAGGCACGCTTCCTTTAAAATGTAGGTGACATCGCAGCTCATATACTTATTTCGTTTAAACGGAACTGGACTCCTCTCTAGGACAAGATCTCATTACGAATTTATTTTTCGTGCTCGATATCACGTGTCCCTGTACAATGAATACCGTAATAAGGCGATGACCTCATATATTATCAATCTTTATGATACATCATCAAATATGTATTGAAAACGGCGCGTATGTAGTTCGCGATAGTACAGGATGTAACAAAAACATGAAATTTTGGATCTTTCGCACAACGAATTCGAAGAAATAAAAACCAAAATAACATACCACTGTATAATAAAACATAAATTATTTTTGGTGTATTAATTTTTGCTTTTAACACGTATCTATGTATTTAATGAAATTTACAGATAATTGATTTTTAGCATTTTTTATCGGGTTACATTGTACGCTCGAATACCGAATTTATGAGATTTATTTCTCACTTTAGATGTCTATCGGCGGCTTTTGTTGAAAGAGACAGAAAACTACGAGACCAATTAAGTTGCGGTATGTTCGGCACGCGCGTGCTAAGGACTTGACCCAATGCCCCACTCAGAATTTTCAAGATGCATCGAGCGATGCATCGTATCGTGCATCGGCTCGTTTCACCCGATCGTATCGCGGGGTACTTGTTGAATACTCGAAACAGGAATTCGATACGCAGCTGTCACACGCTCGCGGACCTCAAACAACTTGCTCGAGAACAATATACGGTGTGGAGTCACTTTCAGACATTTGGGCATTTCAGACTAGCAAAAATCGATGTCCTACCTAAGAGGAAGTACAGATTACGAGAATAGGAGAAAAGCAATGAATTTGAGATTAAATCGAGAAAAGCTTGCGTCTAAGAAATATGAGGAAAGATAGGCCGAATGCATAGAGTTAGGTTTAACGGAATACATTTTTGGCTAACGGCGCATTGGTTTGTTCTACTGAAACTTTTAGAAATGTAAAAACTTTGTAATTTGCAGTGAAGGAATATTTTCCGTACATCATTTAAATTTTTATTGCTTTAAATGAAAGTATCTCGTATAAATTAGAAAACATTTTATATATAAATTATTATATCTAACAATATAAAATATAAATTGGTGAAGATATAAAAATCTTACCTATCACGCGTAATAAAAATTTTAAGAGAACGATATAACATCTGATAAATTCATTTAAAAGCCGGAACGATTAAATGGTTAAATCTTATGCGAAATGCTTTCATAAGCTTTCCCTTTGTTTCGCAAAATGGGCAAAATTACTTGCACCACCGACTCGCCCTTTGGCTCATATTAATGGAACGTATTTATGGAACGGCGACGCCTCCAGGGCTGCGGCCCATTTAGCCCGTAAGGTTCAGCTGTTGTTCTTGTGGTTCGACATACCCGGAGGATTTAGGTACTCCTTCTCGTTGGACAGAGCTCGCGATTACGATTACCATAAATATTGAAAAGCGCAAGAGCATATTTTCTTGAGTTAATAACCGCGTACCGTTCGCGTGCTCTCTTATGCTCACGCCGTAATATCAATGTTCATACGAGTACACGACTTTTGTGGAGAGCGAAAATATTGGCATGGCTGTGGCGTTGCAACGCAAAACTTCATGAATAGCTTTTTAACATTGTTACCGCGTAATCGATTTATGACCGAGAGCGCGTTTCCGAAACGGTGGCACAACTTCTTCGCGCCATGTTTCATCATCGACAGTCGCGGCCTAATTTGCAGGAATGAAAAGCCGTAGCGTGTTTTTCATGCGGAACAGCCAGCGGCTTCATCGGAAAATCCCGTCTTACGAATTTTAACTCAAGTTCGCAACAAATACGAATAGCGTAGACGAGCGAAGTTTTATCCGGGTGACGGATAACGATGATGAATGAATCTGCATGTTTCAGTGCAAAAAATAAGTCTTTTTATACCTAGTAAAGTTTTGCCTGAATAACTGTCGTTCCTGATCGGCAATAATCTCCCTCGAGTGAAGTGCTTGCGAGGTGACATCGTTCTTTACTAATCTGTCTTGGAATAATCTTTCATACGATAGTAAAGTAGTCCCGTAATATTTTCTTTCGAACGGTAATATAAAGCGATGTCCGATATGAAAAATGGAGCTAAGCGGATTTTAAATAAAATTTTATCGGCACGACAAGCGTAAATTCACTATCTCGCAACGATCATACACCAGAGATAAATCTTTTATTACTGCACACGTGATAAAATATTTATTTACATATTTTTGTTTAACTATGAAACCCTAGACTGAAATTGATTAACAGAGCAAATATATTTCCCTTTTAAATATAAAGGCTGCATTTTTGAACCTCTGTATGTATAAAAATATTAAAAAATTGCGCGACAACTTATTTATTTATAATATATCAATTTAGATAAAAGTTTTTGCCGTTCATATTTTTGTCCATTCGTTAAAACAAAAATTAGTTATATACGATAGATATAGAAATAAGGTAAGAAGGGACTATTTGAGTCAGTTATTTAAAGAAAAAGTCGGATAAAAAATTTTTTAAGACAAAAAACCCCAAAAAACCAAATATTCCGATGACTAAAAAAGCCTCTCCTTAATCTGAAAATTGAACAGCTCCTCTACCTGTCTTGAAAATTTCTTATCAGATTTTTTCTTTAACTGACTTAAATAGCCCTTCCTTACCCTATAGTTATATAGAAGTGTATAGTTATACATAATTATTCGCTAGCATGCATCTATTATACTTTATAGTAAACTGACTATCGCGTTCGCCTATCATGAGATTGTACTACCTGAATGCTCTTTTCCCGGGACGATCGATGTTGGCTCCTGTTCCAATAAGAATTATCGCTACTCGAGTAACTATAATAATAACGTAATAACGTGAGTGCTCTCGCAACGCTCATCGGCACTGTTGAATGATCGTCAGGAGAGAAAAGCGCGAGTGCTTGCGTTTCAAAGTTTCTCATAGAAAGATCTCATAAAAAATCCTAGAAGCATTCATTCGAGGACTGATATTCCGCGGAAATGCGTTTTGTAGAGAGCCTTTTAGAGAGCTCCAGGCCTTTATTAGAGGTCGCTACGATTATGTGCTTCTCACGAACATAGTCAATATTTCTCTGAATTAAAAGAGAGACAGAGAAAGAAAGAATATGAAATATTTTTCTCTTTCTCGTTATATCGACCGTGCGTTAAAACACACCGTGTAAATGATTATCGCGACTCCGCATTATATCAGTTGATTGCACGTGAGCAACTATCATGTACCGCGAGTAACCTAGAAAACCAATGCTAATTTTCAACAAATTCATTGATCACCTGGAAGCTTTTCTTCATTAAAGTCGAACACTGAAGTATATTAAAAATTAATATTCTTTTCACAAACCACAAGTTCTTTTAGTTTTCTCGGAAATATGATGAAGAAATTCGAGGCTTTGTTACTAAAATATTCAAAACTTGCAAAATACAGTATCGGAATTTTCTCCGAGAAAAAAATCGGTTTTAAATTTTTTTAGGAATCTGTCATGCAGATTAACCTCAGCACCTATAGTCAGTATATGTGGCGATATCGGCACCCTGCCAAATATTCGCGACGAGAAATTCAATTCAATTTCCCTTGAAAGCGTATGATTTTCAAAGAAAATGCTGTCACCGTTCATCGATATTTCAACGTTATTATTCCACCTATATGAAATATTAATATTTTATTGCAACTTTATCACATTTTTTCTGCTATTTTATATGATTGTGAATTCCCTCGCATTCCAATTACTATACTGACTATATAATTTTCCTATCGACGAATAGATCATTGAACCGTGAAGTGATATTTTCAATATAAATCGTATTTTGCAAATACCTATCAGAGCTATGATATGGTTAGTAAATGGAAAAATATTCATAAAATTTATTATGTTCTCTTTGGAAAAGCTTCGCGTTTTATGTCTAGATTACTTCAAATGGCAAGCTCATCACGAGGTTTTTAATTTCTGCAAATATTGTTGGAAACAGTACTTAAGTGATATTTGAGAAAACTTATTTCCGATTCGTTCAAAGATAGAATTGATTTAACGAAGTCGATGAGTTATTTACTTTCCAGTAGTACGAAGTTAAATATGGCGTACCTGTGTTCGATTGTCTCGCGCACGGACAACTTTATGAGAATTACGTGTTTTTCTCAAACCATGGCAATTTTATTGCGCTACTTATGTCACAAGATAATTAATGATTCCATTAACTTGGCAACGAATAAAAATGAATGTACGAGACCTCCTTTCGAGATATGGTCATATTCATATTTTTAAGCCAGTCAAAGTAAATATTAGAATTAATATAATCATGTGATTTTATAATTATAAAATTAATAATTTTTTAAATATCTACAACAATTTCTAAAATTAGATATTTAAGAAAAGAAATTGAAAACATTACTTCAAGCAATTTAAATACAAAATGTTCTCGATAATTAAAAAAATTAAAATTACTGTTAAAAATCTTAAATATACTTATTATATATGTAATCATCAATAATTTGTTAACCTCTCCGCAACTATTCATAAATCGAGAGATAAAACGGTCGACTTTATGTTGCGGATCAAGATATCCAATGAAAACTTTGTTAAACGATTAAATGAGACAAATTTACAAACGTTTATTTACCCGCGGTCAATTGAATCGATCGATTTACATTTGATTACTATCAATATTCCGGTTGATTATAATAACAATATTGCGCGATGAAGCGTAGGACGTCGCAGTTATAGTGCGACGCAACAGGACACCCGAATACAAAATGCAGTTTTCCGTCACGGGAAAATGCATTCAGTTTGTGAATCGCTCAAACGAGATATGGGCCGCGATAATTCATCACTCCAGGCTCCTCCGCGCCCGTTAAATCCTCAGGAGATCCGCGAGGGTACCGTGGGAGAAAGATGGTTGATAACGCGTACCTGTTACGCCGTCGTGGCGCCTTTGGGGTCGCGTAAACTTTTCTGCGGTGACGGCTGCTGTACGTCTTGGTATATCCCGCTGGATAATGTAACAAGTGAGGGTCCTCCCGGTCCTTTCGGTAACGTGTCGAGCGAATCACACCTGAACCGGATGTGTACGGGTAACGCGGACCAACAAAATCGACGGACGCGGTGGGCTCGCGTCGCGACGCCGCTCTGACGATCGTCGGCGTCGACCCGGCCGTAGCAGGCTACCTCGCACCCTCTCTCCTGGTACCCGTCACCACCACCCCCGGCTGCGTAGTGCGGCGCGCAAGCGTGGGCCGCAGGTGCGGGGAAGCGCGCGCTTCCCCACGGACACCTCCACGCACCTTGCGAGCGAGGCAGATACCGTTTACGTAGGTGCCACGACCTCGGATGTCGCAGGCAGGTAGCCCGCTGCTGGGTCAGATGGATCATCCGACCCCACGACGTCTTTCACTTCCTTCGTCGCAAAAGTTTGACACGATTTGCGAAGAAAAGATGGATGATGACATAATTTACGCGATAGACGTATACAAGAAAGTGTATACAAGGAATAAACAAGATACATTAATTACAAGTTCATAATTTGATAAATTGATATAACATTAAATTTAGTAAAAGAATTATATCACACATATAGAGTGTCCCAAAATCACCTGATGTCTTTTTAATAATGGATTCTGTGTGGGCAAATTGAAGTCAATTTTTCCTTGGCGAGAATATCGAGGTACAAGTGATTGAAAAAACAATACTTTTCGAGAATTAAACTTCATGCAACCAATAACATAATATAATAGCAAAACTACATTTTTCAAACACAGTTAATTTAAGGAAGAATATACTTTAATATAATTTTAATTTACGGCTTAATTATGACGAATTATATAGAACAAAAAATTAGAAAGTTGAAAACGATGATTTAGCTTTATTTTCTATCCTGACAGAACCATTTTAATGTTCGTGATATATTATTATATAATACTTGATATATGTGAATTATCACACCCATCTAATTTTAAAATATTATAAATATAATATCATGATCTTGCTAAAATCCACGCCGGTTTAGCCAAACTAAATCTGTATAAGCGGTTAAAACTACTTATTTGTTAAAACCTACCTACATTGTTTTCGAGGTAAACACCTATTCAGTAGAGAACCTCTAAAAATAATCCGATGCAAGGGAGAAAATCCACGTATCGTATGACAACGCCTCGATTTATCTTCCACGCAGAGAGACCTTTTGTAGAAATATAAATAGACTTTCAGTCGACGAGTGCGCGCGGAGGACGCACATGTCGGACAATGAGATTTATATGTATGAATGGCACTTTCACCCATTCGTGCGTGGGTTATGCACCCTCTGTACGTCTCACCCCACGCATTCCTGTTGACGTGCGTCGCGTGGGAGTGTGAAACAGTATGATTTCCACCCTTCTAATTTCGTCGCCAAAATTCATTTGTCCTGCGAAAGGTGATGCGTTGCGAAATTGTTGCGATAGTTGGAATTCATCTCGTTAAAGAATCAGTTTGCGTTTGTAAATGAGTTGTTATCTTCGTAAAAGTTTTTTTCTATTCATGTCTGACTTTTTATTTCGTTATTTCGAATCCTCCGCTCTTGATTATTTCCATTCAGAATTGAGTTCGAATAAATTATTATCATTAATTATTAATTATTATAATTAATTAATCTGTTCTAAATTAATTATTAGAAATATATACACAAATATTTTTCGAAATTAATAAAAAATTAATTTTCAAAATCATTTCATGAAAATAGCTTGAACTATATTGTTGCGCTGAATCTTTCGATTAGTTGTTACAAGAGATAAGTTAATAAAACATTAGTTTAATATGACTCAATGTTATCACTTAATCGAATAATTACTTGAGTAACTGTTGGTGCATTTTCGAATCATGCGGGTAACCGTTACGCCGCGGCCGTACGCGACGCTTTTACTGTAATTACTCGTTAGAGAGTTACTCGACTACCGTAAAATATCTCAAATAAGAGGTAATTTTGAACAATTACTCGTTCACATTATATGCTGTACTAATGAAATTCCATCGTACGAAATCGCGTTAGGTAGTCGAGGGTAAAGTAGATAAAGACGGCCTTTGCCACGCGCGGTTCGCTTGGATTTGTACGGTTAAAGTGGATTTCCCGAACACGTCGTTCGCCTGAGTATCCTTTTGGGGTCGGCAGGATTCCCGCAAATGTTGTAGTGGGAGAACGGCCGAAAGTTGCGGGTGGATTTGCCGCGATGGTTGTAACTTTTGTCCATGATTGATACAGTCGGTATCGACCGATTATCTCATTCGCCCGTGATAAAGTCTATTAACGCGATCAAAGCTGCCCTACTTACAACGAAAGGAAAGATCGTGTTTTTAACTTTCCAACTTAAATATAACGTGAATCTTACAATATCACCAGTCGCTAATGTAAAATATTTGTATTACATTGCGAGATGAATTCTAATGGAGATATTCCAGAGAAAATTTTTGGCACGATTCTACTCTAATGTAGATACAAAAAAATACCGTTCATATTTGTGAAAATTCTTGGCATATTCAGTGACAGTAGGATGCCTAATTTATATTTTACCCATAATCGCGGTGAACCACACAAAGTTTCGACTATTTAAGAAATATTTGTGCTTTTTTTAATTAAAAAATATTTATTAAAAAATAAGAAATAAAAAAATGTCTATAATAATATAGTATAATCATCTTGTATCATTAAATGCATGCATGTGTCGAATGTAAAATATATGAAGCCTGTAAATTGATTTAGGAACTTGAGAAATAAATAATTGGACCAATATATCAATGACTCCGATGGCAGACGTTAGGGTGTAGTAACGATTGATGGGGATATTTTATTGAGCGAGACTATTTTAAAAAAGACAGAAAAGTAATCGTTCGTTCAATTCATAAGAAATTTACGCGATTAAAAGAACGAAATAAATTTTTTTCCTGCAGCTGGCAACCATCGCTGCATATTTCTATTGTAACGAATGTTCTTTCTATACGGAATATTTGTAGCAGTTGCTTTGCAAAGTTGTAACGACAGAATCAGAGAGAAATAAAGAGAAAAGGCACGGACAAAACGCGAATCCGCAGCTGCATCCATTCTCACAATGTTAGCAAATCCGACGATAAAGATAACATCGTGCATAGAAGGCATTAGGCTTTATCCCCTTAGAGCCGTCTATGTCACGCTATACTGTTCATGCTGTCGCGTTTATCTTTAAACAGCCTCTTTGGAGTACTCGCACCTTGTAAATCATAGTCGGAATGCGGCATTTGCTCGAGCGGTGTCCGTCCTGAATATTATACTCTAGTACAAGATATAATCAAGATACA
The DNA here is from genome assembly GCA_035220615.1 of Leptothorax acervorum. NCBI lineage: Eukaryota > Metazoa > Arthropoda > Insecta > Hymenoptera > Formicidae > Leptothorax > Leptothorax acervorum. Next base: position 41,483 of record JASTWQ010000046.1, on the reverse strand, counting down.
TTATATTATATATTATATCGTAGAAATTATAAATATGATATAATAATTCATAATTTTACGTCAACTTTTTCAACAAGCCAAAAGTTAAGCAGTTAGAAATTGAGATGTACGAGAAAAAGAAAGAGAGAATGTTAAACTTTACTATTAAAAAATAAAAATATAAAATGTTATTGATAACAATTTGTTCTTTTAAATTCATTTAATCTGACACGTCACACCGCTATAAATTGATCATGATAAATGATCAATGAAATATACTGCCTCCATTTCATTTCACTACGCAAATATCATGGATAAATATACGCTTCAATAGTCCGAGAAAATTCAATAATTTCAATAACTCGTTGTTTGTATCACTGTCACGTTAACATAAAAAAGGCTTATAATTAGTTATATTCCTGTTTTATATAATATATATACAAAATAAGACATCAACAATTTATCTTGAAGATTGATCTTTAATCATTTTAAAAGACTTTTTACAGTATGTTTTTTGGAAAGCAAAAATACCTTAAAAATTAATATAAGTAAGTTTGAGTCTATAATAATAAGGCTCTTTCGTCAATACTAATTTTAACTAGTTAAATCTAGAATTAACTGTGTACTAAAATCAAGATTTAACTAGCTAAAACAAGTATTAATGAAAGGGCTTTGTTAGAACTAATTTTGAATAGTTAGACACCGAGTTTTGACGGATTTTGTAAGATAAGTAACAGCCAAACAATAGAAAGGCTTATTTACATTATTAACAAGATTAAAAGCTATTGTGACGTTGCCAAGCAGTTAAAAATACATTTAATAATTTTAGTGTAATTACAATTGAAATAAAAACACTTTGCATCAAAGTATGGGTACTGTAAAAATCAATTTAATTATCAAGATCGCTATTAAATTGTAAAACTATTTTATCATTAAGACGCGAAAATCTAGATGCATTTAAATGCCATTAATATGAAGATGGTATGCATATACGTAATTTTATTGTGGACGAAATTCTTCGACCATGCACTTCGATGAAACTTTCGCAAATATTAAAGCTTCCTGTTTCGCATTTCGCAATTCCTGTCGTCATTCCTTCGTATATTGGCTATCGAATAGTCACCGATTTTCTTCCAATGCTTATCGGTATTTCAAAGAATGCTATCGCATGTAGCTCCGATCGTTAATATTCCTCCTGTCCTTCGATATCAGAGAGAGACTATTGTATCATTACGTCGCCGTCCTCCAACGCATGTTTTACGTCTCCGATTCCGGTAAAACAATCAGATTTCTCTTGCCATTAAAAATCCTCTTTCTTTCGCTCTGTTAATCGATCGAGACTTAAATTTGTTGTGAATAACGTCTATTATTACTTTATTGATATTGTGAAATTTTAATGAGAGAATATTTCAATTCTTTGCAAAAACATAAGAGACTAACGAAAATTCGGCATAAACTTGTTCCGTGAAGTTATGAAATGCTTAATCTACGACTAATCGGAACTTGATTTTATTACCAAATTTTTCCCCGTTTTTCGTTTCAAACTTTCAATTGAGAATGTGACAAATATAAAACGACGTGTATTTATTCAGATCACGCGTGTCTGAGGAGACATTTTCGATTTTCTGCTCTTGGAGGACGTAAACTTCGACCTCGTCAAGCTGCCTTCGCGCTCACGTCCTGATCTAATGTTTATGGCGTATCGAAGGTTGATCGGGAAAAAAAAGAGATAAACGACTTGATGGGCGTTTTATTTCTTATGACGTTTCGCGGTAAGGTTTCATTGTTCGCTCGCGATTTTATTACTTTCTGCAAATCTCCATCGTGCTCTCGCGAAGCCGGCCTTTCAAACCTATTTACGTTTACGTTATGAACGTAATCTTCATCACGCACCACTTAAGTGCAGAAATCCGCTCATTCTCATTCACCTTTAATACTACCTCTAATACCTTTAGTACCACTTAACATTATTATCACAAGTATCGCCGTATAGTTAGCCTGCACTATGTTAAAAATGCTTTAGAAAGTAATCTCCTATGTTGCTTGCCTGTCTACTGTGCAAAAATTGTTACTATCTGGGAAATGGCCTGATTTCGATTCTTCAGTCTCTAAATTACTCCTCAATAGAACTCTTTGAAAATCGTGTTGTAATTATCGGAGATTTAGATCTTTAAGAAGAGGTACTGACAATCAACGCAATGCTGTACCTATAATATAAAGTTTTTTCTAGTAAGAAATGGTTTTCAAAAAATATGGGCACGCAGAACTTTCTATTTAATAAATCATTAGCTTCATTAAATTCAATATCTCTTAATGCGAAATACAAAAAATTATTAAAATAATTCACTATTAAAATCGTAAACCTATAGCATCCTTTCTTAATCACCTAAAAGTTTTATATTTTATTTTATATTTCTACTTAATTAAGTTCCTTTCAGTTTTATTGAAACAACCTAAAAGTTTGAATATTGCATTTATTTTTATATTTCTACTTAATAAAGTTCTTCTCAGCTTTATTGAAACGATTCTCTTTCTTATAACAAGAGAATAAAAAAATTTTCTTCAATAATGTCGAACGTTCCAATATCTAAACTTTGTAACAAACGGATTAAAATTCTTTCGGAGTTTGACGACCGTGACTACGTAACTTGTGAAAGATGCGGTCGAAATAAATGTTCGCGTACTTCGTGAGAATACATGCCATTTTTTCTTTCTTTCTTTCTAACTCATATAACGTAAAAGAGATATTACAACGGGATGTAAAAACATAGAAATTTTTACGACATGTTATCTCGTCGAAATGCTTCGTGAAATTGATCGAAGTTGAAAAATATCACGATAATGACATTTTAATCGCCGAGTTCTACAAGTCCTATCCTTCAATCCCTTCTGCTAAAACCGCGTTATCGACATAAAAACGATAAAATATCTAGGTCCGCTGCGGCGTAATCCCTCAAAATTATGCGCGCGATCTTTCCGCGGCGCGGTGCGAGAAAAGGGCGACGGGTGCAATTTTTTATTATGTAAAGCAGTCGCGAGCGCAAGAAAAAAAATTGATTGAAAGTAAGATCACTTGGTTTTAAAATGCAAAGTCGCATCGGAGAAGCCGCGCTCTTCCGCAAGCTTCCAGGATCTTCTTTGCGAGAATGTTCGTCGCGGCAAATTGCAATTTTGTCTTTAAGGTTGGCGAAAGAAAAGTATTATTTAAGGGATAGACTTGAAAGATTGCGAGAAGTCGCATAAGTAAAGACGGCGAACCTTCAGGCGACTAATTGAATTTTTTCGCGGTGCAGCGAGCAGCGATAGGAACTAACGCGGAATCTAAATTTTATTCGCGAATATTATAACGAGATTAACCGATTCGCGAAACAAATCTATATACCTGTCTCTTTGTAAATCATAATCAAAGTTTATAAAGTAGGAAGAAATTGTTCATCTTAATATACATAAATACATACACAGTGTTATACATTTCTGTAAAATTTACTTTTTCACAAGCAGTTGACTGAAATTAATTAGATTCAAATAATTTTCAAGATAACTGTAGACAATGCTCTTGAGAAATCTCGACTAAAGTTTAAACTTTCAGAAGGGATAGTACCAGAACGTTTAACTTCCAAAATGCAGCGCGACGAGTGCTTCATTGAGCTTGAAAAATTTAAATGCGCCATTAAAAGTTCGAGATAAGATGCCAGATGGTAGCATATGCTAATATCATCGGCGCGCCCGATGTCTTCGTAAGAGAATCCTCGACGTAATTGCAGCCATTTACAGGCCACGTTTATAAGTTGTTACGCCTACTTGCTCGTTTCGTCTTGCTCTTAACATTTAAGTGGACTATCGGCTTTCTCTTTTCTTAAAGCACATTATAGTGTTATATTCTTGTGGGTTTTCTTAAATGGAATGAAGACACGCAACCGTTTTATAAAGTTGTAAGGTTTTTGCGGAAATTGGCCCTTCACATTATTTAATCTCACTGACAAAGATAACGATACATATTTACGAGGTTACAATACTATATTTTCTAATATAAATAATATCTTGATAAACCGAAGAAAATATAAACACTCAAAGCCTGCAAGTAACGTTGTAGAGAAATTTCACCAAAGAAAACATTTACATATTAGCTTATTACATTGAAACATATATACTTCATCAAATTTAATATCGATTAAAATCATTAATAGCAATAGCGTGCAATATTGATAACTAAAACATTGAGTCTACAATAAATAAGTCCAGCGTATGTTACTATAACGTACAAATGGACGTTATATTAGGAGCAATGAAAATTTAACATTCCTTTCAGAACATAATTAAATTTTCATACGCTAGTAATTCTCTTTCACTGCCGCGTTCCAAATATCGTTCGACAATAAAAGAGAATTCGTGGATGAAAGAGAAGTCGGAAAAAAAGATTTGTGCTTTAATGTTAAGTGGAGCTGGTTTCTGCATTGCAATCGCAGCCGCCACTGAATCATTCATAATCACGCGATTCCGTTTTAGCGTTGCACAATGCGAGGATTAATATTTAAAGTCGGCATCGTGTCTTGCAGGCTACTGCTATTGTCACTGCAGCGTAATTGGATATTCTCGTCCAAGATGTCGCGATCATTTAAGCGGACTAAACTGATTGATAACCCTTAATCAACAAGCAAGAACAAGCTAATCGTTTATCATCCCTATTCTTGTCTACACAACGCCGCGTGACTATACAACGCTTTGATTTACATTTTTACATTTCACATTTCAGACTTTATACGAGACAGAATTGCTTAATATGGTAACATTAAACAACATGAAATGTATAAATCAAAATAAATTTAATAGTATAAAAGAGTTGATTTACTTAAATAAAGAGATCTATAAAAGAAGTTAACACTTTCACTGCCAAACGGAATAAAAAGAAATTACATCCTCAGGCCAAGGCTGTTTTTGATTAGTGTTTTATGGCCGATTCTTACAGTATTTATGCTTTTCCATTTCCTTTTTATTCTCTTTTACAGCTTTTGACCTGATTACTCGGTGTATCATTTACGATACATCTGGCCTGCGTGGTATAAGTTCTAAGTATATCTTAAATGATACACACGTAGCAGAGTGAGTGTTTTAAATTCACAAAAATTATTGCTAAACAAAAAATCTTGTTTGACGGCAAAAATGCCAATTTTTAGTTATTTTCAATTATTATTTTGTGCTTTATAAAAATTTAAAAAAAAAATACAAATTTTAACAAGAAAATATTATTGTACATCAGAGAGTATATTCAAAGAGTTTCTTTCTTGATAAATAATAAGTAAGTATAACCGAAAGTACAGAATCGAAATGGGACGATCAAGTTAGGAATTTATCATATTTTTCCCTTGGCACAACCGCGACGGTGCGATCCGTCAATTCCAGGCAGGTTTATACACCTGCTGCTCAGCAAATTTATTGCTGAAACAACGAATATAGCATTGTGTGTTTTTTGCTTGTCTACACGCTTTACCACCAAAAATTCGCTCGCACTGTCTTATTCCACGAACAAGTGATTTCACGCTCATAGGGTATTTTATTCTATTTTAGGCACAGATCCAAAAAAAAAACATGCATTCAAAACACATAGCGAGTATAAAAACAGATTAATGAAGCAAAATAATATAAAACAAGAAATACTGCAGTATAATAAATAATGCAATTTAAATAGAATATCTCTTTCCTCTTTGAAATTTTAAAATTATTAACTTTATTTACGGAACATGGAATTTGAATAAAATCAGTCAGTTTTTTAGGCAGTACAATATTTTGAAACACGAGGTGGAAGAACGAATAATTGCAAATAATTCTGAACTGCGCGAAAGCCCGCAAAAGATGTTACTCACGATAACTACAAGGCGCAAACGAATGAAACTTCGTTCCCGTCGAGGCGAAATCAAAGCCTTTTGCTGGTCATGTCTCGTTATTCGCCACGAACGGAACGGAGTTAGAGTTTCCGTTAAACTTGGAAGCACTAGTTAACTCCCTGATACGAGAGACTGTACGATCCACGGACGAGAGAATCTCAGATCTTTGCTGTATTTGTGTAATCATGAGATGCATCCTGCTTAACAATATCATTAATACAAGATAATGCTAGTCAATAGACATCATCGTCTATATAATATAATCGTTTTATAATATAATAATGATATAATGTTAATAATATAGAAAAAGGATGCAGCTAATGAGAATTCAATTTAGATTTTAATTTAAAAAGCATATATAATTACAGAATTTAATATTAAAATTTAAATTTGATCTGTAAAATGAATTTTCCGTCTTTTACGTCGAGCATTTTTATCCGGCTGATGTGTGCTGCATTATTGATGAATCATACAAGACGTGCATACAAAATGAATAACATATATCCACCCGAAGAAATCCGTTTTAAGATCAAACGGACCGCCATCGTATACCGCCGTCTCTCTTACTCGGCGAAACAAAAGGGCCATCATCGTGAGGAGCAAACCGTTCATGCATATGTTATAACAAAGCAAGAAAATCCATACTTCACGAGCTTCCGCCTTCTTTTTCCGTTTCCTTTCTCGAGCAAGCAAAGCCATCACTGCCGCGTCTTCTATTGTTATCATAGGAAAAAGTTTAAATGCAGAAATAAAACCGTCGTGTTCAAATAAGACAAATCATTTCTATAAGAATAACTAGAATAATGCTTCCATCTTTAATAACAATGATGAAAAAATGACCGATTGAAACTTATTGGATTCTAAATCCGATATTAAATATTCCTACCATCTTATAATTTTTTATCCTATAATCAATTTTATATCGTATTGTGCTACTTTATACGATAATGGATATATCTGCATTCCTTGGAGGCTGTAGAAAAGAAGAATGTCGATGGATTGACGAATGACTCGAGCATCGAGAAAAATAAAGCTAAGCATGCATTATATGCGTGAGATAATAAATGCAAAAATAATTTTCCGATTGTTATCAGGAAATGCTCCAGTGTACTCAAAGGAAGGAATCAGCGCTTCACTTCGCAACATTGCTGACTTGATTCTTTCCATTTCAACAAATTATGGTTTCTATCTCGGTGGCTACATCGAAACTGCTTGGTTGAGAAAAATTAAAACGCGAATTTTCCGTGAATTTCCGATACATTCTTTTCCGATCAATATGTTTATTATATTCTTTTGCCAAGAGAATAATATTTATGTAACGTACAATTAATGTTGATTAACTCAGCTAAAAAATTCATATTCTTAATAATGTAAGACGTACTATATGAACGCGGATTATAGATTTTATGATAAAATCAGGTATTCAACACATTTCTCGCATGAAGAACTATAGAGATACCTTCGAAAGTTCGAATAAAGAACTGAAGGGAATACAATAACGAAAAGTCAAATGCATAAGCATTTGAATTCTCGAGGCTGTTCGCCACAAAAATGACGTAACAAACGTAAGGTTTCTTCCATGCTCTCAATACATTTTCTCTCTGAAAAATCACGATTGTAGATTTTCTATACAATGCTCATGAAATTTCAAGAATAACAACCTCTTGTCTGCCGCAACAGAACATATGATTTCATATGAAAAATTTACCAAGCATTTACATTATTTTGTATAGATTAAAACAGATGTCCAAGTTGTCGAAATATCAAACGCGATATTGAACATAAAATAATTCTTAAATATTTATATAGATATTATCTCATATTGTATATTTTTTTCATCATATATTGCAAAATATTATACAATTTCTCAAGCCGCAGAGATCTTCTTAAATTGTAATAGCCTTAAGTGATGCCTTCAGATTTTGTCGTTGTAAATTAATGCAAATGTAAGTTCAAATGTTAATATTATACTTTGATATATTTTATCTTGCTTTTGAGTCGACAGCCTTTCTCGATGGATATATATCAAGCAACACTCGCAAGTGTTAACGGATGCAAAAAAGGCGAATAGAACTTATTGAAATTTTCAAGTCGCGCAATGTGGCGCATATGTGCTACGTAGGCGAATGCTCAAGGCACATAAACAGGCCGTACAATCCCCTTCGCTATAACGAGAATATGATTGCCCGTTTTATGAAATTTACGATAGATTTTCTTTCTACCGGAGTGGTTCAGAAAAGTAACTAGCACATGCTCGCGAAAAATATTTAGTGATAACTATTGAAATCGCCACTTTATTTAAAAACAATGCCGATTTAGACGTTATTTTCTAATTATTTAGGATCGCTTATAAACATAGTCTACATAGTACTGCATAAATAAATGTAACAATTTAAGAAGTAAACAAAATGCCAAATGTTTTAGACCATATTTTACGATAAACAATATAATACTGTACTATAAGAAAATAAATGACAATAAACTGATCTAAACTATCTACTTTCAATAATCCATTCCTGGCTATAGTTTAAATCTCACGCGAAAGGCGGTATAATTTATCCGTTCGATAAGCACAACTGAAAGTTGGGGTTCGATCATCGTACGACGCGCAGCGAAGTTGTATCCGATTTCCATCAAGTTTTAATTGATTCCAGGGCTAGGCGAGCTAAACAAGATTAAAATAAAGCGTCGTGGTCGGAAAGACTGGCGATATGCCGTATAATTAACGCACCTAATCGCCCGATTGAAACCGTCGCTTTGAGTGATGCTGTTGTTTCTCGGAATTTTAATTATTGTATATTACTTATACCGGCGCTTTTACAATTCGCATAAATTCTGATGAAATGCCTTGTTAACTGTGTCCTATTTAATTCCCTGAGTCACTACAATATATCTTCGCACATAACTATTTTTTTATTCAATAAAGTATTTTAAAGCAGAGAGCTGGGACTTAGTTAAACATTTTTAGAGAAAACGCACGCGATTTTAAAGAAATTGGCCCCAAATGTGCAACTAAATCTCAGCTCTGTTTTAAAGCATGTATTTTTAATTATAAAGAAGTGCTGAGTATATGTATAAGCTGAATATCGGTATTAAGTACCTACTTTAATCAACGCAAAAAAATTAAATTTTTTTTATTTAAATATTATCATATTTCTCAATTCAATCTTACACTATAATTAAAGCCGATTACAAAGCCAGACAGGAAAAAAATCACCCTCTTTATTTTCCGCAAATTTCTTCAAAAGTAAAGCTTCGATACTAAAAGATAAATCCTCTTAAAATCCTCAATATTTTTTATAAAATATTAAAATAATCCGACAAATATTAAAATAATAATAATTCTTTTTATATACGTTTAAGCGGCTTAGAATCATAGAGAAATAAAATGGAATTGATTGTCCGCATGACGAAATGTAGCGCATACGCTAAATTATTCATGTTTATTAGTGTATCGCTGCAGTAGAGACTTCTCCGCGCGTGTAACTAATTCATTATTCTCAATCCCCTAATGAGATTACTCGAGGTAGTCCGTGCGCGGTAATATATAACTAATTTCACTGCTATAAACGCGAAACGCGCGAGGGGAAAGTCTCCGACGTACTCTTAATCATAATTCTTTCTTAATGAATCACAACTGAGCTTGAACACGTTCAGTAATGAGATCAGGATTTTATGTCTTCAATAATAACACATCGATAAATTAATAAAGTAAACCGTCTTCAGGAAACCGTCATAGCGGGGATTTCAACCTCATTAATTTATTCTACCAATTTATTCATCACTGAATAGGAAATGTATCCAAGTATTCCTTCAAAGTTCAAACATATCGACATTCGAGATTAGCGATGTACACGAATATATATTATAAATAGAGTTCCACGCGGCGAAAATTTATTTTCACGCGGCAAATTATTTTCACGGTTATCTTAACTCGCGGAATTTTCACAATCCAAACTTTTTCATATATTTTAAACTGGGGATTAAAATTTATCAACGAGTCATCGGCTAACTCGGCTGCGGTTTCTCGCGGGAAAAATAAAGTGCGAATTAAAATACGCGATGTAAAAAATTACGGTCGGTAGCGGGTAACGGCGCGCTTTTCCCTATCAATGTGGAAAAAATGACAATTTCTCCCGCGGGTGCGTCGGTGGCGACGTAAAAATATCTCGATGCACTTTGCAACTGTGATAATCAACATGCGTATGCAAATCGAGCTGCGACTTCATTTCCGACGGACCGCGTATATTTGCATGTACGCGTCTACACGCTGACTGCATTTCCGTGTGTGTCTGCGTCACATCAGCGAATATATACAGTGCCGACCGCAAATCAGAGTGATCCTCCGTGATTAAACTATCATGAAGCCCCTCGCTGATAGCGCCCCTCGTTTACATCCCGATACGAACATCCAAAGTGATAAATTAATAATCCACTTCACTTAAGAACGTTAATTCTAGCATGGGGTTCAACAATTCGGAGAAAAGTTTATCATTTCGAAAGAAATACAAATTTGCTCGCCAAATGTGCGACCATTTATACCTAACACTCCAAATTATAAAAATAAAATTCCAAATTATATCGCGCGAGTAAAAACTTAATTAAAAGATTAAATCAAATTTATTCTTTCTTGATTAACTCTCTGAAAAATCGTAGAACTTCATGAAAATATGCAACACTTTAATCGAACAGTAATAGTATTAATTGATTGTGATTGATTCAAAATATTATTTGGAATTTATAGCGCGGCATTTTTAATAACATGTAGCGATAATTTTAAAGAATGTGGGATCGACATGAGTGAACTAAAATAACTATCTCAAATATATGAAATGGCGACCTGCAATGTGAAAACCACGCTCGCACACGTCATTTACACATCCACCGCATTTTCGAAATAGCGGCGGAATATGGTTTAATTAACTTGTCAGCGAGCGCGCAGTGTCTACGGTCCATGCAGACTTTAGACGCTTTTGAAATCCGACGTGACAATGTGTGTAAGTCGTGCGCTTCGCGAGTTATTAACCCGGCACGCATTGTGGAGATAAGTACATAGGTATACATTTCGAACATTTCGCAGCTCTCATTAATTAATTAAATACAGAACCACATATAATTAAGCGCTCTTATTCAAAAACAATATCAAGCACTTTTACTATAAATAAAAAAATGTACTTACGTTACTTTTTCTTGAGAATCGATCATTTTTGTCACGTTTCTGTTATTTTATTTACATTGCGCGACATATAAATTATTTACACCGTTTTCATATTGTATATAGAAATCATGCGTCGCTATAATATTAAAGCTTGCCAACTAACTTGTCATTAAATACTAGATATTAATTAACTTACAAAATTGAATTTAGAAAAAAAAGATAATAAATTTAAGTACTCGAATTATTTTGATCATATTTACAAATTACGTAATTTCTGATGCAAGCTATAAATAACATCAATTAAATGTATTATTTGCGATATTATTTTGCGATTAATTAACTTAGATTTTGCATCGATTCATAAGAAACACTGACCGGTAACAATGACGTGACAAAATTGTCGAATTATAAACCAGCAGATCCATAAGCCGAAAAATATTTCGGCTAATTAGTAACATCCAAATTTTAGGATGCCACAATTAATAACGTGAGACCCTAATTGAATAAAGGACTAGGGGTACGCGTATACGATCGAAATTACTGTCAGTACAAATTTTTCGTATCTCGATATGTTTTAATGGATCTTTAAAATAAATATCTCTTGTTATTACGTTATCAATGGAATTAGAATGATTCAATATATAATTATAATTATTCAGAATTATTTTCAGTATAATACTTCAAAAATACTTAAAAAATAAAAAATTTTAGTTTTAAATATTTTAAATAATTTAATGCAATTAACACATGTGTAACTGATAAATTCTTTAATAAAAAATCTTTTTTTGCAACGAAATATTTATTGGGACTTTGGGAGGGCAGGGGATCTCACGTTTCACGTTGTTGTTTCAAAATATATAAATTCAAATCATTCAACAAATATAAATGGATAGGCTATATAAAAAATTTAGTGTATTGCAAGTATAAGTGCAGTTAATAATTATTCTCGTCTTTTTATTAAATAAATTATATAAAATAAATTGGGAAATGATTAAACCAATCAATAATATAATATATATTTCAATTATAATAAACTCTACTTTATAAATGTATATACTTTGTATAGTTTGTATCTGTGTATTCTTGTACAAAAAGTGAAAACTAATTGATGATTATTAAATAATCTAAGTACCATTAAAAGTAATAATATAAATTTATTATAGCCTATCCATTTCAAACTATATAATGGATTTATGAAATATTATTTTGTCTATAATATTCTCTTATATTTAATATAAATTCTAAATGATTAGATATACATATATATTCATTTTTAGATAAATTATAACAGTATATAAATAATATATGTAGTACATTTTATTGCTGCATTGGTGCTATTTTTCATTCATGTTTCAATAAAATTCTATATATTAATAATATTTGAGGAAATTAAATTCTGTCATCTCACATAAAATTCTCATAAATCCATTATTAAAATAAAAATAATTAAAACTCACAGGTACGATGTGCAGCACAGCGGGGTTGCTGTAAAATACAAAAATATCCAAATTAAATATACGCTCAAAATAATTAAAATTGTAAAAAATAATTGTAAAACGCACATTGAATTTTTTATTCTTTAAACAGATATTTAATAAAAGAATTACGACTTGCAAAAAGTCTCTTTTTCAAGTACAAACTTGATATAATTATAAAATAATTCTAAATGTTAAACATGTTGAAATATTCTATATATTTCTTCGTAAAAATATTAGAAATATTAAACATTTCAGGTATATATATATTAATTATTTCTATATCTCAAAATAATTAGGATGCTTTACATGAATTGTGTTACACAATAATGCAAAATGCCGTAGAATGCGTATAGAATGTGATTGTCGTGGGGCTGAACAAATTCCCCACACAGGTAATAAATAATAAGTATGAATTATATAGGTACTCACTCGTGGTTGCTCCGCCGGCGCCTATGGTGCCCATCCCCGAGCCTCCTCCTTCTCCTCTCGGACCTCCGCGTCGTTGCTCCGTTCAGGTAGCACACTCATTATCACCACATCACTCGACTTCGCGCAAACGTAATTATACGATCGCGCACTAATCAAATGACGAACGCGCGGTACTTTACACGGCACTCCCGATCCCGATCACTCCCGATGTTGACCGTACGCGACACGTACTTACTTTACGTCACATTACGATCGGTAAATAACGGGCGAGGCACGTATGATACGATCGTGGCACGACCCGCGACGTCTCGTCAATTAACGCAACGAGAGAATCTAACATGGCGGAGATTGATCGTAAATCTCGCGCGGCCAACTTCACCCGCCACCCGCCGCGACGTCGTTATGCCCCCCCCCCCCCATCCCCCCTCCTCCTCACCGGTACTATTTCACCCCTTCGCGTACTTTTCGCCCTCGAAATAACAAATGACTTATGTTCTCTATAAATTTCAGGAAGATCACTGTCGCGTGTTATAACCCGAACACGAAAAAGTATTCCAGCTAAAATTGAGGATAAAAACCCGTGGAATGCGCAACTCGAGAATACGATCGTCGCCCCGCGTTCGCGACGGTGGATTCCGCGTATAAATCTTACGAAATTACACGTTCCAGCCAGTATATACGCACCAAGCTCGCGCCACAGGATCGTTAATTATCGAGATACGACGCTGATTACGATTGTATACTTACGTAACTGTTAACACTTTGATTGCCAAGCTGCTCTCGGCTTAATAAATCTAATATATTACTTTAATATTGTACCGCTTTCTTAATACATTCATATTTCTCTAATGTCTTGAATATCTAGCACAATTATTCTTAATCGAGTAAGACCGTTACTCACAAATGAATAACGTCTTGGGGAGTCTTTGCGGAAATTAATTACGCGTCACTTACAATTAGATATGGACGACATGGCACTCAAAGTGTTAAACGGCTCGGACCGCTCGGAGTTGATCCGTTCCATTACGCGACGTTACGCTAATAACTGAAAAATTCGATTGTAGCAGCAATTTCATCGCAGTACGGCGTGATAGGACGTGAATCAATTGACCGATCAAGACGCGACGAATTGTCGAAAAATGTGGGATTAAAATCGTCGACAAATCACGAAAGACAAGCGTTATTGATAAAGTGTGTCGATATAGCTACAGTTTTCCGGCTTATTCGATCCGGCATCTCGTACATTATTCCACAGAAACAGTCGTCAAAGTACATTGATATTGGCGGAAAAAGCGTATAAGAAGAAGTGATTGCCGCCTGTAAATGCGTATAAAAGCGATACTTTACAATTTCCGTTCCGCGTAAATAAGACACGCGAGATATCTATTTCGACGAACAGCCGTCGTCTCGAAAGGCTTACGAGTCGCTTGTGATAAAGTGAATCAATCGTACCGGCCGATATTCCCTAATTATTCGCAGAGAGTCGTGCCCACGTCTCGCCGTGACCGTGTCTCGAAGGGTAATGCGAAGGAGAGTGAGGTCAGTGAGGGAAAGCGCGCGCCGTTACCCCCACCAGTGACCGGTTCGCCCGTCCGCCCCCGCGGCCCGCGCCGATTCTTCGAAATAACGTCGCGCGCGCGACTTGTTTACAATAATACAATAGCGCGTGCCGACGTACGTCGTACGAAAAAATAACGTTAGTCAAACCTTCGCTATATAACTTCTAAAATCTAAACGTAGATATACGAATTAAAACAAGTCGAATATTTCGCGTTTCAGTATTATAAAATTGACTTTCGAAAATAGGCTGTCGGCCGCACATTTTGCGTTTCGTTTTGCGGCCTCGTTAACGTTATCTAAAGACGTACATACTATGTATCAATTAATTGATCGTAATTCCTTCTTTTCACGGGGGGAGAAAAAAGATAAAAATCTAACGTGTACGATTTAAAACAAGCCGAATATTTCGCGTTTCAATATTATAAAATTATAACTTTCGAAAATAGATTATCGACCGCACATTTTGCGTTTCGTTTTGCGGTCTCGTTAACGTTATCACAAGACGTACATATTATGTACCAATTAATCGATCGTAATTCTTTCTTTTCACGGGGGAAGAAAAAAGATAAAAATCTAACGTGTACGATTTAAGACAAGCCGAATATTTCGCGTTTAATATTGTAAAATTGACTCGAAAATAGTCTATCGATCGCACATTTTGCGTTTTGTTTTGCGGTCTCGTTAACGTTATCTAAAGACGTAGACGTTATCACAAGACGTACATATTATGTATCAATTAATCGATCATTATTCCTTTTGTTACAGGGGGAGGAAAAAGATAAGATCACGTAATTTTAATACATAAATCGAGAAATATTATTTTCGAATCGTCGAGAAACAGCTTCAAATATACGAAAAGGATATAATTAAAAATTTGCTCGACACTGCGCTTTATACAGGGGATGTGGCATCAAATGCTTCACGGTGAATTAATATTCATTACAATTTTATCTTTGACAGCGGTGTATTCGATATCGGTGTGACAACACTGACAACGCCTGTTTCACGGTGAGCTATTTTTGTCATTAAACTCCAGTTCAAAGAGCACGTGGCGCAAAGGGCTGCCTGATTTCCGAAAATAAACTCTCGTATTTGCGTAATCCCGCTGTCGGGTAAATCTCCGAGCGATATAGGACCCGATTATGGGAAAGGAATTACGCATCTCTCGCACGCAAACTCACGTGATACAGCCAATTACAACTGAAATTATAATACCGACATAAACGGATTAATTGCTATCGTACAAACGTTTAATTTTGTTGCTGTCTTTTGCGGATTTCATTCTAAAGAAAAATTAAGTTAGAATAAAATCCCTTTTTACTCTAAGACTAATTGAAACGAGAAAATTATACGATTACGTGCTATTATTTATGCGCGCTTGAAAATTGAACTCCATCGTGTGTCTAAAACTGAAATGCAAAGCCACGTGCTTCTTTGCTTAAATATTTTTCTTTAGGAATAACGGAACCCGTGAGCGGAAATCACGATTTTATCTTAAATGATAATCCCTTCGATCCTCATGGAAGCGTTCCGAGTTTCTACACTTCCGGCCGTAATTCCGAAGTTTGAACCTCGAGCCTCGCGCATTAATCTTCTTGAAACTTGGAAACGTTCGCGGAATATGAGTACATTGCATGATACATAACGTATTTCGTAGCATTATCCACTTCATCGAGCCGTGATTGATTTCATTTTCGACCACGAGTTTCAAAACTCATCATCGCGGTTGCCGTCCGTCTTCCCATTACGCTTTGGAACACAGAATACAGCGATAGCGGCTGCACTTATCAGTAATCGATAGCATCATTGTGCATTTCCTTTATGTGCCTTTCGGTATACATTGCATACGGGACCGGTATTGTGTTCTGATAATGCGGCACGCCGTATCGGGTATCGATATATGTAAATTACGTTCCAACGTTACGAGCATCGTATAACAAATGAGCTCCTGCGCACGGAATAATAGATACAGTCTAGACTCTAGAAAGAAATAAAAGAAAATTTATATATTATTTGATATTTTACAGAAAAATATAAAAAATATTATCTATATTTTAAGTACTTCCACGAATATTTTTACTATAATCATATCAAGAAACATGTGATTATCTGTAATCGCTAATATTCATTAAACACTTTACTTAATCTCTCTTTAATATATCATTTGCATCTTAACTTTAATTTCGTTTCTTTCGCATACTTGTTGAAGAAAATGAAATAGGATCGAAATGGAGCAAAGTGGTTAAAATCAGACACAGGATATAATCCAATTTATTAATCGTATATGCGAAAGTAGCGTATCAATAATAAAATGTACAGAATTCTGTATATATTTATAATTTATTATCTATATATTTATAAATTATGTGTCGTGTGGGACACTCAGACAGATTACCGCGCGCGCTAGTGCGCTAGTCCACTAAGATTCAGACAGAATGTCTTCCAGAGTTTTGTCGTCATGGAGAGGCGAGTGCCCCAGCGTAGGATCGCTCTCTAGGAATTCGCGCAGTTCGGACTCAAGATCAGCCACGCCGGATGGTTCTGTCGCGCTCAGCAGAGATGGTGGTGTCTGACTGCTATGCGTCATGCCAATTTGCATCTGAATCGGCGGCGGTGGCTGAGTCGCACCCACAATACTGATATTCTGATTTTGCTGACCGGTCGGGCTCAGTAGATTCGCGTTCGGAATTGGCGAGGGAGTCGGCAACAGATTCGACAGCACCTGATTGTTGCCATTGTTCGGATTCGGCAGTAACGAACTGTCAGCGACTATAGTGGGGTTGTGCGTGATCGGCTCGACCTCCATGGGCTCCGGTGCGCCCAATGGTGCTATGCCCATTGCTCTACGCAATCCGTCGACCGGCGCGATCCCCGACGGTGGCAGTTTCTTCGCTATATCAGTGAGGTTGTCGGTGATCTTCTCGGCCAGCGTCACTTCTGCGTCGGCTGCCTTGGGAACATTGGATAGATGGGCCGGTGGCGGTGCTGACAAACGCTCGTGTTGAACCTGCTTCAGCCGACCCAGCATCTGCGATGTGTCGTCAAGGCGGCTTTGTAGGGCGGCGCGTTCCTCGCTATATTTAAATTCTTCTTCTGAAAATATAAAAATTGTATTGAGTCTAATTGAATAACACGGAAGAAAAGCAGTAAAGCGATCTCGAAATTGTTAAATTATAATTGACAATGTGTTATAAGATAAAATACTTTTTTGATTATGAGATAAGAATAAGGTATAAAAAATATATTCAAATAATGAAATTTTTACGAAATAAATTAGCTACATAAATATATTGTTTTCAGTTACTTAGAATATAATGCTAAACCGTTAATTTTCATCGTTATTTCCATAATTACCTAAATTCTCTAGGAAGTTTATGTCGATACCAAGATCCGACAGTGTCTTCAGCTGCTCGATATCAACCTTGACATTATCCAGCAACGGAATGTTGCGATTCACGTCCTGCATAGGCTTCTCTAATAAATGCTTGATCTTTTCCTCCTCCTCCCTCAATCTTCGCTTTTCTTCAAGGAATTTCTTCGTCTTCCTATGATCGCCGCCTGTGAGAATGTCCAGCAGATCGTCAACCATAGTCAAAGTGTAATCACAGTCCTTGGCGAAGTCTAGAATAGATTCAGCATATTGCACGGCAGTCTCGTCACCATAAGTTTGATAGACTAGGTCGGTTTCCTCCTTGGTAAGATTCGCGAACGTCGAGTCGTAGCTCGGCGCGTATGAACCGAACGCGCCATAATACAGGGGTTTCACTGGCTTCGACATGTTCCTACGATCCTCCCGAAATCCAGCCAACGCTCCAGTACCGTGATTCAATTTCCCTATCAGTTGGCCCAGCGACACAGGTCTCTGATTGGTCCCGGGAATGATCCCGTCCCCGGGCACGATAATCTGCAAGCTCGTGGTGCCGTCTTTCTTCTGTCGCAGAAAACCCATCTTCGAGTTGACCCTCTTTAAACTGAGCTTCTCCGCTGCCGCTTTAGCCGCACCTCTAGCCTGTTTCAGGATCTCGTCTGGTGTCATGTCGTCTGGTATCGCCTCAAATTTACCTAAACTAGCCAGTCTCATTTTTCTTTGATTTTCTTTTCTAAGTTCTTCCGCCTCTTCATTACGTTCCTCTTGCTCGCGTTCTCGCTCTATTTGTTCCTCCGTCGCAGGAGCGTCTGGACTAAGATCTTCGTTGCCCAGCTCGAATCCGAGCTCCTCCTTCGTAATATCGTTCATGTACATCAGGACTGGCCTGAGCTGCCGTAATTTCTCCGGAGTGACCATCTTCAAACCGACGTGCAGTAGCTTCTTCGCCGCTTTGTAGTAGATGGTGTCGGGATGATTATATGTCATAGCGTTGTCACACATAAGCTTGAAATCATCCACGAATTCTTGCAAATTCTGATAGTTATTGTCGTCTATCTTTTGCTTTATCGTGCTGAAATCCATCGGATTCGTGATTATCTGTGAATAACCAGGCGCAATGCTGTCTGTGACCGGCCAGGCGAAAAATTGCTGTGGATCTCGCTTCTCCATAGATCTCAACAGGTGCTCCAGCAACCTTTGAAGAGGCGTGCGCTCCGCTATCTTTCTGAGAACGCATGTTCTGGGCTCGCGATGAGGTGATAGAGAACTTACATTACTAACGCCAACCCTTAATTCACCAGTAGACGGCGGTCTGGGTGGCAGCAACTGATTGTGATTGGTACAAGCTTTCTTCGGTGCAGGCTCGACCAGGTTTTCATCGGCATCGCCAACTGACTCTTGACTCGACTCCTCTCTCCGTCTTTTCTTATCTTTATGATGATGTTTGTGCCGTTTGTCTTTCTTTTTCTTCTTCTTCTTGAGCTTTTTGTGACCGACATATCTGTCGTACTCTGCATCTCCCTGGCTGACAGAATAGTTAAGACCCAATTGTTGTTGGTAATGTTGCGACAGCATTGCGGCCTGATTTGGTGACTCGCCGCCGTGCTCGGGTGTTCCAGTACTACCTCCTACCTTCAA
Organism: Leptothorax acervorum; assembly: GCA_035220615.1. Taxonomy (NCBI): domain Eukaryota; kingdom Metazoa; phylum Arthropoda; class Insecta; order Hymenoptera; family Formicidae; genus Leptothorax; species Leptothorax acervorum. The sequence goes on along the minus strand of JASTWQ010000046.1, from coordinate 21,992 downwards.
AATTAACTTCAGACTAGGCGGCTTGTCCGTCGTTGTGTACTGACCCTCTGTCAAAAAAAAAAAAAGAAAGAGATACAGTTAGCCATCATCCTGAGTATTTAAAACAATTTCTTTTAAAGCGGTGTACTAAAATTGTTGATCTAAAAGCCATACGTATGATCCGTTGTAAATGTGCCACATGCAGCAATTGGGAAATCTTGCGGAAAGATTATGCAAGCTAAGAGTACAACATAGTAACACAAAAAAAAAGGATAACGTCAGAAATGTTGCATGACAATGAGGATACCGAAAAGATGCAAATCGTGAGCAAATATTAAAAATTACGGTCCGTTAAGGATATGGACGGGTAGGAATTTTAGGTATATGAAAATGTAAACATGATTTTATTAACAGGACAGTGCGACCTTGTTTTCACATTCAACAAACTGGAAGCGAGATGGAAGTAGCTCGACTTAAATCAAACAAATCTTAATATATATATATATATGAAAATAATCTCCATCGTTATATCAAATCGAATAATCGGCGGGAATAATCAGGGAGAGCAATCATTAGAATTGAAAATACCTCGCTAAGAGGTCAAGCGAAGCATATGTGGCTCTCAGTGCCACGATACATAACAGCCAAAGGAGATTACACGATTGAAGTGCAACAGGCTTGTCTGTGTGCAATATATCTGAATGTACCTTGCGCCCTACGCATAATTACTCCGTTGTGTGACAAGGAGGGCAACTCTCGGCGCAAAAATCTTGTTGCACTTCAACGGATATTCAACAGACAAAAAAAAACGAAAGGGGTTGAGGGGGGGCGTTTGAGATAATTTTCGAAGCATAGCTAGCTTCTGTCGTGCAACCAGTCCATGTCCGTTGTTACACGTCACTTACTTCCACGTCGCGCCTGTTGCTGTGGAACGCTCGGTTTATACTTTCGAATCCACCTCACTTCTACTCCAACCTCACTCTCAGTTTGTCCGTGGTGAAAACGAAGTCAAAATTCCTGTGCATCATTTAAACTATGAGTATGAGAAAGATCCCAAATGAAAGTTGCAAAGAGCGCGGACCGTTTTGCAAGATCGAGTCGGCCAAAAGGCATCCTCATCTTTTTCTCATTCGAATTCTCTTTTATGACTGATATACTGACATACAAGTACACAGTTTTGCTTGGTGCGATGTAATGATGCCGCAGTAACATAACATTCTTACAAGTAACATAACATTCCAATCCATTACGTCTAATTCTCGCTCGGAGGAGACTATTCTACGGAAACGGGCTTCCTCGTCGACGAGGGGTGAACGGTTTTGACGTAGGTATGTTTATTTCGATCGAGACGGCGACAATTTTGCTGGACGACGACCGACGGGTCGGACGAGCGGCCGGAAAAGGAGGTGATCTCGAAGCGATCGAGCTCGGAATGAGGGGAGAAAGACTTCGTCGCGAACTCCGTCGAGGACGCGAGGGTACGACCGGGGATTCTCGACCGAAGGGGGAAAAGTCGCGCGCGCGTCCGCCGCCCGCTCCTCACCTTCGTGCCTCTCGCGCTTGTGCTTTTTGTGCTTCTTCGAGCCCATGTCTCGCGCGCGCTCGGCCACAGCTCCCGTGCGTGAAACCAGGTTATCGGCGTCCCCTGCGTGAGCCTCCGCGACGGCCTGCGACTGCGAGGCTGCCGCGCTCCGTCACCGTTGCGTACACAGACAACACGACGTCGGCGGCGGCCATTGATGATGTCACGGCCATCGTTCCGCCGTCCCGGTCCCGCCGTTCCGCCGTTCCGCGCACCGCCGTCGCCGTTCCCCGCGTTCGAACTTCGACGGTGCCACACCATGGCGGCGCGTCACGCGCGCGATACGGATTCCCCAGCGTTCTAGACTTCTTCACGCATCTCCCGATAATCTCACAATTACGCGAGAAGCGTCATCCGAATATATATTTCCGAGCCGAGAAAGGTAACGTTCGTCCGTGTAAACGCGCGAATCGATCTGATCCCGGCGAGAAGCAAACGATGAAAAAAAATACACTTTGCTCCGACGAGGAGATTGCCGGCGGTGACTCGACGTTTCATCGCGAAAAGAGCGAGAGAGAAGGAGAAACAAAGAGAGAGACGAAGAGGGAGGATCCTGAACGCGCGTCTCGCAGCTCGCTCCGAGTCTCGCTCCGCGACGAGAGATTTTCGCTCTGGAGCTCGGCGACGAGGGCGGCGTGCGCGCCCTTGGACGTCGAGCGCGAGAGCGTCGCGAGCGTGAGACCCGGCTGCAGATGCCCGACGCCGAAAGTCTACTTTGCGTTTTCGAACATGGCGACCATTGCGCGTCTACGTGCGCCCGTCCGTACAGTCCGTATACGCTCCGCTCCGCGGGCGGCCGGAAAACCCTCCCTAACCTACAAAAGGTGGCCGGCGCGGCGGCGACCGACGCTACCGGACGCACGACGAAAATACTCACCTGCGCCGATCGTGCGGCACGTACGACGATCGTGGGTCCTCCCGGCGGGACGAGCCAGCGACTCACACCTTTGCGCGACTCGGCGACGCGATTAAAGGGACGGCTATATATCAGCTGTTTCGCGCTTGAAACGCCGACGGACACGACGGAAGCGTGATGGAAGGGAGAGAGACGGAGAGACACGCCGCTCTCGCGTCTCCTGCGGGTTGCGAGTTGCGACCGGCGGGGAAATAAGAAATAAAGAACGCGAAACAAAGGGAGGAGGAAATACCGCGGCGCGCTCTCGCGCCGTAGCCGTACCGCTCGCTCGCGCGTCGCCGGACGTACGCGTCCCGACTCCCGACTGCGACTCGCGCCCTTCCGCGAAATCACTGTGGAACGCGAGAGAGATGATAAACGTCGCGAACGGACACGATGGACGGACGCGCCGGGCGCAGGATAATACGAGGCGGTGCACGATAAAAATAATATTTCGCCCTCCCCTTTTTCCCCCCCCCCCCCCCCCCCCGATCTACCTCGCCGCCGCGGTGCACGATTTTAGATTCTTCCCTGCGGCCGAACGTCGAGGAGCGACGATATAATAAAATAAAACGTCACCGCGTTTGATCATTCAGAGTCTCTGCGAGGTCTCTCCGGTTTCCCGAGACAAGAGCGAAGGGACGTTGCGTTAAATTCTTGCGTTAACATTTATTATACGCACAACGAACGGCGACAAGTTTAAAACGAGTCGAGCGACAAGTCGCACGGGAATTAGTGTGTTCGCTTCGTCCTCCTCGCGCTCCTTTCAGAGAAGAACAGCTTGAATAATCGATAATGCTTTTATACAATAAGTATATCTCGCACGCAACGGAAAGTCTACGGCGATTCTTCGGGAGGGAAAGAAACCGGCTCCGCGCGGCGCATAGTCGCAACGTTTTTTTCCTGCGTTCCTCCGAGCGACAACATAATAAGATAGTTCTGAAAAAGAATTGAAGAAAAAAAAGCTTCGCGATTACGCGTCGATTCCGCGTAACGATATCGCGATATCGCGACGCCCGTTGCGTGTAACCCTGAAATCATTGCGTTCTCCTCGCGAGGAGTCGCGACGCGCAGTCATGAACTTGCTGTAGTTACGTCACTGCGCACCCACGCCCGCGGCGGGTGGTTGGAGGGACGAGGGTCCCGCGAGAGGGCGAGCCGCCGACACGTCGCGGGCGCGCGATTGCAAGAAGGAGTAAAAAGGAGCGCGCCGCAACGTCGGTCGGGTAACGAGTCCGCGCCGTCCGCGGACGATTCTCTCTGTCGCCGATTCAATGCCCGCTCCCCCCGTTGTACGTGAGTCAGTCCGAGTCCCGATCTCCTCGCACTTCCCGCGTTCGCCGCTCGTTTTATATCCTTTTCTCCTCGTTCCTGGCTTTGTTCGTCCCTTTCGCGTCCCTCACGGCGCGCATATATCTTTCTGCCTCCCTAACGTTCTTGTAAAGACGTAAAAGGTAAGATTTTCTTATCTCGCTCCTTTATTCTAAACTCTTGCTCTTTGGAAGGCATATGTCGAAATGTCAAATAAAACGAGATCTAAGTATTCGATTCTTGTTCTTTATCTTTTGATCGAGTCTCTATTTTAATAGATCGCCCTCTCTTTTTTTTTATTGTTCCTTTGTGACATTATATTTCTCTTTTCCCGTTCGCCATTACTCGCTCGCCCTCGTCTTTCTGTATCTTGTTTCTCTTTCGTTAGGCCTGTTTGTCGTTCTTTCTCTCCGAATGTTAATATCCAAAAAAATATACACGCCATATATATATCGGTATAAATGGAACAATGTTTTCTTTCGACACAAAAAGTCAAAAAGTGTCAATTCGCAGGGAGCGCGAGTAAACAAACAGACCAGACCGACCGTTTCTTTCCCCAGGACAACGGTCTCCGATACTCCGGATCTCCCCCTTCGATTCTGCTCCCTTCTGTCTCTCTCGCGCGCTCGCGAACGTCGCTCCTACTCCAGTCACTGCCCTTATCCCCACTGCCGGCGCGCCGTCTCGCGTGAAGATAACGCCGGGCCGGTCGCGGCGACGCGCCGCGCGTTCCGCCGGTGACGCGCACACAGCACAGTAGCGTCCCGTAATCTCACCGTTCACGTCGGCGAATGGGGATCGCGCACGCGAGTGGTCGCGCGCCAAGATACCGATTAGCTCGCATCGAATGTGCCGTCGCCCCGTGTGTCTCGTGTGTCGCGAGTGATCGAACGAGTTCCGGCCATCCACACCGCGGCCCTCGTCTCCAGGAAGACAGCAGGCAGAAACAGCGCGTTGCGGCGGGCATCAGGAAGGAGAGGAATGGAGAGGTTTCGGGTGACGCCGGCGAGCAACAACGCCGCGAGCTACAGTCGGAGTCGGCAGCCGGTACGCGATTACGGTAAGTCTATCTATCTATATATATATGTATATATTGTTCACCATTTATCGATGTATCGCGTCAAGGAACGCACATTGTATGTATGTATGTGTACGCATTCGCGCATTTGGCATTTAGTGCGTGAAAGAGAGAAAAGGAGACTACACGTGCTCCTCGTCGAAGACAGCATGGATCTCGCCGCACGCTCGCGCGAGCGCGCGTGTTTCTACGCCGACCGCGTTGCACACGAGTCATAAAAAAAAAATGCAACCCACCATGTTGCGCGCGCGCGCGCGACCGCCGCCGTTCGCAGCTGGCTTTGCGTCGCGGTCGCTTTCGGAGCATCGGCGAGACGGCGCATGTTTGTCCGCGGGTCGAAACCCCACCGCCACGCGTGATCCTTCTGTACGCCTAGAGATCGGTTGGAATGGAAAATAGAAACAACACTTTTTCACGGACAGTCTTCAAGGGACGAACAAAAATTCAAAGGTTTCTATAAAAAATAAGCTAAGATTGTCGCAATAAAAATTGTGGAAATTTGTAAATTTGAACGGTTTTTCTCTTTTTCTCAATTGGAATAATATCGCCTTTATCGTCATCATTATCGTAGTGAGATGGAATAACAGTAATCGAGATATTTTTCGGAGAACTTCGAACATGATCAGGTATCAATATTTGGTCAACGAATTAATAATCGGAATAGTACGAATCGATGAGCGAGCAGTTTTAATAGTCGTCAACGGGAAATGTCTTTAAGTGCTAAACGGTGTTAAAAATACGTCGCGACGCACGGGAATTATTCACGAATCAAAGTAGAAAGGAATCGTTGCACGTTGCCGCATAACGAAACACTTGGTTAGACAATAGATATAATTATATAACGGCGAAGCCGATCAACCGTGACTTGATAAAGGATGCTTGGAAAAACCGCGATGAGTAATAATAGCCTTGCCACATGCATTTGCATAAACAATTGCTCGATTATTTTCGTTTGTATCGCCAAATAAATACGAGACATACATGAGACATTCTCCTCGCAATAAGAATTCAGAGAATATTGTGACATCTTATAGATGGCTTAAAATTTGAAAAACGTTTTATAGAACTGTCGGAAAAATGTTATTTTGACATCTTCCAAACGATTTATGTCTCGATTTATGACACTTTGACGCAGTTTTAAGATGTTTTTAAGGTGGTTTATTTGAAAGTATTTTTAAATATTTTATGGCAAAATTATGCGGAAACGCGTTAACAAAAATAAAAACACAAGAGAAGCGTTAAGCGTCGTAAGATGTAAGCAGTAAGCTATTGACCAACCACAGTCGATTATTTTTGAATTGTAAAAATCCCATTAGTCAATAGCTTACTGCTTACATCTTACTCCATACGCTTACGGCTATTGTAGACGACGCTTTAGAGTTGCTTGAAAAATCGATGTATCAACGATTTAATATTTGCGTAATTCTGTTAAACAATCTATCTCTTTTAAATACAATAATAGAGATCAATTCTTGCTGTTAGAAAAAATACATAAGTATTAAATCATTGTTGTATCGATTTATCAAGTAATTCCAAATTCCTTCGTGTTTTTGCAAAACTTTGCCTTAATTGTGTCGTTATGATGTTGTCTATAATAAAAAATAATGGAAAATGTCGGTGTACCAGATTGTAACAGACGGTAAACATTTTTATAAATTATGTATCCAGATTGGTCTTACCATGTATATTTCAACAATCAATAAATGATGCAGTCGGTAATACAAATAAAAGATAACTTATAAGATAACTTATAAAAGATGTTCAAATGTTTGAACACTTTTCCAGAAAGTCTGAATGCTTTTAAAACGTCTTTTGGTAAAATCTTAAAGATAACTTAAAAACGATAGCTTTAAAATATTTATTTAAGTATGTATGTTATTTATGGCGCAACAAGTAATGGCCTATCGCCAGCCGATAGCTTATCGTCGTCGCGTATCTGCATTTGTCATGAAATTTCCAATTTAGCGAAAACTCCAATTTATTCTGTCCCTTGCCGAAGTAACGCAAAGTGCTTAAAGGGTAATGTCTTATCAGGAGAGGCTTGTTTCAAGGCCGATCGATCGCCGTTACGACGGAGATTAAGACCGATCGTGTTAGAAGCTCGAAGTAATTGCGATTAATACGGAATGTTTCGTAAGCGGTTCCTGTACGTCAAACTTTGAAGACATATTTCTCGACTAATTGAGAAAGCTGTCAGCTCAAAATTTATTTTCATCGATCAAATTGGCATCACGCAGTAATAAATTTGTTTTTACATATTAATTTAAAGCTTTCACAATTAGATAAATTTAATGACTCGATGTATACCTTTTATTAATATTTTGAGTAAGTTTTTTAATTAAAAAGCTACTTATAACTCTTAGAACCTCTGAGATTAGAAATTACGATACACAGTTTGATCAATGAAGAAATACTTAATCTTAAATTTGTGAAAGGATATGTTGTTCTTAAAATAAATTACCTTTATTAATTGTATTAAATAATGCTTCACGGAACCTAGAAGTGCAACTATTACTTGAATAATACCGTTTGATTATTATCGTACGTGTTCAAATTTAACTTAATAAAAGTTAAATTTTTATTAAAGATGTGTATTTCTCCTTAAAATAATCTAATTTATATAAAGGAGTTTGCGTTTGCATGTTTTATATTTTCTCGAAACTCTCAAATTCCATTTAGCATCGTGCACGCAAAACTCGTCTACTTTTATCGAGAAGTGATCGTTTAAGGCGTATTAATAAATGACAATTTAACACTGTCGACACTTTCGCTTAATAACGTGGCTTTCGATCTCATTGGTGGAACGCGGTCGTCGACATAAATTAATAGTCAGCACACAAAGTGGCATTGACATCTTCATTGTTGCACCGCCACTCATCGTCATTGTTCCTTTGTATATATCAGTTACAAACGAGACATAATGAATAATTAACGTTAAATTAATCAAAGAGACAGATCTAATCATTTGATATCGAAATCGTGTCCCTTGATTGCCAGTGCGTCTGATTACCATTTGTCTCGCGATATTATCTCGAAATTTCCTTTTTCAATTAGATAGACACAAGATGTTTCGCAAGATATCGCTCTAAACATCGTCTTTCCTGCCACGACAGCCGCAAAAGGAGAAAGGCCTGCGATGTATCGGTTACATCACGCGCACATTTGTATCGGGAAAACCGCGCTCGTTCTTGCAGACTAATCGATATAGCGAAGCGCAGCGAACTGCAATGAGATAAACGCCCGTCACATCATTTTGCGAGCAAAATCGTTCGAATCAATACCGTGCACGTCAGACGGTAATTATCGCCGCGGAAATAATCGGGATTAGTATAAGCAATAGTCCGAAAACATAAGCCAGACTTTTATTTGAAATCAATCAATTTAAAATCAATTTTATCAATTTCATGATTTAAAATCAAAAGTTTTAAACATTCCTTTGACATTGTCTCGACTTCGATACACGACATTGCGACATTTAAATAAAAAATTTCCATTAATTTTATATTTAAAAAGTTTCTAAATATATTCAAATAATATAACGCAACAATTTAGTAAGAGCAATTAAATAAAAATTTTAAGAAAAATCTTTGGAGAAATAATCCGTTGAAATATCTGTTTTTTTTTTTTTCATGATTTCCGATACGTCCCGCATTTTTACTATTTTCTATTATTTAGTATCCGAATAGATCAATAATTCAGGGACATATATGTATGTGTTAAAAACGTATTTGGACAACGTTACATGTTATCGCATTAAGACGTATTTCTAAATTTACGTGTTGAACTCATGCGGCCGGCACAAAATCTTATCGTTTGACACACGATAGTCAGAACAGATATCAATATTTAACGTTCCATCCCTGCTGCGGGTTGTCTGCTGACGATGATTCATGCAACTTTTGAAATCTTTATAATTCCATCTCACTACGATAGTGACGACGATGAAGGCGATATTATTCTAATTGAGAAAAAGAAGAAAATCTTTTCAAATTTTAAAATTTTTACAATTTTTATTGCGACAATCTTAGCTTATTTTTTATAGAAACCTTTGAATTTTCTATCAATTATTTTATATAAGATATTTTTGGATTTTTGAAAATATAAATAAATTTTAACATGTATTTTGCACACACCTGTAAATCTGGTTCTTAAAAAATGATTCGGTGAGTCATCCGAGTCATGGAAGCTTCATGCAGAAGGTCGAAACGCGATATTCCAGGATTAGAATATCCGCGATCTGCATTTCGCCTACGCCGCGCGATTATGCGCGTCAGCCTGATTCCCCGTAAAGATCGTTTAATTTGGCACGCGATAAACACTCGCGGGAAGAAGGCCGCCGCGCGTCGTTCGACATTCCGTGACTGCAGCTGCAGCCGCAGTGGCGCGTCTCTTGAATAAGTATATATAGCATAAGGTGATGAATTTCGATTGATTTCGTGAATTTAACCCGATCCGTTTAATCTATGAATTTGCTAAAAAAAATAGTCTAGCCTTCGGCTCGTAACCTTCGTATGAGAAGTACCACTCGTAACGCCAGAAAAACCGGATTTCGTCGACGAAAAACCTTGCCCTGGCAGGACGCGACAAGGTTGGCTCGAAGGGTGTAAGGGGAGAATCTGCAGCTGCATTTCTACCTATTACAAAAGCAGAAATGATAGTGATCGATAATTGCCCAGCCCCACCCTGCGATCGTGCACGTGTCAATCTTGTGATTCTCCTTTCTCTAACTGTTTCTTTCTTTCGGATATCGAGACGCGCATCTTTGCGAAACTAGTTTTTTTAAATCGTTCGTGAAACTTAAAATAAAATTTGAATACTAAGTAAATAGGGAATAATTAATAAAAATAGATATGATAAAGTCATTAAGCATTTCAGATAAGGGTTTCATTAAAGTTATTTTAAAAGTTTAAGATAAGAGAACCTGAAAATAAAATCATGAAAATTGATACAACTTGACGTGATCTTGACGTGATTGCAAGGCCTTTAATTTTATTATCTTTAATTTTATATAATTATATCGTATTTAATTATTATGTGGCATAATAATTAAATACAATATAATTATATAAAAATTGCAATTAATATTTAACGATTTCAATATCGTTGAATATTAATTGAATCTAATATTAGATTATAACGAGCGACTATTATTCGCACTCTACCCGTATTCTGATGTGTGACTGCGCATTTGGCGTTAAGTTATACGTCCGATATTCTCGTTTCGTGTTGACATTGAAACCGGTTTTCATATTAGGGAAATGAAACTCGGCATCAGCTGTGTTTAGCGCGAAATGTTCAATGAAAAAACTTGCATGTACATACGTTAGTCCATGCACAGTGCACACGTCTGCATACAAGGGTCACGTAAATACCACGTAAAGCACGTGGCGCCCTCGAGCAATCGAAGTCAGAGGATGCAACTAGTTAGAAACTTTCTTACCCGCTCATCCACCCACACAAGGGGGATGCTTTTTACGTGAAAAATATTACAGGTCCTAAAAATTTTTTCCTTTTTTTTTTTTTAGTATTGTAATTGTGTTACCGTTCCCTTCTGCGTAATAGTATGAAATCATATTCTTAAACTCTAACAGTCTTAATTAATTTGATAAAGTATGCAAAATTTACATACAATATTATTATTATAGGCTACCAAGATCCAGTCTGGACCGTAAATGGCGTTTTTCCCTCTAATTGATCGTATCGATCCTGTTTCACTTATTATTCTTAATTAATTTCTTTTAAAATAAATTTCACGGATTTTTTCTCCATTATAGAGAAGTAATAAGATTACATAAAATATATGTTATAAATGACATGAGAAGGTAATACTAATTTTCTATTTGATAATTAAATAAATTTATTTTTTGTCGATTGAATATATAAAGTAGAAATCGAACTGGTATCTCAACTAGCAACTTAATAGAGTGTAATCAAATAATTGCGGCAAAAAGATTTTTAATACCTTTTTTTTTTGTTAAAAGACAATAGCTGCAAAAAGTAACCGGATACGGCCAGTGCATTCGAAAAGCAATCGTATTTTCTGTAAATAGCGTTGCTTCGTGAAATATATGCGAAACCGAGAAATGTGAGGATGACTTGTGCCGCAAAAGACGCGTGTTTCCACATGCGAAACGATATGTCAACTTGATATCATGTATAAACCGACATTTCGCCATTCTGGCGCATCGCCAGAAGCGAGACGTTGCCTCTGAATGCGTCCTCGCCGAAATTATGCTAAACACTCGTTCGCGTTCCGTCAACGAAAGCGACGTGTGCGCTCACGTGTGAAAAAAACACGGGATGAAACCCAGCATCCGCAAAACAGGCGTATATATGAATACGAAAGCTCTAATCTGCATTCCTATATATCTCCCGCATAGAATTTCTATGTTATCCTCATTGAATGCCGATATTTCTTTCCGCCATTCGCGGACGTGAGAACGATCTTAAAATCCGAATATTCGAGCACGCAGGAAAAGTCTTTGTCGACTGTAACGCGCGCGACTTTTACGTAACGAGGGACAGCTTTAAGCGGACAATACTGGTTTGATCTCACAGCCAATTCCGCGGCATATCCCCGTCCCACGAAAAGCGGCGGCCTTTCATTCATGAAGCGGATATCTTCTCGTTTTGACAGGACGCGAGGCGCATTTCGACGCGAAGAATGCGTGCTGCGGTATAGTGCTGTGAGAGAGAACGAGGACCCCGCGTGTCAATTGACATTTATTCCGGGCGAATACGTCATGAATTCCCGTCACAATACACAATACACAAGGCGAGGCTGGTGAAAGAGAGAGAAAGAGAGAGAGAGAGAGAGAGAGAGAGAGAGAGAGAAAAAAGATAGAAATCAACAGCATTTATTCAGCGGTATTTTAAAAAGACATTAAACGCCGCACGAGTTTCGGCACGACTTCGTAAAAGCTTAATTAAAGACTGCGTATCCATTGTTATGCGGCACAAGTATATAATAAGCGTAAATGACACTCGGGACAATTATGCTCGTTATCTTGTTTATTCGGCTCTTTGTCGACACCACACGCAACTACGTGCAGCTATTTAAATATTTCTATTAAAATTAATATAGATATATAGAATTTCAAACAAATTTTGATAATTTAATTGATAATCAATTTTAAGCATACTAAATTACATGTAAATGTACTAAAAATAAACAAAAGTTTTATTTTTTATATTGTATTAGAATCCAATTCAAGTGTCGATATATAAAAATAAAAATTTCAATTTTTATGGTAACATTCCAATTTTCAACAGTTACAATGGGGCCGACGGAGGAATTCAGTCGGGATTAAAGGGTTAAAAGTGTTAAAACGCCGTAATCCGCCGCGTCAGGCAGGCGGAATTGGAGGCAAAAATCCAGCCAGCGATTAAATCATTCTGACAACATGACTGTCGGGCAGTTATAAAGCGATGCGAGAGCTTTAACCGGTTCGTCATCGCGCGTGTGGAAACAATAACTCTGTAATTGGGACAATAATAAAATAATCGTTAGAGACTTGAGAGCTGCATGCGTGTATGTATGCCCGCCTCTCTTTTTCTTCCTCTCTCTCTTTCGCGTCGCATTTTCATGTACACTTAAATGCGGAAGATGTCAATCTCATTGGCATGAAACATACGGCTTACGCAATCGCAGTTTAACGTCGTAGAAAATTCGAAATTAAATAAGCTAAGAAATTTCCGCAGGTTACGAAAGGGCTGGTAGTGTAATTAGCGTGTGTCACATAAATGAGATATTCAAATAGCATCCTATTTCAAGGAATTAGAATCCTAATCTTTTAATCAATATTTTCTATTTTTTAATTTTTTTAAAAGGGAAACTTATTATTATTTTACATTTTTTTTATCTTAGAAATCTTATATATTCTTCGTTTTAATTTTATCCTTATTATTTTACTATTTTAGATCACGCTATTTGGGCGAAGATTAATAAATTACTAATAATAAGCTCAACCTTTTCTTTAATTATATCCTGCTTTTGTAACAGAAGAATAACGATAACATGCGCAATTATTCGAGCAATTATTAATTAAAATATCAAAGTATCGAAAAGGGACAATGATAATATAAGGATGGGTCTCCTGAAGGTTGAAATTCGCTGGCGTATTCGAAACAGTTCTGGTTTCCCGGACTTCCGACAGTCGATACCGTGCCGGCGATTTATCGGGCGCAGAGTGCTCTGGTATCGCTGATTCCAATCGACAAAGGCCTTGGAAAAGAGCTAGCCATTATACACAGGGTGGTCTCTAGCTGTTTATCGAAAATAGTTTCATGCACTTTTTCTCCAAAATGCAAATTTTAAAAAAGGTCAATGCACAATTTTACGCACAGGATTAAAAAACAATAACTTTAATATAAGTAACATCCTACATCTCTCGGTTAATCTAGATTAACCGAGATTTAAATTTAGATTAGACAATTTCAATTTAGATTAGATATTCTATGGTTATTAAAAATAAAATAGAGAAAGGCGCTCGTTCGAATTTTTGTTAAAAGATAAATCCTTATCGAAAAATTTGCCTTTGATGGCTAATACACAAGCCGTACTTTCAATGCATTGAATAAGCGATAATTGAAACATTTTTAAATAGGACATAGATAAGAGGGATGAAGGTCTTCGCGAAAAGAAAGGTGCTGACGTTGTCGTCTGGTTTAAGCTCCACCCCGTGGCTCGGGATCGGTCGATGAAACCCTGTGAACCCCACCTTAAACTCTATCTCCGATAGAAATGTATTATGCAACGCACGCGTACTCACCACCGGCTTGCTCTTAAGCTGGACTTTAATACTTTGTCCTCCTCGCTGTCCTCGCGCGTGATATCATTCCGCGAAACGACACGTAAGTGCCTTTTGACATTAAATATTTTAATCGTGGGCGGCTCTGATGTCCCTCTCTCGCATTTACCAGACACGATTATGGTCGTCTATATCCGTCCGCTCTAAGAGAACGCACATCCCCCGGCTGTATTGTGCCGCTATTAACAGGCTGCAAGCGGGAAGAGCGTATATTTGTTAACAAACAAATGTGCATTAAGACACTTTACATTTCTACATTATCGGAAGAACGAACAAATTTAAAAGCGGATCTTCTTTCTGTTAAACACATAAGCAACGAGACAGATATAAAATGCAGTTGATGTTAAGTATTTTAACGCGTTGTATGAAATAGATCGAACAGGGAGGAAACTAAATATACTTACAACGTACATATTGTTACAAGATTTTAAAAATCTTTCAGGCTATAAGCGACATATGTTTGAAGTTACACTTACAATTTTAAATTGGTACATGTGGCGAAACACGTATAAAGAGTTTATAAGCTCCTATTATTTTCAAAAATAATAACGTGAGTAGTGCTTCCAAATCGTTGTTCTTGCAGGTTTATTCAAACGTATTTTCGCTCCAGTAGACACTGCACAGAAATAATATTTTCTAAAAAAATAATTTCAATACCTGCATCTCCTCACACGCGCGACATGGTCCTCGACGTAGCCTTGATACGAGCGAGATTACAGGGCGCTTCATTTACGAGTAGGATGCGGGAGGCTCCTTCGCTTGTGCGGATCATCTGGCGAGATGCAGCCGTCCTGGACATCATACGTCGGTCCCCTTTGATTGTCGAGATTACAGGACGATGTTGTTTGCCCACGTCGTTTGCGCCGTACTTTACACGTGACACTTTACGTTCATTAAGAAGCGTCGATGCACGGAACCAGCTCGCGGATCAAACGCACGATTTCATTGCAGAGTGATGCAACTTGTTCGCTTATCAAGCGTCGAAAGGATTTGCATTGCGTCTCTGATTTATCCGTTCCGACTGAAAAACGCGGCAGGGTTGCAATAAGCAGCCTTCCCGGTTTGTCTTTTGACTGTAAACTTGAAAAATCTAAGAAGATAAATCTCAAATTTTTCTTTTTTTATGTTATATTGTAATTAAACATTTTTTTTCACTTGCTATTATATGTAATGAGAGTATAGAATAGTAATAGTTATCGCGCAGAAAAAATTATTTTTGTTGTGTCATTCAATTAGCGATAGTTATCGCATCGTACGATTAATAAAAGTGTTTTCGGCGTCAGAGTTCGACGTGCTTCGCAAACTAAATATTTATCGTGTTATACGTGCATTATCGTGTGAGCATCGTTTAATCATTGCGCTCATCCAATATCCTCTAATTCGTTTCTGCCTACCGAGTCCGTGGCAGAATAAATATTGGCACTGCCACTGCCGGAATAATCCAATTTCAACTTCACCTTCTTCGATCCGTCGAGTATAAAACACGTTAAGTCGGGTTTACGCATCTCGTGTTATAATGCGTGATTTTTTTTTAGGTTTCAAAGTGAGAGAAAGGGAGAGAGAAAGAGAGAGAATCTGACATCGACGTGTCTTGTTAAGAGATTTACATCTATTAAATACACAAATATATACGTCTTAAAACAAAACGGCTTAAAATGAATTACATATTTATGAAAAATAATAACCTACATATTTCTTTTATATAAAGGGTAACATAAGATGGTGTTAATTGAATTTGTGAGACGATCGAGAAAACGTCAACACACACGTTTTTATTCGAGTTTAACGTCTGAGTTACAAGAAGAACGTCAAAATAAAGTTGCACCCGCTCCATGTTTTCTTGAGAAGTGTCAAGGCGAGCCGAAAGTTGTCATCGACTAGGATATATTTCACAGATTCTCGTTTAGTTTTATCAAGAGACATTGGAACTATAGGAAGATATATATAAAGACATAGATATTTTTAGCAAAAGTCAGAAGTTAAATTGATGACATACATAGTATACTAACATAAATATTTGTTATATTAATTTAAATTTAATAAAAATAGACGTATAAGAAACTTATGAAACGTAGATGAAACTTATATACGATAATTAGTTTAGGAAGAGAGGAAATAATTCAAACTTGTAATCGACACCACGTGACTCACACACAAATATTTCAGTGGAATTATTTAGTTTATTGAAATTTTTAATTATTTGAAAATGGACGTTCGATATAAGATATTTTTTATATCGTGATGCGAAGTTCTGGCGTCTCAGATTGAAGAGGAATTTTATATGTCGGGTTAGGGTGCGTCAGATCGTTGACGAGGGAAGCGTTGAATTTATTAATCACATCGTGATGCTTCCGGCATGAAAATTGATGGGAAACACATTGATTTCTAAGACGTGTTGGAAGATTAAATTGAATAGTTATTTACTAAATGTGAAGTAAAGAAACTCGATACGATGCCGCGTCATTGACACGTAGTTTATAAGATACTGTTGATACTATACAATTATTAATAGCAACATATAATAATTAATAATGAATTATATGATTAGAGAGTTCTGCTGAAGCAGGAAATATTCAGAAATTAAAGTACCTTGAATGCTATTGAATGCTTTCGTTAAAAATAATATGCTCTTAATAATTAATTTACATTACTATTAATTTTGTGGTTTGTTGAAATAAAATTGTATAATAAATATTGATAAATAATAATAAATCGAGAAATTTTCGTCTTTTAGAGGACACAAAGTATTCAGGAATTAGTTTAATACTGAAAGTTAGTAGCCTTTATTAGAGATTATGCTATATTTTCTCATGAACAATTAATTAACAGTATCGTTAATTTTTTTTCTGTTACAGATCAGCAGCTGAATGGAACGCAATTGGAACATCTGGTACCGATATCTACAAGCGCGTGTAAGTAATATATATATTTATATATTTATCTATCTATCTATATATATGTATGTTTATATATATATGTATATATATATGTAAAGATATTTACTACGATACCTGCATATAGTTACGTATAGAATTATCATAAACAGAACAATTGAGAACGTAGCCTGTGTTTAAATGTACTCTTAAACGATTGTATCCTAATCATATTGCTTTGCTTTTCCCTTGATTTGTCACGTTGATTTATCGTTTATTAATATAAGACGAGTATCCGAATCTGTTCTCTATTGATATACGTTTCAAATTAAGATTTAGAATTGACGTGTCTTAATATTATTTAAACAACTGTCTTATTTTTGTTCACCTATAAAATTTTAACTCGGTCCACGCGGTCTTTCAACGATCCGAATAATTGAAGCCTTTCTTCGCGCTCGCCTCGCGCTTATTGCACGTAAAACTTTAATGCGATTATTGTTAAATGCTGCGGATTACTTACACACGCTTGTAGATATTGTTGCCAGATGTTCCAACTGCATTCCATTCAGCTGCTGATCTGTAACAGAAAAAAATTAACGATACTGTTAATTAATTGTTCATGAGGAAATATAGCATTATCTCTAATAAAAACTACTAACTTTCAGTATTAAACCAATTCTTGAATACTTTGTGTCCTTAAAAAGACAAAAATTTCTCGATTTATTATTATTTATCAATATTTATTATATAAGCATTTCCAGTGTAAACTGCAATAACAATTTTAAAAATGCTATTTTTATCACGTATAGGTAAATGGTAAGGTCTAGTTGTTCTCGTATGCTCATTGCGTGCCTCACCTTCCCCTACCTAAAAACGAAGACGTCGAGCGACTTCGAAAAAGATAACGTTGCTAATTCGACACAAGTCGACGTGCCATCTCCTCGCTCGCGTCGCGTCGTGAAAAAGGAATACGCGCTTCGGAAAAACGCGCCTCCGGACGAGAAACGCTTATAACCCGTGCGTGTAATCGGCGCTGCTTCGAACTAGGTCGAGGAGACAGTCCCCGTTTCGCCTCTACACACTCGCGAATTTATTGCTCGCGGCCGAACAACAATCGACGATTCGGGTCAGGACCGGGCTCTGTGTTGCGCCCATCCGGAAGTCGATTGAAGCGGCGCAACGAAAATCGGCACATAAATTGACGCCGCGATACATTGAGTATAAACTTCACCAAAGGAAGAAAGTGCAATACGGTATGCTGAAATATAACAGAATATTTTTTCTGATAATGATAATTCGTCGAATTATAATTTTAATAATTATAATAAGTAAAACATAAATACGCAACAATCCTTTAATATTATATATTTTAATCTTAAAACTTAATAAAATATGCGAATTTTTTAAAAATTTGCTATAAATGCAATAGCACCTAAGTTCCAGTTATGTAATAAAAAAAACGAATCATATAGGCATGCTTTCAGCAAATGCACGTTTAAAATGCAATTATGCGCGTACGATACAACTACGGAAAAACACAAACGGAGAAGAATGTAAACGAGGAAAAAAACCTATTCGCTCCTATTCGTTGTCACACGAGTCACATAAACTGTTTAGGAAAACAGCAATTAGCGATAACTTGTCGTTTTAATTACACATTTACGAACGTGTGGTACGAATGATTACTGCACTTAATAATAGCTGGTCAGTCAAGGTTGATGCATAATCCACTGATTATCGCAGTCGCGTCTGCCTGGACCAAAATGATTACGAATACCTATATATAGACTATATAGGTTTATCCTAAATGAGTCTCGCACAACACATACGTTTCAGTACCACGTTCGCGATTTCTCGATTAACATATTATTGCTATAAATTTTACGCGATCGTGATATCATTAGTTTCCCGTAATAGATGTTTTTACGAAAATATCTTTTGAGAGAATAAAATTAGACGTGATGAAAGATTAATCGTATTGATTAAATGCCTTGGCCAACATAGTAAATACGCAAAAAATATTTAAGAAAGATAAGAAGAGTTTTGTTGAAGAACATAACACGAAGTTGTGAGTTGTGATACGATAAACGTGGGTAAAAAAGGAGTAAAATTTAGAAATTATTAAAGAAACGGGAAAGTTCAGTTAAAATAATTAAATAATGTGTTTAAAACAACTTCCACATATTATATTTATGTGATTCACGTGTAAGACAGCTGAGATCATTCAGAAAATGGTAAAAATGGACAAAATGGACGAAACGGACGAAATAAAGTCGGTCAAACAGAAATCGATAAATGAGACATATCGATCGACACCATTGTGAAATTGATGATTTAATTAAAAAAAGATTTGACGATTGCATTACCCCAGCCCATATTATCGGGTATATATAAATCCCAAAAATTTGGATTTACAACTAGATTCTGAACTTGAGGAAGCAGGACGTACGTGGCTTTCTGAATTAAAGTTTCGTCCGCTTTTTACCACTACTTATAAAATTTCGGCTTAAAATATCTCCGTTTCCGAAAAGTTTTTTCAAGAGCAAATGAGAGAACAACTAAGTTCCATACAATGGTGGGAGGCTCTTTTAAACCAATACTGTAAATACAAAATTTTGTGAATTTTCCTTACATTTGCAAAAATGTGTTGCTTCGTCAGCCTCCATAGAGAGAATATTTTCCAATTTTGGAATAATACAAACCAAACTAGAAATCGTCTAGGAATCGAAACAGCATCAAAACTTGTTGCCAGCCGACGAATGCTCAATATGATTGTTAGTCAAAAAGAAGACATGGATGATTTTTAATTTAAAAATTTATTTTATTTTTATTTAGCCAGTTGTTAATTTAAAATTTAATTTCGTAATTATACATATACTGGCAAAGACACGAAGTAAATGTGTTTATTCTGTTAAAAATTTACATTTTACTTTTATTTCATAAAGTTTATTTTTCCTAAGATTATAAGAAAGACATGGACGTTTTTTAATTTAAACATTTATTTTATTTTAATTTAGCCAGTTAGGTCAATTTAAAATTTAATTTTGTTAATTATATACTGGCAAGTAAATATGTTTATTTCTGTGTGTTTAAAAATTTATATTTTATTTGTATTTAATAATAAAGTTTATTTTTCATGAGAGTTTATTCAGTTTATTGTGTTTTTTTTAATTTCTTCCAAATTTGTCCATTTTGTCCATAATATACATTTCTTTCGGGGCGGACAAAAGTGGAAAAAACCGGGGGGGTTTTTTCCACCTTGGACAATTGATGCCAACCCTGAAATAATGTGTTTAAAACAACTTCCACATATTATATTTATGTGATTTACGTGTAAGATAGCTGAGATCATTCAGATCATTGTCCGTAGTGATGGCATATTTTGAACCGTTGTATAATTTTCCGACATGTAAAATGACGAACGTCATCCGGCGCATCTCTAAATCGCACTCACGATCGAATGCATTCATGAAATTCGATGCAGTTAATTCGATAATAGGCTTATTTCGATAGATAATTCCTAAGTGAAGCCCTAAGGTGTTTAGTATTAAGCCATAACAACGCTGAATTTGTTGCTGGTTTAGCTGATCGATGGGTTTCGTTATTGTGCACGCGCATCGTTGCGCTGAATGCAACACATGTATATTCGGCAATTAATTACGATTGTCCGCTTTCGAATCGCTCGAAGATTAAAAGAATGCTAATTCGCGTAAAATTGCCGCGTGGATGATAATAGCGTTGATTTCGATCATCGACATAATGTGTACTAATTGAAAATTCTCTGTGAGGGAAATTATAATTATTTTATAATTAATAACGGATAATATTATTATTTTGTAATTAATTGTAACATAATCGCTTTCACACAATTTATAACAGCGTCATTACGCGCTATAATAAATGCTGCAGTGTACGTTGCATACGTCGAATTCGCGTAATAAAAATAAGAGTACAAATAAATAGATGCGCGATTCTAAAACGTTGTTCTCTATTAGAGAATCACGTGTGGAATCGTGTGTTGCCAAGTTTAATGTACATTTCATGTATTTGTCCCAGACAAATTTGTCGAATTACTATCTCAATCTAATCCTGCGACATGCTTTGTCAGAGACATCTCGTAGAAACTTATATCATCCGATATTTCATCAGTCAGACAACTCGTTCTTTCTCGCCGAACTCGCGACTCTCTGTGATGAAAAGTCAAACGGGGAGACGTGATTTCGAGAAGAATGATGCACTTCCACTATCGTTGAGACTGTCGCTTATTTTCTGGAAAAACTCCGGCGATCACGAGATTAATACCAAGTTGATATTGCATGTTTGTATATTTTTTTCGTATAAGGAAGCGGCTTTTCGATAATGTACGCAAGTGCGTGCACCACGAGATGATCCTTGACTTTTCCAACATTTAATATCCTGCCGGAAGATGAATACTTTTATCCTGCGCTTTGTTGCCACGAGAAAAATAGACGAAGCCATATCGCATACACGATTTCTTTCTCGCATCTTATTTCTTTTCTTTGCTTTCACTTGTTTCTTGTTGCTTTATTGTGCTTTCCACGACTCTTCAAGTTTTCCGTGAAAGAACTCACAGAAAGAAGCTATTAGTTTTTTAATCTCTTTACTCTTTATTAATTATGACGTGCAAGGCGATTTAATCGCGTTTTCCTGTGTAAGTAAGATGCAGCGCGAATTAATCTAATTAATCAAGACTGTCGGCACAATCGACAAGTTGTTAATTCTAAACCTGTCAGGACTAAGAAAACTATCTTAAAATTACCGTAAAGAAGAGAGAGATCATAAATTTGTTAAAATATAGTTGTAGATGAAAATAAATTCAGGAAACATGTACATTCTATAAGATTCTAAAGTCCATATCCAGTTCCCTTATAATAATTTTCTGCCAATAATTTAAACTAGGAAAAATTCTATATTATAAAGCAAACTATAAATAAGATTTTGAGATTTTTGCAAATTATCAAGTCAATGTTGCTAACAAAAGAAAATTTCCATAGTAATCTCGTACAGCTGCACTCTATAATCTTCATATTACATTTTTTGTTATTGCTAGGCAGAAAATGGAACATAGAACGTTCGACACGAAAATAACAAATTGAGACGGATCATCTCTCCTTTATCGATGACTCGTATCCTTGTGTAACAGTACTTAGAGCGATAACCATTAGCGATGTTAGGATGGATGGTACGAAAAGTAGTAATAAAGTGAAAATGTCAAGGCGTGGCGCTTGCTTGTAATGTTCGTCATTTCCACCTTTTGCGTGTCTTCTCGCTCGCAATATCGTGCACGAGGCGAGGGTGAGAGATATTTCCAATTATTGTTACCTTTTCGATCACGAACGGCACTAAATGCCTCGCCGCGTCGCGTCGCCTCGCCTCGTTCACGTAGTTCGAAGGTAACGAACGCGAAGTTCATTGTCTGCGACCTTATTTGAGTGCGCGGGGT